>CM029653.1:31555894-32155894 GCA_017311315.1 Dendrocalamus latiflorus | reverse complement strand
AAGTACTTCTCTTTTCTTGGAAGCAAGCATCCATCGGAAGCTTTTTATTTCTTTGGCCGAATGACTCATTGCATTGAGGAATAGACTAGCTCATTTGGCTGCCTACTTGTTCTTGTTGTTCCATCAATGGTTTAATGGCAGTCATTTCATTGTGAGCAGTGCATGGACCTTTGAACTATTCGGCCAGAAAAAAAAACTTCACTATTGTGCTCACGTTTTTGTGTCTCTGTACTTTTCGGCTGGATTGGGCAGCAAAGCATTTTGGCCAACAGGAGCCAAGTATTACTGCCGAACAGCATTTATTGCTACTACAGAGACTCTCCTGTTTGGCTATTTATGTTTGAGCCTGATGCATTTCTTGGTTTCGGTTTCTAGGCAGTATTTGAGTACTGATTTCGGTTGGTGAGGCAGCAGTAAAAGATCTCGTCTGCAGTCTTTATTCTTGGCTTTCCCCTGCTTTCAGTTTGTTACTTTTGCTTTATCTCTCTGGTTCGGCAGCAGCAACAAGTTCTTGTGTGACTCCCTATTGTTTACTCTGTTTGCGGTCTTGGTTTCAAGCAAGCAAATATTTTTCTTCTTCATAGCTTCTCATAGCTATAGGAGTTGAGATTTTCGTGTGTACTTGTGTGGGGACAAACTTAAATAAGAAAACGACATTCACCCCCCCTCTGTCGCCATTTCGGTCCTACAATTGGTATCAGAGCCGGTTAGCTCTAATTCATAGATCTTAACCGGTCTCAAGAGCCATGGCGACGGACAAGTACTCGACCAAGCCGCCCGTGTTCGATTGCATCGATTACCCCTTCTGGAAGAGCCGAATGGAGACATACATCCAGGCCCAGGGGTATGCCATCTGGCGGAAGGTCAAGGTACGATTCGTTGTTCCTGCCGATGAGAACATCAATGCCGGGAACATGGCTGATGTTGAGGCGAATGCAAAGGCAAGGAACATCATCATCCAGGGGTTGAGTCGTAGCGAGTTTGACCGTATATCTCACCTGTCGTCCGCCTACGACATCTGGGTGACCCTCGACGCATACCATGAGGGCACCACCCAGATCAAGACGGTTCGACAGGACCAGTTCAAGCGCAAATACAACAAATTCGAGATGCTTGCTGGTGAGTCCCTGGACGAGTGCTTTTCGCGATTTCACAAAATCTTGAGCAACCTCCGAGCGGTCGGTCTCACATACCCCGACTCGGACAACGCTCGTCAGATGCTCGCGGCACTCGATCTGCGCGTGTGGGAGATGAAAGTGACCATCAAAGACACGACAGACCTCTCGACCCTGACTCTTGACGCGCTGTACTCACGCCTCAAGACTCACGAGATTGACGTTGTCTCTCGTCGGTCGAAGTCACAGTCGATGGCTTTGGTCACCGATCCCAGTTCTGCTTCTGGTCTCTCTTCTGATTCTTCTTGCGGTTTTTCCCTCGCTGCTCTCTGTGACATAACTGATGATCAGTTAGAGCAGCTTGCGGATGATCAGCTGGCCCTCCTAGCCCGAAGGTTTTCACATGCCTACAAGGGTAGGAGAGACAGAAAGAGAGGAGGACCCGTGATTTGCTTCGAGTGTGGTGGCCCCAACCACATTCGGGCAAACTGCCCCAAGCTGGAGAAGGGCAAGAACGACTACGGCGGTTCGAGCAAGATCGACTACACCGACAAGAACAGCAACAAGAAGCCTCCAGCTCCGACGCCGGGAAAGAAGAAGTTCCGCAACTTCGGGAAGGCCAAGAAGCTCTTCCACCGCGTCCTCACCGCCTTCGACGACCTCGACCTCAGCGAGGTGGAGGGATGGAGCGACGACGACGGGACGGGTGACCAAGAGCCCAAGGACGGCGGCAACGACTTCTCCGGCATGTGCTTCATGGCCCTCGAGGGCGAACTCAGCGACAGCGAGCTGTACTCCGACTCGGATGAGGTACTCCCTTCTTATGACCAGCTAAATGATGCTTTTCTTAAGCTAGGTGGATTTCATGCTAGAGCTAGGTCTAGGTGTACCGAGTTAGAGAAGGAAGTAGATAGACTGTCACGGGAGATTACTTCACTTACATCTGCTCCCTCCCGTGATGACTGTGATACATGCTGTGCCTTGCTTGATGACATGGAGAAATTAAGGACCTCTCATGATAGTGTGTCCTCCGAGCTTGATATTGTTAAGGTGGAGAATGTTAGTCTGCTTGCTGAGTTAGAGTTGAGTAGGATGGCTGTTACCCTACTTACTACTGATGAGACTACTTCTCCCACCTCATGTGAGGATAAGGACATTGCTGCTAGAGGACCTTATGCCATGCTCCTTGATCTGCCCGAGTCTTGTGAAAATTGCAATAACTTGAAGATGAACCTAAAACGGGCAGATCACAAGATTGCTGAGTTGAGTGCTTCTTTACTTGAGCCTATTGATTCATGTTTGAATTGTCCAAAGTTAACTGCTGAACTTGAATCTGTCTCAAAACAGTTTCAAGAAATGATTGACAACAACAAGAAAATAGCTCAGTTTGCGACTAAGGATCCTGTTAGCTCACCATGCATTAGTTGTGATAAACTAAAACTTGAACTCGTTGCTTTGAATGACAAATGTGTGAAGCTAACTAAGGACTTACTAGAGAAGCCACAATCTGGTTGTGATGTGATTGATGGTGTGGGGGAGAAGCCCCAGGGTAAGGATGAGACGCTTAGAGACGCGAACCAACCTGCTAGTAGTAGGACTGTCCCCTCAGAGTCGGCTGTGCGTGCACAAGCCATTCTTTCCTCTACTGTTGGTTCTTCTTCTGCTCCCTTACCTCCTGCTGTTCCCTCTTCTCCCTGCTCTTCTTGCACCTCTCTCTTTCGGGAGTGTCAGTACCTTATGAACACTCTCGAGAGATTTGTAGGCGGCAAGAAGAAGCTTAATCTTATTCTAGACCAGTCCAAGATTTGCAGATTTAATCAGGGTCTAGGATATGACTATTATGAGGATATGAGGAAGCATCCACCTGCTGTGCTCAGACCCATAGCACCAGGTGTGATCGAGACCGAGCCCAGGACCGAGAAAGTCCAATTCAAGTCAGCGGGCTATGTCCAGGGGATTTCTGACAGCAAGGTGATTGCACCTGCTGCTTCGGCCTCTCAGAAGGCGAAGCCTGACCGTGCTACTTCTACCTCTCAGAGGATGAAGTATCACTGCACCTTCTGTAAGAAGGATGGACACACGGTTGATCGATGCTTCAGGCGCGCCAAGATCGCGCGTAGAGACCGTGTTGAGACTTCTAGGCGTATTCAGGGTCAGCCCCAGATCCTGAGTGCACCTAGGACCAGCACGAGGTCTAGCTTTACTGCTGTTGATGGGTTTGGGCAGCATCGAGGACTTGGTTTTTCTGAGTCTTCTGTTTTTCGTCCTCATGCTGCTCCTGGTCATGACTTCCGCCGTCCTGAGGGTACATCTCGTTTCCCCCGTCGAGACAGTTACCCGCGGCGTGTTCAGCGTGTTGCCGGTGTTCCGACTCGCTCTCCCGTAGCAGTCGGACCCCGCAACAGCTTCAGGTCTGCTCACAGACCTTCTGCTGTGAGTGACAGAGAGCGTAGGGTAGATAGAGGTCAGTCGTGCTTGACTACTTCATCTGCTCGACGTGTTGTTCAGTATTGGGTGCCAAAATCACTCTTGATTTACCCCAGTACTGAGACTTTACTCTCTGTTTGACTCAGGTTCGCCGGGCAGGGAAGGGAAAGGTTTGGCTTGTAGACTCCGGTTGTTCTCGTCATATGACCGGAGACTCCCGTTGGTTTTCTTCCCTTGCCCGTGCTCCAGGTGATGAGACGATCACCTTCGGAGATGCTTCATCTGGGCGTGTCATCGCCAAAGGTACTGTGCGCATTAATGATTCTTTCATTTTGAAAGATGTAGCCTTGGTTAGTAAGCTGAAGTACAATTTTCTTTCAGTTTCTCAGCTTACCGATGACGGTTTCGAGGTGAGCTTTAAGAAAAATGCTTGTAAAATTCTTGATTCTTCGGGTAGTCTGGTTTGCGGGATTTCTCGTTATGGGAGGATCTTTCGTGCTGATTTTTCTGAGTCTTCTGGTGATCCTCTCAGGTGTTTAGTTGCTTCTGAGTCCCGCGACCTCTCTTTCTGGCATAGGAGACTTGGTCATATTGGATTTGACCATTTGACCTGAGTTAGCGGCCACGATCTCATTCGTGGTCTGCCTAAACTCAAGATGGTCAAAGATCTTGTTTGCTCTCCATGCCGGCACGGCAAAATGGTTGCCGCTTCTCACCCTCCGGTCACAGTTACTATGACCGATGCACCGGGACAGCTGCTCCACATGGACACAGTTGGACCAGCTCGAGTGCAGTCAGCAGGAGGGAAGTGGTATGTTCTTGTTGTGGTCGATGACTTCTCGAGGTATTCTTGGGTGTTTTTCTTAGCCTCGAAGGATGAGACGTTTTCACATTTCCGAGGTCTTTTCAGTAGGCTTTCTGTTGAGCTCCCAGGTGCCTTACGAGCGATCCGCAGTGACAATGGCACGGAGTTCAAGAATTCCTACTTTGAGAGTTTCTGTGGTGAGACAGGTGTAGAGCACCAGTTCTCTTCTCCGCACGTCCCACAGCAAAATGGCGTCGTGGAGAGGAAGAACCGTACCTTGGTCGAGATGGCCAGGACGATGCTCGATGAGTACTCTACACCTAGGAAGTTTTGGGCTGAGGCTATTGCGACCGCGTGCCATGTTTCGAATCGAGTTTTTCTTCGGGCACACTTGCACCGCACTTCTTATGAGTTGAGATACGGGCGAAAGCCCAACGTCTCTCATTTTCGTGTGTTTGGTTGCAAGTGCTTTATTCTGAAGTCCGGGAACCTAGATAAGTTCGAGTCACGTTCTTGTGATGGGATCTTTCTAGGTTACTCGCCTTCTTCGCGGGCTTATAGGGTCTGGAACTGCGAGTCTAGCAAAATGGTAGAGACCTGTGAGGTGACCTTTGACGAGGCCAGTCCGGGGACTAGGCCTGATATCTCAGGTTCTTTAGAGCAGTCCGAGACCATCTTCGTGGATGACGAGGACGATGGAGATGAGGGTTGTCTACCCGATCCAGTCCCTTATCCACCCCTTGAGGTGCCGTCTTCCACCGCACCTCCAGGTGATCAGCCCATGCCTTCTGCTTCCTCTGGAGCTAGTGGCTCTGTTCCTATCTCGTCAGCTCACGAGGCAGAGGCCACTTCTTCATCTCATCCTGGACCTCCCCGACATATCCAGAAAAGACATCCTTCTGAGCAGATGATTGGAGACCTGTTCGAGCGTGTTACCCGCTCAAAATCTGGTTTATCTCAATTCTGTCTCCATTCTGCTTTCATTGCCTCCTTTGAGCCCAAGGATATTTCTCATGCTCTTTCCGATGAGTCTTGGGTCAATGCCATGCATGAGGAGTTAGAAAATTTCGAGAGAAACAAGGTCTGGTCGCTTGTCGAGCCCCCGCGAGGTCACAATATTATTGGGACTAAGTGGGTGTTCAAGAACAAGCAGAGCGAGGATGGAGTGGTTATTCGGAACAAGGCTAGACTGGTAGCTCAGGGGTTCTCCCAGGTTGAGGGTCTAGATTTCGAGGATCCCTTTGCCCCTGTAGCTCGACTTGAGGCCATTAGAATCCTGCTTGCCTTTGCAGCTTCTAAGGGTTTCAAGCTCTACCAGATGGACGTCAAGAGTGCCTTCCTTAATGGAGTCATTGAGGAAGAAGTTTACGTCAGACAGCCTCCAGGTTTCGAGAACCCCAAATACCCACACCATGTCTTCAAGCTTTCGAAAGCGTTGTATGGACTTAAGCAGGCCCCCAGAGCATGGTATGAGAGGAGTCCTACTTGTTGAGTCATGGGTTTGAAATGGGTAAAGTAGACAAGACCTTGTTCATCCGCCGTCATGGCAATGACCTTCTGCTCGTCCAGATCTATGTCGATGACATCATCTTTGGCGGCTCTTCCCATACTCTGGTTTCACAGTTCTCGGATGTCATGAGCACCGAGTTTGAGATGAGTATGATGGGCGAGTTGACCTTCTTCCTTGGCTTCCAAATCAAGCAGACTCGGGAGGGTACATTTCTTCATCAGGGAAAGTACACTCGTGACCTCCTGAGACGCTTTGACATGAGTGATGGTAAGCCTGTGTCAACTCCCATGGCTTCTACAGCCTATCTTGACCCAGATGAGGACGGCGAGCCAGTTGATCAGAAAGAGTTCAGAAGTATGATCGGCTCCCTTCTTTACCTCACTGCCTCGAGACCAGACATACACTTCTCTGTGTGTCTGTGTGCTCGTTTTCAGGCTTCTCCTCGCGTATCTCACCGCCAGGCGGTGAAGCGCATCTTTCGGTACCTTCGAGCTACCATTGACTATGGTATCTGGTACTCTTCCTCATCCTGTCTTTCCTTGAGAGCCTTTTCGGATGCAGACTTTGCTGGCTGTAGGATAGATAGGAAGAGCACTTCCGGCACCTGCCAGTTCATTGGCACTTCTCTCGTTTCCTGGTCTTCGAGGAAGCAGTCCGGTGTTGCACAGTCCACTGCAGAGGCCGAGTACGTTGCTGCTGCCAGTTGTTGCAGCCAGGTACTTTGGATGGTTTCGACCCTGCGGGACTTTGGGTTAGCCTTAGACAGTGTTCCACTCTTTTGTGATAACACGTCGGCTATCAACATTGCTAAGAACCCAGTGCAGCACTCTCGGACCAAGCATATCGATATCCGTTTTCACTTCCTTAGAGACCATGTAGAGAAGGGCGATATAGTGCTCCAGTTTGTGGAGAGTGACCACCAGTTGGCTGACATCTTCACCAAGCCATTGGATAGTTCGAGGTTTTCAGCTCTGCGGGGAGAGCTTGGGGTGGTTTGTCCTTATGGACTGTAGTGAGAGGGAGCTTTGGGCTTTATTGCTTTACTATATTGCTTATGCTTCTGTCTCATTTCTATTGCATTGCACTCGGGGTGTATTTGGGTTTAGTCCTTCCAGCATAGGTTAGAGTGCTTCTCTTGCCGAGATGCTTAGACTTCTAACTCTTATCTTGTGCTTCCAGGATTAGCTGCTTCTTATCTCACTAGGTCGAGCTCACTCACTTCTTGTAGGTTCTAGCGAGGGTTGGGCCACCCTCGGGTAGACAGGGTACGTGTTTGCTCTCTAGTGTGTGATTTACTGTCAGCTGATTGTCCTGGAGTCATATGGGGTAGATGAGAGTCAGTCTGAGCCATAGTTGTCTCTATATCTTATCTATGCTTTAAGGACTGCCTGTTTTGGTTTTCTTTGCCAGCTTCTCGATTTATTGCTTTGGTTCAGGGAGAGTTCATTTGGGAGCTTCTGGAGCTTAATTGTGACTTAACTCAACTTGAACTAAAAGTTGCATGTCATGTTGAGGGGGAGCTGGATTTTTCTGCATTTTAGCATTTAGCATTGTAATATATAACTACATTGAGCCTTGATTATTATCCTGCAATGACATGTTTTCAATGCTTTACATCTTGCCATGACTTGTGCTTAGCTTGCTAGATTTATCATGACTTCATATGTGTAGACTAGCGTTTGCCATGATAAGTTAAGTAAAAATTGATCAACTTAAATTAAACTTGTCATGCTAGCATTTGAGTTTAGTCTTTCTTGAGCTATCCTTTTATGATTCATGCCATGTCAAATAGGCTGAGTAGAGCGTTGAATCTATATTGAGCCTTAGTTTGAGCTGTTTTAGTCTCCTGATGATACATGAGTTAGTACAATGTGTTAAAAAGCAAAAAGATCTCTTTTGTGCGAAAAAACTGATCTCACCAATTCTTTCCTATGAGACGGCTTGCCATTGCACTTGGCATGAACTTAGGGGGAGTTTTGGATGACCTAGACTATCTTCTTAAGCTTCTTGCTTGGAGTAGTCGCATAAGGCTTGAGATCTAGCACATGATAAAACAAAATGTTGGTTGACAACCACCATATTTGTGCGAAAAAACTGATTTCACCAATTCTTTCTCATGAGAAAGCTTGCCATTGCACTAGGCATGAACTCAGGGGGAGTTTTGGATGACCTAGACTATCTTCTTAAGCTTATTGCTTGGAGTAGTCGCATAAGACTTGAGATCTAGCACATAAACAAAAAATTGGGTTGAAAACAACCATATGCTTTCAAAAGACAATGTTTAATGTGCTCAATTTGCTTAATCTACAATCAGAACCAAGTATTTTAACCAATGTTTCAA
The DNA here is from genome assembly GCA_017311315.1 of Dendrocalamus latiflorus. Taxonomy (NCBI): domain Eukaryota; kingdom Viridiplantae; phylum Streptophyta; class Magnoliopsida; order Poales; family Poaceae; genus Dendrocalamus; species Dendrocalamus latiflorus. Next base: position 32,147,696 of record CM029653.1, on the reverse strand, counting down.
TCTTGAGCTTATAGCACTCTATTTGGACTCAATGTTAGCTTCTTTGTTCCGCTTAGCTTATTGACATGGCCTGCATCATCCTTGGATGTCTCTAGTTAAACTTTACTCATTGATGACTTGACTTGCTCACAAAATGCATTACATTTCAGATTGTCATCTATGTGCTCTAGCTGGCTTATATATATGTTGTCATGATCTAGATAGCGTTTTATTGAGTTATGGCTTGGTGTATTACATTATGGTCATTATGGATAATTTTCATGGCTCACAATGCTTAGAAATAAACAAACTTCAGCCATATTCATCCATTGACATGTCATATTCTCTCTATTGCATCTTGATGTGTTTATTGCCAAAAGGGGGAGAATAGAGAAGAAAAAGTCTGTTGGGATCATTTTAGAGCTTTGGAGATCAATTTGCTCTTTCAGTTGTTACTCTAATGGTTCCTTCTGTCGACATGGTCATAAGCTTCATTCCCTTCTTTGGACCATGTTGGATTCTTCAAACTCAAACTCAACTTCGTGCTTTTTCTGAGTTTGTCAATATACTCATCAAGGGGGAGATTGAAAGACCATGTGGTCTAAATCCCGTGTTGGTGATGAGTAATTGACTCGTGGTTTGGTTAGAGTGAGTTTAGTTTGAGTGATTCGTGCCTTTTTGGCATTTGGCGAGGTCGGGTCGTGACTAGACAAATTTGACGCGTGGGCGTCGTCCCGGTTGGCCACGTGGGTCATTTCTCGCTTGAGTAGGATTTGTAGGTGCTAACCATGTTTACATGTTTTGTACCGTGCTATGCGATGTGTTTCTTGTCTGTGTTGGCTGCAGGACATCGAGACGGAGTCGTGGTGAGACACGGAGGACCGGACTAGGCGCAGGTGGCGTTGAGGTCAGAACGGTCGGGATGTGTCGAAGACGACGTGGACTCGAGGTGGAGTCGTGGCGAGGCACGGTGGACCGGACTAGGCGCAGGTGGCGCTGAGGTCAGAACGGTTGAGGTGTGCCGAAGACGGCGAAACTGCGTGGCTTGCAGGGTAAGGAATGAGGAAGCTTCCTGGAAGGTGCGCGAGGGGCGTTTCGGTAAAAACGCAAAGCTGCACTAAAGGAAGTGGATTATGGGTAAAGCGCAAAAGCTAAATGGGTAAAGCACTTGGTGAACCCATTAGTAGAGGGTATAAATAGAGAGGAAGATGGTGTGCTGAAATTGGAGAGAGTGGGTATAAAAGTTAGGGTTCCATTTGGGTCTCTCCATGTGTGTATGTGTGTGTTCCTCCCAAGAAGCATGTGTAGCTCTTGGTGTTCTTGAGGATTGAGAGGGAGAGGATGGATTGAGAGTTTTGTAATCATCCCTCTATATGTAATCGGGGTATCGTGACTCCTCTTTTGATTTGGAATGAAAGGTTGAAGTTTGGTTTTCTGTTTATTAGCTCTTGCTGCTCTTGTTTTCTCGACAGCCATTTTTATTCTCAAAGTTTCTGCTTTCATTCGTTTGGTTGCCTAGTGTCTGTTCCAGCAAAGTCTTCATTTAATGATTGGCTGCTAGAACCTCTTTTTTTTTGTCTCGGCAAGAAAAGCTCTTGGGCAATTAATTCTTGCATGTATTAATGACTTTCTTGCCGTCAGCTTAAAGTCTTCTGCATGTCTACCATTAATTGCCCAAGTACTTCTCTTTTCTTGGAAGCAAGCATCCATCGGAAGCTTTTTATTTCTTTGGCCGAATGACTCATTGCATTGAGGAATAGACTAGCTCATTTGGCTGCCTACTTGTTCTTGTTGTTCCATCAATGGTTTAATGGCAGTCATTTCATTGTGAGCAGTGCATGGACCTTTGAACTATTCGGCCAGAAAAAAAAACTTCACTATTGTGCTCACGTTTTTGTGTCTCTGTACTTTTCGGCTGGATTGGGCAGCAAAGCATTTTGGCCAACAGGAGCCAAGTATTACTGCCGAACAGCATTTATTGCTACTACAGAGACTCTCCTGTTTGGCTATTTATGTTTGAGCCTGATGCATTTCTTGGTTTCGGTTTCTAGGCAGTATTTGAGTACTGATTTCGGTTGGTGAGGCAGCAGTAAAAGATCTTGTCTGCAGTCTTTATTCTTGGCTTTCCCCTGCTTTCAGTTTGTTACTTTTGCTTTATCTCTCTGGTTCGGCAGCAGCAACAAGTTCTTGTGTGACTCCCTATTGTTTACTCTGTTTGCGGTATTGGTTTCAAGCAAGCAAATATTTTTCTTCTTCATAGCTTCTCATAGCTATAGGAGTTGAGATTTTCGTGTGTACTTGTGTGGGGACAAACTTAAATAAGAAAACGACATTCACCCCCCCCCTCTGTCGCCATTTCGGTCCTACAATAAGCCTAAAAATCATCTGTGAAGAGGAAATATGTATTAAAAACCGTCTATGATAATTAAGTTATCACAGACAGTTTGTATAAAAAACCGTATGTGATAATTCCACTACATTAATTGTGCATAGACCCATCGACACTCTGTCTTAAATTCCAGATATATGTTACTACTTTGAGCTGGAGGCAGGGCTTTGAGGCGATTTGGTGAAAAGAGACTATTTGGCAAGAGTAATTATTGATCCACTAAGTTTTTGACTACCTATGGTTAGTAATTTTTTCTAATTGCATTATAGTTTACATTTACAGATTTTGATGAAAGGAGACTTGAAGATGGTTGATCTAGCTAGCTTGATGTAGAAAGAAGGTTATTTTACATTTAGCATGATTTAGGGTGTAGTCAATTCATAATCTATTTCTACTTAATTCAATTTAATTAAGTATTATTGCTATATATAGCTACTTAATTTAGATCGTACATATATAGTATAGTAATTAATTGATTGCATATGTTATACTAAATTATTATATGCGTAACGTAGGACCGAAGCTGGATGTACGTTGGGAACTGTATAAGTGAAGAGTACATTAATGGCATTTCTATTTTTACAAGAGCTATCGAGGAGGATATATTGAACAAGGGGGTGGAATATATGTATTGTCCATGCATTGACCACGAGAATCTAAAGATGTTTAAGAGCAAAGTGTAGATTGAATTGCACTTGATTTGAAAGGGTTTCAAAAAGGGGTATACATGTTGGACCAGTCATGGTGAAGAGTAGATTACAAAGGAAGGTAGTAGAAATGACATCGCCAATAAATTCAATGATATACTGCCAGATGATCATGTCGATTGTGGTTTTGATTCGGATAGGCTGAATGATGACAATCTGGATCAGATGCTTCGTGATGCAGAAGGGAACTGTGATGAGAGAGAGTATGTTAAATTCCTGGGCTTGATGGAGGACTCGAAGAAACCTTTGTTCACGTGCTGTAAGTCAAGTACATGAGGTTGTCAGGCATACTTGAACAACTGAAATTAAAAGTAAGCAATAGTTGGTCCGATAAGAGTTTCACGGCACTATTAAATCTTTTAGCGGATATGCTTCCGGAGGGTAACAAGTTTCCCAAAGCCACCTACAAAACCAAGAAAGTTTTTTCTCCATTGAGAATGGAACTAGAAAGAATACATGCATATCCGAACCCAAAGGAGGCAAAACTGCTGCGTTGGCACTTAGAAGAGCGTAAGAAGGATAGAATGCTAGAACACCTTGTTGATTTTGTCCAGTGGAGAAACTTCAATAGGAGGCACTTCTCACCGGAGGATGTAGCCAGCTGTTCCTCGTCGTTAGCTGTTCCTTCCAGAAGGTACCCAAAGAAAACACGAGCTGAACTTCAGCCCAGTTGATGGAAAACGGATGCTTGAGACCGATGTGATTGAAGGTAGAAAAGGCCTTTGCTTCTGGGTCATGTGAGAGACGCATATTGATATTGGCGTGCAAGAAACTATGAGTGAGAGTCCTGATTTACTTTGTCAATAACCTCAACTACTCCTACAGATAAAATTTGTATTTCTCCTTGCCAAAAGAAAAAAGAAAAGAAAAGGTAGTCGTGTATAGGGTGGAAATGAATTGAATACGAATCGAATAGTGCCCTTAACATATTCGTATTTTATAAACGAATATGAATTCAAATATTCTCGAATATGAATACGGATCAATATTGTAGCGAATACAAATTCAAATCGAATATCTACGCAATTCGATCGAATCCGGATATCCTCATAACATATGCAGTACAATATATTAATGACATTTTATCCTCGCATAGTCACACTTAATCATTCTAATTTATTTACTTCACATAAAGAAACGCAAATTCACATTGAATTAAAAAAATATGTCCAACTAATTAGTTGTATTGCAATAGTGTATATATATATATTGCTTTCCTGAATACAAATACAGATATGAATAATTTGGATAAAATAATATTTCGGATGGTAAAATTCCATACAATATTCGCATACATATTTTTTATGCGAATTCGAATACAAATATGAGAGAAATTGTTAATCGGATAGAAAAACCTATATTGTATCTTATCAAATATGGTAACCGAATAATACAGATAATATGAGAGACACGAGGAGAAGCCTGAAATCAAGCGTAAAGTGTATGTCCGGCCTCAAAGCAGTGAGGTACAGGAGAGAGCCAATCATGCTGTGGTACTCCTGATCTACCGGCTCGCCATCCTCATCAGAATCAAGTATAGTCGAGGTTGCCATCGGAGTTGACACTAACTTACTATCACTCATGTTAAAATGTCTAAGGAGGTCTCGAGTGTAGTTGCCTTGATGCAAGAAGGTACCATCCCGAGTCTGCTTGATTTAAAAGCCGAGGAAGAAGCTCAACTCACCCATCATGCTCATCTCAAACTCTTTGCTCATGACATCAGAAAACTAGGAAACAAGAGCATGAAAGGAGACATCAAAGATAATATCATCCACATAAATCTGGACGAGCAGAAGATCATTACCAGGCCTACGAATGAGCAAGGTCTTATTTACCTTACCCATTTCAAACCTATGACTCAGCATATAGAACTTAAGCCTCTCATACCATGCTCTAGAGGCTTCCTTAAGTCCATACAGGGCTTTGGAAAGCTTGAAGACATGTTTGGATTTTTAGGGTTCTCGAAACTTGGAAGATTTCTAACATAGACCTTTTCCTTAATATACCCATTGAGGAAGGCACTCTTGACATCCATCTGATATAGCTTAAATCCCTTAGACATTGCGAATGTAAGCAAAATCCTAAGGACCTCTAGCCTAGCTACAGGAGTGAAGGTCTCCTCAAAATCTAAACCCTCAACCTGGGAGAAATCCTGAGCTACCAGTATATCCTTGCTTTGAATGACTACCCAATCCTCAGTCTGCTTGTTCTTAAATACCCACTTGGTTCCTATGACATTATGAGCACTAAGGGGCTCAACAAGCGACCAAACCTTATTTATCTCAAAACTTTCTAATTCTTCATGTATGGTATTGTCCCAGTACTCATAAGAAAGAGCATGACAGATATCCTTGGGCTCGAAAGAGGTGATAAAAGCAGAATGTAAACATAAGTGAAATAAGCCAGACTTTGACTGCGTGACACGCTAAAAAGATCTCCTATGATCTGCTCAGGAGGGTGTTGACACTGAATGTGTCTGGGAGGTCTTGGATGAGAAGAATTGGCCTCTACCTCATGAGTTGAGGAGGTAGGAGTAGAGCCACAAGCTCCAGAAGAATCAGAATGTAAGAGTTGATTTCCCTAAGGTGTACTGGTAGAAGCAGGCACATCAAGGGAAGGACGGAACTGGATCAGGTAAAGAACATTCATCTCCATCCTCCTCATCATCTACAAAGATGGTCTTGGACTGCATAATTGGACCTGAGATGTTGGGCTTAGTGCCAGGACTGGCCTCATCAAAAGTAACCTCACAGGTCTCTATAATCTTACTAGTCTCGTAGTTCCAGACCCTATAACCCAGAAAAGAAGTCAAGTAACCTAGAAAATATCATTAGAAGAGTGAGACTCAAACTTATCTAGATTCCCTAACTTCAAAATAAAACACTTGCAACTAAAAACACGAAAATAAGAGACACTGGGCTTTCGCCCATATCTCAACTCATAAGAAGTGCAATGCAAGTGTGCCCTCAGAAAAACTCTATTCAAAACATGACACGCGATGGCTATAGCCTCAGCCCAAAACTTCCTAGATGTGACATAATTATCTAGCATCGTCATAGCCATCTCAACCAAGGTACGATTCTTCCTCTCCACGACGCCATTTTGCTGAGGGGCGTGTGGAGAAGAGAACTAATGCTCTACGCTTGTCTCATCATAGAACCTCTCAAAGTAGAAGTTCTTAAACTCCATGCCATTATCACTATGAATCGCTCGTAAGGCACCAGAGAGCTCAACAGAAAACCTATCAAACAAATCTCAAAAATAACTAAAAGTGATGAGGACATCCCGAAGACACCCATTAGGCTGATCACATGAGCACGATCTAAACAAATTAATCAATAGGTGAATCACTTCTAATTGAATTTGGTTACAATTTACGAGAGAATTGGATACTACTTCATTTTAATGTGTTGTGCGTTCTCATATTTGAACGATGTGAAGCTTTTGAAATTGGAGCCACAGAGGAGAAGCTAATGGAGAAGAAATACTTGGAGCCAAGCAAGGGAAGACATGTTCAAGTCCTCATTGTCACACTAGATCGACCTCAGATATGTTCAGGACCATTCGATCCACATCGAGCGTTTGCAAGACCATCGGACCGTTTAGACTAGTACGAATGGTTTTGACTGTCTGAGCTGTCTGATCAACGTTGGATGCTCAGATGCTTCACAGACGTTCGGCCCACTCCGAATGATTGCACCATCCGATCTTCCGTGTACTGCCCAATTGCCATGGAAATGTTCGGCCCACTCCAAATAAGTCGTATCGTTCAATCTTGAACAGATCGCCTGATCACCTTAGAGACGTTCATACCGCTCCAAACATTTGTTTATTCTGTGATGTTCGATCAAGTTTTGACGATCAATAGCGATGGACCACTCTGAACGATCTCACCATCCGATCTTCCACGGACCGGCCGATTGCCTTGGAAATGTTCAGCCCACTCTAAATGAATCGTATCGTTCAATCTTCAACAGATCGCCTGATCGCATTGGAGACGTTCGTACCGTTCTGAATGTTTGTTTATTCTGTGATGTTCGATCAGGTTTCGATGATCGATAGCGATGGTGATGTTCAGACCACTCTGAACGTTCGCCCTTCTGTGTCATTCGATCAACTTGGACGATCGATATTGGTGGTAACGTTTGGACCAGGCCGAACAATCCCGCCATTGGATTAGTTGGAGAGACTTGTAGTTGTTCTATTGATTTGGAGGTGTTCGAAACAGTATGATCATATCTTCGACCACGGCACTACCTATGACTGATGACCACGGTGCCACTACAACTACGACTTATGACCACTGCGTCGCTATGACTACAACTTATGACCACTGCGTCGCTACGACTATGACTTACAACTGTCTAATCCTCTTGCAACTCAGATGGCTATGAAGGTAACTACTGCAATTCGTGGTCAAAGCCAATATCGACAGAAGATGTGTGGTGGTAAAGTGGGCATGGTCATAGTTGAAACCAAACCTCAACGTGGTCGTAACGACTTACAACACAGATCGGAAGGGATTCCTTGTGATTAAAGGGCAATAACTTTCGCATATGGAGTCTTATTGAGGTGATCTTGGACTTATTGCAAAGCTTATTTCAAGGACTACGTAACAAACAAGGACTTATCTTTAGGTTCATCCAGGATAAAGGATTTTAGCTTCCTTTTGTAGGAGTTTGAGTCTAATACGATAAAAGATTGAGTTGTACATGATTAGGGGGGTCCTACGGCCTGTGCCTAGGGCTATATAAGCCTTGTAATACGTAGCCTTTGGGTCAGACCACATTATTTTCAATATAGCTAATATTTCTTATTCTCGGGTTTATGCTACGTGCTGCCTTTGGAGAATTGGGCGATTTTTTTGAGAGTACCTCTGTTGTTCTTGTGTTTCCTTGTGGTTCACAGAAGCAATGATATGTCTGCTTGTGGTTGGGTAGACGGGATCACGGGCTGTGGTTGGGCGAATTCTCTTATCACAGGTTGTTCTTCTAACAGTGGTTGGCGCCATCGATTCGTTAGGTTACACGGATCCAAAGTTATCCTTGATCCTACATCATAAAGATCGGGCACCCCCGCATCAAAAAGTCTCATCCTTCGAGGCTAAAAACACCTAAGAGAACCTTGAGAAGTTATCAACCACAACAAGAACATACCACTTCCCAACTGCAGTTCTAATCCTAGCCATCTGGGCCTCGTAACTCTCCTAAAGATCTTTTGCATATTCTCCATTTTCTCCCCAACTTCGACACAGAACATTAATCAGATTCTGGCTTCTCTAGTAGATCCTTAGTTAACTTCACATATTTTTCATCCAATGCAATCAATTTAGATTTTAGTTTTTCACAATTATTGCATGGTGAGGTAACAGGTGCCTTAAAAGCATATTGAGCCATTTTCCGATTGTGATCACACATGTCATGAAATTGCTTTGAAACATATTTAAGTTCAGCAGTTAATTTTGGGTAGTTGGCACAAGAAGCAACGAGCTCCATCAAAGCAGCTTACATTTTAGTGACTTTATGATCTGCCTTCTTTAAATTAATCTTCAAGTTGTTATAGCTACCACAAGTTTTAGGTAGATTAAGAAGCATGGTATATAATCCTCTAAAAATATTGTCCTTATCCTCACGTGTGGTGCAGAGTGTAGTCTCAACAAAATAAAATGTAAAGGAGCAACTCTAGACACCTCTAATTCAGCTAATAAACTAATATTCTCCACCTTAAGCAAATCTAGCTCAAAAGTCACACTATCATGTGAGGTCCTTAGCTTGTCCATATCTCCAACAAGGAAGCACATACATCACAGTCATCATGAGAGGGAGCAGATCTAAGTGAAGTAAACTCCCATGACAAACTCTCTACCTTCTTCTCTAACTCACCACATCTAGTCCTAGACCTAACATAAAACTTTTCTAATTTGAGAAAAGCATCATTGAGCTGGTCATAGGAGGGACATACCTCATCGGAGTCACTGTAGAGATTATCATCGCTGATGCCATACTCGTCAGCTATGAAGCACATGCCAGTGAAGTCATCGCCGTCCTTGGTGTCCTTCTGTGGATCATCCTTGCTGTCGTCGTTGCTCAAGCCCTCCATGTCGCTGAAGTTGAAGTTGTCAAAGGTAGTGAGGATACGGTGAAAGAGCTTCTTTGCCTTGTCAAAGTTGCGGTACTTCTTTTTCTTGCCTTGATCATGAGCCGGGGGCTTGTTGTTGTAGTTCTTGTTGATGTAGTCGTTCTTGCTCATGCCGTCGTGGCCATTCTTGCCCTTCTCTAGCTTGGGGCAGTTCGCTCGAATGTGGTTAGGGCCGCCACACTCAAAACAAATCAGTGGACCTCCTCTCTTCCTCTCTCTAACCCTCTTGTATACGTGTGAGAACTTTCTAGCTAGGAGGGCTAGGTCACTTTCTATAAACTGCTCAAACTGGTCATCGCTCAACTCACACAAAGTAGCCAAAAATAATCCAGAAGCACCATCAGACGATGCTCCAAAGGCATAAGTGGGATCGGTGACCAAGGCCATCGACTGTGACTTCATCTTGCAAGAGACGATGTCGATCTCATGAGTCTTGAGGAGTGAGTACGATGCGTCAAGATTCAAGATCGATAGATCAGTCGTGTCCTTGATGGTGGTCACCTTCATCTCCCAAACCCTGAGGTCCAAGGTAGAAAGCATTTAACGAGAATTGTCCGAGTCTGAGTATGTGAGACCAACAACTCAGAGGTTGCTTAGTATCTTGTAAAATCTGCCAAATCATTCATCCAAGGACTCACCAGCAAGCATCTCGAATTTGTCGTATTCTTACTTGTACTGGTCCTGTCAGACGGTCTTGATCTAGGTGGTGCTCTCATAGTATACATCGAGGGTCACCTAGATGTCAAACGCCAACGTGAAATGAGAGATGTGATTAAACTCACTCCAGTTAAGACCTTGAATGATGATGTTCCTTGCCTTAACATTTGCCTCCACATCTAGCATATTCATAGTCGTGACGTGCTCATTAGCAAGAACAATAAATCTAGTCTTAACCTTTCTCTAAATCACATAGCCTTGAGCCTATATATAAGACTCTATCCTACTCTTCCAAAAGAAATAGTTGACCCCCATCGAAGAGAGGGGACTTAGTGGAATACTTGTATGCTGTCATGGCTCTAAAGACTAGTTAAGATTTATGTGAAAGAGCCAACCAGACTCTGACACCAATTGAAAGACTGAATATGGCAATAGAGGGGGTGAATGGTGCCTTCTAATTTTCTTCCAAGTATTCATTACTCCTTCATTCCAACAGCTACAAAGCCATAAAGACTAGAATAAGAGACCAACACCAAACAAGCAAAACAAACATATGAAATTTTGGAGAAAAATTAGAGAAATCGGAAATACTTTTATTATAACTGCGGTATTTTCAAAAATCGGAAGTACCTTTGTTATAACTGCGGTACTCCCTTTCCTTGATGAACAGTGAAATCAACCCAAGTCCAAAAACTAAAATTGATGGAACTTTTGATCTGTAGATCCAATGACATGAAATTTTGCAAAAAATTTCTCTAGGTTATCAAGAATATATTCCAATAAACAATCATGAAAATCATGACCAAAGATGAGACCTTATTCAGTTTGAAGGAAAGGTGCACCAAAACTAAGCCAAAACGAAAATCGGTGAATACAACTTGCCCGTGGGATAATGATGATCAAGAAGAGTCTAGATGTATTTTCACACATCACAGCAACCATATAAACCAAACCAAAAACCCTCTAATCAAGAGATGGACCAAAGAGGACAAAGTCAAGTAAAACCGGGTTTTCTTGTGAATCTTGCTATCAAAGTGTCTAGGTGGATGAAAATGTATTACCAAGTTTTATCTCTATCTCTTACATGTTTTGACATAGAAAAATCACAAGAAGTAAAGAAGAGAGATCAAAACCAACCAAAAGTCAAGCATATCAATCAAAAACAAGAGGGACTCAAGAGTTGCACAAAGGTTGATGTATTGCTTACTTGAGAAGGTAGGTTTTATAGTCACTCCACCTTGGAGGACAAAGAGCACCCAATATACTCACTCTCAAACCATAACCCTAAACCTAGAGAAGAGAGCACAGGAGATGGGTTGGATGGTTAACCTCATAAGTCTCCATCCGAATGCCCTTTTATAGGTGGGAAACTAACTACCTATTTTCCTTAGTGGATATTATCAAATATTACAATAGGGGAACCCATTAACCCAATAAATATGGGTTTTACTCACACAAGTTCACTTATGCATGCTTTTCAAAGTGCATAAGTGTGCATCTGCTAAATCCTTAACCTTGATCCGCCTTGATCAAACTAGTTCCATCTTGACCTAAACCACTCTCCAATGCTTCATCCATGCATCATAGTTTTGATCCAAGATGGCTTCTGGTATTCCCTTTCTTGACCCGGTCATTACCAACCAATGTAAGCAATCACCATGATTGCCACGTGTAGGTGTACTATTAGCTTGCCACACGTCACCAAGTCTCTCACATTCTAGTTTCACCGAACTACAGCTCACTTGGCCCGTGCAAGCCACATGGCGCCATCCCGCTGTTCGAACTCGCCTTCAACATTTCCTGCCTTTCTCGTGCCAGGCTTGAGCTCACCATTTCACCCGGCATTCTCAATCATTATGGGCCTCAACTCCTCCATGAGCCTAGTACCAATCATCGCCATTGACCACAGTTGACTTTAAACGACCCTGCATATCCAAAGACAAAGAAATCATTTTTAGGCAGTTCTTCACAACTTGACATATATTAACCAAGATATGCATCATGTAATCTTAATCCAATAACCCAGGCCATCCCAACTTGATCCATGACTCAAATCCCCAAAACCATATTTCTCTGGGAAGATCGGTTGTATTACACCTACAATGCTGATACTACCGCTCTGCAGTACTACCGTTCCTGAAACGGAACTACCGCACCTTGCAAACCCGTATTAGACCTCTCTGGAAAAAATGTACCACCACGTAGTCGGAACTACCATCTTGTGGTACTACTGCACAAATCCTTACGGTACTACCGCTCTACAGTACTACTGCGTAAACATCTGCGGTACTTTCGATTTTCCTAACACTTCTAGAAAACAGCCCAAAACAAATGCAATCTTTGCAAAAAAAAAAGCCACTTTATCACTCTACAAAGCTTGCAATGGTTCATCACAATAATATCATATATCTTCTCATATGATCCTTCACAAAGTTCACAAGAACAGAAGAAAAAGTCCTTAGACAACTACCTACCTTCTTCGAAGCAAACAAACTAACTCTTTTATGCCCACACCCGTGGAAGGAATGCTCGAGCTCTTAGCGTGGCATAGTTGTTGACGACCGGAGCTCAGCCACCGTAATCGTAAGAACTTGTCGTATATGTGGTGCAGCTCGCCGTCATGGATGCCGTAGCCAGAAACACGTTGTCGTCGATGTACTTCTCTGAGCGAGCATAAGGCTGCACGTACATTGCCATGGGCAACCTCGGGGGAAGCGCCCACAACTTGGTGGCCTCACCGTCAGACCGCAACGCTCAACGGCGTGCCAGGCTTTTTGTTTTAGCTTATAAATAGTAACAGCTTGTAGAGAGTTATACAGAGAGAAAAATTTGTATATGATTTTGACTAATATAAATGAAGTCACTACAGTGTACACTACAATCGACTAATAGACTCCGTCTTTAAAAGATACCTCAATTTAAAGTTAGTTTATATAAAAACAGCTTTTAGAAACCAATATAAACATGACCTAATCTTTCTCCCCTATATTAAGATTGTGCCTATCAGAACTAAACTTTTTCCTACACCATATATATATTGCACAACATTGAAATAATCCACATTTGATCGGTTATTCAATTGTTCCTGCAACTAATAGGGTATTCGGCTATCCACATGCCCGATCGTCTTCTTCCTCTTGCAGCCTTTCTTGCTGTTGATATCTCCGACGAGTGCCACTACCACTGATGCGAGGAAACCACACGTTGCCTCCGTCGAGTACTCATGTTGGCGGTGCCATAACCACAAGCACTAGGCCCCGGTGTGGGCACAAATCAGCCCCATCTAATTTGACTATGGCTGATAGCTTTGTGTTTTACCTTTTGGTTGAAATAGCATTGTAGCGATAATTTGTTGTTGCACAAGACATTTAATTAATGAAAGAAATAATAATAAATTATTATATCTCCTCGGTCAATGCAAAGAAAAAATCGTGTTAAAAAGCTAATGTGTTTAAAGCCGTCTTGAATGGGGCCTTAGTGTTGGAGAATTGAGAAGAGCTTACATACGAGGAAAACGATGAGGTCTATCAGATTTTGTTCCGAGAGCTTAAAATTTGAGTAACACTTCTTACCAAAACGTAGTTCGGGTGTAATTTTGTTCCTTAGTTTAGACACCACCCAAGGAGGAGGATGTATTGTCATGGTATGAACACAATAGTGGCTCTAGTTATGAAGGGCTGGGTCACCCCACAACATGTATGTTACTCAGTTTCTAGCCATCATTTTTAGCTCAATGTATTGATAAATGAATCTTGCACCGTAAACTTCTTATCAATTCCAGCTATCGTTTTCGACTAAATGAATTGATACAAGGAAGTGAAAACGAGTAGAGGATATCGACACAAGCTCGCAGTCTCGCACCCACCCTTTTTCCACTGTTTGTGTTCACATTTGGTGGACCCCGTGACCAGTTTAGGGCCTAGCTAGACACGTCTCCACACGCCTGCAAATGGTGATGGGGCTCATGGCAGCCATGAAGGCTAGCTTAATCAAGTGTCAAGCACAGCATCTGAACACTCCATGAATCCAATCCCAGAAGCAACCGACCCTCTCACTAGTCACTACATCGATCTGAGAAGCAGATCGTTGCCAATGACAAGGCATGGAATGCACGATATCGTCGCATTAAGCAATGCAGCGTCTTCTCTCGTACTGTCAAGTACAAAAACATCTAAATAGTCCGGGTACATCTCCAAACTAAACCGAACTAAATAGTGGTATGGAACGTACGATGGCATTGTATCTAAGCCTATAAATAAGTCGAACTCGAATAAGCTTAGTGTTCTAGATTTAAGTTCAGTAGAAACTCGAGTCGAGCTTGAATTGGGATGAGCTTGGACTTAGGCTCGAGATCGACTCGACTAAATCTCGAGTAGGCTCGAGCACGGTTCGTTGAAGCTCAACAACAATTAAAATAATTTATTATGCATTATTTTCAATAATAAGAAAATTTGAGTTCGAGCTCAGTCAAATAAACTCGATAACAGGCAAAATAATTTAAACATACACTAATTTTCAACAATAAGAAAAGTTCGAGCTCGAGTTCGGCTCGAGTAAGCTTGATAAAAGTTAATATGTATCACTATTTAAGCCCGAATCGAGACTCATAAATTATTCGAGCTTAACTCGGTGAAGCTGGTGAGTTCAAGATCAAGTTTAAGTTTGACTTATTTAAAATTTAAACCGAGCTTAAATTAAACCTAGAACGAGCCAAACAAAAATAATTCACGAATTTCGATCGTTTTTACTGTCATAATTGTATCAATGCGACGCAACGTCTTATCTCGTAGTTTTGTACAGCCCTCTAACCATCCACGTACATCTAAAACACTAAGCCGTCAGTGACGTGCATTAATGAAGACCCACCAACTCTCCTGGGCTCATACATACAGGGCTTTGAGCGTGACTTATAGCTATAAGGCTTGGCGAAAGTACTTATATAAATAGATCAAATATTAATAAAGTATTTTAGAAAAAGATTCTGCTAAACTATTTAAAAAAATTATAAAAATGTCATGTTTATTTATTCAGAAGATACTATAACTCATAAATGAAAAAAGAGATCAAAATCATAGGCCATAAGCTAACGTGTCCCTTGCTTGACGCCATGGACTTGGGTATAAACTAATCTCTATCAGATGTTGGTTTTGTTCAGTTGGTTTGCTTCAGTTTTGCTCGGTGGTGCTCTCTGCTTTTCTTCTCTGAATGTTTTCGATTGGTGAACAATGCGACCGATAAAATGGGAGTGGATAAACAGAGAACACAGCAGATGTTCAGAGTACTCAGAAACTGCTCTGGTTCTCAAGAACTGAACATTGTGATAAACACACACTAAAACTAAATAGAGAGCTAACTACTCTCTCCGTTGTTTTTACTTAACTTTTTAGACTTTTTAGAATCCATACTGTGAATTTTTTAAAAGTTTGATCACTAATAGATTTAAAACTAAGGAGTGTCTAGGCATCACCGGGATATTTTTTTCTAACTATTATCCAAATTTATAACCCTTGGATTAGAGATCAAGGGGCCCCTTATATTTAAAGGAGTGAGATTTTTTTAAGAGGGAGGGGATAGAATTTAAGGGGGAGGGGGGAGAATTTATGGCCATTGGATCTCTAATCCAACAGTCCTAAATTTAGATGATAGTTAGAAAGAAAAATATCCGGATGCTGTTTAACGAAACCCTTAAAACTATCTAGATTGGTTATACAAAAATTACATCAAAAATACTTCTATAATAGGGTTTTGTTAAACATCATCTGGATGTTTTCTTCCTAACTATCATCGAGATTTAGAACCGTTGGATTAGAGATCCAATGGCTATGAATTCTCCTCCCTCTCCCTTGTATTCTACTCCCTCCCCTTTCAAAAAACATCTCATCCCTTAAAAAACAAGAGTCTCTTGATCTCTAATCGAATGGTCACAAATTTGGATGATAGTTAGAAAGAAAATATCTAGGTGGTGCCTTTATAATATTATAATTTTATTAGTATATCTTAGTGTAAAATTATATAAATAGCAGTTAAAATTATATCTCGAAGATGTAAAAAAACGTCTTTAGATCCCGATTCCACTCCATGAATCAGGCCACGATGAAGCACTCCACTCCATCTGCTGGGGGTCCGAATCTTACGGCACACATGCGCCTGCAAGTCCTCCTACGAGTTGGCGCAGCTCTAGCTGCTGGCGACTTATTACAGCGACAATAAGCGACTAAGGCCCCGTTTGGCACAGCTCAGCTTCACTAGTGAAGTTATTTTTTTGTTTCAGCTTCACGAGCAGCTTCACCGGTGAAGCTAAAACTGTTTTGGAAAACTGTTTGGCAAAACAGCTTCACCAATAGCTTCATGCATGGCTGAAAGAGGGCAATTGTCCAAGATGCCCCTGTCTATCTGACTTGTTCTAACATTTGGAGTTGTATGTTCGTATATGGTCATATGAATTAAAAAATAATATATTTGAATGAGTATGAATTAAAAAATTAAAATTAAAAAATTAAAATCATTAGAGAAATGCGAACGGTAGAGAAGTGCGAACGGGAGGAGAGGAAACAGGCGTGGGGACCCAGTGGCAAAATGCTGTAATTTCTGTCAACTACAAGGGCAGTGGGTTCCTAGAACTGCGAGCCTGAGGGAGAGAGTTGTGAAAAGCTACTATTTTCAGTTTCACCCCACCCCATTCCCTTGTGAGAGCATGATTTAAGGAGCTTCATCCATGAAACTGTTTGCAAAAAGGGTGTTTGGCAAAAAACAGCTCACAACAGCTCATGAAGCTGTTGATGAAGCTGTGCCAAACAGGGCCTAAGTCTAGATTACTACTTAAAGCTCGCCGTCATGGACGCCGTCGCCGTAAACGCGTCGTTGTCGACGTACTTCTCTGAGCGAGCGTAAGGCTGCACGTACATCGCCACAGGCATCCTCGGAGGAAGCGCTGGCAGCTTGGTGGCCTCGTCGCCGGACTGCAGCGCCTCGACGGCGTGCCGGATGCTCGGCCGCGCCCTCGCGTCGGGGTGCGCGCACCACAGCCCAACCACCACCACGCGCTCCATCTCCCTCACGTCGAACTCGCCGCACAACGCCTCGTCGGCGGCGTGCAGCACCAAGCCCTGGCCGTACAGGTCCCACGCCCACTCCACCAACCGGAAGATTCTCTCTCCACCTGGCGGCGGCGGCGCCATCGGCCGCCTTCCGGTGGCGACCTCCAGTAGCACGACGCCGAAGCTGTACACGTCGGACTCGGTGCTGGCCTTCCCGGTGGGCTAGAGGTGGGACTTGGGCCAGCCCGAAGCACGGCCGGCACGGCCCGGCCCAAGCACGGCCCGGCCCGACACGTGGCGGGCCGTGCCGGCACGGCACGAACGGTGGGCCGGGCTGGGCTTCAAAATCCGGCACGGTGGGCGGCACGGCACGAAGAGTACGGTTGGTCAGAAACTATTTAAAATTGATTTCTTAACTATAGTAAATTGTACTCATGATTCTCCTTGAGTTTTTCTATTTGACTAGTTGGGTAGGCCTATGCTAGATTGTCGGGCGATGTCCACGTACGCCATAGTCTAATTTGCACCAAGATATGCATTCCATTGGACTAGATGACCAAGTTCGAAGGTGAAATGGCATGAGACAATAGAATCGAATTTTAAGTAGGTTTTTAATAAGGCGCATACAAGAGAAAGGAAGATAGCGACCACCGCTACCATTATCGCTATCGCTTTTGTCGTGTATAGTTACTTTGGGCTGGGCTTGGGCTGGCACTGCACGAACGCTGGCACGGTGGCTTTGGGCCGTGCTTGGGCCTGGCCGAAGACGAGGCGGGCCGGCACGGCACGGCACGACGGGATGACTGGGCCGAACCGGCACGGCACGAAGCGGCCCGAAGCACGGTGGGCCTGGGCCGTGCCGGCACGGCACGGCCCAATTCCCACCTCTACCGGTGGCGATGCACTCCGGGTCGAGGTACCCCGGCGTGCCTGCCACGGCGGTCATGGTCTGCAGCCCGACGCCGTGGTCGATGAGCCGTGCGAGGTCGAAGTCGCCGAGCTTGGCGTCGAACGACTCGTCGAGCATGATGTTGCTTGGCTTGATGTCGCCGTGGACGACGCACTGCTCCCATTCCTGGTGTAGGTACAACACGGCGGCACCGAGCCCGAGTACGATCCTGTACCTTGCCGGCCAAGTAAGGGGTGCCGCGTCCGCCGCGCGGTAGAGGTGCCGATCGAGGCTGCCGTTAGGCACGAGCTCGTAGACGAGGAGGAGCTTCTTGTGGCCGTGGCACCAGCCGAGGAGCTGCACCAGGTTGCGGTGCCGCAGCCGGCTGATCACGGTGACCTCTGCCGTGTACTCCCGCTTCCCCTGCGTCGGGCCGTCCCTAGAGAACACCTTGATGGCCACATCGCGGCCGCCGAGCTCGTCCATGCGGCCGCGGTACACCGACCCGGAAGCGCCCTGCCCGAGCTTCTCCTCCTCGGAGAAGTTCCTCGTTGCTGCCGTCAGCTTGCTCAGCTGGAACGGCCGCGGGCCAAAACTCGACTCGTGGTCCACGTCGATCGACGAGTCGTCATTGCTGGAGTACGCGGCCGACTGTTCCTGCCGGCTCCGCCGTCCCGACCGCCATAGCAGCACCCCGACCACCGCTCCGAGCAGGAGAGCCAGCACCGTCACCGCTACGGTCACACCAGCCACGAGCGGCAGGCTGGTGCCCTGCCGCGGCGAGCTTGGACTTAGAGTATTCTTAACCTCCAAAGTGGAGCTGAATGACCAGGAGAGCACGTAATGCCGAGCCACGCGGTCCGTGCTCGTCGCCGCAGAGAAGCCGACGGTGACCTGCTCCGGCAGCAAGCTCCTCAAGTCAACGGTCGCACTGAGGTTGTAGGTGGCGCCATCGCTGCTGCCGTTGTGCAGGACGACGTCGAGCCGCCTCGTGCCGTGGTCGTAGTCAATCCGTGCGGACATCACCCGGCCGACGAAGCTGTTGTTCGGCAACGCCGTGTAGGCGCCGTACGAGTTGATGTTGTTAACGTCGACGCCGATGTGACGGTCGCTGGGGTCCCACACGTCCATGAAATCGTCGAACTCGACGGCAACGACGCGGTTGCCACCGGTCACGTTGCCGCGGCTAGCCAGGGCGCTCCTGCTGAAGAGCCCAAGGTAGCCGTTCCCCGAGTCCTCGGCCATGTTGGACGGGCTGTCGACGTTGGCGGTGAGGAAGAACGCCATGCCATCCCCGACCGCTAGCCCGCCAGGCACGGCGTCAATGCCGAAGGAGAAGGTGGTGGTGAAATTGGCCGTCTCGCCGGTGGCGTTGTCCCAGAGCTGCATCGGCTTGGGGTATAGCAGCCGGCCGCGGTTGTTGGTGTAGTTCTTGGATTTGTCACCGGTGAGGTCGGCCCTGTGGTCGCCGATGATGCAGTCATCCCCCAGCGCGCCGAAGTCGGCCATGTTGGTCCTGTTTATGGAGTCGTAGTGGAAGGTGAGGGAGCAGCCATGGAGGGCAAGGAGAGAGAGGAGGAAGACAACACCAGTGATGCGGCGGCCATGAGCACTATTAGTAGCGCACAACACAGTCATCGCAAGTTGCTGCAGGCGTTATTCGAAGGACACAAATACGTAAACCTACCACCCTCACCTCCAGTAGCATTACATCCTACCGGACATAAGACCGGGGGACTCCCCGGCCGCAGGCTCGCCCACGTCACCCCGCCCGCGCGCTCCGGCCGGCGTGTGGCGGGGGATTTTCGGTACGGCCGGGGAGGTATTTTTCCTGTATTTTTCGAAAATTGGGGATTTTCGGTACGGCCGGGGAGGTATTTTTCCTGTATTTTTCGAAAATTACGTAGATGTCCTTTTTTCTCGCGAAAAGGTCCTGCAAGTTTTGTTTTTTCAAAAAAATTTTGGATAGCGCCCCGCGGGTTCCCGAAATTATGTATAGGTCCTTATTTACTTACGTACAGGTCCTTACAGGTCCTCGGTTTTTTACGAAAAAGACATTTGATTTTTCCGAAATTACGCATGTGTTCTCGCGTTTTTTTTATGAAACTCCCTGCGAATTATCGTCTCTTTTACTTTGTCCATACGGTAGCTAGCGCGGCGTGCGCTTATTTACTTACGTACAAGTCCTTGTAAGTCCTCAGTTTTTTACGAAAAAGACCTTTAGTTTTTCCGAAAATACACATATACCCTCGATTTTTTTGAAACTCCCTGTGAATTGTCGTCTTTTTTACTTTAGTCCACACGGTAGCTAGCGCGGTGTGCGCCGTGCTTATGCAGCTAGTACTTACTAGCGATGTGCCCTTTCGCGGTTTATCTTTTCGTTGCTGTCACTACGTGAGGGTCCAGTCAGTCGGACTGATGCAGGTAAAATTTTCTTCCGCTGGACGGCCTCGTACCTGCTGCACTGGCCATGGTATCTAATAACATATCGGTTTTGCTATTTCTCAGGTGATTGAAAAATTTTTATCTCTTATTTATCTGTAGTTAAACCTTCATTCATCTAAAGTTATAGTGTACTAAATCCTTCTCACTTGAAGTTACACTCTCAGTTACCTAAATTTACAGTATAAAAAGTGACTGAAGATAAGAGAAAAAATAGTCGTATATGCAATAATCACTCCCATAACATATTTTACTATTATAAAAATAGAAGTCAATGGCCGTCGTCTGTTTTTTTTAGAAAAATACCTTTTAAAGTTAGTGATAATTATACGTAATCTCTACCCCTCTATAATACACCAAAATTTTCATTACTAAATCCACCCCCTCAACCACCCCACAGTCATGCTTAATCTAAGTCCACCCAGATTTGTGTACCAAAGTAATCCAACTTCATACAAATAAATGGCCTGGATCTCTCCTCAAGCCTTCTTCTCTTACTCATTGAAGATCCTAAGGCCAAAATCATCCGGATCATGCACATCATTGAACCCAGAACCCACCCCACGCCCACGCACCGCCTGTGCCACCCCACCTCACGAAACCTGCGCTGCCCACCCCCTGTCCCCCCCCCCGCCCCCCGCACGAATCCTGCGCCTCCCCACGTTCTCCCACCTTCTCCCCCGTCTCCCCCTCCGCGTCTCCCCCGGTTCTCCGCGCCGCCTCCTCCCTCGCCTCGTCCCCTCCCTCATCCGCCGCTCCGCCCTCGCCTACTCCTCCCCACCCCGTGCCGCCGTCGCCTCCTCCTCCCCCCACTTCTTCGCTCTGCCGCTGCCTCCTCCGCATGGCCCGCGTCGCCCCGCCTCGTCGTCCTGCCGCTTCACCCGCCGCTCCCTCCTAAACACCCCTCCGCCCTCCACCCGGAGCGGCGTCCTCCGCCTCGCGGCCGCGCCACCCTCCTCCCCGCCAGCCGCCGACGCGGTCTACTGCGTCGGAACGACACCGATGTCGAGTGCTTCGTCGACCGCCCAGACTCGGGAGCCAATCCCCTCTTCGCGCGGCCCCCCGAGGCGGAGGAGGGGGATGAGGAGGGGGTCTCGGCGGCGCTCGTGGGGAGGGAGTGGTGGGAGTGGGTGTTGCCCTTCTTCTTCTGGGGCACAGCCATGGTGGCCATGAAGGGGGTCATACCCAAGACCGGGCCCTTCTTCGTCGCCGCGGGAAGCAGCCCTCTGGTTGGGCAGCCTGGGCCGCCGTCGCCGCCTTCAGTCTTGTTGACGCCACCTGCTTCCAGGTAATTTAAAAATGTGAGCTTTAGCGTGTCTCAGCGTCAAGACGGTGGACGAGGTCTGGCGGGACTTCGTGCGGGAGGCACCGACGGGGACGGCCGGCGGCGACGGGGAGGCGCCGCAGCCCAGGAGGCAGCCGACGTTCGGGGAGATGACGCTGGAGGAGTTCCTTGTCAGGGCTGGGGTCGTACGGGAGAACCCCACTGCGGCGGCTGCGGCCGCGGCGCTCGTGGCTCCGCGGCCGATTCAGGCGGCCAACAACAGCTCTATCTTCGTCGGGAACTTTGGAGGCGCCAATGACGCTGCCGGCGCGGGTGTGATAGTGTTCCTGCCGGTGGGGATTGGGGATCCTGTCATGGGCAATGGGCTGATGCCCACCGTGGCAGGGATGGGGGTGATGCGGTCACTGTGAGCCCGGTGGATACGGCGGTTAGCCAGTTGGATTCTATGGGCGAGGGGAACAGGGACCTGTTTTTAAGGGAATGAGAATAGTTGAAGGGCCTGATGACTTTGTGGATTCTGTGCTGAGCGCTCAACGGGAAGCTGCAGCATCATTTGGCATAAACACACTATTAATTGAGAAGTATATTACTCAACCCAGACATATAGAAGTCCAGGTAATATTTGGATTTTAGTCCCACACTCCTGCCAGTCATTTCTTTAATCATATGTCTGCAGTAGTCCTCTGTTGTTTTATATGGCGCTATTTCATTATGTGAAGGTATTTGGAGACCAACATGGAAATGTAATTCACCTGTATGAGAGAGACTGCAGTCTACAAAGAAGGCATCAGAAGATTATCGAGGAAGCTCCAGCTGTAAGTTTTTATTATTACCTGTTAACGCCCTGGATTTGCTTTGAACAAAATAACAATTTCAGTTTTCTGTTTACATATGCTCTGCAGCCAAATGTGACAAGTAAGTTTCGGTCTCATATTGGTGAAGCTGCTGTGTCTGCCGCAAAGGTGGCATACTTGATACTTCTACAGAATATTGCATACTGTGGTTTAAGAAATAAATTTGTTGGTTTATGTTTTCAGTTCATTATTGTTGGTTGAGTTATTCTTTTGTATTCTACGCACCAGCAGTCCAGTGACCAAGTCATACATAGTATTTCTTTACACCAATTTATGGGGTGACAAATATGCAAGCAACTTACTATTTGGAAACTTGTGTTCATTCACTTTTTATGGAACAACATTCAGCTTAACATTGCAAGCTACCTATCCTTTTCCATGCATTTTATTATAAAACAAGTGGGTCTTCCTTGTCCCCCCCCCTCAATATGTTCTTCAATAATTGTTCTGTATAATGTTTATATTGTATACACAGGGTCACTTATTGGATTATTTGTATTGAAGGCAGTTGGTTACTACAATGCTGGAACAGTGGAGTTTATTGTGGATATACTCTTTCAGGAGAATTCTATTTCATGGAGATGAATACTCGACTTCAGGTACTATATTATGATGATCGTCTAAGATGCTCGAGTGCATATTTTTATTGTACGATATGCTATCACATATTAGCTTCATGGTGTAAACCTTCTTTGAACAATTTTCTCTAAACCTAGGTTTTAAAGGTCTAAATATTTTTCGTTGTAGCTGGGTTAAATATTTTTTGTTGTATGCATGGATACCAACCTGGATAAAACAATCAGAGGATTATCATCATGAAGCAAATTGCCTACCTTGTGCAATAAAAAAAACCCAAAGCTGCACGGACCACAAAAATAAAATAATCTATTTCAAAACTAGCAGATGAGCATTGTGATATATCACATATATATTATTAGAAGATCTTTATTTTTTCCATCTGTATATGGATAGTCTTCTAACCACATTTAGCTTCAATACAAACTGGATGCAGTAGCTCTTATATTCTAAACTACTTCAATACAAACTGGATGCAGTAGCTCTTATATTCTAAACTAACTCACCTGGTGAATCAATCTTTGAAGGTTGAACACCCAGTGACAGAGATGATCGTTGGTCAAGATCTTGTGGAGTGGCAAATACGTGTTGCAAATGGAGAACGCCTGCCATTATCTCAGGAGCAGGTCCTGCTAAATGGTAAACTTTGTCAGGGCATTCATGATCTCATCCTAAACTCTTACAGATGATTCCTTAATTGCATGCTCTATCTCTTGGCTAATTTTATTTCCTTCTCATCTTAAACTTCATCACATTAATTTCAACATAATCCATTATGCAGTAGATGTCGCAACATATGTGAATTACAAAGGCATGTGGGAAAAAAATGAGATAACAAATGAAGAAAACAATATTAGTTTCAGTAATTTACAAATATTGAATAAAAAGTAACCTATTCCTATGTATATCTTTACTATTATAAAACAAGGAGTTGGTGGTTGGTCCGTCCTCTCCCACCTCTTCTCAGAAAAAAAGTTAGCTAACATGTGGGCCCCCACCCTCCTCACAAAACACCCTCTTTTGCATTGTAGGGAATATTCTGAAATTTTGTTAAGAGGCAGCACTGAGAAAATGCAGTGAGTGAAAATGCACATAATTGTTTTGCTGATATTGATATTTATTGTATGGTTTAGGATCCTTATATTTATAAATCATCTTTTTTTGGGATTCCATTGCAACGCACGGACAATCTACTAGTGTTATCTAGAGAAAATCGGTGAGTGTTACGTTCGTCCCTCACCCTCCCATCTCTAAAAATTTGAGTGCCACATGAGGACTTTTTCTCTTGTGCCATTTCAGTTGCTCCCTTATGTTCCTGTTTACATTTCTTTGCTATATAATTGAAATAATTTTTTATATTTCGCAACAATATGTGGACATTCAGCTACTAACATATTCTTTTTTGCTATACAATTAATTGATCAGTAGTATGACATGGCATATCATTGGGCGTGTAGCTAGCTGGTGACCGAGTTAAGCAACGTATTAACTGATTAACTTTGTGTAACGACCAATGGTGAAGTAAACATTCCCATCAGCTTCAAGTGGCTTCGGTTTTGATTTCTGTTTTTTTTAAGTTAGAGGCTATTTAGAACATATTGATTTTGTAATTTTACTTTTTTTTCTTTTTTGTTTGTGTTGTCTGTAGAGATATAACAGTATTAAAAATACTAATAGCTAATATAATATAATTAGTCAATAGTCCAAAGTTGTAGTGTTCTTTCCCTCCGAAGCTGACGGCTTTTAGCTTTTGCTACAGTACCTAACTTTTAAACGAAATATTTTTTTAAAACGGGATCTACAAGTTAAACAATGTACACGTTAAAAGCCCAAGATCTGTACCAGCTAAAATCACAAAAAAGTATCTCTCTCTTCGTAATATATATCGTAAATAATTAAAATTAAAAAAATTAAACCAAAAATTATAAACCACAGCCGTTACCAAACAGGCCCATAAACTGCTTGGATCGGCCTTAGTCTGCTCAAATGGGCAATACAAAAATATATCCCATGCAGTACTTCTACAATTTCGGAGGCACGATCGTGACTCGTAAGGACAAAATATCATACATTGATGGATTCCGAGTTCCGAGTTGTCATCATGACTCGTAAGGACAAAATATCTTGCACTGTAAACTTCGAATGGGGCTTCCCTATCCCATCTCCCTATTCCCCTCCCTATCCCCTCAATCTAAACCATCCATTCCTCATCCAATGGCTACTTTTTTATTTATATTTTCACCATTTCTCATCCATCATAAATAATAAACAAAATACAGAAAAAATTAAATTTATTTTTTCTATATTTTTTATTATAATTTTATTTTTTCTGTAAAAAATTATAACAAAAAAATACAAGAAAAAAATAAATTTAAATTTTTTTCTGTATTTTGTTTATTATTTATGATGGATGAGAAATGGTGCAAATATAAATAAAAAGTAGCCTTTGGATGAGGAATGGATGGTTTAGATTGAGGAGATAGGGAGGGGAATAGGGAGATGGGGATAGGGAAGCCCCATTCGTAAACTTCTTATCAATTCTAGCTATCGTTCTTGACTTAATGAATTGATAGAAGTGTGAAAGAGTAGAGGAAATCGACTCAAGCTTGTAGTCTCGCACCCACTCTTTTTCCACCGTTTCTGTTCACATTTGGTGGATCTCGTGACTAGTTTAGGATCCCGCTCGGTTGAGTCGAAATATAATAGTTTATAATTGAAATTATACTATAACTAACTGAAATTTTATTGTAGATAAAGTTGTTTATTTGGCATAATTAATTTTTAATAAATTTAAAAATAGAAAAATATTTTAGCTCATCATGAACAACGCAAACGAATATAAAAAAAGAATCGGCAAAAAAGCTCAAAGAAAAATGAAAAGTTCAGAAAAAACGAAATTTATAAATAATAAAAAATAAATTAGAAATTCAAGTCAAAATGAGAAGGACGTAGGGCTAGACATATCTCCATTAAACACACCTGCAAATGGTGATGGGCAGCCACGAAGGCTATCAAGCACAGCATCTAAACACTCCATGATTCCATCCCAGAAGCAACCGACCCTCTCACTAGTTACTACATCGATCTGAAGCAGATCGTTGGCAATGACAAGGCATGGAATGCACGATATCGTCGCATTAACGCCATGCAGCATCTTCTCTCGTACATTCAAGTATAAAAACATGTAAATAGTCCGGGTACATCTCAAAACTAAACAGATCTGGATATTGGTATGGAACGTACGATGGCATTGTATCTATAACGTCCTTGGGTTTAAACTGGTTTGAGTTTAACTCTATTCTCAATAGGCTATGCATATGTAGCAACCTGTTTATATTTTTGTTCTCGCTTCGCGTAAAACAGTTCATCGGAGGTTATATATTAGTGTTTCTCAAGCTAAACTAGTAAGGTGAGACTAACCCACACTCTCATGTGCACACAAATATGGACCATCGTAGGCCTATTTCTACAGGGGCCGAGGTGTCACATACACACCTCTCAAAGGACCCGACGTCCTCATCGACCCAACATACCCACATTGGGACAAATGATCATGCGTTCAGTGCCAGCACATATGCTATGCCGTGTGTCCACTCTAGGCCCACACGCGCCATACACCATATGCGCGCGTCTTTGACCCGCACACGCTCATGTAACCGTAAGGGTCGGCTCTGATACCATTTGTAACGCCCTAAAGTCCAAACCGGCTTAGGTCTAACCCCATTCTGGATAGGCCACGTACACGTAGCAACCGGCTTACACTTTCGTCCTCATTTCAAGTAAAACGGTTAACCGGAGGTTGATACCATTAGAAACTCTAGGCTTATATATTAGTGCTTCTTAAGCTAAATTAGTAAGATAAGACTAACTCACATCCTCGTATATACACATATGAACTATTATAAATCTAATTCTTCGTAGACCGAGATGTCATAGTATCAATGCGATGCAACGTCTTATCTCGTAGTTTTTTTTTTTGAACTGGTCTTATCTCGTAGTTTTGATTGCACAGCCCCCTTACCATCCAAGCACATCCTCTATCAAAGCAATGATCGTTGCCAATTCGGCAGTGACGTGCATTAATGAAGACCCACCCACTCACACCTAGGATTATACATCCTGGGTAGCCACTCTCACCTAGGATTGTACACCCTGGATAGCCGTTTTGAAACCGTTTTAAGGGAGTGTGTAGGTATCATCTAGGTATTTTCTTTCTAATTATCATTTAAATGTATAACTTTTAGATTAGAGATCAATGATTCTAAATCTGGATGATAGTTAGGAAGAAAACATCCAGATGATGTTTAACAAAACCCTTTAAAAAACGATAAAGAGCTGTTCTAATTGTTTATTCATTGAAAGTTATAAGTTAAAATGATAAAACTAAAATCACAAAAATTATGTTAAATAGTGGCGATTTTCAGGCTACATACTGTCATACACAATCAAAACCATCGACTTTGTCACGACGATAATACCACGTACATGCAGCCCTTAATTATCTACAAGACACCGCATATGCCTAATGATTATCAACCGCTGTAATTATCTGGATTAACCACATGAAAGTATTAATTCTCACTGAGGAGGGTAGCTCAATGTGCTGTTGGTGTTGGGTCGACAACATGTCTTATATATAAGGGTTTTTTACGGTATATTATACTGGTAGTAGAAATATGGTAATAAAAATTAAATTTAATCATTGATTTATGAGGGTATTCTAGACTTTTGTTGTTGAACCTTTTTCACAACTGGCAATTGATCATATACCCTCTATTTAGATGGAAATCGAGGATTTACCCTTCTAACTCACGTGTCAGTGACTTATAATGACCCCACGTGTCATTGAGATGTGGAAAGTAAATCCTCAATTTCTCAACTAAAAGAAGGGTATATGATCCAATCTCCCTTTTTCACAAAGCATTTGGACTATTCACGTTAACATATGTTTGTAAAGCAGCGTCGTTGGCTGTACAATCCATGCGCCACCACATCTCTAATCCCTGCCTGTTGCCGCTGCCGCCTCCGATCTCGCCGACGTCGTTGCCTCTCAATTCCCTGTGTCGCCGCCGTCTCTCCATTCATTGTGGCACTATCACATACACCGAGCGAAGCATCGTCGCCACCCGGGAGCTCGTTGTCCCCGTCGCGTCTCCAATCCCTGCACCACCGCCGCCACCGCTACCTCCAACTCATCGACGCCGTTGCCTCTCAATTCCCTGCGTCGCCACCACATACACCGAGCGCAGCGTCACCGCCACCCGGGAGCTCGTCATCCCCGTCGTGTCTCCAAGGCCTTCAGGTGTTCATCACTTCAAATATTCAAAAACCATGTATTTATATATTATCAATACCAACCAGTATCGCATATTTGCTAAGTAATGATTTTGTCGTGATATGATAAGACTTGGATCGGACTTGAATGTCTTCCTGAAGAATAGAGTCTCTAATGATACAGTACAAGGAATTATTGCCAACTTGGTCATCTAATACATCTAATAGAGTGAGACGGCTAATACAAAGCAGAGAACTACTGATAAACACAAACACTTGAAGCCTGTAGATGAATAACATTTTTAAGGAAGTTTGTTTTCATGCATTTGCCATTTAGTTTGAACTGCTAATTTTTAAGTTTGAAAGTTCCTAGCAGGTAACATTTGCAGAAGATGAATAGTCAAGATGCATGATTGGTCTGAATTCCGAAAAGTAAACCAACTTCGTAAAAGCCAACAAAGTTGAATCCAAGGCTCAAATTAAGCAAACCAATAGATATGCCATTTAGTATTTAAAAAAGATCATTTGTGAAAGTTGTGATGGATCAGTGGATGGAAGTTGATTAGTGTCTACAGGTATTATCATATGATTAAGCTATCAAGAACTAAATAGTATAATTGCAGCATGTGTTGTGTGATTGACAACCTTTTTGTTTTGTATGTAAATGCATAGCGGAATGGTATTTATGACTAGTATGATCGATCTTTTCTTTCTTATTTGCAGAGCATTTGTTTTTCGAAATAAATTATACAAGAGATTGTAGAAACTCTTTTTTGTAATTAAAAACATATCTTTTCGCTATGAAAACATCATTTTATGAAAAGAGGAAAAAATAGTGTATGCGGAATGTAGGATTTACTTATGAATTACGTGCATAATTAACACATTTGAAGATTGTTTATTTTGTTTTCGTTACATGTTTGAGTTATTGCAATAATATGTTTGCACTTATTTCCATGTTTGTGTATGTCATGGATGGCAAGAAGAACGTTACCAGTAGGAACTTAAAGAATTTGACATTGTAGTAAATCGGATATTTACAAGTGGTACAATACATATGCAAGGTCTAAATAATTTAGTGTTAGAAAGGATAATGTGAAGCGCAAGAAAGGTACCAATATTGTGATCTGGAGGCAGTTCTGCTGGTCTAATGAAGGATACATGATGATGAAATACTTTGAAAGAAGCGATAAAAAGAGAGGCACGACGCACGACCACTGCCCTGTAGTGGATGCGAGGCTTACTTGATATCCAGCCAAATGAAGAAAACAATTTATGGTTTGTTAAGGATTTTCATTAATTGCCATCACCATGAACTTGTGAAGCCTGATCAGGTTGCTTTCATACAGTCCCATCATGGGCTATGTGATGCCCAAAAAGCTGAGGCTATTGAATTTGGAGTTGGTGGGCTTCGTATATGTCAAATAATGGAAGTTATGGGGAAACAATCATGGTGATTATGACAAGATTGGATTTGTGATAGGAAGACAAGAGTTGGGTGGAATTGGATGTATTGCATTGAGCCCCTCGGGCGGTATATATAGAGGTACAAGACTTGGGGGGCAAGATGGTACAAGGGATTGTAATCCCTAATGGACTCTAACCTACCAAATACATTGTACTCTAACATCCCCCGCAGTCACAACGGGAGCGTCGCAGACGGTGAGACTGGAGAAGAAGCCGAAGAGCTAACATCCCCCCGCAGTCATAACCATGGATGCAGCGCGTATGCTGTGACTGGAGAGGAACCGATGAGTAACTCAAGCAAGACGATAGCCCTTTGTGCCGATGTCGAGGTAGCCGAGCGCGAGGGCGGACTAGTCGTGGTCGAGGATGCCGTGCTGGAGATGGCTGTGGTCGACGTAGTCGTGGTCGGGTTACCGATGTCGAGGCGGTCGCTCATGAAGCCGCGGGCGCAAAAGAGGCGCCATGGTGATGACGGAGACGCGTCGAGGCAGTCGTCGTGGAAGGGGGGCGATGCCGAGGTCGACACAGTCAGGGGCCGTCGAGGATGTAGACGAAAAACGGCGATGCAATCGAGGCAGACGGGACGGGAACGGGAGGGTCGATGCCGAAGTCGATGCAGTCAAGCCGCTAGAGCCGAGGCGTGTGCCAGGGTTGCCAGACCAGGCAACGCGTCGGGGATGAAAGCACGTACCGGTGTTGCCAGTACCGAACGTACAAGGGAGAGGGCCCCAACCAGGCGTGGTTGTGCTGGACGAAGAAGGAGCAGTGCGGGAGCGGACGCTTCTACCCGAAGGCGAGCAGTCCGGGCGGATGCTCTGGCGCGAAGGCGAGCAGTCCTGACGCAAGGGACGGCGGCGGCGGTAGCGCTCGATGTTGGCGAGGAAGGCCCTATCAGAATGACGAAGACCATGTGCAGACAAATGGCGCACAAGAGGTTGCGCAGCACAGTTGTCGTTGCACAGGGGACGGCGATGTAGATACAACGGCGAGGGGACACACGTGCGGTGGTGCTGCGGCCCGAGGAGGCGACACAGCAGCAACCCGGTTGCTCGGAGAAGATGCGCGTACTACTCGACGACGAACGTCACGGGAGCCGGGTGGATCGTGCACAATCGGCTGATCAGACCGAGTATGCGTGAGGCGGGACGACGATGGAAGAAGTCGGTGGAGGCGTCCCGATCTGTGGTGGCGATGACGAACCGGCGATGAAGACGTGCGGACAGGATGACCGAGACGCAACGCGCGAAGGCGTCCCCTCAACATCGCGTGCCTGGCCTGGCCGCACAGTCGAAGAGGTAGGGGCCAGTGTAGTCGACGCCGATGTCGGAGTAGATACGTGCGAGGTCGACGGGCGGTGGGCGACTCAACCCCAATCAGTGATCGGGTAAAAAAGAAAAGATACAACAGCAGCAGTAGAATCATCCATGTGCAATTCACCATGCGGTCAAAAATCCTGCATCTTGGTCAAAAGGGGACTCATCTCCAGGCAGCTGCCCAAACCGACCACTGCCCAAACCAACCCAAGCCCATCGCATTCCCCCCCATCGGCCGCTCCGCCCTCTGGTCTCCTCCCTCCGCCGACTCCTCCCACGCCCGCGCCCCCTCGGTGGCGGATGGTTCCGTTGGGGAAGGAGGCAGCAGGGAGGCGGCGGCGGATGGTGCCGTTGGGGAAGGAGGCAGAGAGGCGGCGGGCTGAGAGGCGGCCGGCCAAGATGGCGTGGAGGCGGCGGCGTTGGGGACGGGGCGGCGTCGATCGGACGCGTTGCGGGGGAGGAGGAGTAGGCGGCGGTGGTGGGGAGGGCCGGCGGCGGCTGGCCGGATCCGGCCCGATCTGGCGCGGGGAGGCCAGGGTGGCGAAGGGGCGAGGCGGGATCCAAGCGGCGTTGGGGACGGGGCGGCGTCGATTGGACGCGTTGCGGGGGAGGAGGAGTAGGCGGCGGCTGCCCGGGGTTAGCAGCGGCCGAGAAGAGGCAGCGGCTGGTGACCGGCGGACTGCAATGAGGAGGCCCGATCTGCTGCTTGACGACGACGACGACGACGATGGCGGCCGGATCAATAGGATCCGCCGCCTAAACGGTGGCGCTGCCCCCGGCGGAGATAGAGCTCCCCGGGGGCGCGCGGTGCGGAAGCGAGCGGCGGCTAGGGTTAGGATCTAAACCTAGGCGTCTGATACCATGATAGGAAGACAAGAGTTGGGTGGAATTGGATGTATTGCATTGAGCCCCTCGGGCGGTATATATAGAGGTACAAGACTTGGGGGGCAAGATGGTACAAGGGATTGTAATCCCTAATGGACTCTAACCTACCAAATACATTGTACTCTAACAATTTGTATCATGGGACTTGTACAATTTCTTTGCCACACACAAGAAGAAAAGAATTCAAGGTTGTGATACTGAATTTGTCTCAACCATATGAGAGCACAGGAAAAAGAATATGGAGAATTTTTCTTCAAATACAATACTAATCATGAAGGGTGTCTTAAAAATCTTTTTGGGCAGATTCACAATCTCGTATCGACTATGATGCATTTGGTGGCATTGTAGTGTTTGACAGTACGTACTGCGTCAATCGTTATAATCTCTCCCTTTGTTCCTTTTGTCAGAGTGAACCATCATCATAGTACAGTTGTTTTTGGTTATGGTATCGTATTGGATGAGACTATTTCTTCATGTGTGGTTGCTCCAGATGTTTTTGGAGGCAATGCGCTAGAAGCATCCAAAGGTTTCCAGAGGATTGGACAGTGCATCTTCTGAAGACTAGTACTTTGTCTACTGAAGATGACAAGATGATTTGGAAATTGCATTCTTTTGGAACTTCTAATGTGCAATGTCGTTGTACTTCGATAAAAACTTTAGAGGTGTAACTCCAGTTAACATTCCTGTTGTTTGGAAGCTTTGTATACCACGTAGATTTCATTTCTTTTCTCAAATGGTGTTTCCACCCCGGTTTCATTTCATGCAAATAGTACACAACCTGATTACTCTACTCGTGTTCTGCTACTTATTGTCTCAACACTGCAGAAAAAATTGCATTCATGAATGAACTTACTATAATACACCTCCAGAACATTATCTGAACAATTTGGTTAGGTGGGTCATGTTGATTCTGGCAAGTCAACACTATCTGAGAGATTGCTACCTATTAGGAAGGATATCGAAAAAAGATATCCACAAGAATGAGAAGGAAGCTAAAGAAAAAGTAAGTTGCTCCTGTCTTTTGCATCATATACTGTACTTCATCTTGCCATTCTATTCATATGGAACTATTTGTGTTGTACAATTCGTTTTTCCACTTTTTCCAGGGAAAGTGGTCATTTGCTTATGCATGGGCCATGGATGAGAGCAGTGAAGAAAGAGAAAGAGGTGTCACAATGACAGTGGCTGTGGCTTTTTTGGAGACCAAGAAATACCGTGCAGTTTTTTGGTACACTTTTGTTTCATTTGAAATACTCTGTTTCTGGTACCTCGTGTTAAGCTATGTTTCTGGTACACTTTTGTTTCATTTAAAATACTACATCATGGTGAGTTTTTTCAATGGAGAGGAGGTTCTAGCATCTGTTATGAACTGTCTAATAATATTTGGTAGTTAACTTGCTGTTGCACTCATTTTTCTTTAAAAAATAATTAGTTATGCCAAGAAGTTTTGCATTCCTTTCTATTTACAATGCACAATTCAATGATCCCTAAATTTATCCCATATCATGTGATTTAATATTTTGGGGGTACTAATCAGCATGAACAGACCATAGTAATTATTTAGGTATGTAACTCCATTGTTGTGGCGCTCATATTTGCAATAGATGGGAATATAATTGATTTTTTTTGAAATATTTGCGTCCAAACTATCAATCTTAACAATCCGTTGTTTGCCTCCACAATTTGAAACTTGGATGGAGATATCCTTTTAGGCTTCAAGGGTGCTGTCTCTTGGATTCTCCAGATTCCCTGCAGCTTCCTTCTCGGGAAGTTTCAAAGCCCCTCATTCTTCCTATTTGCAAAGTTATCAAGTTTCAGTCGACAGGGCCGCTGGCAACTTTTGGAAAAATTTCTAGCACCGAGGTGAAGGCTCTTCTAGTGGTTTTCATTGGATAAGTATCTTCCTATCTGCGATGAAGGCTCTTCTAGTGGTGAGAAGAACCGAGGTGGCGACGATGATCGACACCTTGACAAGCAACGTGGTCATGGGCATGGCATCAGTAGCCGCAATGATAGAGATTCTATGTCGTTTGCTGGTGGCCGTGATATGATGAAGGTCAAGTGTTACAATTGTAACAACTACGGGCATTTCTCGAAGGACTGCTGTAAGCCACGTCGCGAGTGCAAGGAAACGGTGAACCTGGCTCAGGTGCATGATGACGCACCAGTGCTGCTGATGGCTGAGCATTGCGAGCTTGCTCAGATAGCCATCGATACAATGCAAGCTATGTACCTCAACGAAGAAAAGGTGATGCAGGTTGATTCAAACGACAACGAGTGGTACGTCAACATGGGTGCGAGTAACCATATGATTGGTG
The DNA here is from genome assembly GCA_017311315.1 of Dendrocalamus latiflorus. Taxonomy (NCBI): domain Eukaryota; kingdom Viridiplantae; phylum Streptophyta; class Magnoliopsida; order Poales; family Poaceae; genus Dendrocalamus; species Dendrocalamus latiflorus. The sequence continues at coordinate 32,113,486 of CM029653.1, read as the reverse complement.
ACAAGAATATGTTCACCTCGCTGGATGATCATGCGAAAGGCAAGGTGAAATTCGGTGATGGCTCAATGGTGGATATCTACGAAAAGGCTCCGTGTTGTTTCAGTGCAAACACTAGGAGCATCAGGCGCTCACGGAGGTATACTACATCCCTCGACTACGGTCTAACATCATTAGTCTTGGTCAACTCAAGGAGAGTGGATGCAAAACTGTAATCAAAGACAGCGAGATGCGCATCTTTGACCAGGAACGAGTGCTGCTAGCACGAGTGCATCAGTCAAGAAACAGGCTGTACACTCTTGGCCTGAATCTGACCGCACCCGTATACTTGATGTTGAAGGCGAACGAGGTGGCGTGGCACTGGCACACGCGCTATGGTCTCAGCTTTTGCGCTCTACATGACCTGAGTGCCAAGAAGATGGTTGAGGGGGTGCCCTTCATCAAACGACTGGAACAATTCTGTGACGGTGCCCACTTGGCAAGCAGCACTAAAGCGCCATTCCCATGTGCCTCAACGAATCATGCTGAGCATAGCCTTAAGCTGGCTCACGGTGACTTGTGCGGCCCAATTACACCAACTACACCGGGAGGTAGTCACTACTTCCTGCTGATCATGTACAATCATAGACATTTTAGGTGGCTCGAGGTGATCAAGATGAATGATGAAGCATTCAAGTTCTTCAAAAAGATCAAGGCCATCACCGAGAATGAGATTGCCTTCAAGCTAAAGGCATTTCGAACCGATCGTGGAGGGGAGTTCAACTCCATTGACTTCAATGACTACTGCGATGAAATGGGCATCAAGCGGTATACAACCATGCCATACTCGCCGCAACAAAATGGCTCGCAGTATGATGAAGAGCATGGCGATGCCTGCCATGTTTTGGGGCAAGGCAGTAAAGATGGCGGTGCACGTCAGGAATCATGCACTGACTCAGAGCCTAGATGATGTAACACTGTACGAGGTGTGGTACAAGAAGGGGCCTAAAATCTACTATTTTTGAACATTCGGATGTGTGGCACATGTCAAGAAGGTTGGCCCTAGCATCATGAGGGCTCAAAGGCTTATTGTGTCTATGATCTGGTCACGAAGAAGCTCCATGTGACGCGTGATGTCGTGTTCGAAGAAGAGCGGCAATGGGACTAGACAACATCATGTTCATCGACTGGCGTTAGCGAACTTGACACGTTCACCGTTGAGTACGATGTCACAAGTGACACTTTGGTGGACATCGATTGTACTATGCCTTCAACAACAACGAATATGCGTGTGGCACCACAAGCGGCGGAACCACTCCAGCCCACAACATCGTTTGGAGCTACAATGTAGTGGTCAACACCATCGACTAGCGGATCACCTAATTCTGAAGGTATGCTACTGAGGTATTGCACAGTGTCAAATCTCTACAGCACAACTTACACAGTGTCAAATCTCTACAGCACAACTGAAGCAGTGCAAATCGATGACAACGAGCCTACTGATGAAGTCGTGGAGTACAGTAACCTCTGTCTCCTTGGTGCAGAGGAGCCTGCAAGTGTACAAGAGGCATTCTTGGATACAACATGAAAATAGGCCATGAACGAAGAGTTGAAGTCCATCTACGACAACAAAACTTGGGAGTTCGCCACACTCCCTATTGGTCATGGAGCAATCGGGCTCAAATGGGTCTTCAAGATGAAAAAAGATCCTTAAGGTAACATTGTTAAGCATAAAGTTCACTTGGTTGCAAAAGGATATACACAGCTATAGGGGGTGGACTTCAACAAAGTATTTGCACCGATGGCTCACATTGAGATAGTGCGTGTGCTAATCACACTAGCAGTGCACGACAGCTAGTAAATACATCATATGGACGTAAAGTCCGCATTCTTGAATGGTGATCTGGTCGAGGAGGTGTATGTTCAATAGCCTCCAGGGTATATCGACAACAAGCACAAGACTGATGTGCTAAGCCTACGCAAGGCCTTATACAGGTTGCGGCAGGCGCTACGAGGCTAGAACTCGAAGATGGATGCCACTTTGGTGTTGCTCGGGTTCATGAGAAGTCCACTCGAGCATGTGATATACTAGGGGGGAACAAAATAACACATTCTTGCTATCGGGGGTGTACGTTGATGACCTCATCATCACTGGCTCAAACATCGATGACATCATTGAGTTCAAGGCCCAGATGAAGGAATTGTTCAACATGACCAATCTTGGTTTGCTAAGTTATTATTTGTGCATCAAGGTCAAGCAAAAAGATGGGAAGATCACGCTATCATAGAGTAGCTATGCGTGCAAGATTTTGAAAGCAGTGGGAATTGTGCGATGTAATCCGTGCTCAATGCCAATGGAGAACCAGCTGAAGTTGAGCAAGAAAGATAGCAGTGCAGCCGTCAACGCCACTGAGTACCGCAACATTGTCGAAAGTCTTCGCTACCTTGTGAACACAAGACCACACATTGCATATGCCGTGGGAATTGTTAGCACGTGCATGGAGGCACCAACGTCACAGCATTTGGCCATGGTGAAGTATATTCTTCACTGAACTTCAGAGCAGTGTCGGTTCTTCATCTACCATAGTGAGATGTGACTCTTCCTTCCTCAGCTTGCGGCAATTGCTGGCAAAATGCCCATGTATGCCACAGTTGTAGCACTTTACCTTCTTTCTTCTTTAACTTGCGCACACTAGTGTCCGAGTCATTGTCGTCCTCGTCATCATCATGGTCATCTCTCCGACTACCACTAGCTTTGATACGACCACCACCACAGTCACGGTTCTTCTTCGCGCCGCTACTTGACCCTTCTTCATTCTTCTTCTCTTTGTTGAGGGTCTCCCAATGCGTATGTGCGAGCAACATATTCTCAATTTGCCTTGAATCGCCGAAACTAATTCGGGCGTGTTCGTTGTAGGCTTTATACCGCCCGATGAGATCTTCAACGGTGAGAGTCTTCAAGTCCACGCACTACTCAATGGAGGTGACGAATTGCATGTAGCGCATCGAGGCAACACAAAGAAACCTGCGAACAATGGCAATGTCAACCACCGTGGTGTTGCCAAACGCACGGATGATGGTAACAATAGATGTCACCCAACCGGCAAAGTCTTCAATGGTCTCCCCTTCCTCCATCTTTAGCCCCTCGAAATCCTTGTTGAGGGTATGTAGCTTGGCTTCATGTATGCACTCTGCCCCATGTGTATCGTCTTGATTACCTCCCATGCTGATTTCACCGTGTCTTTCCTATCGAGAGAAGACATGACTTCCTCCAGCCCAGTCTGGTAGATGGCATACAATACCATCTGATCCTTCTGCTACTCTGTGGCACCAGGCTCCACTACTTCCCACACATTCTGAGCCTAAAGAGTGACGCATATCTTCATCACCCAAATCGTGTAGTTCATGTGGGTGAGTTGCAGGTACGACAATATCACCGTGCTCTCCCTCTTCACCACCTGCGAGGCGAACGGATCAAATCATAGCAGGCCTCACACTACGGACTGAGACACACTGCTTCCTTCCCTTGGCATCTTCTTCGACTCATGGGAACCTGCTCTAGTAACAAATGTTGGCCCAGCCTAGAAATTAGTCGCACATGAGTGGAGAATAAATAAACACAGGAGAGACTTCTTTTGTGGCAATACACATCTTTTCTTCTTTCTCTGTTATTCACTCGCTTCTCCAATTGCTTAACAAGAAGTACACGGCTTAAATAAGCCTCACGCATACATGGTCACATAACCTGTACTCCACGCACCCACTAACTCCACTAGTTAGACTTCCTGTGATCCGGTTTTACCAACCATGATTCCCTATGACTTGGCGCACACCATGCACTACCCGCAAGACTCGGTCTAGCTAAGACCAACTCAGATGCTTATGACCACACACAAGGACCTGACCAAGTCGACTCCTTATGACTTGTGACTTACGGTAGCTCTGACTTCCACAGCTCGACCACAACACTTCAATCACAACGTCTCGACCATGTTACTTCAACCACAACTCTTACTACAACTCCAGTCGTACCGCTCACACAAAGTTGGTACTACCGGTCTTCAACCACGTAGGTCTTATTGGTTACTATAGCTTATGACCTTCGACCGGTTACTGTAGCTTCAACTACAGATCGGTTACTGTAGCTTACACCAACTAACTAGTTCACTGTAGCTTATGACTCCAGGGTCTTCGATTTCCACATGTACTTAGACACATGAGTACTCGACGCACGACTACACAGTACTCGTACACACGAGTACTCAGTATACGACTACACAGTACTCGAACACATGAGTACTCGACACCGACTACTATCAATAACAAGATTAGTTTCAATAGTGCCATGGACGGTGGTGTGATAGAGTTAATCTAGTTGTCTTCATGTCTAGTCCAATCTATGACTACGGAAGTCTACTGTAGCGGTCGTAAGTCGTGGTCATAAGAACACTGTAGCAGTCATAATCGTAAGGGGTCAGAGTCTATTTAGGATTCAGAGTGGTCGTAAATAGAAAGTTGGGATGTTTCCATGTTGGATTCTCAGTGTGGTATGCCGCATTGGTTTGGTTTCAAAGTCTTGTATGTTGCTTCTCTATATAAGAAAGAAGAAAAGGATGCAGATGCAACACACTGCATCGTGTTGCAAAGAAACAAAATCAATCTGAGTTTACTCATGTTCACATGTGTGATCTTGAAGGTTGCCGTTCATCGCTCGTCTAGGTCTTGGGTGATTTTCCCAACAATTGGTATCAGAACCTAATGGGACGAAGCATGGCTGGCAATGCTAGTGATTCGTTGAAGTCAAGAGAACTCATTAAGACCACGGGCAATGAACTCGATCCATCGAAGGCTGGCATGCTCGTCAAGCCGATGACAAGAAGTGCCACTATCCCGATTCAATACCCGATGTTGAGCAAAACAAATTATGGCATATGGGCCATCAGGATGAAGTTAATCTTTTGTTCACTAAGGGTTTTGTTAGCAGTCGAAGATGGAGATGACGATGGTGAAAAGGATCAAAGCGCAATGGTGGCCATCTCGCAAACAATGCCAGACAAACGTGATGATGTCGATCGCTCAGAAGGAGACGACGAAAGAAGCCTGGATCGCACTCAGGGAGATGCGGGTAGGTGAAGATCGTGTCTAGAAGGCACACACTCAAGTGCTCAAATGGTAACTGAGAAAATTGTAGATGGGAGACTCAGAGACGATTACTGAGTACTCCATGAAACACCACTCTGGTGGGTGAGACTTGCTCGCTCGGCGTGAAGTTGGAAAAAAAACGATGTTGTCGAAAAGCTATTCAGTTTTGTTCCTGATAGATTCCTCTAGATTATCGGAACGATCGAGTAGTTTGGTGATGTCAAAACAATGTCGATCTCGAAGGCAATCAGTCATCTCAGAACTTTCGAGGAAGGACTCAAGGGTCGACGACACTCGAAGGATGGAGGAGACAAGCTACTCTTTACTGAAGGTAAGTGGGAAGAGAGGAGCTTGAAGACTAAGAAGAATGAGGGCTCGAGCAGCGCTCAGAGAGGAGGTCAAAATAGAAGAGGTCGGGGACCCGGCTGTGGACAAGGCAGTGGCCAAGGAGAAGCGAACGCGTTGTCGATGAATGATTGCTGGCAGACTTCGACAAGACCAAGGTCAAGTGCTTCAACTGTAACGAGTACGTGCACTTTGCGAAAAGAGTGTCTAAAGCCGAACTGAAGAGTAAGGGCAAATCTTGTAGTGAAGTAGAATGATGACGATCCTCAACTGCTGATGATTGAAGTATGTGAACTCATCTATACAGTCCCAACACTTGAAGAAGAGGTCATTCCTGCATGAAGAAAAGGTGACGACGAAGCTTAGTGGCACCCAAAACAAGACTTGATACCAAGACACTGGTGCAAGTAACCACATGACCGAATGCATGGAGAAGTTTGCTGAGATTGACACGAAGGTAAAAGACTCAGTTAAATTTGGAGATAGTTCAGCTATGGAGATACAAGGAAGGGACTCGGTACTGTTGGAGTGTTCCACAAGTGAACATTATATTCTCATGAATGTTTACTACATTCCGAAGCTAAGAAGCAATATTATTAGTCTTGGTCAGCTGGACGAGAATAGCTATAAGATTGTGGTCGAAGGAGGAGTAATGTCAATCTTAGACAGAACTCAGAGGTTATTGGCTAAAGTGAGCAGATCAAGAAATCAGATGTATGTGTTACACATCAATTCGGCACTCCAGAGTGTCTTCTAACAAGAGGCATTGAAGAGGCATGGAGATGGCACACCAGGTATGGTCATGTGAATTTTCCTGCTCCAAAGGATTTGACTCATAAGAAAATGGTACAAGGTATGCCTATGATCGAGCATGTGGATCGCATTTGCGATGGTTGTCTGATTGGCAAACAACATCGGAACCCATTTCCAACTACGTCTTTATACCAAGCAGATAGGCCCCTCAAGTTGTGGCACGGTGACATCTGCAGGCCAATCACTCTGACCACGCATAGAGGAAATCGTTACTTCCTGCTGCTGGTAGATGATTGTACTAGGTATATGTGGCTGGCGTTACTCCGAAGCAAAGACAAAGCATTCGAGGAGTTCAAGAAGATCAAGGCTGCAGCTGAGATGGGAAAGCATTGGAGGCTAAAAGCTCTGTGCACCGACCGCGGTGGTGAGTTTACCTTGAACGAGTTTGATGACTATTGCGAGCTACTGGGAATTAGGCGTTATCTGACAGCGCCTTACTCGCCCCAACATAATGGAGTGGTCGAAAGGAGGAGTCAGATGGTGGTCGGTATTACGAGGAGACTATTGAAGAGCATGTGTGTCCTAGGAGAATTCTGGGGGAGAAGTAGTATCGACTGCCGTTTATCTCCTAAATTAGGTACCAATGAAAAGCATCATCAGCAAAACTCCTTAAGAAGCCTATTACGACCACAAGCCAAGTGTGGGTCACCTTTGCATTTTTGGGTGCGTTGCACATGTAAAGACGACCACGCCATACCTCTCCAAACTAATAGATCGAAGTAAGCCAGTGGTGTTCATTGGGTATGGTTCGAAGATAAAAAGCTATCGGATATTTAATCTGATGACACGAGTTGTGGTGACTCATGATGCCATATTCGAGGAGGGGAGGAAGTGGGAGTGGAGCAGAGATCCCCCAATAGAGATACGGCCTATGAAAGACATCTTCACGGTGAATTATCCTCCTAATATTGATGCAGGTCTTGATGACCACGTAACCGACACGCCGATCATGGTGGGTGTAGTCGGAGGATCCGACCACAACGTGGTCGTAGATCCTAACGACCACGTAGTAGCTTCTGAAACTATGACCACACAGGATGAAGTCGGAAGGTACGACCACGTTGCAGAAACTCCAGGCATGACCACGGCAAGAACAAGCGCAGGAGTCAGGATGCCCGGCTCGAATACATTGTGTACTCCTGCAGCAACGGTGGGAATGCCGGTCTCACCTGGTGCTCCGTGAAGATTGGAACTTGATGAAAGCTCATCTGAAGGAGCTCGACAAGAGCGTGACATTAAAAGTCTCTATGATACCACATCTCCAATCGAGCTGGAAGATTCAGAGTTCTGCTTACTCGAAGAGGAGCCTGCCAACTTTAAAGACGCCAAGGCAAAACCAGAGTGAAGAAGAGCTATGGAGGAGGAGATGTCCTCTATCCAAGAAAATGGAACATAGCATCTTGTTCCATTGCTAGTTAGTCACAAGCTGATTGGATTGAAGTGGGTGTATAAGGTGAAGAAGGACAACTAAAGTGTGATCATAAATCACAAGGCGAGGCTAGTTGCAAAGGGGTACGTTCAATGTCAAGGCGTTGATTTCGACGAAGTCTTTGCCCATGTTGCAAGACTAGAGATGGTGTGACTGCTAATTGCGATTGTGGCATATGAAGGATAGGAGGTTCATCATATGGATGTGAAGTTAGCTTTCCTCAACAGCGACCTAGAAGAAGAAGTCTATGCCGTGAAACCTCTAGGCTTTGAGAAGAAAGGAGAAGAATGCTAGTATTAAGATTGCGCAAAGATTTATACGGTCTGCGTCAAGCCCCAAGAGCTTGGAATACAAAGCTAGACAAGTTTCTTATGGCACTTGATTTTGAAAAATTCCCATTAGAGCATGCAGTGTACAAACGAAGCCAAGGAAAAAGGAGTTTATTGGTTGAAATTTATGTGGATGATTTGATCATCATTAGAGAGAGTATCGAGGAGATCAATAGGTTCAAATGCCAGATGAAGAAATTATTTAGCATGAGTGACCTTAGGTTACTCATCTACTACTTGGGCATTGAAGTACATCAAAGCTCTGAGAAGATTACTCTCAGCCAATCCACATATGCAATAAAGGTGTTGGACAAATGCGGCATGAAGGATTGCAATCCAATGCAAATTCCGATGGAACCCCGCCTGAAGATGAGCAAGAACAACACAAATCCTCCCATAGACAAGACTCTATACAGAAGCATAATCGGAAGTTTAAGATACCTGCTACCACGACCAGATTTGATGTTCTCAGTTGGGATGGTGAGCAGGTACATGGAGAACCCGACAACAGAACGTATGGGTGCTGTAAAGCACATATTGAGGTACATGAAAGGAACTTTGAGTTATGGGTGTGTTATGAGAAGAAGAAAGAAGGTTTGAGGCTGATCGGTTACTCGAACAATGATCTTGCTGGTGACATGGACGATTGGAAAAGTACTTCAGGTATGGTATTTTTCTTTGGGTTGAACCCAATCAGTTGGTGTTCGCAGAAGCAGAAGGTGATCGCTTTATCCTCATGTGAAGTAGAGTACATTGTAGCTTGTGAGGCAGCATGTCAAGGGATATGGCTAGGACGATTGCGGCTGACATGTTAACAACAAAGGTTAAGAAGGTAACTTTGAAGATTGACAATCAGTCTACAATAGCGTTGTGCAAAAACCTAGTCTATCATGAGAGAAATAAATACATCAACACTCGGTTCCATTACATAAGAGAATGTGTGGAATCAGGGGTGATAGAAGTGCAGCATGTTTGCACAGAAGACCAACTTGCAGACATCCTGACCAAATCGCTCAGAAGAATGAAGTTCATGGAGATGAGGGCGAAGATCAGTGCGCGGAACATCGACGGAAGACAACAAGCTTAAGGAGGAGATTGATAGAGTTAATTTAGTTGTCTTTAGATCTGGTCAAATCTACGACCACGGCAGTTTATGACCACGTTTTACGACCACGTTCAAATACTGTAGCGGTCGTAAATCGTGAAGATATTGTAGTGTAGCGGTTGTAAGAACATTGTATCAGTCGTAGTCATAAGGGATCAGGAGTCAGAGTCTATTTAGGATTTAGAGTGGTCGTAAACGGAAAGTCGAAATGTTTCTATGTCAGATTCTCAGCGTGGTATGCCGCGTTGGTTTCAAAGTCTTGTATGTTGCTTCTCTGTATAAGAAAGAAGAAAAGGATACAGACGCAATACACTACATCGCGTTGCAAAGAAACGACATCAATTTGCGTTTACTCGTGTTCGCATATGTGATCTCGAAAGTTGTCGTTCAACGCTTGTTTAGATCCTAGGCAACTTTCCCAACACCGTGATCATGAGAAGGAGCACATGGTTCACCGCAAGGAGCCGCCGTTGATCATGAACAGTTCTTGTTGTGCCTCTCCATTTTAGCTCCTCCATGATGACCTGCTGGGGCAGTAGTGTTCTGAATGGCGCATGATCATGCGGCAGCAGCAGCACTCCAGTGCTCCAGACGATCTGCCGGTGTTGCTGGAGTACGACGGCCACGACTTACCGGAGCGAGGCGGACCACCGTGCGGAGATCCCGTCCGCTTCTGTTGCCTCTCTTCACCTCGACGAGACCTGCTGGAACTTTGGTTTCTGAAAGTATATGTATGTGCTACATGTGTGATATGCATAGATCAATAATCAATTAGATACATGTATATACTCGTAATTCTACTGCATGCAAGTCGCCTGTAAATTGTAACGAGTGTGTGTTCATGACTTCTAGAAGACGCACAAATTGATGCCTGTAAATAACACTCGCGTTGGCACGACTGGACAGTAGGTTGCAGTAGAAAGTAATGTACTAATGAGCTTCCACTTCATTCCGTGCTATTTACATATATAGTTTCTCAATTCTCCAAACATCAGGGAGTGCCTGTACGATGACTAATTAATTAGTTGATATATACAATAGTGTTGCAAAAACATCAAGTTACTACTGCAAAAGAAAGGCCAGTATTATATTTTACTTTAGCATGTTGTTCATTGATCCATTTGTATAATCTTCTTTGCGTGCATATAAGAAGGATTAGTATTTTCCAAGCTAGATCCCGAAATAAGCATATACATACCTACGCAGAATTGCAGATACGATCCGTGATAGCTTGGTTTGTTTTGTCCATGTTTGTCAATGATTAGCTGTTGCCACTTGCCTCCGGGCTTTGCTCCTCCCTGGAAACAGTTTTAGCTTTTGGATTTTTTAGCTTGCCGCATATTTAGGATATATTCTTTTCCTTTGAAGCTGACGGCTTTTGACTTTTGCTACAGTACCTAACTTTCAAACGAAGTATTTTCTCAAGACGGGATATACAAGTTGAATAATGTACACGTTAAAAACCCAATATTTGTACCAGCCAAAATCACAAGTGAGTATCTCTTTTCGTAATATGTACCGTAAACAACCAAAATTCAAAAATTTCAACTAAAAGCTATAAGCCGCAACTGCAGCCAAACAGGCTCAAGCTAGAAGCCATTTAGAACACATCGGCTTTTAATTTTGGCTTATTTTATCTTTTTTTTCTATTTCTTTGTATTATCCGTGACAATATAACGGGTTGTTTTTCAAACTTTTCTATTTTTTGTTATTTTTTCTCAGAAAAGATAACAGCTACTAGGATGGAATTTTAACCAATAGTCAAAAGTCATAGGTTGAAGCCTTATACTGTTTTGAGCGGCCCTGATTCTAGCTCCAGCCTGCATCACTTTTAGGAAGAAAAAACAAGTTAAGAAATAAAAACTGGAATAGTTATTGGTAATTTCGTCAGCAATCATGAACCGCGGGGGTCCTGGAGGAGAGATCTGATCCACGTCACGTGCCGATATTTTAGGACTAGTTCCAGTCTCGTTATCCTGCAAGCCGCGTGGATCTCAACGAGCTTGAGTTAGCATCTCACATGATTGATGCCCAGCTGCCACTAAAACTTCCCTGTTCAATTCGGCTTCGGCTTCTGACTTCTGGCTTATTTTTTACTATTTATAAATTTCATCTTTTTCTGAACTTTTGGCTTTTTGTTGAGTTTTTTTGCCGGTTCTTTTTCCCCGTATTTGTTTGTATTATACGTAATGGGCTAACATATTTTTTATATTTTTAAATTTTTTTAAATTTAATTATGCTAAATAAGTCTCTGTCAGCTATAGTGATTTTTTCAGTCAGCTACAGTGTTTTCAGCCATAAACTATGAGCTTTTAAGGTAAACCGATCACCATAAAGCTAAAATGCAGCTCCTTTGTTGTTAAGAAATAATGGATGGATTAATGATTGGACATGTCAATTTCTTACTTCTGAACGAGGGCAACTGAGGTCAAGTGGGACATGACATGACCTGGCTAATCAGACGTACCATGCGTTTAATGGCTGAAACAAAAAACAACAAAACCATGTCTTTTTTTCTTGTCTTGACCGAATTGAGGGTGCCAAGATAGCTGAAATGGTTACTTCAAGATTATTTCATGTGAGCATCCAAGAAATGCTAACGTTTTAAAGGTATTGCACTATATTAAATTTTACTATTACTCTTACCAAGAACTGCTTATTTGTAGAATAATAGTCCTCCCATGACAAACCTCATAAAAAACACCATAAGACCAATATTATATACCTCTACGCTTGGGCAGCTAATTGATGAATTAGCATGACTTTCCATAAAATGGTTATTTTTTGGTATCAACAAAATGAAAGAAATAAAAAACATGTCATTTTGTAGTGTTACATGTCTTCATCTCCTGGTGTTAAAATCGCAGCAAAACATTGATGTCTTCCTGCTGTTGTGTTTCATGTGCTGCCCAGGCTAAAAGGACAAACACTAGAACATTACATGACAGCACAGGCGCAGGCAAACGAAGCCACTGCGCGAGGCTTGCACGAAAGAACCACCACCACCTAACATTTGTCTGTCATGTGGAAAAAGCCCAGCAGTTACTAATAACCATATGGTACTTACAGATGCTTATACTAATTAATGATGGTCCTTAAATCTTCTGTTGCTGACAGTGTTTCGGAATAATTTAGGCAAATGATGGGACTAATCTTCATGTCGACGTTGCTTGAAGAGCCAAACCTGATGGTTATTGGAGCTCATGGAAACATCCAAAATTCCAGTTATGTCAGGCTGATCGCACCTGACCAAGTCCAAAGTACAGTAGTTAAATTGACACCACTGCACCTGCAGGCTTTACTTATTCGCCCCATACTAATAAATTTCAGGCCAACTTTGCTGTTCTGAATTCCTACAGCAATATCTCCCAATATTTCCTAACATCAGAGCTTAGGTCACTGCAGAATTTTTTGTACGGATAATCCATTTTTTATTCGAAATTACATAAATATACCCGCGGGAAAATTTTTTACAAAAATAGGCTCCAGTCGCCGAACCGTTGGGCGACTGGAGTTAATCGCCCAACCAGACCGCGACACAATTTGTCTCGCTGCACAGTAGAGCGACTACATCTAGTCGCTCTTCCGTTAAGCGACTAGCATGCAGTCGCTCTTCCGTTAAGCGACTAGAATGCAGTCGCCATCCCGTAGGGCGACTGCATGTAGCCCCCGTGTTTTGTTTTAGATTTTGTGAATTTTGTAACGTTGAACGGGTAAAAAATACGGTGAAGTTGTAATAAAAGTTTATGTTAATTGTATATTGTAGGTGTGCAAAAAGTTTTAAAATTTTTTTTTCATGAAAGATTGAGTAAAGAACGATCGATACATACACTGTTAAGTGAGATAGTTTATGTGCGGAGAGAGATAATAGACTTATGTATATTTAAATAAACTTCATATTATAACTGTGAGTAACATGCCGCATGTTTTTTCATTACATGCATAAATACATAGCATCTGCAGCGTCGCCTCACTAGTCACCCTGGTGTGCCCCGTCACCGCGCCCGCGTCCTCCCATACGGCCTCGCTTAGCCCTCCTCCGGTGCAACGGGTTAGGACGATCCGAAAAAGTAAAACGAGGAGGAGGGTGTCTATCCCGCGGGGGCGGGGGCGGAGTAAGCTGCACCTCTGGCTGTGTGCTCTCCGGTGCACCGGGCGCAGAGATAACCTCCGGTGCTACGTCGGAGTAGTGTCCATGCCACTCCGGTGTAGACGCGAAAAACTGGTCCACTTCCTCCTGGCCTGGGGAGATGCCGGAGACGCCGTGCTGCTGGTAAGCACCTGCAATATTAATAACGTTAGTTCGTTGCATATCGTCTTCGGATAAACACGATATAAGAACCTCTGCGTACCCGTGCCTGGTGCCATCCAGCGGACAGCCAGTGAGGATCGAGTTCGCCTTGACCCTCGTGCACGCATCGCATAGGGCGCGGTACGTCGCGGCAAGCACGGCCGATCCCCAGCTGACCTGGTGGGGCTCGCCGTCAGCGATCGCCCTCGCATAAGCGATAAGGCGCGCATCCACCGAGTTGCCGTGGCTGGTGGTGAAAAGCACCAAACCAAACAGCCACAGCACGTACGCCTCCAGGTGGCGCGACACCTGGTGATCGTCTGCCTGTGGAACCATGCGCTCCACCTGAATTCAAACAAGTTTTTATTAGTACGTCATACCACAAATAAACGGTTGGACGACACGATCGAATGTAAAAAACCACGTACCCGGTACTGTGTGAGCCACCTTAGCGTCGGCCCATGGGTCTGCGCCTCTGCGAACACGTGGTGCTGAGGGCCCGGTGGAACGACACCCTCGAATCTGCCAAGCAGGTCAGCGCGCCAGTCGTGTGGGGCCTCCGGTAGGAAGGCAGCGTCTCCCGCGATCGGAAGGCCAAGGAGCAGGGACACGTCCTCCAGGGTCGGCGTCATCTCCCCGAATGGGAGGTGGAAAGTGTGCGTCTCGGGCCGCCAACGGTCCACCAAAGCCGTCAGCAGGGAACGGTCGAACGGGAAGCGTCGTGATCGCTCCCCGCCCGCCTCGTCCCCGCCCGCCTCGTCCCCGCCCTCGTCCCCGCCAGCGCCTGCATCCTCGTCCGTGGCCTGCACCATCCGGGCAAGAGGGAGTAGCCCGGCATCCTGCAGCCTGCAAACAAAGTGAAGGTCAGCACGGAATGAACTTACAGTCGCACTAAACACTGGAGTAGTGCAAACCTGGCAGTCCAACGAGGGTCGAGTCTCCAGGCCACGCGAGGTGTGCGTGTCCGGACCACTCCCAGCTGAGGCGGCTCGTCCGTGCTCCCCGGTGTCGGCACTAGACGGGAAGCGCGATGAGAGCGGTCCACGTGCTCGTCCAACAGCGCGTACTGCCACTCGGAGGCACGTCCAGCACGAGTCATACCTGCAAAATTTGTACAATAATTTCTACATTAAATTTCTACACTACATTTTCTAAACTAAATTTCTAAACTACATTTTCTAAACTATTTTTTTAACTATATTTCTAAACTAATTTTCTAAACTACATTTTCTAAACTAAATTTTCTACCCTAATTATCTACACTAACTATCTACACTAATTATCTACACTAACTATATTTCTAAACTAATTTTCTAAACTAATTATCTACACTAATTATCTACACTAACTATCTTTCTACACTAAATTATCTAAAATAATTATCTACACTAATTATCTACACTAATTATGTACACTAACTATATTTCTAAACTAATTTTCTAAACTAATTATCTACACTAATTATCTTTCTAAACTAATTTATGTACACTAATATCTACATAACTATCTTTCTACACTAAATTATCGACACTAATTATCTACACTAACTATATTTCTAAACTAATTATCTACACTAACTATATTTCTACACTAATTTTCTAAACTAATTATCTACACTAACTATATTTCTACACTAATTTTCTAAACTAATTATCTACACTAATTATCTACACTAACTATCTTTCTACACTAAATTATCTACACTAACTATCTTTCTACACTAAATTATCTAAACTAAATTATCTAAACTAATTATCTACACTAACTATCTTTCTACACTAAATTATCTAAACTAAATTATCTAAACTAATTATCTACACTAACTAATTTTCTAAACTAATTATCTACACTAATTATCTACACTAACTATCTTTCTACACTAAATTATCTACACTAACTATCTTTCTACACTAAATTATCTAAACTAAATTATCTACACTAACTATTTTTCTAAACTAATTTATCTACACTAATTATCTACACTAACTATATTTCTAAACTAAATTATCCACACTAATTATCTACACTAACTATCTACACTAACTAATTTTCTAAACTAATTATCTACACTAACTATATTTCTAAACTAAATTATCTACACTAACTATATTTCTAAACTAATTTTCTACAGTAACAAAAAATATAACACAAAAAATTACCTGAAAATCGCGCACGCCCTCTCTTCTTCTCCTCTCCCCTCCCTCTTCTTCTCCTCTCCCTCTCTTTCTCTTCCCTTCCTCTTCTCCTCCTCTCCCTCTCTTTCTCCTTCTCTGCGCGCACGTCGGGGGTGGCCGCTCGGCCGGCCTTATATCCACCCTCAGTCGCCCAACGGTTGGGCGACTGATATTCAGTCGCCCAACAGTTGAGCGACTTATTTTCAATCGCTGAACCGTTGGGCGACTGGAGTAAATCGCCCAACGGTTGGCAGACTCTCCAGCTGCCGCGGTCTGGTTGGGCGATTAACTCCAGTCGCCCAACGGTTCGGCGACTGGAGCCTATTTTTGTAAAAAATTTTCCCGCGGGTATATTTATGTAATTTCGAATAAAAAATGGATTATCCGTACAAAAAATTCGGTCACTGCATGCATAGCACAAGGAAAGAATTAACTCTGGTCGTTAAAAAACAAACCTAAGATGTTGAAAGGTGTTACCAGTGAACGATAGGGACCTGCAAGATGCAGGCGTGCATGTTTTTGCCTGCCAGGTAGCGAAGAAGTCAAGATTGCTTCCCTAGTGTTTAACTGAACCGATCGATCATCCAGACCAGAAGGTACTTTTGCCTGTCACCGTGCACAGCAGCACAGACTATACACCTTTGTTCATCTAACCATGGACGGATCAAACAATTTTGCTGCATTGTTCGCACAATGAGCTATGGTTGAAGCAATATGTGAGAGCTTTCTGTGTATCAGTGGGGCGCTGAACAGCTTTTGCAGTTTGGACCGCTTTTATTTAATACAAGCCTTGAGTTACATGCGTGCCTTAAAAGTGCTGTCCCTGTGGAATATTGAGCTGCACAAGACGTACCTCAAGGAAAGGTAATCGGAGGAGACCATCCATTTGGTGCCATTAAGAGGCCGTGCATCTTCACAGTAAGGCACTGAGGAAGAATGATCAACCGTTACTATACTGGCAGCCTAGAGGTCTCTGGCACCTGTTACTTTCTGCTTCTTCTGTAACAACGCTTTCTTGCTGCAGTGTAGTGATATCAGAAACTCTTGTGCTTTCTGCTGTAAGATCGAAGAAACAGAGAATAGGCCAGCTAAATGCTGTGGCAACGTAAGATTGGTCGCAACTCGCGACTTCAGGGAAAAATGAGTGGCATGGAGAGTTCAGGGGACAGAAATTCTCTTGATAATTGAGAAGATTAACCAGATAAAATAGAAATGGATTAGCTACTCCTTTCTTTCCTGTCATTGGTGATCTTTTATGTTCTTTTTTATCCATCGGTTATATTTTTCAAATTATTCCTTGCATTTTACCAGTCAAATCCCTCGTTTTTTTTGGAACTTTGTTAAATGATATTAAAGAAAAAAATGGAATGAAAAACGGAGAATGAAAGAACAGAAACAAAATTAGAAATTGATGACAAAGCACAACACTAACATCAGCCTCACATAAGCTAGCCCATAACATCTACCACCATAAAAGATCAAGCATAAGCAATAGTTCTAAACACCGCCAAACACTGTTTGTTTTGACATTAGCTTGAAACAATCAACGCCAAATTATCCGCTGTGTTAGTTATTGTAGCCTAATGATATTGCTGAATTCTATTGGTGAATAAGCTTCTCAATTTGTTTTGTGTCAATTTAGTCAGTTTTATAATAGAAAATTGTAAACTACAATAAAACCAAAAAAAAAGAAACATGAAGAACATGTAGGCATGTTTGTTAACAAAATCGAGCTCTTTTAGTTATACGATTTGTTTCATAACATTTTTAAAAATTTACATTATTATTCTTTGGACTATTTGATGTTTGACATAATGCAAAAAATAAACACTCAGATAATCTATTTGCCAGTTAAGAATCACAGGACATGCTGACTGAGAGAGACTTCATAGAAAAAGAGCCTTGTTGACACTAAACCACAAGAAGGGGAAACGGCATAGGAACTGCAGGAAAATATGTTGGACCGATCACAAGAGGGTGAATGATTTCTGAAATTTTTTCTTAAGGTACTCAAATTCTTCACTCAAGTAAGTATGATAATTATCAAGTTTAGATTACACCAAATAGATTAAGGAAAACAAAGCTAGAGACAACAACCAACAAAATCAACAGCCTATTGCATAGGGCCGGTCAGACTGCAATTGAGGGGCCAGTTTGACTGCTGGTTAGTTTGGTTGTCAGTCTGGGGCCAGTCTGACCGGTCCCCTTTTCCCAGACCTGAAAACCTTTCAAGTCAAAAACTCAAATCTCAATAACTTGCTTAATTCTCATCCAAACATTTTTAAGTTTTGTATGAGACTTGTACAAAGTAGTAGTAACCTAAACCAATTAAGAATCATAATGTTTTTAGGCTCGAGTTCACCAATTTGAAAATCAAATCTAGTTTATAAGAACACCAAAAACCCTAAAATTCAAATTACTTCTTATTGGTGAGTATCTAAAATATAAGGTCTTACAGATGTATTCTCACACATCCTAGCAGGTAATTTAAGTAAGATATTGGACTAGAACTCCCACGAACCCGAAATTACAAATTTAACTCAAGAACAAGCAAAACCAAGCAAGAACGCAAACAAAAATATGATTGAGATAAAGTTTTAATCTATTTCAGTGGAGGACAAGGTTTACATACTCGTGGATGATTACAAGGTGCAACCAAAACATCATTCTTTCCTCTCTTAAGTTCTATCTCTCACAACCATGGAAGGAGACAATGTGGTAGAACAAAAACCTAAAACTTAGAATCCTTATATTTACCACCTCCTGCCCTTCCCTCTTAATAACCAGCAACAACCTAATGGATCCAACCCATTAAGCCTACCAGTGAAACTTGTCAACCCCACAAACACAGTTTTTACACACTCACACACCCTCTCAAATGTTTACAAGACTTAACCTGCTAACTCTTTATGTATTGATCCACTTGTCAATTCCATCACTCCTTAACTTAAACCACTTCTCCTTTGTGCCTTTGCGCATCGCGATTTTGATCAAGGTACCAACTCGGTATTTAGCCAACGACCAAAATACCCTCAATGAAACTTACGAGTACTTTCCTTTGACTTTGTCTTCACCTTTACCTCAAAGTATCTCCACATGCTTTGTGTTTGACACAAGAAATCGCTCTCGGATTTCTTGCCTTAGGGTATAAGATGCGGGTGTGCCAATGCACTAAAGTACCCAAAATAAATAAACACAACAAAAGTAGGAAAAATATGTATTTTATTCATTCATTTGAGAATAACAAAATTATAAGTTCCCTTTATGTATATGAGCTCAATAGCCTGCTTTGCATAGCAGATCTGACATAGGCGATCTGTTCTCCTAGTTCCTAGGGCCTTGGAAGGCTCTCAATTAATTATATCTGCGGGGCAAACCCACAGAATACCTCCAATTAAGCTGCGCATTGGTAATCGTCTTCAGTCTTTGCTTAACATTCTCCATGCATGTGATAATGATTAATGTAGATGTGGGCATTGGCATTATCCATAGCCTTGTCGGTCTATGGGGCCGTTGATAGCATAGCCTTTGCGTTGGTTGCGCTCTCCCGTGTAGTTCGACCTCATTGGTATCGAGCAAAACAAGGGAATGGGGTGATTAAAAGTGTGCATGGTTCATGTCAAGCATGACTGATCTGATGGTAATAGCAGTAGAATCGGTATCGTAGACATAGCCTAAGTGGTGAGATGGCAAAGTAGGACGCTAGGTTCGAGTTCCGACGTGGTCAAAACTGACCACTGGGACTAACTCCATGGAAGCCAGAAGCCATCGGGGGTGGTCGGTAGTCGAAAGCCAGAAACCCTCAGCCTTCAGGAGTGGTCGTTGGTTGACCACCAGAAACCATCAGCAATCTAAACGCAATAGGTGGCCAAGAACCGTTGAAAGTCATTCGTAGTCAAAAACCATCGGAAGTCATCTGTGGTCGAAAGCCAACGTGGTCAAAATCCATCAGAAGTGGTCCGCGGTTGAAAGCCATCATAGTTAAAAATCCATCAAAAGTAGTCCGTGGTCGAGAGTCACTGTGGTTGGAAGCCATTGGAAACTGTTTGTGATCGAAAGCCAACGTGGTCGAAATCCATTGGAAGTTCTCTGTTGTGGCTACAGACCAAACAGAGAGAGAGATGGTAGTGGAGAGTGAGGGAGATGAGTAATGGCTTGGGTCCTCCCCATGGCCTGTATTCCATATATATATACATGGGGAGTGCTTTTACAATTATACCCTTACAGCTGATCATCCCCTTCAGGGGCATTTATGTCATTACACGTGGCCTATCCTGGGCCTTACAACCTCCTACCAGGCCTGCTGGGTTTAGGTGGGGGCCACCCCTACAACAGGAGCCTCTCATGGAGAAGGGCTTCACGGGGCCGAAGCCATGTTGCCGAGTCCTTTGGCCCCCTCCGTCCCTGCGGCCTGTGAACTTTTTTCGAACTTGACCAGGGGCTGCGGCCGTAGTCGAAGTAGATGCACGCGCGCTCCGTCCCTTACCCTTCGAACGGGTGGCAGCGGAGCTGGCGCCTAGTCGAAGTAGACGCGCGCGCGCGCTCCGTTTCCCACCCTTCGAACGGGTGGCAGCGGAGCTGGCGCCTAGTCGAAGTAGACGCGCGCGCTGCGCCGCCTGGAACGGGTGGCAGTGGAGCTGGCGCCTAGTCGAAGTAGACGCGCGCGCTGCGCCTAGTCGAAGTAGACGCGCGCGCTCTGTCCCCTACCCTTCGAACGGGTGGCGGCGGAGCTGGCGCCTAGTCGAAGTAGACGCGCGCTGCGCCTAGCCGAAGTAGACGCGCGCGCTCCGTCCCCTACCCTTCGAACGGGTGGCAGCGGAGCTGGCGCCTAGTCGAAGTAGACGCGCGCGTTGCGCCTAGTCGAAGTAGACGTGCGCGCTCCGTCCCCTACCCTTCGAATGGGTGGCAGCGGAGCTGGCGCCTAGTCGAAGTAGACGCGCGCGCTGCGCCTAGCCGAAGTAGACGCGCGCGCTCCGTCCCCCGCGGGCGTAGCCGGGGCTGCCGGGGCGGGGTTTAAACTTCTTGGCTCCGGGGTCCATGTTGGGGGCGGGGCCAGAACCGTGGGCGATGCGGTGGTGAATGCGGGTGCTGTGCCGCTGGCTTTCCCGCGTTTCGCAGCTGCCACGGCCTCGCGGCTTGATAGTGCGCTTTAAATGACGGCTGGAATTGCGCCGACGCCTGGCCTGTCAGAGGGCAGGCTGTCGCGTTAGGCAGTCTGCTTTCGCGTGGGTGGGGCACGCGGCGGCTTGCAACTGGCGCATCGTGGGATGTGAGCGGTTGCGTGCTCGCGGCTGTTCGCTGCTTCCCCAGGAAGCGGGACGCGTGTCGAGCACGTGCTGGGGTTGCGCGCTGCTTGGCCACCTACCCGGTGCGCTCCTCCAGGTACCGACGGTTCTTCTTTCCAGATCGTGTGTATTCGAACCGCTGGGGTTCTGGCCTAACTGCGCCTTCTGGCCGTGGGGGAGGCGAGCGGGCTTTATAAGGTGCCCTCGCCGAGATGGGAGCACTTTTGTCCCACTTGCCGCTTAGTTCTGGTTTATTCCGTGCCGGTAGTAGCGCGACTTCCTGCCTTGGTTTCTTTACCCTGCCTTTAGGAGACAATGGCCAGCCATGGCGACGCGTCTCGCCCTCCCAGCGGTGGCTCCTCGTCTAGTTGGGACAAATTGTCCTTCCCTTCTGGGGATTACAAGCCGGTGCAGCGTCTCCTCGGTCACGCGGCTCTTTCCCAACACGCGGGAACACCGGCCCCCCGAGTATTCCATGGCGTCCCATTGCCGACAGGATCGGGATGGTGCTCGCCTACCCCGTCGCAACGAAACGGAGCCGAAGCCCCGGGAGACAGAGACGATCGTTTTCGTCGCGTTCTTTGACGTCGGCCTTCGCATGCCCTCAAAGATGTTTGTGGGCGAAGTCTTGCGGGCCTATGGGTTGGAGTTAGCGCAGCTGGCACCGGGCGCAATAGTCCGCCTGACTGTCTTCTCATGGGCGACGCGGACGGAAGGCCGGTGGCCCAGCGTGAGCCTGTTCGCCACCCTGCACGACGCCTGCTGCCGCCCCAAGAAGGCTGGAGATGGAGCTATTTCCAATTTTGGCAGCGTGGACTTCGTGCTGCGATCGTCTTGCACGACGCTGTTCCCCGCGCCGGCCGCCCTGGGGAAGTGGGAGTCCGACTGGACGCGGTGGTGGTTTTATTACCACGTGACCGGCCCGAGTGGCCTGCTATGCCGGGGCGGGCCCATCTCGTTCAATACTTCGCCAAGCGTGAAGCCGGAGACTGACGATGCGTAGAGACTCTGGAGACTTGTCGGCGTCGCCCGCTGGCTAAGTATGCGCGACCTGGCCGAAGAGTTCACGATGTATGGGGTGGCGCCGCTGTCTTCCCGGTGGAGATACACGGGCCGGGGCGATGACCGAGCGGACGGGATCTGCCCGCCAGTGTCCTGCCTGCTTCCGCCCTCCGCCCCGTGTAGTTGTCTAGAGTGCCGCAGGCATCTCCTGACGTACCCGCACTTGTTCTCACGTGATCGCCCTGCTGTCTCTTGTGCAGTGGCTCGGCTAGAAGACGCGGAGCGCGCGACTGAGGTGTTCATTGGCCCATACACACTTGAGGAGCACAAGCTACGCGAGGCCGCGACCCAAACGGCGAAGCCAGGGCGGGTGAACCGCACATGCGAAGTTTTGGGTATCGCTGTGCCGAAATGCCCGATACCAACGGAGGTTCCCGCGGGGACTTCGGGTCATCATGGCGGTGGCGGCCGCGCAGACGCCTCGTCTTTGCGGCGTCGGGCTCGCTCCGATGCTGCCATACTCAGCCTGCCAGCCGCCTCGGCAGCTGGTGCTGCTGGGGCAGGACGCTCGACCGGTGACGCGCCCGGCCGGACCAGTGCGGCGGGGTGCGCCACCTCGATTCCGCCGGCCGCACTATCCGGAGACGCTGCTGAGCGTACGGGCGCGGCCTTCACTAGGCCGGAGCCCGTCACCCCTGAAAGGAACGTTACGCCTGACGAGAGGGTCGTGGCCGTTGTTGCTGCTACTACCAAGGACACGTCCAGCGCGGCGGAGACCGAAGGTGGAGTAGGAGCTGCGGCCGCTAACATCACGGAGGAATCGCCCTCGGCTCCTCAGCCGAAACGCCCTCGGATGCAGTCTCCGCTGCCTCCGAAGGGTCGGTACAACGTTGTAGGCCCCATGGTTGGGATTGTGGCGCCCGATGTCGCCGAGGGGGCCTCACACCCGACCACCGAGGCGCTCACGCCGCGATCGGTGGCCGAACAGACACCACCCCCTGCTGCGGTGAGGAGGGCAGGAGGTAAGCGTGGCTCCCTCTCTCCGCTCGACTTCGCGAAACTCTCTCTGATCTACTCGCTCATTCCGTCAGCATCAGGCGAGACGACGTCTCCCGGACGCGGTGAAGGATCGAGCAATGGGGGGGTGCGCGAAGTCCAAAACCTTGTGTAGGGTGTCGCGCCGGTGTCCGCTGTTGTCGAAGCAGCCGAAGCCTCCACAGCCCTCGACGCGGTGGGGTCCGAACCCGTCCTGTCCGACTACCTCCCGCGACTGGAGATACTCCGCGCTCTCACCATGGCCGCAGAACGCGCCAGTGGCAGCCTTGACCGGCGGATGCTATCATCATGCGAGGGAGACCACCTAACACTGGCGCTGCGGGCCTTGGAAATAAGGGTGAGTACCTGTGCCGCGCATTTTGTATGGCGCTACTGGGCGCCTGGTGACTTACATTGCTGCTTTCAGACGTTCGTCATCAGCGACGCGCTAGACGAGGCCCGCATCCGGGAGCGGAGGGCCCTAGAAGCCAGGCTTCGTGAAGCGGATGACGCTCACGCGACAAAGGACGAAGAGCTCCGCGCGCTGGAGGGTGCCTTGTCATCCCTACAAGTCGAGGCCGAGGAAGCCAAACGCGCCGCTGCAGAGGAACGCGCCTCCTTCCTGCAGCAGATTGCCGCTTTGGAGGGGGAGAAGACCCAGCTGACCGAGACTCTTGCAGGGAAGGCCCGCGCCTTGGACGACGCGTCCACGTCAGCCTGGGGGGCAATGGAGTCTCTGAACCGGGCCCTCCGTGATCTGTGCGTTGACGTGCCCGACGCCACCCACGGGCCGGAGGACCTGATGGAGACGCTTGGGTTGATCGAGGAGGGGGCGGGCGTCGCGCTTTGCAGCGCCAAGACCTTCGGGGAGCACTGCGGCTATCTCGGCGCGTGCCTTGCCCTCGGCATGCTCCACACCCG
Source organism: Dendrocalamus latiflorus (assembly GCA_017311315.1). Taxonomy (NCBI): domain Eukaryota; kingdom Viridiplantae; phylum Streptophyta; class Magnoliopsida; order Poales; family Poaceae; genus Dendrocalamus; species Dendrocalamus latiflorus. The sequence goes on along the minus strand of CM029653.1, from coordinate 32,089,639 downwards.
TGGGTGTAGGCATATGCAGGAGCTGGCAAACCCTCACCTGGATCTTCCTGGCCGGCCGGAGGCGCTGCCGGATGCTATTTGCTCCATCGAGCCTAGCCTCCGGAACTTCCACCGGCGGATTTGGAGTCGCGTCGGGGAGGATGCGGCGAGGGTTGCAGTACAGCAAACGCTGCGCGGGGGAGGGGACTTCCTCCGTTGGCTCGAAGAGGTTTCCCGAGGCCCTGGCGGCGGCACGGGCCCCTTGGCGCCGCGCGAAGACTGAGGCGTTGATTATATCAGGCGGAGGGGGGTTCACGCTTGCGCGCCCATACCTGTAATCATTTGACCTCATATTTTTGCAATGGGACGATACCCCATTTATTCTTAATGCTGTGAGCTGTGTTTTGGGCCGACGACGCCTTATTTATAGTCCGTGGACTCTCGCGTGCGGAGGTGAACCTCGACGCTACGTCTTATTTATAGTCCGTGGACTGGTGCGTGCGGAGGTGAACCTCGACGCTACGTCTTATTTATAGTCCGTGGACTGGTGCGTGCGGAGGTGAACCTCGACTCTACGTCTTATTTATAGTCCGTGGACTCTCGCGTGCGGAGGTAAACCTCGGCGCTACGTCTTATTTATAGTCCGTGGACTGGTGCGTGTGGAGGTGAACCTCGACGCTACGTCTTATTTATAGTCCGTGGACTCTCGCGTGCGGAGGTGAACCTCGACGCTACGTCTTATTTATAGTCCGTGGACTGGTGCGTGCGGAGGTGAACCTCGACGCTACGTCTTATTTATAGTCCGTGGACTCTCGTGTGCGGAGGTGAACCTCGACGCTACGTCTTATTTATAGTCCGTGGACTCTCGCGTGCGGAGGTGAACCTCGACGCTACGTCTTATTTATAGTCCGTGGACTGGTGCGTGCGGAGGTGAACCTCGACGCTACGTCTTATTTATAGTCCGTGGACTCTCGCGTGCGGAGGTGAACCTCGACGCTACGTCTTATTTATAGTCCGTGGACTGGTGCGTGCGGAGGTGAACCTCGACGCTACGTCTTATTTATAGTCCGTGGACTGGTGCGTGCGGAGGTGAACCTCGACGCTACGTCTTATTTATAGTCCGTGGACTCTCGCGTGCGGAGGTGAACCTCGACGCTACGTCTTATTTATAGTCCGTGGACTGGTGCGTGCGGAGGTGAACCTCGACGCTACGTCTTATTTATAGTCCGTGGACTCTCGCGTGCGGAGGTGAACCTCGACGCTACGTCTTATTTATAGTCCGTGGACTGGTGCGTGCGGAGGTGAACCTCGACGCTACGTCTTATTTATAGTCCGTGGACTCTCGCGTGCGGAGGTGAACCTCGACGCTACGTCTTATTTATAGTCCGTGGACTGGTGCGTGCGGAGGTGAACCTCGACGCTACGTCTTATTTATAGTCCGTGGACTCTCGCGTGCGGAGGTGAACCTCGACGCTACGTCTTATTTATAGTCCGTGGACTGGTGCGTGCGGAGGTGAACCTCGACGCTACGTCTTATTTATAGTCCGTGGACTGGTGCGTGCGGAGGTGAACCTCGACGCTACGTCTTATTTATAGTCTGTGGACTCTCGCGTGCGGAGGTGAACCTCGACGCTATGTCTTATTTATAGTCCGTGGACTCTCGCGTGCGGAGGTGAACCTCGACGCTACGTCTTATTTATTTAGAGTCCGTAGACTATGTACTGCGGTCAGACGACGATAGCTTCGGAAACAGCGAGCTTTATTGAACTCCCGTTTGCGCGGGCGAGCGTCGTACAAGGAGGGGCTGATGCCATTATAATCCTCGTCCTGCTTCTAGGCGTAATATCGCCGTAGCTTGTCCGCGTTCCATGTGTGGCGGAGAGTTTGTCCCTCGAGCGTGGTGAGGCGGTACGCTCCCTTCTGCAAAGCTTCCGCCACGATGTATGGACCTTCCCACTTGGATTCCAGCTTGCCGACGGTCTCCGCATGGAGCGCCGTTCTGAGGACGAGATCCCCAGGGTTGAACCTTCGCGGGTATACAGACCGGTCACAAGTACGTACTGTCTGCCGCGCGTACTTCTCGACATGGTGGGCCGCGCTCGCCCGCGCCCCATCGAGGAGGTCCAGGGATGCGCGACGCTCCTCGTCGGGCGCTTGGACGAGGACCCTCCGTGATCCCGCCTTGATTTCTTCAGGTGTCACTGCCTCATCACCAAAGAGGAGCTTGAAAGGCGTGAACCCCGTCGGGCGTGTGACCGTTGTGCAAAGGGACCAGAGGACGCTGTGAAGCTCGCTCGGCCACCTGCCCTTCGGCAGCCCAACCAGGCGTTTTTTGATGGCGATAGAGATAGCACCGTTCGCCCTTTCGAATGCCCCGTTGGACTGGGGGTGCCCAACCGAGGCGAACCGAAGCGTGATGCCCATGTCGCCGCAGAACGCCTTGAATGGGGCGGCATCAAATTGCAGGCCATTGTCGACGGTGAGTTCCCTGGGCACGCCGAAGCGACATATGATGTTCTGCCAGAGGAAACGCTGCATGGCAGCCAGGTTATCTTGGCTAGGGCTATCGCCTCCGGCCACCTGGAGAAGTATTCCAGCGCGACAACCACGAACCGTAGGTCCCCTGGGGCTCGGGGGAGTGGTCCCACTGTGTCGACGCCCCAGCGTGCCAACGGCCATACCGGGGGGATAGGGTTGAGCTTCGTCGGAGGCCTGCGGATGATATGCCCCATCCACTGACACCCCTGGCAGCGACGCACAAGGTCCTGGGCGTCGGCGATGGCAGTCGGCCAGTAAAAGCCTTGCCTGAATGCCTTGCCGACCAACGACCTCGGTGTGAGATGAGACCCGCACGCCCCCGCGTGGATCTCCACAAGGAGCTTCTTCCCCTCTTCGCGGGGGAGGCAGCGTAGGAGCGGTGCGCAGACGCCCTGTTTGTATAGCGTCCCTTCAAACACCTGGAAAGATCTGGCACGGTGCTGCAGACGCCGGAGCTCGGCGTGTTCCTCTGGCTCGGCGATGCCCTGCAGGAAATTAAAGATAGGCTCTCGCCAGTCGCCCTGCTGGGCGATGTGGTGAACGAGGGCCGCGTCCCGGTTGTCTTGCACGATGGCCGCCTGCGGCAATACTTCGTAAAACGCCTCGTCAGGGGGTGGCAGCTGCTGGCTGGCCGCCTTCGCGAGAGCGTCGGCCTGCTCATTTTCCGTGCGAGGGATGGCTTTGACCGTGATGCCCAAGAAATGCCTTTCCCTTGATCTTACGGCAGCAAGGTATTTAGCCAGCTCGGGGTCCTTGGCTTGATATGACTTGTCTACGTGGCCGGCCACCAAACGCGAGTCCGTGCGGACGAGCACTCGCCGCGCACCGATTGCCTTGAGCTTGGTCAGGCCGAAGAGTAGCGCTTCATACTCCGCTGTGTTGTTGGTGGCCGGAAACGCGAGCTGCGCCGAGCATAAATGAAGATTTGGTGCAATTGTCTTTCCATTACCAATATGGTTTACTCGGAACCAATCTCTTCTTTCCTTCTTGGTGCATGGGCTGCCATTGGTTGGCTGCATGCGGCGCACGCATTGACTATTGGAATTAATTTTGTTATTGATAGTTCTCATGTGTATAGTCGTGTGTCGATTACTCGATGTGTCCGAGTGCCATGTAGGAGTCGAAGACATTGGAGTTAGTGAGTAATTGGCGACTTTGGAGACTCAGTTGCGATCACGAGTCAAGCATGGTGAACCAATCGTAGCTACAGTGAACCGATCACTACTTGCAAGCTATAGCACCATGGTCGAGAATCCGTGATAATGTGGTTGAAATGACCGTGGTTGACACAGTGTGGTTGAAACAACATAGTTGAAATGACCATAATCGAGCAGCCCTGATGACACAACGTGGTCGAAATGACCATGATGAAAGACCCACGACACAAGGTGCGATGCATTGACCACTTAGTGGTTTTGTTTCACGTGCTGTTTCAGGACATAATTATGCCAAAGTTCTCTTACCAGACATATATCTCCCTATTTGCCTTGTCTTGATATATTTGCACAAAATCTCATCAAACACTTTCACACATAGTCCGTAGTACCAAATGACTAGTTGTCATATCTTCAAGCATTTAGATTCCTCCGAACCGTCTCTACATACATCGGCCTCATCACTTGGTGGACCACATACACAAACTCGCTTCTTCACAATTCTTGTCTTCTCTGTCCATCTCGCTTGAGCCACGTAACCTCACTTGGTTTACATGACCACTCAAACCTCAGCTCCCCTACCTAGTTCCGAACCATTATTGTTGATCGTTAATGTTCTCTAGGCCACCTACTCATGCAAAGACCAAGCAACCATATCAAGAACAAGTTCAATGCATTTGACTCACATTAGTCACAACCATGTATCATGTAATACAACACAACTGACCAATAGTACCCATACCATGCACACACTCAATCACCACTAATCCAAACTTGACCAACATAATTCACCAACAGCCGGTCTAACAGCCATTACCAAGCTGGTTAAACCACTGGGGCCGGTCTGATTGTCGACACCATGTCAGTTAGACCACCCTGGTCTAACAACTTAATTGCACCAGAAAACACCCTTGTGGAATTTTAGTTAAACCCTATCTTGTTTTAGCTCCAGTTTCCAATTCCAATGGAACCAAGTGCAAACTCATTCCCAAACAAGTCTACACAAGTGCTTGGTGTTCAATTTCCTAAAGGTCCATAGCCAGTCTGACTGCTCACCCCACAACGGTTAGACCGCTGACCCCATAGTGGTCAGACCGACTAAACCTTGACAGCACAAACTGAAAACTGAATTTTCTAAAACTGTTGCAAAATCCAAGTTCAATTCAACCAAAGTGTAAATTGTTCATCACAATATATACTAGACCTTGTACATGGTCTCTCAATCTCCCTCTTGATTAATATATTGACAATTCTAAAAAAAATAAAAGGTTGAGTTGGTTTTAGAATTTAGAAGAGAATTTTGCAAAAAAGAACTCAACTTGGCTCAAGAAGTGCATAGAAGTCAAAAATGACCAAAGGAGCTAGACATTTGAGTGAAAATAGTAGAAAGAGCAAGTTTTGAGTATAAGCACTCCAAAGCTATTTAAACTTGGGAGATTCTCACTCTAGGTCCATATGAAAGAACAATTATTTGTTTTGACCTTTATCATGGTGAGAAAAAGCTACGAAAACCAAGATATAGCAACAAAGCTCAAAAAACCAAAACCCCCTCATTTTCTCCTCCTTAACCCAATTCATGCATTTTCGCCATAATTTCTCCTCCTTTGACAATGAATTCATCAAGTAAAAAAAGAAATGAGTTAATGAAGACTAAGAGGCAAATATGATTATTTTTGATAATTTTCAGATTTTAGTTGCATTGGGAGATTTGAAAATTATCCAGGTCAATTAAAAGGTATTTCACCAAGTCATGCTAATTAGCTTGTAGAATCATATGAGGACATATATAGAAAAGCAGGTCAAGACTAGCTAGAAGTCATTACATGGATTAAAAATAGTTCAGGCTATCTCAAAATAACAAGTATAACTAGAGGGATCCTAATATGAGTCTTGACAAGGCAAAATGCAAAATGAGGTAAGAATCTAAGTAAAGTAAGAAATATACTAAAGAGCTCCAAAATGACTCATTTAAGCTAAAAGCCTATTTGTGTGGTCTATTTCAGTAAAGCAAGTCCTAGACTAGAAGCTATCTACAACTGCCTCATGAGTCTCAACCAATTTAAATTAATTTTATTTAACCAATTTGATTGATCTTAAGCCATTGTCAACCATATTAAGTAGAGAGCTCAAGAAAATGGTCTTAGTCGTACATAACTTTCCCTGAGTTCATGCCAAGTGTAATAGCAAGTAGTCTTATGAGAAAAAAAATGCTAAGATGCAATTATAAGCACAATTGAGATAAACAAAAGCAATGAAATGGCAAGAACTACCAAATGCTTCATAATGGAAATAAAAAGTTCTACCCAAACTAGACTCAGACTTAAAACTAAACTAAGCAATTTGCTATGGTGGGAATCAGAAAATGATCACTAAAGCTATACACTATAAAAGATCTAGTCTAGACAACTTTAGTTCAAGTTTTTTAAATTTTAAATGAACTAGTCATGACATAAGCTAAGCTACACATATAAGCATATGATAGAGAAAGGCCAGTAAAGCAGCCATGACTCGATACAAAGAATGAGCATGGATAATAAACAAAACTCCATATTATATTACAATATAAGAATAGAAGGTAAATATACAGTATATTACACATGCATACAAATGAAGTGAACTTCCCCTCAAATCAGTCTCACAAGATGAATAACCCCTAGCTCTCCCTGCAAGAAGGTAAAACGAAAAGAATCCAAAGGTTTTATAAAAATATTAGTAATCTGGTGTTCAGACCCAACAAAGTGCAGGATAACATCCCTCATCTCCACATGGTATATAAGTAAGTGATACCTGATGTTTATGTACTTGGTCCTAGAATATTACACTGAGTTCTTAGCTATATTAATGTCACTGGTATTATCACATAAGAGTGAAACACTATCTAAATCCAACCCAAAGTTCCTTAGAGTAGATGAGATCCAAAGAATATGAGAGCAACTACAGGCAGTTGCTTCATACTCAGCCTCAGCTATTGATTATGCAACAAAAGACTACTTCCTCAAAAACCAAGAGACAAGAAATGTGTCTAAAAAATGACAGGTGTCCAAGGTACTCTTTCTATCTATCCTACAACCCCCAAAATCTGCATATGAAAAGCATAGAGGGAGATACAGGAAGAAGAAGAATACCAAAGCCTGAAATCAAGGGTGGACTGGAGGTACCTGAAAACACGCTTCACAGTTTAGTGGTGAGATGCACGAGGGGAAGCCTAAAATTGAGTGCACAGGCATACTAAGAAGTGTATGTCTAGTCTCAACGCTGTGTGATAGAGGAGGGAGCCGATCATACTGCGGCACTCCTTCTGATCAATAAGTTTGTTATCCTCATCTAGATCCAAACTCAACATAGAAGCTATCAAGGTGGAGATTGGTTTGCTACTTCCCATGTCGAAGCATCGAAGTAGGTTCTTGGTGTACTTGGCTTGATGCATAGATATACCTTGTGTTTGTCCGCTTGATTTGGAATCCAAGGAAATGAGTCAACTCCCCCATGATGCTCATCTCTAACTCACTACTCATGGTGTCTGAAAACTTTGAAACTAAAGCATGAGATGAACCACCGAAAATGATGTTATCCACATAGATTTGAACTAGGAGGAGATTACTACCACGCTTGAGAATAAAAGAGTCTTATCTACCTTGCCCATGTGAAAATCATTCTTCAATAGAAATGACTTAAGTATATCATACTAAGCTCTAGGTGTTTGCTTAAGATTATACAAGGCTTTGGACAGTTTGTAGACATGATTTGAAAACTTTGAACTCTCAAACCCAGAAGGTTGCTTCACATGGACTTCTTTTTCTATGAAACCATTAAGAAAGACACTCTTAGTGTTCATCTGGTACAATCTAATACCCTTGGAGGATACAAATGCTAAGGAATCCTAATAGCTTTTAATCTGGCTAAAGGTGCAAAAATCTCATCAAAATCTAAGCCCTCTACCTGGGTGAAGCCTTAAGCTATGGTCTTATTCTTAACAACTACCCCATCCTCACTCTGTTTGTCCTTGAAAAGCCACTTGGTTCCAATAATATTGTGACCATGGAGAGGCTCAACTAAGATACATACATTATTTCTCTCAAAATTCTCTAACTCCTCATGCATAGCATTGATCTAAGACTCATCAGTAAGTGTATGGATGACATTACTGGGCCCAAAGGAAGCAATAAAAGCAAAATGAGTATGTAAGGTAAGAGTTATGAACCTAGAGAGAGTAACTCGCTCATAAAGACCTCCAATGATCTCATATGGAGGATGTTGCCACTAGAGATGTTGAGGCATTCTTAAAGTTGAGATGGCCTCTACCTCATAGGGTGTGAAGGTAGGAGCGGAGCCACACGGTGCTGAGGAAGAAGTGGAAGCAGGATATCCAGCTGAAGGTGAAGTAGTTTAAGCAGGTGCTTCAGCTAGCTAAAGAGGAAGTAGATCAACAACATCATCTTCTTCATCGCATTACTCAAGAAAGATACCTTTTGAATCTCTCTGAACCTATGCACTTGCAATGTCTGGTCTAGTCCCTGGACTATCCTCATCAAACATAACCTTGTAGGTCTCCACAATTTTGTTAATCTTAAGATTAAAGCCTAAAAATGAGCAGAATAGGCTAGAAAGATCCCATCTGAAGATCTAGACTAAAACTTATCAAGGTTACTATGTTTAAGAATGAAGCACTTATAACCGAAGACTCTAATGTAAGACACACTAGGCCTATGATCAAATCTCAACCCATAAAAATTCTTATGCAATGAGGCTCTCAAGAATACCCTATTAGACATATAATAGGTAGTGAAAATAGCCTCAACCCAACACCTTCTAGTAGTGGCATGCTCGTCAAACATAGTCTTAGCCATCTCAACTAAAGTCTTGTCCTTCTTCTCAACTACACTATTCTGCTGAGTAACTCTAGGAGAGGAGAACTGATGCTCTAGACCATGCTCAGTATATAAGGAAAAGAAAGACGAGTTCTTAAACTCAGTCACATTATTACTCCTAGTGACCCTAAGGGCTCCTAGAAGATCAACTGGCAATCAAAGGGCCAACTCTCTAAAATGACCAAATGCCTCTCCTTATATGCTAGAGAGTAAACTCAAGAGTATCTGGAGTAATCATCAACAATGACTAGAATATACCACTTCTCTCCTACTGAATGAACTCTAGAAGGACCTATAGTCTCCATGTGCAAGAGATATCCTAGGCCATTTGTCATGACAATGGTAAGAGGTAGATGTGAAACAGCAACCATTTTACCATGACTATAGGGAAAGCAAACTAAATCTTTCACACCCTTGAGCTTAGAAAATCCCCTAATCAGATCCATGCTACTAACCTATGTCACGTGATCAAAACCAATGTGTCCATGCCTATAGTGCTAGAAAACCAGATCTTTAGACTCTGAAGAAACAAGACACCTAAGCTCAAAAGAGGAAGACTCAACAAAATCAACACTAAAAACTATCTCAAGATGAGAAATCCCAAAGACTAGATCCCTGTACTAATTTAGAACTCTACAATCACTCCTCCTAAAGCTCACCTCGAGACCATCATCAATTAATTGCGGGACTGAAAGAAAATTGTACTTGAGCTTGCTTACCATAGGTACATCCTTGAGTATGCAATTATCGTTGACACGAACTGTGCCCTTGGCCATCACTGTCCCGGTAGAAGCATCCCCGAATGTAATCAACTTGTTGCTAGATGCTCGGGTGAGGGAGGAAAACCATCTTGAACTTTTGGTCATGTGTCAAGAACATCCAAAGTCCACTAGCCACAGGTTCTCCTTCCCCCTACTAGACCTACATTGTAGAATTTGAAAACCTCAAGGTCTTAGTAGTGCAGTTAGTAAAAAAAAGACTTGAGAATCCAATGCCAAGACACACTAAGAGTAGAAGCAGAATCAGTAGAGGCATGGACTAAAGATAATGCAGAATGAGACAAAGTATGGGCACCATGAGAACACACTCCCACATGAGCTCTACCCAGACTCCTCCTGAATTTTCGCATAGGTCTAACAAAAGCCTAGTGCTCACTTGTCTGGTAGGCACTCATAGACCTATCCTGTCCTCATAGTAACATATGTCTGGACGAGATGCAGACCTAAAACCATCAAAAAAGTCCTCAATGAATCTAGACCTGAAGCTAGCTCTAAGGACACTTTGGGCTATAGGCACTCATCTAGCTCTCAAGGATCTCTCTCTCTCTATCGTTCTTCTCTTGTTTGGCTCACCTGAAGCAGAACTGAAACAGGTGACCATCCCTCTCATAGTAGGTGCAATGGTACTTTGACTCATTGAGGAGTCTGTCCTACTAAAGAGGAAGCTCACAAGAGGAAGACTGTGCAAAGCCAGTAGACCTAAACACAGTCTCACTTGCTTCAGTTGCTGACTCAAACAAGTCACTCGGGTGGTGGATTTTTACAGTACTTCTTATCCTCCTTACCATTGAGCTTAGAACAATAGGCTCTAATGTGGTTGATATCACCACACTCAAAGCACCGGATAGGACCTCCTCCTCCTCCTCTCTTTCCCATCCTCACTTTGTTTAAGGCTCTAGTGAACTTGGTGGATAGAAGGGCTAAGCCATCCTTAAGAACCTACTCAAGCTGATCATCACTCATAGCATGCAAGACAGACAAAGCGAATTCAGAAGAAGCAAATTCAACTAGGCTAGAACAAGGACTCTTTGTAGGATCAGTCGCAAGATCCATCGATTATGACTTGTTCATGTGAGAGAGTAAGTTAATATCATGACTCTTCAATCTTGAATAAACTTATCCAAAGTGAGCTCACTCATGATTGTAGTGTCATTAATGGAAGTTACTTTCATCTCCCAAACTAACATGTCCAAGTCTCCAAGGACTTGAAGTGCATTTTTAGAGTCAGGATAGACCACATCGATAGCATGCAAGTTGCTGAGGATCTTGTGAAAGAGAGCAAAGAACTCATCCAAAGACTCTCCATGTCTCATCTCAAATTTCTAGTATTCTTTTTTAATTGATTCAGACACACCTCCTTGATAGATGTAGAGCCCTCATGGTAATCAATAAGAGTCTACCAGATATCGTGGGCCAAAGCGAGATAAGACACATGGTCAAACTTGTTTCTTGCCTGAATTAGGAGGTTTCTAGCATTATTGTTTGCCCCCACATCCACAAAATTTGCCGAAATGATATAATCATCAACAGGAACAACATAGAAACTCTTGAACTTTTCCCAGATTATATAGTCTTGAGCCGAAATGTATGTAGCCATCCTCGCCTTCCATTTTGGAAAGTTGATCCAATCGAAGACAGGTGGCTTCATGCAATAGCTATCTAATACCATAGCTCTTAAGATCGCTTAAGATTTATGAGAAAGAACTTAACTAGGTTTAGATACCACTTGTAAGATCGATGCCGACAATTAGAGGGGTGAATAATTCCCAAAACATTCTCCTCTAAGGTATTCAAAATCTTCACTCAAGTAACTATGATAGTTACTAAGTTTAGATCACACCAACTGGGCTAAGCAAAACAAATCTAGAGACAAAAGCCAACAAAAATAGCAGCTTACTGCATAGGGCTGGTCTAACCACTCGCTGGTCTGACTACCAGTCTAGGGCTGGTCTAATTGATCTCCTATTCCTAGACCTGAAAACCTTTCGGATTAAAAGCTCAAATCTTAAGAACTTCCATAATTCTCATTCAAACACTTTCAAGTTTTGCATGAAACTTGTTTAAGGAAATCAATTAAGAATCATAAGGTTCTTTAGCTTGAGTTCACTAAAATAAAAAAAATCGATTCTAGTTCACAAGAACACTAAAAGCCCTGAAACTCACTTCTTGCTTGTGAGGATCTAAGGCATAAGGTCTTTCAGATCTATTCTCACATTGCTAGGTTGGTCAAACCACTGGGCCGGTCTGATCACCAACACCATATCAGTCAGGCTGCCTTGGTTTGAGCACCGACCAATGGCCAGTCTAACCGCTTAACTGCACCAGAAAATACCATATTTGGAACTTTGGTTAAACCCTATGTAGTTTTAGCTCTAGTTTTCATTTTTAGTGGCACCAAGTGTAAACTCATCCTAACAAGCCTACACAAGTGTTTGGTGTTCAATTTCCTAAAGGTTCATGGTTAGTCTGACCGTTCACCCCATGATAGTCAAACCGCTGGACATCTACTAGTCAGACTGTCGACCCTATGATGGTTAGACCGAGTGAGCCTTGACAACACAAACTATGGTCTCTCAAAATGCAAAAATAGGAGCAGGTGACAAGTGAACCCTAAGAGAAAAAACCATGTCCAGGAATTGTTGAACTGAAAAAGAGGGGAAGATAATGAAATTGTATGATGTTTCAATGCTTTGGTTGTTTGATTTATGTAACTTATATATTCTTTACAACATCTAGTATGGTTGTACGCACTGCATCAAACATCAAACATTTATACCACTTGGTTGAGGACATTTTGGCATATATAGCAATGTTTGCAATCATAATTACAAAAATGGCCATATTCATGCCGTATTAGCAAAAATTGTATTTTTGTCGCCCGGTGGCCAGGTGGTGATGCTGTAGGGCTAACGCATGTCACCTGCTACCCCACCATCAGGTACTGGTGCCTGCCGCCTTGCCACCAAGCACCAGGTGCCCTGCCGCCCCACCACCGGGCACTAGGTAATTAAGCCGGCTTAAGTACATGCCTTAATTTTATGTATACTTTTTGTTTGAATTTTTAAATATAAAAATTGAGCTCAAAAATTTATGAAATTTTATGTGCGGCCTTTTTACACAACATACTTGATTGTGTAATTTTTCAATAATTTTATCCACTATGAATATTGCTAAAAATTCATATAATTATGATATTTGTAGGAGTTATTACACATAGCAAGCAAGCTCCAAAATTATGAAATTTTATGTACCACCTCCTAACATAGTTGTAGTAATTATTTATTTTTTAAGAATTTTATACATTATGAATATTTGTAGGACTACATATAATAGTACAAATACCCCTCCTAATCACTTGCTAATCACCTGGAGCCCTACCACTGGGCAGCAGGCTTTGGAACCATGCGGCAGGGGTGGGTTTTGTTTACTTCATCTAGTCCACATGTGAACAAATGGAGTTGGTCGTAGGCATTTGTCTCATATGAAAATTAAGCACTTGTGTAGGAAATAAACCACTGAAAGTGTCATTTGTATTGCATCTGTCTCCCAGCATGCGGTTCACTCCTGTCATTATCAATGCTTCGTTAGCGCAAGCGCGCTCTCACTCGTGCTATAAATTGTGCACTCTCCTGTTGTCACTCTCAATGTCTCTCTTTCGCAAACTCTCTCGTAGTCACTCTCAGAGTCTTGCAATTCTTTGCAGTCAGTTAGTAGTAGTATTAGCAGGTACTTTCTATGTAATACCTATGTGGGTGCTACATATATATGTGTGTATATTTATGTAATTATTTTTGTCATCATAATTTTTAATTTGTAGTATTGTACTGCATTATATATATTTATTTCATCGTAATTTTTATGTAGTATTGTACAGCCATGAAATAAAAATTTATGTATTTATTTATTTCATCGTAATTTTTAATTTGTAGTATTGTACTGCCATTATATATGTATATGTGCATATGTATGTATATATATATGTATATGTATATACATGTTTTTATGGATGCTTGTAGTGTCAGACTGATAAAATTGTCTTCAAGCTTTTCAAGAAAGTTTGTAGTGATTTACCACCAGTTTTCTGATCATAGGTAAATTACGTCTTCTCTCATAATGGTACAAGAGAATATATGTTGGATATAACACTTAAATCCTGAATTTTAGATTCTTGGTTGGTTGTCCAGTAGCCCTACTGACATAGAGAGCTATATTAGACTAGGCGTATGTATGTTTGAGTCATTTTTAAGAAATAGTTCATATGAGAAGCAATGCAATAAAAAATTTAAAATAGAAGATTCATCATTGAGTAATTCCTCGATAGGCCTTTTGGTCTTAGGTTGTTAAGTAATTTCACATATAAAATAATGAAGTTAACAACTCAACATATTGTCGATTCTTTAGTGGAGCTTAAGATATGGCTAGCATACAAAAAAATAAATCTTGAATGTAAAGGTAGGGTGCCAACAAGCCATGATTTGGTGGGTTGTGAAGTCTGAAGATACATATATGTATGTACTATTTATTTCATCATAAATTTCAATTTGTAGTATTTTATTATCATTATTTCATTGTAATTTTTATGTAGTATTTGTACTGCCTTGAATAAATATTTATTTGTAGTAATGTACTACCATGAAATAAATAACAATGTAATTATGTATTTGTAGTATTGTACTGCCATAAAATAAATATTGATGTAATTATTTATTTCATCGTAATTTTTAATTTTTAGCATCGTACTACCATTATATATGTATATGTACATGTATATGTGTATATGTATGTATGTACATATGTGTATATGCATCGCAAGCCCTGGCCTCCCAGATGCTTCCTTCCATTAGTCCTAAGTGTACATTGTTTTGTACTATTTATTTCATCGCAAATTTTAATTTGTAGTATTTTACTATCATTATCAATCTTTGCACTAATATTTGGTCTATCCCATTTGTTCGAAGGTATGTCTTTACCGGAGCGTCTCGAACAGTTCTATGATAAGAACCACTGGTGCCAGTCATGGATGACAGGTGACACGGCTAGCCCTTTGCCCTTCAGGCTATGAGGAGGGAGGGATAATGGGATCTGGATGAGTGTTACGTCCCAATCCTACGGGCCATGAGTTTGTTGCCCTTTGTGAGGCTAGTCTCCATCGGACGCCAGTTCACCCTCGACGATAGCCTGCTCACGGCACTGGTGGACAGGTGGAGGCCCGAGATACACACATTCCACTTTTAGTGGGGTGAGATGATGGTTACTCTGTAGGACATCTCGGAGGGTGCTCGTGGCGTCCCCCGTAGGTGGCTGAGGAATTTCATTGTGTGCCCACAGGATGCACTAGTCGAGGTTGTCAGGACACACCTCATCGCATACCTTATTAAGCTCTTTGGTTGGAGCATGTTTCTAGCCACACATGGTAATATTTGCAATACCAAGTTTGTCCGCCTCACCGAGTCTTTAGCTGACATGGAGGTTGGGGCGATACCTTAGTACAGCTAGGGATTAGCCATCCTACGCGCCATATATTGGGGGTTGTGTGACACTTACCAGTGTGACACTGCTGACACCCCGAACCTGGCCATCTTCTATGTGCTCCTACAGCTGTGGAGTTGGTAGCACTTCCCTGTCGGTCGTCCGGCTATCGTGATACTAGTGCACCCATTTGGTGAGTTCACTAACCTGATGCCCGTCTACACTGGGACTGGTGGACTGGTGCCCATCTACGCTTTGCCAAGGGCAGACTGTCGAGGTGCTACTTGTTGTGGCACAACGAGTTCGAGTTGTTGCATGACAATGACATCATCTATGGTCCTTGGGCTGTAGTGTAATACCCCAAATATGATTCGAGAGAGAATAGATTAATTGGGGAGAAAGACCAGATAGAAAAGAGTTTAACAGGGTTTTTAGACTGGGGATTTCTGCAAAAACCCCAGCAACCTGGGCTTGGGCTTTGGCC
The DNA here is from genome assembly GCA_017311315.1 of Dendrocalamus latiflorus. Lineage (NCBI taxonomy): Eukaryota > Viridiplantae > Streptophyta > Magnoliopsida > Poales > Poaceae > Dendrocalamus > Dendrocalamus latiflorus. Next base: position 32,074,368 of record CM029653.1, on the reverse strand, counting down.
CAGGTGTTGGCCGGCCATAAGGGGTGGGGAGGCACCCCTCCCCCAAACCCTAGCCGCCTCCCCCAACCTCCCTTTTCCTTTTTTTCCTTGCTGGCCGCACCCCCTCTTCCCCCACACAGCCGCCACCAATAGAACTGCTGCCACGGCAAGGTTTGTGGCTACCACGGCGAGGTTTGTGGCTGCCGCGGCAGAGTTTGTGCTGTCGTGGCAGAGAAAACAGGGAAGAAAGGAGGAAGAGGGAAGGGAAGAAGAAGGAGAAGAGGAAGGGGGAGAGAGCGATTGCGTGGTGTTCATCGTAATCTGCATCGGTTCGTCAAGGGTAATCCCCGTTGTTCCCCAATTAGATGCATTTTTTACTAGTTGTTTCAATGTCGGTATTCTGGACTGCTAGGATAGATTTCGTTGGACGGCTGTTTTGGGGTAGTTTCGTGGGAAATCAGATCTAGACTTCTCCTAAAGAGTTGTAGAGGACGTCTTTATCTTTCCATGAAGTGCTATAACGCATCAATCAGACCTTTGTACTAGACGTTATGATTTTTTTTGTAAGACTATTCTGCAGATCGGGAAATTTTCTGTCAGGTTTCGGTAGATTGGTTTGGGCGATTAGAAAACAGGAGAATCAGAGGATCTGCATATTATGAAAGTTGTAGATAATTTACGTAGCTTTCCATAAAGGTCAAGCAATCATGAATCGAACACTCGTGCTGAAAGTTATGATAGTTTTAGTGCACTGTCCAGAGGACCCGATAGGAAACTGCTGTTTTTTAGAAAACTGGATGGTGTGGGTAGAAGATAGCCGAATCAGGGAGGCTCACCAACTAGGTTTAGTTAGATAATTTAATTATAGTTTCAGAAAGTCTAAGAACGCCCTATTTAGACTTCTATACCAATAGATATGAATTTTTGAAGTTGACTGTCCGTAGAGGGGGACAGGATGGCCGAAAGGATTTGGGGTTTTGAATCAAGCTAAACATGTTGGGTTAGTTTGGGGGTGTTACAGTTGGTATCAGAGCGGGCGGTAGGTCCGTGGTTAATGGAATATTAATTTTGACACACTAAGCACTGTAGGTGGGAATGGAGTTTGCATTGCATCTACGTTTCCATCTGTTAGCGTAGTTGAATGTGTGCTTAATGTTTGACTTTGTACTTGTTATGAGATGATCTTTTGTGCTTATGATTCAATTATATGATTGTTATGTGTGGTGATAGTTGATGTCGAGAGATAGAGAGCGTGGTGCGGCCATGTTCATGGCCAGCTTATATCACTATTTATGCTATTGAAATGGTGAAGGATTTTTCCTTGAGCAACTTAGTTTCAGAGGTTAGGAATGAGTCCTTTAGAAAAGTTTCTCTCTTCCCTGAGTTGAATTTGGTCAATTCTTATCCTGTGGTGGTGGATGAATTTATCTTGGGCTCGTGGTTCATTGCAGTTGAGGGTTTTCAATTGGTTTTTACCTGTTCTTTGAAGCAATTATTGTTTTTGGACTATTGAGACACTTTTGCTACCTGTGAGCATTGTGGATTTGCACGGTTGGTCCCTTTGCGGGAGTTTTGTCTTGTTGTGAAACATGTCTCATTTGTTCGCTTGGTATTCTTGTTAATGAAAGTTTTATGTTGCAAATTCTTTAACATGTGAAAGCTTTGGCTTTATATAATTCTTTTGGATTATTCTAAGTGTTGAAGTTTAATACCTCTCTTTTCTGGAGGGAGGTGTTAAAATCCTTTTGTGATGTCTTGTTATGGTTAAGTCAGAGATTGTAATCAAATAAATTGGGTATGAGTATCCAGTTGGGGTCATTGGTGTGGAGCATAATTAATTTAAACTAGTATCCTTGGAAGTGAAACCGAATAAGTTGATGTTGTCTTCTTGTAGTTCTTGATGAACTATGTTTATGAATAGGGCTATTCCTAATGGAATTAATAGAGTTACTAAGAGACATGGAACTTTGATGAACTGGTTGATCAATAAGAGAGACAAAATTAGTAAACTTTTGGGATAAATTGGATCAACGGGTCTCAATGGATTAATCTAACCGTTTAGGATAGTTAAATTCAGAATGTGTTGGATTACTGTATTAGTGGATATTAATCTTGGAGTTATCTTTGTGGATACTTAGTGTTCGTATGTAATTGCTAAGTGCAACTATTGTGTAATGAAGTTTTAGTGTTGCATATCAATAAGAGAGCAATGGATGGGGTTTAATATGTGATCTATATTTACATGATGGTGGGATTGTCAGATGATATTATGTCTTTGATAAAGGAGTTTTGGTATAATCATTTAAATTGTGTAGTAGATCTCCTCCAATTTAAAGTGGTTGTCGTAGTGAGGTTGTAAGGTTTTGAAATACTTTCAATTTGAGGATGGGATGATAAAGTAGTATGGAACTATTTGATGAGATTTTGGATGGCTTTATAATGGAAGGGTAAATGATAACGATTTTGTTAAGAGTGTATTATTCTTGATGTTAGTAAGATTGTTGCAGTCTTATTGGGAAAAAAACATTTTTGAAATAAGTTATTGTGTTCTTTTGGAAAGGTTTATGATGCGCTGGTAGGCTATGATGATTCATGCTAAGAATATATAATGATGAGGTTAGTAAAACTGAGTATGAGATGATGAGGGTGGTGTTGATTCTTTTAGAAGTAAAGGAATTTGTTCGTCTCCTGTGATGTCAGTTAAATGAAATGTTTGGAGTGTTGCATTCATGATCCTATGGGAGTTCATGAATTATCGTGGTATCTGAAATTAGTTTGCGTAGAGTGACGTATTGGAAGGTTCTATCGGTTCTTAAGTGATTCTTGTGATTTGAGCTTAAAGGATTGTTTGCTTGAAGTTGGTAAAGTGATGTTTCCATTAAAGAAAAGTATGTCCTTTGTTAAATTGAAGGGTGTAGTAGAGGTATTCGCAGTTGGATTCAAGTTTTGTACCTTGCAGCTTATTGAAGCATGCTTAACCTTGTTGGTTTGCCACAAAGGAATCCCTCAAGTTTCCAAAAGCAGTGCTTTATTTATTTATTTTTTTTCAACTGAAGTTTGATACTCTCTTCTTGTGGGACTTGTACACTGAACTGTGGTCTCGTCTTCTATTTTCCAAGATCTTGGCTATTTGATTTTTTTTCCTTGGTCTCGTGTCTACGGTGAGTGGTAAATGTTTTTCTATGTGCTAAAAATTGTTTATATCTATATCTTCTTCTGAGGAAGGATTAACCAATCCGTGTTGCAAAGCCTTTTAGGTTGTATAATGGCAACGTGATAATGGTGGTCAAGTGGATGATTTTGGTGAGATTGTAGGTGTCAAGTTGTTTGAGAGTCATTGAGTGATAAATTGATTTCTTGGAATAATTCTCGGTGAGAATTTGATTTAACTAGAATGCTTGCCTTTGGAGCTAACTGATTTCATGGTTGCAATTAGTAGAACCTATAGTAGATTGTGGTTCAAGAATGTTTCGATCATTTTGATGGAACATTAGAATTATCAAAAGTATGAGAATCTTGATCAATCTTTTTAGAGTATCATGATTGGGCACTTTGCAAGGTTTAGTAGGAGGATTATGGTGGTGTAGTTAATGAGATTATAATTGTGAAGAAGTCTAACCGTTATGGGAATCAATGGGATAGTAGGGATTGTTGAATTATTGGCATGCATGACTTGGCTTCAGTGAGTAACCCTACAGGAGTTAGAATCTTCCTAAAGATAATTAGGTTGAGAATATGTTTTTATGAGGTTGTTAATGATTGAGTATGTACGATTATGGGAATTTTAGTCACCGAATTCGAGAGTCTTCGTATCAATTATATCGAAGTACATATATAGGAGCCCTGGAGATGGAAAATTTTGGTTTGGTGTTTTATGCTAGAACCTTGGAGGTAATGATGTTGTGTGGGAATATTGGAACAAGAGGATTCTAAATAGTGTGATGTTCCTTGATAATCCTTTGGGTGTAGTGAATGAGTGTGTGTGCTGAGAATTTCAAGTTGATTATCCTTAAAGAATTGTGGTGAAGTGATTGTGGGTGAAAATAATGATGAGGCGCATTGGAAATTATTCATTAAAGTAACCTGTTGGTAGCGGAGTTGACTAGAGTATGTTATTGAGAGAACAGTAAAGTCCCTCTACAAGGGTGTGGTGGATGCACTCGGTTTGAGCATAGAGTTGATGTTGCCAATTTAAGAGAAATGAGTTAGTGTGGTGTGTGATGATTTGGAATCTTGCGAATCAAGAGAAAGTTTTTCCTAGAAGGAAAAAAATAGTTTCTCGGTTAGTAAAATGCTCTTTGATTCTTGTTTGAGCTATGTGATGATAGAAAAAGTCTTTTGTGGTTTGAGTTGGCTTTATGTTGGCATGTGTGGTTTTTTCCGGTTTAGGAAAAATAATGGACGGGTTTGATATTTGAGTGATTCTCCATTGACTTATGTGTTGTTTATTTGCAAACTACCTACTTAGAATGTGGAAATGTTCTCGTGTTAAATCCTCGTTTTTTTCTCTTTTGATTTGACCCTTCTGATGGGGAGTTGGTGATGTGTGTTTGCGATGTGAATCCTTTATTTTCAGTTGGATTCTATTAGTAAAAGAGTTGCTTAAAATGAGTTCTATTGTGCGTCCTTGGTTAAAGGAGGTGCTCCGTGTTAAGGTGTAGAGATTGATTGAGAGTTGGAACAAGAGCTATACGGTTGTGCGGCGTCACGAGTTGGAGTTTGCTGTTGGTGACCTTGTGCTTCTTAGGGTGTCACCGACCAGGGGCATCGTTTGTTTCAGTACCACCAGGAAGCTTAGTCCGAGGTACGTCGGGTTTTTCACGATCCTGGCTCGAATCGAGAAGTTGGCATAAAGCTTGGATCTTCCAGAGTCTATGTGTAGAGTGCATAACGTGTTTCACGTGTCTATGTTGAGGAAGTACCTACGAGATCCGGAGCTTCATATTTCACTAAAACCGTTAATACTTGAATAGGATCTGTCCTTTGAGTCCAAGCCAGTGCGAATTCTGGAAAGATCAGAAAAAGCATTAAGGAATAAAACTTTAAAGTATGTCAAGGTGCTTTGGTCATAGCAGATAGAGAGAGAGGCCACTTGGGAATTGGAGTCTCGCATTGGTGAGCAATATCCAGAATTATTCACATCAGGTGTGTTTTAATATGATTAAGAATTAGCTGTGATTATACCTTGGCGTAAGCGTGGATAGAATTCGGGGTCGAATTCCGTTTAAGGGGGGTAGAATGTAATACCCCAAATATGATTCGAGAGAGAATAGATTAATTGGGGAGAAAGACCATATAGAAAAGAGTTTAACAGGGTTTTTAGACGGGGGATTTCTGCAAAAACCCCAGCAACCTGGGCTTGGGCTTTGGCCCAGGTGTTGGCCGGCCATAAGGGGTGGGGAGGCACCCCTCCCCCAAACCCTAGCCGCCTCCCCCAACCTCCCTTTTCCTTTTTTTCCTTGCTGGCCGCACCCCCTCTTCCCCCACACAGCCGCCACCAATAGAACTGCTGCCACGGCAAGGTTTGTGGCTACCACGGCGAGGTTTGTGGCTGCCGCGGCAGAGTTTGTGCTGCCGTGGCAGAGAAAAGAGGGAAGAAAGGAGGAAGAGGGAAGGGAAGAAGAAGGAGAAGAGGAAGGGGGAGAGAGCGATTGCGTGGTGTTCATCGTAATCTGCATCGGTTCGTCAAGGGTAATCCCCGTTGTTCCCCAATTAGATGCATTTTTTACTAGTTGTTTCAATGTCGGTATTCTGGACTGCTAGGACAGATTTCGTTGGACGGCTGTTTTGGGGTAGTTTCGTGGGAAATCAGATCTAGACTTCTCCTAGAGAGTTGTAGAGGACGTCTTTATCTTTCCATGAAGTGCTATAACGCATCAATCAGACCTTTGTACTAGAAGTTATGATTTTTTTGTAAGACTATTCTGCAGATCGGGAAATTTTCTGTCAGGTTTCGGTAGATTGGTTTGGGCGATTAGAAAACAGGAGAATCAGAGGATCTGCATATTATGAAAGTTGTAGATAATTTACGTAGCTTTCCATAAAGGTCAAGCAATCATGAATCGAACACTCGTGCTGAAAGTTATGATAGTTTTAGTGCACTGTCCAGAGGACCCGATAGGAAACTGCTGTTTTTTAGAAAACTGGATGGTGTGGGTAGAAGATGGCCGAATCAGGGAGGCTCACCAACTAGGTTTAGTTAGATAATTTAATTATAGTTTCAGAAAGTCTAAGAACGCCCTATTTAGACTTCTGTACCAATAGATATGAATTTTTGAAGTTGACTGTCCGTAGAGGGGGACAGGATGGCCGAAAGGATTTGGGGTTTTGAATCAAGCTAAACATGTTGGGTTAGTTTGGGGGTGTTACATGTAGAGTTCGTGGTGCATGTATCACCTTACGGGCTATCCCTACAATGCCTGCAGGACGCATTGCTATGGGCGATGACACATCATCTGGTGTTCTCATATATGGTGGAGGCTTATGCACCACAGCGTGTAATGCGATAGTTTGGTTTGCACTAGGTTGTGCCCCCTCTGGATGGTAGTTCCTACCACGAGCTGTACACCGGTGAGTCAAACTCCATCCGAGTAATGTTTACACTTTGTATGTCTTGCTCTATAACATTGATGATTCCAAAAATGCAGGCAATTGAGGACAGTCGGTATGGTATGGATTGGCAGCCACTGCAGCAGGAGTGGATGACAGAATGGATGGACAGGGCGCTATTGGATGTCATCATGGAGCAGCGTCCGTATGATGTCTAGACGTACGATGAGCGCTTGCAGATGTACATATCCTAGTCGTGTGGCAGACACACCGTTCGTCCACCAGATCGTCCGAGTAGGCCATGCACGATGATAATCTGCAACGCTCAATCAATTGCCACGGCACTTCGCGGCGCCAAGATAGTGTAAGACATGTCGAAATTTCTGATCGTTTCATTTACAAAATTCATACTAGTTGTTACTGAACCTATTTCGTATGTCACTTCAGTTGGAGCAGGTGCAGGACATTGCAAGCACATCTGAGACCGCCATCAGTGGCCCGGACATACCACTGGCCCTGCAGAATACTTTGAAGTACATCCTAAAGTAAGTCAAAAAATAGTGCACAATCTGAGCTACGGCTGTTCGATGGAGCATACAATGCACATCAGGCACCCAGTGGGTGCACCATGCTCACCCGCCAGGTCATCGTGACCTAACGAGTCAACTGGCCATCGCAATCTACCAAGTCTATCCAATGTCATAGTACTAGCTGTCGATCATCTGTGGGCCGTATCGATGAGGAGGTAACTTACGTACAAAGCTATATTTTGTTTTCCTATTAGGCCTTACATTCCACTAACATCATGGCATTTTTCTACCACAGGTCCGTCGTCGAGATGCATCACTTTTGACCTCCGCACCACCTACACAAACTACTGCTTCCCATCGTTCATCTTTGCTGCACATCCGAGAGGTACGAGATTCGCATTCCACATCCGGAATAGTTAATGTGAAGAACATCGTTTGATTTTACAGCCTTCAATTCAACGTGGGGGTGACGTCGAATCCATTGATGACGATACGGGCCTCCTAGATGCTTCCAGGGAGTGGTACATAGCACCAGGGTTTGCAGCGTACGTAGGGCAGAGCTCATCATTCACACCATATGTCGGGTTTGGAGACTTCGATGGGCAGAGCTCCTCCGACTTCACTGGCACGTCGTACGATCAAGGTCAGAGCTCCTCTGCACCATGAGGGGGATTTCTAGAGTCCTTCATTCAGGACTTGATTGCTGGTGGCCCACAATTCGGCATGTCTCAGTAGAAGGATATTAACGCTTATTGAATCCAGTCTGCTGTAACTCAGCCTGCTGGACCACCGCCGGCCACTCAACAAACAGAATGGTCTCCATACCTCCTCCAAACCGATATGCAAGCACCAAACCGGTTGATGTACCTCACGACATATGGTCAATGCAAGACAAGGCCATGCACGTGGAGGCAGACACGGCAAGGAGTTAGTAGTGGCTCAAATGATTGAGCCATATTGCATCCCGTGCAATGCGTTTTTTGTACGATTATATGTGCTCCTATAAATATTCATAATGCATAAATTCTCAAAAAAAATAGGCAATTACTATAATTATGTCAGAAGGTTGCATGTAAAGTTTCGTAATTTTTGAAGCTCGTTTTCTATATGTAATAACTCCTACAAATATCATAATTGTACAAATTTTTTAGCAATATTCACAATGGATAAAATTGTTAAAAAATTACACAATCAAGTACGTTGTATTAGAAGACTGCACATAAAATTTCATAATTTTTAAGCTCATTTGCTATATTTTATAATTCATAAAAATAGTATATAAAATATTAAGGCAGGTAATTAAGCTGGCTAATTAGCTAGCTTAATTACCTGGTGCCTGGTGGTGGGGTGGTAGGCACCTGGTGCCTAGCGGTGGGGTGGCAGGTGACACACGTCAGCCCTACGACGTCGCCACCGGCCAGTAGGCGGCAAAAATGCCATTTTTGCTAATACAGTACGCATACAGTCATTTTTGTAATTACGGTTGCAAACAGTGCTATATATGCCAAAAGTCTCAGTTGAGCACTATCTGCAAAAAGTAGCACTAACATTGTTCATCGGGAAAGGCTGCAATCATGCTCATTTATCTTTATTTCTTTTGAAAAGCAACACTACAATGATTTGACACCTCCTACATCTCACAAAAGCAATGAATTTAATTTGGTATCCTAGAAGACATTCGCAATTCTTATTGACGGTTGAGTCATGGATCTTACGAAATAGTATGAGAAAAAAGACTGAAATCTTTAAAAGAGAATAGGGATGCTCTTTATCATTATGAACTAGTTATAGGAAGTCCTTACAAAGGCCTGAAACTAGTCATAACCTCTATGTTCTTCCTATTGGAAGAATATGACTGGCCCTATCTCCGTGACTTTCTTGATTGCCAAATTGCTCTAAACGGGATTGTCTTGTGTATCTCTAAATCGAATTTTGTTGTCCTTTTGTCTTCTCTCATCACCCTAAAATACCATTGAAGGGACGCCAGTTATCTACCTAGGAAGACACCTTATGGAAGCAGCACATCTAATCTGGGAGATAGTTATTGTCAGAGAGAGGACACTTGATCATCGGTTGACATCAATGGGAGACAAACGTGTGGCATAACTGCAAGACAGTTGTTGTCCAAGAGGTAGGGTTGAAACATCGTGCTATTTGAGCTGGATAGAATACGTGTCTTATCCATTGCACGGGAGGAGGTCCCTAGAAATAGGCCTAGGTACTAGTTCATGAATCATTCGAGTGTTTTGCTGGTCGGGTAGAGTGTACAGCAAACCTCTGACCAAGATACTCAAGGAACAGCTATAAGAAGCTTACAACCACGGGGTCTTTTAGGGCCTTAATTAAGTATTAAAGTTGTATTTAGGGATTTATTCAATCCTCATCAATCTTAAGTTGTTCCTCACTTTAGGTTCAACTATTTAGTCCTTTCAGTTGAGACTAAAAACAAAGTCCAGTCCTTTTCAGCTTATATCTTATGGTTTTTCTCAAATAAACAAATGGGATAACTTCTCCATCGTCGTATCGAAGTGGTTTATCTGGACAACCTTTTCAAAGTGACTTATCAGCATTCAGTTCATTTACACAATCACTCACACTAAAGCCACAAATCATAAATCGCAGTCATAAGCCGTAGCCGAAAAGAATCCACCCAAAATAGCAACCATAATCAAATAGGCATTATTGAAGTATAGCTGCACCAGTAGTAGGGGTGTTCGTATTGATTTTTACTAATGATATTTGACTATTGCTTGTAGCTTTTGGCCAAAAATAAATAGTAATGGCTTTTACAAAGAGAGGGCAAGCAGTGCAAAAAGTAAGGGAGAGATGCATGCGCGTGACAGGAGCAAGAGGAATGGGGTGGGTGATGCATCTGTGACCCCTTGTCTTATCCTCGGAGCGAGATGGTAGCGAGAGGAGTGGAAAAGCCACTTCAAGAAACCGGGTGTTCGTATTGGTTTTTGACTTTTCTAGCAGAAGACAATACATATAGGGCAAGGACAATAGCTAAAAACTTCCACTCCATTGGGTTCTTTTGGGCTATGGCTTATGGATTTTGGCTTATGACTTTTGAATTCTAACTATTCGTAAGAGAGAGTATGAAGAGAGAGACAGTCGCATGTAATTTTGACTGGTATAGCAGAAGTCAGTACAATATCTACTACAATCGATTTATAGACCCCGCCTTCAAAAAGAAGCACCGTTTAAAAGCTAGTTAATATACTAAAATTCAAAACCACAAGTAACAAGCCCAAAAGACCAGCATAGCATATATATAGTTGCTCACCAAAATAGTTCAGTCCGAGAGACTTTGGTTGTGCTACATTGGACTTCTAGCTTAAGCTTTTTGCATTATTTGACACTGTTTGAGATTTATTTTTATATTGTAGCTATTGTTAGCTTTCCAACGTAATTAAATTAAAAAAATAAAAAATATTACGTCATCACGGACAATACAAAGAAATAAGAAAAAAATACAAAAACCCCAAAAAATCAAAAAACAGAAAATAAAATAAAATTAAGAAATTAGAAACTCAAAAGCTTAAGCCCATTGGAGCACAACCGTCACGATAACGAAATGCTTAACTCTAAGCATTTCTAGCCATTACATATTAATCATTGTACGGGTCACGTTGGACTGCTAAAACAAAACATATCAAAAGGATTGCCACACATCTATAATTGTTGAAACAATTTCCTGTACGACGTAATTTAGCAATTAAATGGCGTAATTGGCGTTTGAAACGGCTGGAATTTCTGGTTTTTGGCTTAGAAATAATAGCAGCTGGAAGTAGAAATGGCTGAAACTAGGAGATGTTTGATTTGGTTAGACTTTTGGTTGAGCTGATTTAGTAAATATCTGAATTGTCCCTAAGACAAATGATAGCTTATTTGATGTTGATAATTTCACAAGTAAATCTTAATAATAATCATCATATCACATTATTGCACAACGAATCAATCACATTATTACATTAGTAATTAGCCTATACTAGAAAAAAAAAGGAACAGAGAAAATGAAAAAAAAACTAAATCTACATGCATGTTTAGATCCAGCTTCCGGCTTCCAAGCCGTTTTGAAACGTTGCCCTAAAAAAATAAATAAGAAATTCTAAACTTATATTCAAAATATTACAAAATCCGCTTCTAAGAACCGAGACCGAGTGTTCAGATCCAGCTTCCGGCTTCCAAGCCGTTTTGAAACGGCCTTACTGGAAACTTCCAAACCTGAGTCCAAATGACTTTTTAAGATAATTCCTCTCCTAATCAAGCAACGGACCAGGATCTTGAGCCATCACAACCCCAGCGAAGAAAAATCAATTCTTTGCCTCACCCCGTCACCAACCTGGACTTGGTGTCGCCGTACGTGGGGTCCGATCACCGTGGAGTTATTGCAGCTTTTAATTCACGGGCCATAGCCAATTGGACCTAAGTGTTAAACTCACTCTCAACCGAAGTCATTTGTTCGTTACTCTATTCTTAGGTTCAGTTGATCAGCGAGGAGCTGTACATCTACTTGTACCTAGTAACTAACACCCTAACAAAACCACCACAAGGGCATTTATGTCATGATAAGGCATGGAAATTTAGTGTTCATACCTTCATATCATGCTAATGATTTATATATAGCTCGAACTTGTCGCCCTCCCCCTGCTCTATTTATCAGTCAGCTCCTCTGCACTCAGCTGCCAACGCTTAGCTTCTGAAAGGTAGCATATTACACTACTCCAATGGGGCGGTCACCATGCTGTGAGAAGATCGGCCTAAAGAAAGGTCCATGGACGCCGGAGGAGGACCAGAAGCTGCTTGCTTACATTGAGGAGCATGGACATGGGAGCTGGCGTACATTGCCTTCCAAGGCCGGTGAGTCTAGAAAAGCCTGAATTTCATCCTCTGGCAAAGGAACAAAGGCTAATAGCTAAAGTTTGTGAGAATTCGGCCAACATCTTGCAGGTTTGCAGAGGTGCGGCAAGAGTTGCAGATTGAGATGGACGAACTACCTCAGGCCGGACATCAAGAGGGGCAAGTTCAGCTTGCAGGAAGAGCAGACCATCATCCAGCTTCACGCTCTTCTTGGCAACAGGTGAGCAACAGTGATGTAGTTTAATCTAGACTGTTACAGCACAGTTACTCTCTTCACTTCAGAGTAGTAATGATCCTTTTGCTGGTACGTGATTGTTATCTTCTCTGACATTTTTTCTGGCTAAGACCAAGTGCAGCGTCAGTTCTTGATAGACTGCTGTCTACCATTTAGTAACAACGCATGTGCATCCACTCCCATCACATCTGCAAATTCGTCCTTTGTAGCGCATCTTTTTTTCTTCTTTTTCGCTCAGGCGTCCGAGTGCGCCAATTTATTGTGCTGCATGTACCCAAGTTATGGCATGCATTTGCACTCTTATTCCGTCACCCCCAACCCCACACCCCCCGGGCATTCAGAATTCTCTTAGTTTGTGCAGCACAACAAAGATTATTGGCATTCCGTGTGTTCTGTTGTCAACCAAGATTAATGCCAGCAAAAATGCTCCTACATGTTCGGCTCACAGGCTTGTTTCCTGGGAATGTTCAGGTGGTCGGCCATTGCAACGCATCTACCGAAGCGCACGGACAACGAGATCAAGAACTACTGGAACACCCACCTCAAGAAGAGGCTGGCCAAGATGGGGATCGACCCTGTTACCCACAAAGCCACCAACGGCGCCCTCGCCGGCACCGCGGATGACAAATCAGCCAAGGCCACGGCCAGCCTCAGCCACATGGCCCAGTGGGAGAGCGCCCGCCTCGAGGCCGAGGCGCGGCTGGCTCGAGAATCCAAGTTGCGCACGGCTTCGACACCAACCGCACTGCGTGCACAACCAACGAACCCACCCACCTCAACTGCTTCTCCATGCCTCGACGTGTTGCATGCATGGCAGGGTGCAAAGATAGACCTGGAGTCACCCACCTCCACACTGACGCTCACAGGGAGTAACAGTGGTATGCTGCCAACCCCCAGGACCACCGGCCTAGAGATATCCAAAAGCAACTCCGCGATGTGGCAGCAGAGAAGCGATGAGCTAGAGGGCGAAGAAAGCGAGTGGAAGTTCATCAGCAAGCAGCAACTGCAGGGACTGGACGGCAAGGCGAGGGAGGAAGACTTCACTGCCTGTGGGGAGCCATGGTTCACGGGCATGCTGCTTGATGGACCCAACGTGCATGATTCATCAGAGTGCTGGGGTGAGTCCAGCAATGGCCAAGCTGAGCACAACAGCCATGTGTCCGGAGATGAAGAGAACATGTACTACTGGAATGGTATCCTTGGGATGGTGAACACAGAGCTGCCATCCCAGCCGCTACCATTTCTCTAGAACTGAGCCCTCTCCAGAATTTTTCTTTTGTGAGCAAATCCATTGGATCAACCCAAAGTCAAAAAGAAAACAGAAAGAGCACAACAGCATCAACGCTACCACTGCTCCAACAGTTTGCAGTTTTTCTTCTCCATGCATGGTGAAATAATTAGCTACCGTGGGGATGCAGTAAATAAACCATATTGCTTTCTGTCAGTGTATTTTTATTGGTGTAAGACTGAAAATTATTGTATGTTAGCCTCCTTAGTCTCCAGGACCATAGCAGACACTGCAATTAATGACCCAAGGACCGCACAGTTGTTAGTTCTGTTGGAATGAAGCCCACGTCTATTCCACGGCACAAAGAGCATAAATATATACAGAGTGCATAGAGGAATACGCAAAGAGAGTCCAATACAAGAGACTATTAAAAAGCATATATACTCCTACTCTAATACTATCTCAAAATTATGGTAGATCTGAAACACTGAGTTTAGAGAGACAGAAAATATGTTGTGTCATAATCTATGGCTTCATAAAGAAGTCGGTAAACTGTAACTCCGATGGCACAAACTATAGAGCAAGGATGCCCTCCTACACCTGTGATCGTGTGTAGGAGGCATCAACCCCAATGTACTTCGTAAGTTCATGCTTCACTGGATCGCTGGCAATATTGATCACACCCATATTGTCTAACAACAGGGCAGTGGGACCCGAAGCTGGCACACCAAAATTAGCAAGAAACCACCGTAACCAAGTAACCTCAGCAGTCACCGATGCCATCACTCTCAACTTTACCTCAAAACTGAAATGAAATGGAAAACTATAGTGTGCTTCTTAGTCTTCCAAACAATCAGAGAGGAGCCTAGGAAGATATAGTAGGTAGAAAGAGACCGACGATCTGTAACATCACTAGCCCAAGTCGCATCTAGGTATGCCTAAAGCTACATAGAGCTAGAGCTAGAAAAAAACAAGTGGCGAGAGATGGTTCCACGCAGGTAGCGAAGAACCTGAAGAAGGTGACTGTAGTGGAGGTGGGTGGGAGCATAGATGAACTAACGTAGGATGTGAACAATGAGATAGATGTCGGTACCAAGTAGGATCCTCGAGAGGATCACAATCCGTGGTACAAAGCTGATGTTTGACGAGATTTTTTTGCAAATATGTCAAGTCAAGGAAATAGAGCGATACATGTTTGGTAAGAGAACTTTGGTATAATCGAGCCATGAAATGGCACAAGAAGCAAAACCACAAAGTGGTCAATATGTTGCGCCTTGTGTGGCTGTGCGCTGACAACCGATCAATAAGCATATGCATCAAGATCATCTCCGGAGTTCGTGGGTCTTCGACCACATTGGGGTCAACCACGGTCATTTCGACCACGTAGTGTCGACCATGGTCATTTCAACCACATTATCACGGATTCTCAACCATGGTGCTATAGCTTACGAGTATCAACCGAATCGTTGTAGCTACAACTAGATCACAGTGCTACGACTGGTTCACTTTTGCTACGATCGGTTTGCTATGCTTGACTCATGATCGTGATTGAGTCTCTGGAGTCGCCAACTACTTGCTGACTCCAAGGCCTTTGACTTCTGCACAGCACTCGGACACACTGAATACTCAATGCACGACTATACACACGAGAATTATCAATAACAAAATTAATCCCAACAGTCGATGCGTGCATAGCACCGTGCGCAGCCAACCAATGGTAGCCCATGCACCAAGAAGAAAAGAAAAGATTGATTCCGAGTGAACCATATTGGCAATGGAAAGACGGATGCACTAAATCTTCATTTATGGAAGTATTTCTCGATAAATCTTTTCTGATATGGAAAGCACAAGTTTAGAAAGAAAGAACTGATAATCATATTAGGATCTCGATCCCAGAAATCAGAAGTTAATTCGCACCGTGTAGGAGCCGTGTATGTCACTCGTGGCCCTTGCTCGTGCCTATAAAAGTAGAGACCCCGTAGACTGGAGGGGGACACGGAGGGACACACGAAGAGACAGACAGGGAAAGAAGAAGGTGCACACACCGACGGTCAGGACTGTGACAAACTCAGATAGAAGGAGGAGGAGGCAGAGGAACCCAAGGAAGTAATCTACATGAGCCGAGGCCATGGCGTGCTATGCTCTGGATGGTAAAGAACTTCCCCTCTTCTCTTTCTCTTCTATTTAGTCATCTTGCATGTCAATGAACAGCGGCGTGTCAAGAAGATTGCCAAACATCATGGTCGCGGCTGGCAATACCATCGTTTAGGTACCTTGGAGCTCGCCGTCGAGCAGCCTGTGGCCACAGCGAAGCGAAGGGGCCATCGTCTAAAGTGAAGATGTGTTTAAAAGGCCAAAGTCAAGAAAAGGAAAGCATTCGTGTGCTGCATGGCTGCATGAGAAGAAAAGGCATCAATGCATGTGTTTTGGCACCCAAAATAGTGCATGCATGTGTTAGGCAACAAAGAGATAAGCCTCCATATCCAACTGTGCACATCCAGGGCACGTGAGGAGCTAACTGAAGTCCATGCAGCAGGGCACATGGCAAGCCCATGGTCCTTGGCCCAAGGGCGAGCTAAGGGCGATCCACCCGTGAGCTATCGTTAGTCTGCATGCCAAGCATTGACGGAAGCCAATTCGGTTATGTTATTTCTATTAGCAAACTTAGCAGAACTGACTCATTGATTCGGCTAAGAAACCTTGTGTAATTAGTTGAGTCCAGTCATTAGGAGAGTAGATTAAGGAGTTTGTTGGATGCACATTTGTGGTTTCACCGAACTCAATTCTAAACCGACCCAAGGCCCTAGTAGCGTGCATGAGATGATGGGAGGGTGCTATAAATACCTTGCCCCTCCCTTGTATTGAGGATACCAAATATGAAACCAGATATGAGATAATAGATTGATTTGTTTTGCTTCTTCATGATGGTCGAATCAGCCATGGGAGATTCAAGTGTTTTGCTAATCAAGATCGTTCAACCTTTTTGCTGGAAATGGGAGCACGATAAGGCTTCGCTTGGTGGTCGTGAAGTCCAATGCGTGTGTTCTTGCAAATTAAAGAGTGTTCATTCTTGCATTTGCAACAAAAGATCACTACGATTTAAGAGGCTACACATGAGTATCTTGATCCTACGTCGAGAATATCAAGCGACCCCATATCATCCACCCTATGTGCATGTGTGAAGTTTAGCTCTTCAGTGAACACAAATGGCACCGGGTGGCCTGCACTTGCAGAAGTGAAATATAAGATCACCTTATGTTACATCTTGCAAATAGTTGTATTGTACTGTTGTCTCACCTTCATCACCATCTTCATTGGGAGGGCTGCTACCCTCAGTTTCAACATAACTATGGCTGCTACCATTGCCTTCTGTTTCATCATCACTACCCACAACTTCGTACGCTTCATCCAGCACTATTTTCTTCCCTTTACGCTTCATCCAGCACTATTTTCTTCCCTTTCTTCACATTTTCTTTTCTTTCACCACTATGACACTTCCTCTTTGGTGACGATTTCTTTATCAGCTCGTCAAGGACCGCATCACATGATTTCTCATGATTTAGTTCATCAATAATGACCATTGAAGGACTGTCGGGACCCCGGATTTCCGAACCCGGACCCTCTGTGTATTACAGCACTAGCCCCAGATCAAAGCTAGTGCACACAGTCAAGCAGAAATGATTACATCACCATGTACGCTTTATTACAATAATAGAGTACTGAACGAAAGGTCTCATTATTACAAATGAGGTTTCAAGACCTCGCACACACAAAACACAGCGGAAGCAAAAGATAAATCCGGCGAAGACCCATCAATACGCCACAGGCAATTGACTGGGGAAGCGCGACCTAGTACTCCGGGAACCCTTCGTCGAATCCACAAGCGAAGTAGTCGTAGTCTCCATCTTGAGCTTCATATTCTTCTGAGTTGATTTTAAGTGCAGCATGTGAGTACATAAAGTACTCCGCAAGTCTTGGGGAAAATGCAATAGATGCAAGGCTTGACAAAGGAAGGCTATATGGTTCTTTTGCACAAAGCAATGTTTTATTTCAATTACTACTAAATATTTTCGAAGGCATTAATTTGACAAAGTAATTGCTTTAATTGAAACTATTAAGCAGTTTATAGTGAAGGTTCTAACCACCAACACTAGTTAACCAATTCTAATCGATAAAGTTTAGAATTTCGGGTTACATCCACCCACACTGGCTCCAACCACCAGGATCCCTTCTGAGAGTTCCCTCCACTCTCAGAATACAAAACTTTGTTTTAAAATGAAAACCAAAGATCTACCATGTGAATGCATTCCTTGCCCGCCCTTGACCGTGGGCACGGCTATTCGAATAGTTTGACACTCTGCAGAGGTTGTACAACTTTACCCCCAAGAGATAAATTATCTTAACAGACACCACGCTTCCTTTGGCATGAGACACAGATAAAATATCACAAAGCCTTTTCCTCACTCCAGTCTAGCTAGACACCACCCGCTGAGGTTTCACCGCATAAGGGTTAAATCCACCCAGTCTGAAGCCCCCTCTTGCGCCATATGAGTACAGTAAATCCCTGTCCCTCACTGTGGATAACCAGTAAATCCCTGGCACCCACTTTCCACTGGTGGCACCTAAACTAAACTATCATGAATTAATCAGCTAGGTCGTACCCATATAGACTCGGGGTTGTACGGTAGTGCTCAGTTTGGACAATCACAAGCGTCGGTCCTTAATCGACTAGGGCGGAACATACACTTTACAAGATCTCGTGCTTGCCGCACCAATCCCAACCAACCATCCGCCCCAGCCTAAACCAACTTTTACATTTTATTTTTTTTTAAAAGCACAGTGGCAACACCATTCACCACTTATTTCTAAATACAAATACCAGTTGAATGAAATATGATTTCCCATTCCATAGTTACAAAAGAATTAAATAGCATGACTAAGCATTTTACTACCGTTCTATTATTACCAAAGGATTATGTAATTCTCATTATCGAGACAAAGGTGATACTAGGGTTACAAGGGTACATGGCATTCAAGTTCAATTGAGGGCATAACAAGGTTGGATTAACTAATGTCGTAATACCAAAACTAGAGTTCTAAGTAAATAGCGATGCACATAAATTTAAAATAATTAAAAACATTTCTCAAATATAGGTTCAAAATGATCAAATAAGACTTGCCTTCTTGTGCACTAGTTGGTCCCTCTTGCTACGGTTCGACAAATTCTTCGGCGACGTCGGATTCTACGCGCAAAAAGACGAACGAACAAAGCAAATAAATACAAGAAAAATTCAAATAAAATTCAAAAATTCGAAAAGAGGGTATAATTGGATAGATTATGATTTTATAAAAATTTAGAAGTTTGAACGGCTCAAATTGGAGTTAAAACGAGAAAGTTATGCTCATTTGAAAATCTCAGTTCAGATAAATCCATAAATTATTAAATTTCTGACAGGTGGGGCCCACTGTAGAATTTACATTTTGTTCTTTTTCTTTTATTGCTTAATCTAAGTCTATGACAGGTGGGACCCACATGGCAGTGACCCTACTGTGCTCGGTCTCTGACCAGTGGGACCCCTCTGTCAGTGGCCACCAGAGCTATTGGCCACTGACAAGTGGGACCCTAGGGGCTCTAAACCCACATGCCAGCGGCAGTACTGACAGGCGGGGCCCAGATGTCAGCCGGCCCACAGACCGACAGCAGCTGACGAGTGGAGCCCATCTGTCAGCACGAAAAATAAAAGAAATGGATCAACCTCAGCGTGCGGAGCCGGGGGCTCGAACGCGCGCCGAGGGAGCCAGGGGGAAAGAGTAACGGTGCTAGCCAGTCGGTCGCTCGGGTGTTTATTACCCTTATAGGGCAGTTATACCTTTTGAGGTATCTGCCGGAGGGGTTCGGGCAGAGGCGGACGGTGCCGGCGGCGAGGGGTGGCCGGAGAGGTTCGGGGAAGTCCAAAAATGCGATCCCGGTGTGGAGGAGATGCCGAAGGTGGGGTTCGGTGACGAGCGGAGGCGGCCGGCGATGAGGAGGAGCGGCGTCGCAGCTCGGGTGCTCCGGTGCGGCGGCGGGGAGGCTCGGCCAAGGGGTCGGGGAGCTTCGCACGGTCGTGGGGATGCTCAAGGTGGCAGCGGCAGGCTCTGGGGACGAGCAGCTCGACTACAATTGCTCGTCGGAGAGCGGCCGGAGCTCGGAGGGAAGGGGCACAGTGGCGGCGGTGCTAGGGAGCTCGGGAGAGAGAGCGGAGGTGGGGGCGAGGTAGTGCGGAAGGAGGCGGGGACGGGAGTGGTATTTATAGGGGGCGGGGAGGGGTAGGCCGGCGGCAATTTATCGCCGGAGAAGGCGCGGGCGTGCGGCGGTTACGGAGGCATTAGGGGTGGGGCGGGGCACGGGAATGGGGGATTCGGGCGCGAGAATGGTGGGGTTGGTCGGGGAAAGAAGAGGGAAGGGAATCCGGGCGGGGCTGAGGGGGCGGCGGAAATGGCGGCGGTGAACGCGCGGCCGAGCGGGAGGAGGAAGAAAGGGCGTGGTGGAGAAGACGGGCCCGACATGTGGGTCCGAGGCGCAGCGAGAAAGGAGGCGCGGGCGGCTGCCGGGTGGGGCCGGGAGGAGGAGAGAGGAGGGAGCGGGAGCGCGCCGACAGGTGGGGTCGGGCGGTCGGAGAGAGAGGGAGGGAGTGGGGTGCGGACGGCGGGGATCGGGCCGGCGGGGCGACGCGGCGCAATCCAGGCCGGCCAGGTGGCGAGCGGGGGAGAGGGGAAGGCGGGATCGGCCGGGCGATCTGGCGGTCCACGTGGCGACTGGAGGGGAAGGGTTGGGATTTAATTTTTAATTTTTGATTTAGGATTTTTCAGAAAAGCCCAATAAATTCAATAAGTCTCGGAAAAATGTGAAAATAACTCCAAAAATTCCAAAAAAGTTCAGAGAACTTCCTGGAGACATTTTGGACTTAATAAAAATATTTCCAACTAATGTTGGTAATTAATTTTCAAACTTAAAATACTTTTTAAACTCAAGAAAACTAAGAAAACTCAAATAAAAGCCAAATAAATCCAAATAATTAATTTGAATTAGAATTTTTATAGATAATCAAAATATCATTTTATTTAATAATTATTTTTAGGTTTTCACTTAAAATACTTTTTAAATCCAGTTTTTTTCACCAACAGAAATTCAGGGCAAATCCAAATAAAACTCAAATCATTTAAAATAATTAATTTGAAATTAAAATTTTCAGAAAGCGAATTTTTGGGATGTTTTTATGCATATTCTAAAAATTTTTACCACCCGTGAGTTTTAAAACATGTAGTATGATAAATTTTAAAATTCCGTAACAACGCATGGGCATTCAGCTAGTCAAAGCATGAATAAAGAGTTCCACGAACAAATTACATGCTTGTTGATCAATATGAAAGGCATTTATTCAAGGGACAAAATAACATATTTTCAAAAGATTATAAATATAGAAGTGATACAATCATATCCATGATCGTTTCTAAAGCATATTGCTAACAATCTCGCACTTGCACTAGAGTCGATCATGTAAGCATCTAATACTCATAGCTTGTGTGTATGTCTCATGCTTTGGCTACGAAGAGGCTTTGTCAATGGATCAGCAATATTGAACCCATATGAACTTTGCATATATTCACATTGGCCTCTATTAATAATATTGCGAATGAGGTGAAAATGCCGAAGTGTGTGCTTTGAAGCAATCTGAACTCATTGGCTTGCGCAGTGGCTAAGGCTAATGTTATATGACATATGTAAGAAACCTTTCTTGGAATCCTAAGGGCATGTACAACCCACAGACGGGTTGCTGTCTGCAAGTTCTTTCCACTTCACACACAGACAACTGAACAGACAGCTTGTACAATGGGTCGTCTATTTGACTGTCTGCAAACTGTTTAATGCATGCATACAGCCATGATCAAGCATGAATATGATTCCTGTATACCATTGTGTTGCTTCTTGATACAAAACAGATCAAGCAGAAATAAGATGAACATAAGTACAATATTTTTTAGAACCATCAATATAAATGATATATTAATATAGTATGAAACCACAAGTCCACAACTGGAAAGTCACATAAACAAGAAGCCCAAACCATCTTCAATCTTCAACCTCTTACAAAAGTGGGTAAAGGTCTTTAATCCGCAGAAGACTAAATCATTCCCTTCTCCATGACCAAAAACAGCATCCAATCTTCACTATCAAGTCTTCTCTCCCATTGAAATTCTCTCATCAAATGACCCATTCATTCATTAGCTAGTACAAATTTTCACTATCGAGTTCTGCGTCTCTCGCCGTCTCTTCTTTCCACGTTCCAGCTCGTTACAGCTTCAGGCCTATTCGGATGCTACTTGGGCCAGCGATCCCTCTGATCGCCGGTCTATCTCTGCTTACTGTGTTTTTCTTGGTGGTTCTCTTATTGCCTGGAAGACGAAGAAACAGACTGCAGTGTCCCGTTCGAGTGCAGAGGCTGAGTTGCGAGCTATGGCTCTCTTGACAGCAGAAATTACTTGGCTACAGTGGTTACTTGAGGATTTTGGTGTTTCTGTCACTACACCGACTTCTCTCTTGTCAGACAGTACAGGTGCTATCAGTATTGCTCGTGATCCTGTGAAGCATGAGCTCACCAAGCATATTGGTGTTGATGCTTCTTTCATAAGGTCTTGTGTGCATGATCAGGTGATTACTCTTCAGTATGTGCCTTCAGAGCTTCAGATAGCGGATTTTTTCACGAAGGCCCAGACTCGAGCACAGCACAGCTTCTACCTCTCCAAACTCAGTGTTGTTGATCCACCATGAGTTTGAGGGGGGTGTTAGAGATATATGTATAGTTTGTTATTCCCCATTGTTATGAGGGGTTCTTTGCATATTTACCACCTGTACTTTGTGTATATATACCGGCCCATTGGCCTCATATTGAATACAAGCGCTATTCATAACAATATCCATGTCAAGTTAACTAATTTTCTGGGCAGTGGAGACCAACAATTGATGGTGCAGAGGAACTCAGAAACTAAAGAAATTAACACAATATTGGCCCTGTAGAATTGCATGTAATAAAAAATCTGTCAGCAGCCAGATGACTAACACCAGCCAGATGAAAACATTTGATGGACAGATTTTTAAGATCTGTCAGCAGCCAGATGACTAACACCAATGTACTACTATTACTACAAATGAATGACCATTGCTCAGCACAACTAGATGTGCGGCCAAAAAAAGATATGAAATGAGGAGAGGTCACATTCAATCGTTGCCTTGTATATACATCACTAATTGAAAAATTAAGTATAAGAGGATTTCTACATGCTTAACTCAAAGGATTTCTCATGGACACATTTTTATAATCTCTCATCGAGCAGATGACTAACACCCAGGTACTACAAAAGAATGATGAAAAAAATCATCAACAATTCAATTCCTCTACAGTTTATTAACAGAATCAACAGGAATTAGTTGCTAAAGAGTAAATGTGCTTTATAACCATAGTAACAACATAGTTCATCGGACTAAAGAGTACTAAATTGTTCAAAGGTCTAAAAGATTGGGAAGGTTTTCTGATTGCATACAAGGTTGGAGGATCCGTAGATTGAGGATGCGTCCATGGATTCATCGGGCTACCAGCAGCGCCTTGAGTGTAGTACGGGTGTGGATTTGGAAAGCAGCCGAGGGAGGTGGGGGCGCCGGTGAAGACGCTGCCAACGCCACGGCCTTCCTCTCCTGCGCCGCTGCCGCCGCCTTCCTCTCCTGCGCCGCCACCGCCGCCTGGTGCTGCTCCTGCGGCATGGCGCCGCCGCCTTCCTCTCCTGCGCCGCCGCCTACACCCTTGCTCTTCCGAGCCGCCGCCGCGCCCTGGCTCTTCCGATTCTGCATCTGGATTTGGCGTGCTTGGAAGGAGGGAGCTGCAGTTTTCGCGCGCCCGCATCTGGATCCTCTCCGCGTCGGGAGGAGACGACGGCTCGTACAACGCGAGAGAACTCCGGAGTTTCGCCTGGGAGCACGAGCGCGTGCCGTTGCCTCGCGAGAGGACGGCTTCTTCGATTTCTTCGCGAGAGGCCGCTCCACGTCGGATATCTACGCGTTATACAGACGGTATGTCTACGCG
This sequence comes from Dendrocalamus latiflorus, assembly GCA_017311315.1. Classification (NCBI taxonomy): domain Eukaryota; kingdom Viridiplantae; phylum Streptophyta; class Magnoliopsida; order Poales; family Poaceae; genus Dendrocalamus; species Dendrocalamus latiflorus. The sequence goes on along the minus strand of CM029653.1, from coordinate 32,050,866 downwards.
TTGTACATGCCCTAAAAGAATCCTGCATGTTGAATAATAAATAGTTCCACGAACAAGTCACATACTTATTGATTAATATGAAAGACATTTATTCAACGTACAAAATACCATATTACTCAAAAGATAATAAACATAAAATTTATAAAATCATCTCCATGATCACTTCTAAGACATATCACTAACAAAAATCACATCTATCCATCTTGGTTCCTACCAAATCAAAAGCGTATGAAATGCATCTCTACATCTCATCACAGTATTCGTGGAACAACAATGCAATATATCATACAACAAATACAGGCACAAACTGGCACCTGCTTTTGTAGTTCGTCTCATTTTGAATGCAATATACTCATCTGAATAATCTTCCGAAGTTCCAATTCTCAAAGGTTCAATGTAGACCTATGCAATGTGCAGTGATCAATATCGACAGGTTGATGAATTGCTATCAACTGTTCGTTGGTAACAGCATTAGCGGGAAGGCAGCAAAGGGCGCCTCTCCGTCCGTCTGTATTTATCGTCATTCAAGAAGCTTGTTGCATGTGCCGACACCCAATACTGCAGGTAGATTGTTAGACCATGTGGCTAGGTCTAGGATATTTTGGTGATGAATAATTGACAATGGTTAATTTATGATGATAAATATTTTATGACATTGATTATCGTTGTTATACGAGATGTGTGGCGTGTGTGGACTGATGTTGGTCAAGTTGGAACAAATTTGTGCCGAAAAAATGTTCTTTGGTCTTTGCATGTGCATGTTGGGCGTGGAGACGGCCATGGTCGGTGACGAGGAAGACCGGGATTAGAAGGGGGAAATATGAGGTCCAAGCGGTCAATGATGTCACGAGGTGGTTGGGCTCACGCTAGAGCACGTGGAGATCAAAGGTGGATGATGCGTGGAGAAGCTACGGGAGGTGTGGTCCTGGAGGTTTTAACACGTGATGAGTTGAATAGTCGGAAGTATAAAAATCCGTGTTAGGAAGGGTTGCGAGTCCCTTGAAAATTAGTGGGCCGAAAACCTAGTTGAGGTAAGAAAGGCCTAGGTCCAGCTAAATGAGTTGTATTAGGGTTGTGAGTAAATATTGAATAGGTGTTACAGGACTGCATATATATATATATATATATATATATATATATATATATATATATATATATATATATATATATATATATATATATATATATATATATATATATATATATAGGAAAAATACTTTTTACTCCCGGGTGTAATTACACCCACCTCTAATATACCACCTAAACAAACTTGAAATACTCCTTTATCACTTTAGGTATACTCATATACTAATTATAAAATATTCCAATGTGAACCACATAAAAAAATTGCAAGGGAGTCCATAGTTTTTAGCGTATTTTGTAAATACCTTTATATACGTACATAAAAAAGGAGTATGTTGAAAAAAATGTACATACCACCTCTGAAAAATTGTTCATACCACCTATATGATCTTAAATACTCGTATACTACATGTACATACCCCTCGTTACGCGAGATACTCCCTACGTTGTGAGCTACGACATAGGGTGTAATTACACCCGGGAGTAGAAAAGAGGCTTCCTATATATATATATATATATATATATATATATATATATATATATATATATATATATATATATATATATATATATATATATATATATATATATATATATATATATATATATATATATATATGCGACGGCTTGGGTAGATGAAAGCCGTGATAGAGTAGGAAAAACAAAAGAAAAAGTGGCAGGATGCATGTCTGATGGAAACGAAAATTGTCATATTTGCCTAAATTGAGGTGCTTAAATTCTTTGCCACACCTTAGCAAGTCTAAGGGAATCTTGCCACACTTTTTTGAGTCATTGACGCGTAGGACCTAGTTTGCTGGAAGGGAATCTTGCCACAACTATGGCTGCAACTAAACAGCTCCCAAAGTTGATCAAACTTACCTAACCTTAGACGTGGTAAACTGTGACTGGCAACCAAACACCCCCTTATTGCATACATTGAGTTGATGGTTGATGGGAGTTGGATGCATTGGCCAAGACTTGTTAATCGTGAAATTAAGAACAATATTGTTGGAAAGGCGGCTGCGATGGATTGAAGATAAAATATCGAGCAGTGGCCGTGAGCGGCGGCCGGGTATGGATGAAGTGACGTGCGCCGGTCGTGTCGTACAGGAAAAAGAGGTGAGCGTCGGGGAGTCGTATTGATTAAACAATATTGATCGGCTGATTTTTTTTCCTCTCGTGGATCAAAGTTGTGCGGCGGCTGCGTTGCATCAGTCGAGAAAAACGAGCGGTGGCTAAGTCTCGTTGACAGAAGGCGTGAGCAGGCTGTCGCGTTTTTGTCTTTGGGCTGACGAGTCTTTGTGAGCGCTAGTCAAGATATTTGCACGGTGAATTACTGTTTTTATTTATTTTTACTGTTTTTGCTCTTGTGTTTTTTTTGCGGAGTTAGCAAGTTAAAAAAAATCAAGAGATAACAGATTTTAACGAAAAAATTTCTACTAAAAATTATAATCATTTATCTTCTCTGATTGCCATCATCGATCATAGATGCCATGCCGCGTTGATGTATGGAGTTTCTGGGAAGACGTCATCAGCAATGAATAGCGCGCCTCCCAGTGGAGACGACATCTTGTGCAGGATGTGCGCCATCACGAGCTCTGGTTCTATCATGCTCGTTTCGCGAATGAAACCTGAGGCAGAAGAGAGAGTTACCATTGTTCGTTCCAAGGGACAGATCACAGATGGCTATATCCTGACCGGGGAAAAAAATCCCTGGACTCATTTAGTCAAAACAGCATGTCATGAGCTTTGAAGTACTTGCCTCCATCGTCCCAGCGTGGACGGCTGTAACCATCAAGGGCACGAATGGTAAGAGCAGCGTTGATGCTGCCATATGCTCATTCCGAAGCGCTCTACTGTTAAGCACTGCATGAAACATGTCTTGTTCAAAATCTCCAGAAGATCACATACTTTGCATAAACCATCAAAGTTGCAGTCATACTATAACACTAAAAACAGTTATAATGTAAGCATTACTAAGATATAGACTACAAATCAGGCTGCTGAAAAAGAATGTTGTATCAAATATACATACAGTAACCAGGTTGTCGCATGCCCACTTTGCAATATTCAGTGGTAGTTCATATGGGTAAATCTTAAAAGATTGGGAGGATAATGCTGATAGCTTCAGTTATCAAGTTGACAAGCAGAAGAAATAAACCAAGTTTGGTTACATGCATTTCATGGTTCTTCTTTCAGAATGGGCATATATACATTCTGGTTTAACAATTATCGTATAGGGATATCTCACTAGCGTTGTAGTGGTAATCATTGTATAGTCTGCCCACTAACCGCAAATATTTTCTGATTTCGCCTCTTGAATTATGATACAGGCTATAAGCAATTCCAACTCAGTTAGCATAAAGTGCAGTATTCAACTTCTTTCTGCAGAACTGGCACATGACTGTTAGTTGATACTTGGTAGCAAACGAAAAACAAAATCAGAAGACAATCTTTAAGGGAGCAATTTTAGTGGTTTACAAATTAATGTCCTTCCCTTGGTGTCTGCAGTCGAAGAACAATGCAAGGAATCGAGGTGACAACATTAGCAATAGTTTCGCCGACATGCTTATCGCCTGGTTCAAAATGAAATGTAAACGCTGAAGTCACCAAACAAGATAAATGGCTAATTTGTTCTGGTAGCTTTACGATTGGTTGCACATACGTGAGAGACTACAGTGCATGGGCTTCAGACATGGGGGTCTCTGCTGCCATAGTCGCCTGCAAATACAAAACAAATCATTAAAGTGATGCACAACTCTTTCGTGGACGACACAGTCCAATAATCTCCGGATGGTGTTCATCATGGTGGTGCAAATAACTATAACCCAACGGATTAGCAAACTTCGGCTTGAGCCAATACCTGATGCTGTTCACAGGTCGAACAATCCATAATGCCAGTCTTGACAGCTTCACCATCAGTGTGCAGTGTACCCCGTAGAGGCCATCCAGACCCCAAGAAGGTCTTGGATCTTCCCGGACTCCCATTTATTACTTTCTCGACTAAGCAGAACGAATTATATTCCTGTTAGAAATGGACAAAAAAAAACTGGGTTCGTCGTTTCGAGGCCCGTGCTGGTGATAGTTTGGCCGAACGCTATTTTCCACGGAGATGTTTGGGCTTAGGCCCGCAGCCGTTAGGCCCCGTTTGGTCTAGGTCAAGAGATGGGTTAGGGATGTAACCTGTTAAACACCATTTAGTTAGAGAAGATTAATCTAACTTATCAAATTAGTAAGAATAAGTTAATCTAGTATAACTAACCCTTTTAAATTTTATTTTTCTAGTGCTAACCTAGCTAATCCACGTAATCTAGCTAAACAATAATTTAAATTAATAAGATTTGGTACCAAACACAAAATTTGAATTAAACTTACCTGGTTAAATTAAAATTAGCTAACTCAGTTATTTTATCCTTAAGCCAAACGTGGTCTTAGTGACCACAGAGCTCACCCAGAATTTACGGCCGAGCTGCCCGGATCACCACTGGGGTACTATAGCGCCCCACTGTTTCTACTCTATTCTGTAGTCGCTTCATTGGAGTTGCCATAGCAGCGTATTATTATACCGTCTACGTGTTTGAACTCTTTATGTGTACGTAGAACGAATAGATTCGGATTCTTGTAGAAGCGTTTGGGTAACTACGTAAAAAAAACACCAGAGGGTGGTTTGATTTGATTGGAGGATTTGCATATAGAACTTTGAGAAACCGGTACGGTAAAGTTTGCACATCCGGCAACGGATCTGCCGCTGGTGGTTGTGGTTGGTACCAAATATCCATTGTTAACCGCCACTTCAATATCTTACGCTAGGACGTCGTACCAGTGGAAAACCTGCATAAATCATGCTCCCTATTCAAGGTTTTTCTCTAAGTGCGACTAGCAAGAAGATCACAACATATTGATATGACATCTATTTTTTTTAAACTGTGATTTATGTTTTTTAATCTAGTACGAATATTCATACAAACAATTAAAAATCAATAAGTTGTTTTTAAAAACTACTCTAATAAACCTCTTTGGAATAGCCATGAAGAAACATTTCCATTTATTTATACGAATGAAGCCATAAGTTATAAGCTGAAAAAAAACATACCCATAATTTTCTCAGATGCTATTGTTCTTTTTTTCCCTCTTTTCTTTATGAGGATGTTTTACATAGTCAAACTTTATATTGTCAACGAACAGCCCACCTCGTCATTTTCTACAAAGTCAAACTCTGTGTGTTGCGTGCTTATTTGGCACCTAATTATACCCCTATCTGTTGGCGTACTCTGGCAGGAACAAGGTCACATTCCACGTGACACACAACTAACAATCATGCACCTCTCTCTCTCAAAAAAAAAAGTAAAGAAGAAGAATAAAAGAAACAAGCATGAACCTCTATTAATTATGCTTGAGAAACTATAAAATTGGATGCTAAAAAATAACAATAATTAAGTCAGCTCATGTGATAGCAATTTTATACGTACTTATTGTACATGTACGTACAATTATCTTGGGATGGAACGAAACATCTCTCTTCTTTCTTTTTTTGAATTGAAATATCTCTCTTCTTATTAGTTTTATTTTGTGGAAACAAAGCTTGACATAATAATGTGAGGTATCTAGGTTCTAGAACCAGACATGCTGTGCCACTTCGCTAATTGAAAAACATTTTTTTGGCTGTTATCACCCTTCTATGTATGTCATGGATTGACATTGATTTTGATGTAGATAACAAGAAGGCAACAAGTTACCCTACTCCTTTCCAAAATGCGTTGCATCATCAGTGTTGTAACCTGGGCTAGCATTTTCTCATATTAGCGATAAAATATGACATGTGGGGGGATGTTCTATTCTTTTTAAATCATAGGTGGATGCGCATACATACATACATACATACATACATACATACATACATACATACATACATACATACATACATACATACATACATACATACATACATACATACATACATACATACATACATACATACATACATACATACATACATACATACATACATACATACATACATACATACATACATACACAGTGGCGAATCCAGGATGAAAATAGAGGGGGAGCTCTACTGTTGAGGCTATAGCAAAATATAAATATATTAAAACTACATCTACTAGTCTTTTGCCATTGGAATATCAAATTCATACATAAACATTATATGTACAACTAATCTCACAATCAAATTTATAAGCAGTCAAACGAATCGAAGTATTTAATTTCGGATTCTGAAAATCTTCGCACTGTAGCATTGCAATGTTGTGGATCACGGTCGCCGGTCCGTCACGCGCTCATGAAGTCACGGCCAGATGGCCTCACGCAGCTCAGCAGCTGGCAGATCAGAGCTCACTGCACTGCGCAAATCAATAATTGGGCTTACCTGCTCTATTGCTCACCACAGACCACTTCATTGCCTTGCTCACCTCGTTGGGGAAATGGGGAATAGCCTCGTAGTCGTTGCCTCGTCCTCTCCGTCTCCGTCACCTCGTCGGCGATGCGTCCGAAGTCCGATACGCCCTAGCGCCCTGCCGATGCGCCGATGCCGCCGCACAGCCCGCACGCCGCCTGCTAGGTGATAGCCCCGCTCCGCCGCTCGGCCTCGCCCGAGCCCGGTCGCCACCGAGTGGCTGACCGCCTCCCCCTCCGCGGCTCCGCTCCGCGTCGAGCCGCCCTTCGTGCCGGGCCGCCGACCGCCTCCGGCCTCCCCTTCCGCACCGAGTCGCCGACTGCCTCCCCCTCCACGGCTCGGCGGCTCCCCCTCCGACGCGCCGGCCGTTGGGCTGCGAGCTGCCGACTCCACGTCGTCCGCAACTCGTGACAGGCCGGGCCTCGCCTCATGCTTTCTTCAATGTTCAACTGAGTGTGTGAGTTCTTCAACCTCCGGGCGACTACTGGGCTCTTCTTCATCCATCCTCTGACGCCCGACGGTCCGACCTCCAGTTCTTCAACCTCCGGGCGGTCGGGTCTTCTTTAACCACGGTGGGAGGAGGGCGTGCTCGAGCCCCCACAAATGTACGTACGTACGCGCTTAGCTGCTTGTCGCCCATGTGTGGGTGGGGATTACGTAGGACCTCAAGCTCATGCACCCCCGCATTCTACTCGATCCCAGAACTTATCCATGCAACTTCTATTTTACAATCTAAAACCAAAGGCATCGCATCCTTTTCTAAAGAAGAACCCTTTCAATCTTATACTAAAGGAATCCGATTCAACTCTGATAACCTTCAAATGTGAGCCTTCCATTGAGTGGGTGGGTCCAATTGGGCATACGTGAAAGGGGAAAAGAAGCATATGCATCCCTATGTGGTTTGTGTTTTGGATGCTTCGACCTATCATATTCTATGTATCTTTTTAAAATTTATAGATCTAAGTTATCAAGGAGAGAAATCACAGCAACAAAAAAATATAGAACATAGCATAAGCTGTCGGAAAGAGAATAGTTCACGGAACTAGAAAAATAAAGAGATGCGCACTCTATGTAAATCCGTGTACTTGGCATATTTTCCTTGAACACAAATGGGGCGGTCATAGATTATGGCTATATTCTTTTGGGCTTTCAAGCTTCTCCAACATTTAAAATAAACGAAATGATTTCTTGAAACAGATTTTCTAAACAGATTCCCTAGCTCAAAATTATATGTATCAACATCACCGCTGTTCGCTGTAATATCGAAAATTACAGATAAAATCATTAACTAAATAAACACAGAAGAGCATGGTCTATGTCAAATACTGGTTGACTAGCATTAGATGGTACGCTGAATGATGCACAGTTAACATGGCTTGACTGGACTATGCTTATTTACCCAGGCATCAGGTTTTATCTGGGACAGGAACGCTATTATGTACGCACGTGATTTGGTGTATCACCTAGATACAAGTGCAAAGTTTGTTTCACCAGAAGCTTAGCACACCTATCCTTTCTTTTACATATTTTTTTTTCTTTTGAAGGCCAAGAGCATTCAAAAGAAAATCTTTCAGGTGTCAATTAAGGGTAGTAGAGTAGATAGCAGAAACTAAACTGGCGCCTACATTTCATCAGCGCTTCTTCCTCAAACGCTACGAACTTGGTTGGAACATACGAATTTTACGCGAAAACAGTGCATTCTTTTGAGATAAAGAAACATACTATTCCAAACATGGCATTAACAATATAAAATATACGCGGAGGCTACGGCCGTCCACACACCTGAATTGAAAACCGAAATGAAAAAAAGGGGACCCGGTCGTGTTTTTAGAAAAAAAGAAAAAGAAACAAAAAATACAGCCGGGTAAGTCAACATCAGCTCAGCCGAAGCCGCACCATATAAATAATCCCAATCCATCCGTTCACACCAAATTCCAGCTCCCACGCCACACCAAATTCCTTTTTCTGAGCACCGTAGGATGCGATATCGACGGCGCGCGAACTCGGATTCCGCCTCCCAAGTCAGATACCGCCTCGCACGAGCGCACGGCGTACGCATCTCCCAATCAATTCGCAACGTGCAGCACCACCCGTCCCAACGGCTTAAATAAAGGAATTAGCGGGCGCCGCAGCTGCGCACCGCCCGTCCCGTCCCCACGCGGCCACGCCCACCTCGCCTCCCTCCTCTCCCGCACCGCCGAGCCCCCCCCGAGATCGGAATCGGCACCTCCCCGCTCGCCTCCGCCATGGCGCCGTCTCTGCTCGGGGTCAGCTCTCTCTCTCTCTCTCTCTCTCTCTCTCTCTCTCTCTCTCTCTCTCTCTGTGTGTTACGCAGTGGGGGTGACATGTTGCTTTTCTGGTTCATGGTTACTGTGCAGGGGTTTACCAAGTCGCTGGCCATGACGGTGCTCTCCGAGATCGGGGACAAGACCTTCTTCGCCGCCGCGGTACGCCGTCGCCTCTCCTCCTGACCCACGCCTTCTTTTCCACTTTCCCTTTCTCCTCTTCCTGTTCTCGCCTTCTCCTGCTCGGAGGCCGGGGCCGTGCGGCCGCGTGCGTAGATGGGCCAGGTCCCCTCCCGCGCGAGCGAGGTGTTCGACGATATGCCGTCGTCGGCGGCGATGCGTAACCTCGGCCCGGTGGCCGGTTGCTGTGTTTTGATTGGGAGATAGATTGGATCAGGGGAGATAGAGGGCAAGCTTTTTGTTTCGGCTTATGGATTTTGAGCTGTTTGTGAGAGAAATTATGATGTAACAGAAACTCGCATATGGTTTTGGCCGATATAAATGAAGTCGTTATATTGTGTACTACAATCAACCAGTAGATGTTGCCTTGAAAAGATACTCCGTTCGAAAAGCTTAGCTGTAAATTTCGGCAAAGTAGTGAGCAGGTGAGCGTTGCGGAGTCAATCCCTGGATTAATAGCTAGTATTACCTACCAAAGAATGGGATCTTCTGTTAAGCAGCGCACAAGCTAGCTAAGATCTGGGGGGAGCTCGGTTTTGTTTCTGCTCCTCTCTATTGGGTGTATTCTTGAATGAATCTGTCCGCGGCTGGAAACTCACCTGCTCAGCTCAGTGCGCATGGGTTCCACGCATGTAGGCAGGCACACATGGAGAGAGGCCTTTGGTTTGGTGGAGTTGTTGCGCTTGCCGAATTTGCTAACCTGTCATGAGTTGGGTACTCCTTTTCTTTTGGACTGCTACTAGTTTTATTGAGATGCTTGTCCTTTTCAATCAGAATTGTTTCATCACCAGGGCAGGAAGTAGCCTTAGAAACAACGTACCTGGAGTGTTACCTCTTCAGGGGATGATGGATTTGACAGGGTCTGGAGTAGCAAGACAAACATATTCCTTTCTAGTGATACACTCATCAAATATTCTCCACTTTGAAAGTTCTTTTGCTCTGCTTTTTTTTTTCGGGACGGCTATCGTTTGAGCACTGTATTTACTCGTCTTTTGACATTTGCCTTTACAAGATTCTGGCCATGCGCCATCCCCGGAAGCTCGTCCTAGCAGGCTGTATGACCGCATTAGTAGTGAGTATTTTCACAATTTTACGTGCTACAATATATTGTCTATTTTTTTTCATAGTTAGCTGATTGAGTTAATTATTTTAGGTGATGACAGCTCTATCAGCTTCTCTAGGCTGGGTTGCACCAAATCTGGTAAGTCATTGTAAGGATTGCTGGAAGCGCACCTATCGTGCACAGCTTTTTAATATGTCAAAAAAAAAGGTTCTTTGGTTGTTTGTTTTAATATGCCAAACCTATGCAAATATAAGTACATTTTGTGAGTCTTCTTGGACAGACGCAATCATATGACACCAGCATGGTTGTTAGTGTCTGAATGGCAAATAGAAAACATTTTTTAGGGATTTAATGAAATTATGTTGTGCGTCTTGAAATGCCATGTGTTACACCCTGATACCCAGCCCCTGCATCAGACCAGAGTTTATAAGATACGGCGTGAGTGTGCACGGTATCAAAAACAAAGAAGATGAATCTCGTAAAGAGAACTAAAATAACGATGTTGAAGCAACCATGACGAGAGAGAAAAGATTTGGCGAAGCCGACCGTCAATTCCTTAAACGCAACCTCAAAAGAGTACATGAGATTGTCGCTCCTTCACAACTCTCTCGGATCTTTTAGAACACTCGGATCCTTACTCTATACAAGAATCTAGTACTAAAGAATATCTTAGCCTCTAATCCTCTCGTGTGCCCTCTGCTTTGGATGAGCAGTCTTGATTGTTTGGTTGCTTCTTTTTGACTTAGTGCTTCTCCATGGTCACCCAATGGTTTATATAGTCTCTCTTTGCTCTTTTCCAATTTAGAGTAGGAATCCTAATCTAAATAGGAGTAGGGGTCGTAATCCTAATAGAATTCATCTTGGACTCTTTATAGTACACTTTTCCAAATCCTAAAGGATTATATATAAGTCACCTTAACTCAACACCATGAATAAGTACAGGTGCCTATTTTTTCATTGGATGATAAGAGATGTACAACTATAATCTTCATCCCGCTTGCACTTTTAATTTGTCCTAATTGTACTATTACTTAAACGTTGCAACAATAATTCTGACAAGTGTTTAGCATGGGGCATGGGCAGTTGGATGCATGTCCTATGTTATACATGGGGATGGATCTTAGAATCAATCCTGTTCCAGTCATCTGTTTTCTTGTGATGATATGCCAAATTCTTGTTGAAGTTTATCTCCTTGCAAAATTCTACAAATGATCTCGCAAAATTCTACAAATGACAGTATTGTGTTGAACAGATATCACGTAAATGGACTCATCATGTGACTACTCTGCTGTTCTTTGTGTTTGGTATTTGGTCATTGTGGCAAGGCTTCAAAGACGACGGGTAGTGATCTGCTTGTATGCCTTTCAGTTTACTTTTTACTTGTTTTATGTGTTCGGTGCTTTACTGAATGACTTCAGTAACTGACTAACTTCCATTACAGGGATTCTGAAGAACTAGCAGAAGTGGAAGCAAAGCTGGTTGGCAAATTTCATCCATGCCTTATGTTCTATTGGATTGCAGTTCAAGTAACTTGTTGCTAAGTTTTGCCCAATTTTCAGGATGCTGGCTTCAAGAGTAACAAAGGTGAATCCAAAAATAAATCTGAGGTCAGTACACAAGTGACATCCATTGTCAATTATCATTTTTCTCATAATGTTTAATTTTGCCTTTATAATGCCTGTATAATTTTTCATTTGGATTCTGTGATATCATGGAAAATAAGAAAAATGTGAATGCCTAATTTTCTTTTCCTTTCCCATTCTCAGAATTTGTCATTGTCTCTAGATATTCTCATCTATCTATGAAGATTTTTTAGGGCTTGTTTGGTTCTTGTTCAGTGTATACCATTCCAATGTGTGCCAAAGCTTAATTTGGCAAAAAAAAAAAAAGAACTAAGAAGCCAATGAAAATGGAACCATTCCAAAATTTTTGCATCAAATCAAATGGATGCCAAATTTGGTCAACACTACCAAATTTTGGCAATTCTAGTTGAATATGTTTCTCATGCATGTAATGTGCCTTATATAAGTTCTAGCAATATATATGATTTTGGTGTGTATCTTGTTAGCCTGGTATTCTTTCTCTCAACTTTATCGTCTATGTAGTCTATCATACATGATCTGTTTCAGCTGATAGTAGCAAAGAAAAAACAAAACATTTAGGTTTGCTCATCTGCGCATATATTATTTCTTTTCATTGTTTGTGTGGAGATTGGAGAACAATTGTATTTTAGCTGACGGGCAGTTAAGAAAAGCTTGCTTATTGAGGGCAATCTTGCCCTTTTTTTGCTATCATATATTAATTTGAATTTGTACGTTTGTCTGGATGTGCAACTCAACCTTTTTCAATGTTAGGCAAATGATGATACGAAGAAACAGAAAAGACCATTTCTCATGCAGCTCTTCTCACCAATTTTTATAAAGGTTTGATAGAAATGATTGACAGTACTTATTATATGATAGAAATGATTGACAACACCGGAATATTGACATGCCCATTGATTTTTGTGCTGTAGGCGTTTTCCATTACATTCTTTGGTGAGTGGGGTGACAAGAGCCAGGTAAGTTGTATAAAAAGATTGTTTTAACTTATATTTTTGCAAAGCATTTGTTGATGTCTTAAATATATGATCTTTTTTGCTATATTTCTGAATCTGTTCTCAGATTGCTACTATTGGTTTGGCTGCCGATGAAAACCCATTTGGTGTTGTCCTGGGGGGAATCATGTACGAGCTGCTTCTTTTGTTGCCCTATGCTCTGTTTACATAGTTTATGGTGTTTTCTTGATAAAATCTCTTACCATGCTTAGAGCACAAGCACTCTGCACTACCGCTGCTGTTATTGGAGGGAAGAGCTTGGCCTCTCAGATATCTGAGAAGATGGTAGGAACAATTGTTTGAACTCTGTTTTTTGTGCTCCCTGTGAAGTGCTGAAATGTCCTGCATCTGATGTGATGCTTATCTTGTAGGTTGAATTGTCGAGTGGAGTGCTATTCCTGTTGTTTGGTATCATGTCCTTCCTGTCAGGACCAGAAGGAGAATTGTAATGCCTTCAAGAAATATTGCTCAGCTTGGCTGGTTAACAAGCTTGCTTTCAGTAGACTTATCTAGCTTGCTTTCAGTAGACTTATCTTATTTGAGTAGATGGATGATGGCGACGAAGGCCAGCCATCCTTGGCGAAGGGGATGGCAATTCCTTAGTTCAGTCAACACATGTACGCATTTCACTCCTCATTTATAAATAACAAGATGTCACGAAAATCTGTACTGATTGCTTCGTGCTGAAACCAGCACCAGGAAATCTTCAGTACAAACTGCTGAGAAGTTGCTGTACATTGTCATACTTTTCTTTTGTATCAATTATGTGTGTGATTGTGTGAACTGCAAGGCTTTGGTAGTAAATCTCAAAAGGGGACAAGTGACATCGAGTTAGGGGGTTATTTGTCTTAAAAAAAATTCAGAATAAGTTGCCGTTCTAATAATAGCCTTTGCTAAATTTTCTTTGGGATTCTGTGTGACTTAGAGAGAGAGAGCAGTCAGACAGTATACTGAAACTCCGAATCAGTCGCTGGCTCGCTGTAGTGCTGCTGGCACTTCGCCATCATAACTTTTTGTAAACAGTTCAGCAGATGAGGTATTTGATGGAGTAAAATTGCCCCATGAAGCCATCAAGAATCTGTAGTAGAATCATCTAAACGGGCCAGAGACCGGGAAACTCTAAACCGGGCCTGTTGAGTCATGAATCATGATAGCATTCTGTTGATTATGAAATCACCTGTTTGCATAACTGGCCAATTGCCGCCAGAGGCCAGGAGCTCGAAACTGGGCCAGATTTTTTCAGGTTTCCCTTGGAAATCTATTGGTTTCTAGCGAGAACTTTGTGTAGACTCGACGGTGAGCTCCGGTCAAAATAAAGCCAGGTTATGTAGACATCAAGCGAAAAAAAAAGCCCTGTTAATATAAGCACGAGTGAAAGACCTCCTTTAGAAATTCCCCTTCTTCATGGATAAAAAACATAAGTTTGGTAGCATAGAAAGTGTAAAAAGCTATGTCGTGTTTTTTTTTGAAACGGGAAAGCCCTTACATGACTAATTAGAGGAGCGTTCTCTGTTTCACTAAATAAAAGTTGCACAAATCACAGTAACAAAAACACTTAGACAGCTATGGTTAATTATCAGTTGGTTGGATCATTGCTTTTAGACCTGATTCTTCTTCCCCAGAAACATTTCCCATGATCAATTAGAACGGCATCAATGACTGGTGGGGCTTTTGTCAGGCATGCATTGTTTCAATCTTTGTGCTTACTTGCAATTTGCAAGAGATAAGTCACTGTACTTGCAATCTAGAAGGAGCACTGTCGTAGGGGTGGCCCCCACCTAAACCCAGCAGGCCTGGCAGGAGATTACAAGGCCCGGAATAGGCCATGTGTAATGACATAAGCACCCCTAAAGGGACACTCCAATGTAAGGGCACTATTGTAAAAGCGCTCCTCATGTGCATATATATATATGGCGGTAAGCCATGGGGAGGACCCAGGCCATTACACTTATCTTCATTACTCTCTACTACCATCTCTCTCTCTGTTTGGTCTGTAGCCACAACAGTTGGCGCCGTCCGTGGGGAGGACGGAGACAAGCCTGAAGACCGAAGGAAAAAGATGGCACCGAAAAAAGCTTCTTCAGCGGCGGCGAAGGGAAAGAAGGTGGTCGGCCCGGAGCACCGTATGAGCACCAGGGCTTCGGCATCGGCAGCGGCGGACGCGGGCGTCGACGCAGGCGTGGTGGCCGAAGACGCCGGCGTTCGCGCGGTGACGACCAACCTCGTCACCGGCACCGCGACGATCGCCCCCGGCACCGGCACCGCGACGACCCGCCCAGCTACCGGCGTCAATGCAGCCATACAGGGCCTTCGTCCGGGCCCGATGGCCGAATACAATGCGCGGAAGCCAATCAAGACGGTGGCGAAGCTCTTCGACAAGATGGAAGAATACGCCAGGGCGGAGGAAGACGCGCGGCGAAGGCAAGGTGACGACTCCGACACTAACCAGGCCGGAGCCTCGGCAAAAACCGAAGATCCACCGAAGGGCGGCTCTTCGAAAGGAAAGCGTAAGCAGGAGTCGTCCAGGGACGCGCCCGACCGCAGGGACAACCCGCATAAGGAGTCGTCGGATCAGCCCAAGCGCGGCCAACAAAGGTCGAGGCGAAACCGGTACGTCCTCGACATCGAAGGCGGGTCCGACGAGGGCGCTCCAGCGGGCCGAGGCGGCCGAGGGCGCCGCGGCCGGGGCCGCGGCCGTGGCAGGGGTCGCGACGATAAGGGTCGTGGAGACTATGACGACCAGCATCAGGGGCTGTGGTGCTTAGTCCACGGCCGCGGCAATCATGATACCCGTAACTGCACCTCCATCGCGGCGCTCTGCGACAGCGTCGCTCGGGACAGGAACCCGGAGGCGCGCCCGCCTGCGGTGGCCCACGTCCAATTCCCATACGAGGCCCCCATGCAGGTACAGGCGTAGGGGATGCAGGTACAGGCGCAGGGAATGCAACCCCAGGAAGGCACCTTGCGGATCCAAGCTCACGTGCAGCAGCCTCGGGAAGGCCTCCTATCGTTGCAGGCCCCGGACGCAACCTACCGCAGGGTCATTAATGTCATATCCGGCGGCTCTGCGCTGGAATTCGCCTCGGCGCGGCAGCAGAAGGCCTACGCGCGAAGACTACATCACGTGGCGGCATATCCAGCGCAAGCACCGCCGGAATGGGCGCGGACGAGGTTACATTCACACCTGATGACGCCCAAGGTGTGGACTTCCCTCATCAGGACCCCCTGGTCATCCGGGTCACCATCGCGGGATGCGACGTGGGGCGCGCCTTGGTGGACGGGGGTAGTTCCGCGAACGTATTGTTTGCGGCGGCCTTCGACCAGATGGGGATTCCTCGAAGCCGCCTGGGGCCCTCGGGAATCCCACTGCAGGGCTTCGGAGGACAGCCCCTGCGGGCGCTGGGCCAGATCGGCCTTCAAGTCTCCTTCGATCGAAATGACAATGTGCGGACCGAAGAGGCCACCTTCGACGTGGTCGACCTCTCGTATCCCTACAATGCCATTCTGGGGCGCCCAATCCTCAACTCCTTCGGCGCGGTACCACATCATGGCTATCTGTGCATGAAAATCCCGGGCCCCAGGACCATCATCACCGTCCGAGGCGACCAGGATATGGCTCGGCGCATCGAGCCCGGCACCAGATGCCCGCGCCGCGAAGCCCAGCGACGCCCTTAGAGCCGACGTCACAGCGCGGAGGTCCGTGGGGTCATCCATAGGCGCCTGCGCGGGCCCTACAGACGTCTAGCGACTAGAGGCTGCGGCAGCATCAAGGGTAAACGGTCAGTATATTCACCCCTTGTAGTCGCTCACCCGCGCAAACGGGGATATAATGAAGATCGTCGTTTGCTGTTAATTCTTCTTCGTCACATATGAGCACGCGGTGAGGGCGCGCGCCGGCTTGGCCAGCGCGCGTGCCCCCGCAGTATAAATCAAAGACGCATGTTCGCGTGTGCACTCGCCGTCGCCAAGGTGGCGGGACTGAGTATAAATCAAAGACGCACGTTCGCGTGTGCACTCGCCGTCGCCAGGGAGGGCGGGACTGAGTATAAACCAAAGACGCACGTTCGCATGTGCACTCGCCGTTGCCAGGGTGGGCAGGACTGAGTATAAACCAAAGACGCACGTTCGCGTGTGCACTCGCCGTTGCCAGGGTGGGCGGGACTAAGTATAAACCAAAGACGCACGTTCGTGTGTGCACTCGCCGTTGCCAGGGTGGGCGGGACTGAGTATAAACCAAAGACGCACGTTCGCGTGTGCACTCGCCGTTGCCAGGGTGGGCGGGACTGAGTATAAACCAAAGACGCACGTTCGCGTGTGCACTCGCCGTCGCCAAGGCGACGGGACTGAGTATAAACAAAATACGCACCGGGGGGACGCCCTCGCGCGCGCAAGTCTCTGGACTATAAAGAAGACGTAGCGTCGAGCTTAGCTCCGCACGCAATAGTCCACGGACTCTAAATAAGACGTAGCGTCGAGCCTAGCTCCGCACGCACAAGTCTCCGGACTATAAAGAAGACGTAGCGTCGAGCCTAGCTCCGCACGCAATAGTCCACAGACTCTAAATAAGACGTAGCGTCGAGCGTAGCTCCGCACGCGCGAGTCTCCGGACTATAAAGAAGACGTAGCGTCGAGCCTAGCTCCGCACGCAATAGTCCACGGACTCTAAATAAGACGTAGCGTCGAGCGTAGCTCCGCACGCGCGAGTCTCCGGACTATAAAGAAGACGTAGCGTCGAGCCTAGCTCCGCACGCAATAGTCCACGGACTCTAAATAAGACGTAGCGTCGAGCGTAGCTCCGCACGCGCGAGTCTCCGGACTATAAAGAAGACGTAGCGTCGAGCCTAGCTCCGCACGCGATAGTCCACGGACTCTAAATAAGACGTAGCGTCGAGCGTAGCTCCGCACGCGCGAGTCTTCGGACTATAAAGAAGACGTAGCGTCGAGCCTAGCTCCGCACGCAATAGTCCACGGACTCTAAATAAGACGTAGCGTCGAGCGTAGCTCCGCACGCGCGAGTCTCCGGACTATAAAGAAGACGTAGCGTCGAGCCAAGCTCCGCACGCGATAGTCCACGGACTCTAAATAAGACGTAGCGTCGAGCGTAGCTCCGCACGCGCGAGTCTTCGCGGCGTCAAGGTTCGCCTCCGCACGCACTAGTCTACGGACTCTAAATAAGACGTAGCGTCGAGGCCTGCCTCCGCACGTGCGAGTCTCCGGGCTATAAAGCAAGGCAAACCGCGGAGGTCCGCCTCCGCACACGTCGGTCTGCGGACTGTCCGTTCTACGGAACCCTGGCGCAGCTACGTCGCCAACGGCGGCATCAGCACACAGCACACAACTTAAAGCGCCAGGAGGCCTGCTTACCGGAAGAGTCACATATACAAAGGTCCGCCAACATCCCGGCCGCTCTAAGCCGCTACCCCGCGGGTTCGTCCTTAACACGCGCCAAAGGCGGCACCTCGCTCGAGGAAGGCCGGTTCGCCCAAAAGTCGAGCGAATCTTCGGCCTTTCGCCAGCGTTGAAGGCGTCGTCGGGTTGAAAGGTCGGCCGCCCGAAGCCGGCCCCATGTCGGGACCCCGGATTTCCAAACCCGGACCCTCTGTGTATTTCTGCACTAGTCCCAGATCAAAGCTAGTGCACACAGTTAAACAGAAATGATTCATGACCAACAACGTATTTATTACAAATATAAAGAGTACTGACCACCAGGTCTCATTATTACATTGGAGGTTTCAAGACCTCGCACAATCAAAACACAGCGGAAGCAAAGTAAACTCAAAGTAGACCCATCAATATGCCACAGGCAGTTGACTGGGGAAGCGCGACCTAGTCCTCCGGGAAGAATCCATCACAGCCACAAGCGAAGCAGTAGTCGTAATCACCTTCTTGAGCTTCATGTTCTTCTGGGGTTTATTTTAAGTGTAGCATGTGAGTACATAAAGTACTCCGCAAGTCTTGGGAAAAATGCATAGATGCAAGGCTTAACAAAGGAAGGCTATATGGTTCTTTTGCACAAAGCAACATTTTAAAATTCAATTACTACTAATTATTTTCGAAGGCAACCATTTAATAAAGTAAATGTTTTAGCAGAAACTATCATTAACTTTCTAGTGAAGGTTCCATCTACCAACACTAGCTAACAACTTGAACAAGTTTAATACTGCGGGTTAAATCCACCCTCTCTGGCTCCAACCGCCAGGATACCCTTCCGAGAGTTCCCTCCACTCCCGGAATACAAAACTTTTGATTTTAAAACAAAACCAGAAATCTACCATGTGAATGCATTCTTTGCCCGCCCTTGACCGTGGGCACGGCTATTCGAATAGTTTTACACTCTGCAGAGGTTGTACAACTTTACCCACAAGAGATAAATTATCCTAAAAGTCAACATGCTTCCTTTGGCATGAGACCCAGATAAAATATCACAAAGCCTTTACCTTACTCTAATCTAGCTAGATACCACCCGCTGAGGTTTCACCGCAGGTAGGCTAACTGCCCGAACCGAAGCCCCCTCTTGCGCCATATGAGTACAGTAAATCCCTGTCCCTCACTGTGAATAACCAGTCCATCCCTGGCATCCACTTTCCACTGGTGGCACCTAAACTAGACTATCGTAAGTTAGTCAGCTAGGTCGTACCCATATAGACTTGTGGTTGTACGGTTAATGCTCAGTCTGGACAAACACAAGCGTCGGTCCTTAATTGACTAGGGTGGAACATACACTTTACAAGATCTCGTGCTTCCTGCACCAATCCAAACTAACCATCCACCCTAATCTAAACCAAATTTCACATTTTAGTTTATTTTAAAAGAACAGTGGCAACTCCAATTACCACTAACTTTATAAACACAAGGGTTTCAACAATAAATCATAATTTCCCATTTTCAAAGTTCCAAGGGTATTATTTAGCATGACTAAGCATTATGCTACCATACTATCATTATCAAAAAAAATAAATAATAATCTCATTATTGAGACAAAGGAAGTTCTAGGGTGACAAGGGTACATGACAATCAATTCCAATGGAGGGCATAACAAGGTTGGATTAACTACTACCTTAAGATTTGAACTAATGTTTTACGTAAATAGCAATGCACATAATTTAAAATATTTAAAACATTTCAAAAACAGGGGTTCAAGATGATCAAAGGAGACTTGCCTTGCTTTGAAGTTTTGCTGAGGTTCGCCGAAATTATACTCTCCGGATAAGTCGTAGTCTACACGTGAAAAGCCAGAACAAACTAAACTCAACTAAAATCCAAATAAAATCCACAATTTATAAAATATATGCTGGGAGATAGAATAGGAATTTAGATGAATTTAGAAACTTGAATCACTTGATTCAGAGTTCGGACGGAGGAGAACGAGCGATTGGAAAATTAGCGGATCAGAAAATTCTGGAAAAAGAAAAATCAGGAATATTCCTTGGAATATTCCTACGCGAAAGAACAACTCTTAGTGTTTTGGCATGGCGTCGATGAGAAAAAGCACGGGAAGTGAAGCTAACTAGAAAAATAGGTTGCTAAGGACCCGAGGCACATGTAGGAAGTGACGACACGTCAAACGGAGCACGATGACGACGTGTACGGCGACAACGACATAAGGTGTGGAGAGAAGAATAATTTTCGGGAAAGGGACAAGGAGAAGTAAGGTGAGCATGGCTTAGAACACGGCGAGGCGAAGCTAGAAAAAATATCGGCTAAGCCAAAAACTCACCGGAGGCAACGCAATCGTCGTTTGAACGACGACGGTACCGAAACACGAAAAATTCAATATCTTCGCGCTCAGTGCGGCGAATCCAAAACCGTCTGAAACATAGCCTCCTGGGATGGTTTGGCACGTTTTGACGTGAACAGATTGTTGAAAGCATTCCCAGACAGGCGGGGACGCGAAGTGTCATTTGCGGCCATGGCGAGGTGTCGGACGCAAATATTTGAAAAAGGCTTTTGGACAAACGGAGGGGGAGCACGACATAGAACGTGTTGAGACGAACTCAACGCCGCAGACGGCTCGGCCAACGGACTAGCGAAACGCGGTGAACAAGACTTTATGTGGCCTACAGGCTGACATCGGCGTTCCGGGCAAACGGAGAGGAATTAACATGCGAGACATGCGGCGAAACAAAGAGTAGAGCGTGGGGAACGTGATGCTCACCTTGGTTTTGGTCGGGCATGCACGGTCGGTCGGTGGCGACGCGAGAAACGACGACGCGAATTGGCCCACGGTGGCGATGATGCTCCGGCGATGCTCCGGCGAAGGCGAGGTGAGCACCGCGTAGAACGCGGCGAGGCGAAGCTGGGGATGTGCTCAAACGCGGCGGGGCTCCACCGGACGAGGCGCAAAAGGCCGAAGAACGGCGCTTGAACAACGAAACAAGAACTCCGATTGCGGCCAATAGAGAGGGAGTGGGGACTTGAGATTTTCGGGGTTGAGTGAGGATGAGGAGAGGCTCACGGGGCTCCCTTTTATAGGGGTTGAGGAGGCCCGAGGAGGGAGATCAAGCATCCATGTCTTTGAATGACATGGGTTAAATCCCGCGAAACGGCTCATTAATTTGAGGGGAAACGGTGGGGGAATGAAAGATCTTAATGAGAGGAGTTGATTGCAATTTATTTCGCTAAAAACTGTTGAGAAAATCAAGAGATATCAAAGATTGAAGAAAGCTCAAGAAATGCCATGGCTGCTCTCTGTGACTGCACGATGGACACGGCCTGGAGGAAGAAGAAAGGAAAAGGAAGAGAGAGAAAAGAGAGAAGAGAAAAAAAAGAAGAAAAAAAAAGAAAAAAAATTCGGAAAAATTTTTAAGAAAATTTTCTAAAGATCCTGGGAACCTGAAAAGATTAAAAAAAATAATTTCGGAATTAATTGACATTTATTTTAATTTTTAAAAATGTTTTTATTTTCTAGCTTTAAAATAATACAATAATTAACAAATAAAGCTTAAAAATCTTAGAAAAAATCATAAAGCTTTCTAAAGCTATTTTGTACTTATAGAAAATATCTTCATCTGAAATTTTGATATTTTCCTTTATAAAATATTTTTTTTAAACAGAAAGGCTCTCTTCTTTAAAGCAGAAAATTAGGTTAGCGAAAATTTTAAAATTTCAAGCAACCAAATAACTTTGATTTTTATTTTAAATGAAATTGATTGTTATTAAATTTTTTTTAAAATTATTTTCACAAGAAAACCCCTTTTAAAAGCAGAAAATCAGGCAATTAAATTTTAAAAAAAAACTTAAACAACCAAAAGCAAATATTTTATTTTAAATTAAATTAAATAATTTTTTTGAAATAACAGATGGGCTGTTACAAACTACCCCCCTTAGAAAGAATCTCGTCCTCGAGATTCGGACGGACTAGGAAAAAGAAAGGAGAGGAAAACTCGGCTCTTAGGTCCTCTTCGCACTCCCAAGTTGCTTGACTTCGAATGGTTGCTCTGTTGTACTTTGTGGAACTTTATGGTCATGCTTCTTGCGCGGCGTTCAGCTTCCTTCATGATTCTATCTTATTGTTCGATGCTCTAAAGTATTCCTTTAATTGAGAAATATGGAAGACAACAACAAATCGAATTGGTGCCTCTTTAGCCGCCTGCAAGCTCTGGGTTAACTTTAATTGCCCCCTTATCATATCGATTAATTCAGGATTCCACCAAAAAGGGCTTAACTTCCACAAGTATTCATCCGAGAGAGACATAATTATTTCAACTCTTCAAAATTCTTGATTCCAAAATCACATACCACAAATGCACTTTGTTGATTTCAACAAATAATCTCATTAACTTTTACTCTCTGCTCTAATTTGAATCGACGTCAAACCATAGAATTTTTCCAACAAGAATCCAATAACATTGTAATTTGTGATTTCCACCAATTGTTTTATGATCATTATCTAGTCCAACAGATCCATAACTCTGATCAAATAATATAAAATTAATCCAATCTTTTAGTAATCATCAATCAAGTTTAAGATCATCTAAGCCATAATTTAATATTCATTAGTCCTCCAACATCAATCTCTTGATAATCATCATTTTGGTTCCACCAAATTTGAATGATCTCAAATACATCAATTAATTCTTATCAGACAATCTCTCAACTAATTCTTATTGGACAATCTATCTCCCATAATTAATTTAAATCCTTCAGGTTATCCACTTTAACATCCTTAAATAATCTAGTTAATCCCATTAGTTAAAATCCAATTACCTAGCAATGATCTACTAAATCCACCAAATTCAAATTGACATATCAAAGTCCACTTTGCAATGATAAAATTAATCCACCAAGATATCTAAGTGTATATCTTCTGGAATTCCACTAGTATCCACTCATCATCAATAGGTCCACCAAACTCTGGTAATCAATTAACTCCACAAAATTCATCTACTCTTCATGATTCAACCAAAATCACCCAAAATTGATATCATGAATTGTTTGTGATAATTCAACTTCTTAATCTTTTAATCTCTCCCTTTACTGGATCAATCTCTTAATACTAATTCTCCAATGATCACAAATAATCCCTTCAACAAAAATCTTGTGTTGCTCCTTTCAATCCTAGATAATAAATCCAAGGTAAAGTTTAGACTCTTCCCATGATCTAATTAGCTTTCCCAAGCTCAACTTTATATTTAATCTCTAGTCAATCCACAAAGATGACACTTTTTAGATTTATTTATAATCAATTGGTATCCACAAATATACCCTTTTATCTCAATCTTCTCGAGTATTATTCAATCTTGTCAATTATAAATCCAAAATATATCACTCTAGCAACAATTCTCCAAATTACCTAACTTGACATGCACTGATTATGACGGCTTTCCGACAAGAGTACTTTCCATAAATTTGTTGTCTTCCATATACTCTAGGTCTCCAAGGATTCTCCAAACTTGGACTGCGGTGAAAGAATTGGAGCTTGCACTATTGCGGTAACTGGGGTTAGCAAAAGATAAGAGGGAAGTAGCACAGATAAGAGATCAGGGGAACAACTAAACAACATCCCGAACAAACACACAAGAAAGAAGCAAGCAACAACTTAGAAGAAACTTAACTTGAAATCAAAATAGTCTTTAAGGATGGCTGTACTACAAGTATACAAAGACTTGGTACAGTCCACCTAACACACAATCAAGTAATATATAAGCGTTCTAAAATCGAATGACTCTACTTGGGTACTACAACTAAAGAACTAGTCATCACTCCTTCATGATGACGCGCTTCTTCAGGTGCTTCTCAGACGCAACCTTATCGATCCATCTATAGAAATTACAGAGGAAAGGGGATACAATTACCATTCCAAAAAGTCAATAACCAGATAGATAAGGAAGTATACCATGATGAAGGTAAGGATAGAAAGACAAGAAAAGACAAGGATAGCACAATATTAAATTTTTATTTTATAAAATAAAATTTTGAAGTTCTTCTTTTAACGACCATTCTAACTAGGTCACGTCCTACAGTCAAATTGGCTCTGATACCACCTCTGTCGGGACCCCGGATTTCCAAACCCGGACCCTCTGTGTATTTCTGCACTAGTCCCAGATCAAAGCTAGTGCACACAGTTAAACAGAAATGATTCATGACCAACAACGTATTTATTACAAATATAAAGAGTACTGACCACCAGGTCTCATTATTACATTGGAGGTTTCAAGACCTCGCACAATCAAAACACAGCGGAAGCAAAGTAAACTCAAAGTAGACCCATCAATATGCCACAGGCAGTTGACTGGGGAAGCGCGACCTAGTCCTCCGGGAAGAATCCATCACAGCCACAAGCGAAGCAGTAGTCGTAATCACCTTCTTGAGCTTCATGTTCTTCTGGGGTTTATTTTAAGTGTAGCATGTGAGTACATAAAGTACTCCGCAAGTCTTGGGAAAAATGCATAGATGCAAGGCTTAACAAAGGAAGGCTATATGGTTCTTTTGCACAAAGCAACATTTTAAAATTCAATTACTACTAATTATTTTCGAAGGCAACCATTTAATAAAGTAAATGTTTTAGCAGAAACTATCATTAACTTTCTAGTGAAGGTTCCATCTACCAACACTAGCTAACAACTTGAACAAGTTTAATACTGCGGGTTAAATCCACCCTCTCTGGCTCCAACCGCCAGGATACCCTTCCGAGAGTTCCCTCCACTCCCGGAATACAAAACTTTTGATTTTAAAACAAAACCAGAAATCTACCATGTGAATGCATTCTTTGCCCGCCCTTGACCGTGGGCACGGCTATTCGAATAGTTTTACACTCTGCAGAGGTTGTACAACTTTACCCACAAGAGATAAATTATCCTAAAAGTCAACATGCTTCCTTTGGCATGAGACCCAGATAAAATATCACAAAGCCTTTACCTTACTCTAATCTAGCTAGATACCACCCGCTGAGGTTTCACCGCAGGTAGGCTAACTGCCCGAACCGAAGCCCCCTCTTGCGCCATATGAGTACAGTAAATCCCTGTCCCTCACTGTGAATAACCAGTCCATCCCTGGCATCCACTTTCCACTGGTGGCACCTAAACTAGACTATCGTAAGTTAGTCAGCTAGGTCGTACCCATATAGACTTGTGGTTGTACGGTTAATGCTCAGTCTGGACAAACACAAGCGTCGGTCCTTAATTGACTAGGGTGGAACATACACTTTACAAGATCTCGTGCTTCCTGCACCAATCCAAACTAACCATCCACCCTAATCTAAACCAAATTTCACATTTTAGTTTATTTTAAAAGAACAGTGGCAACTCCAATTACCACTAACTTTATAAACACAAGGGTTTCAACAATAAATCATAATTTCCCATTTTCAAAGTTCCAAGGGTATTATTTAGCATGACTAAGCATTATACTACCATACTATCATTATCAAAAAAAAAAAATAATAATCTCATTATTGAGACAAAGGAAGTTCTAGGGTGACAAGGGTACATGACAATCAATTCCAATGGAGGGCATAACAAGGTTGGATTAACTACTACCTTAAGATTTGAACTAATGTTTTACGTAAATAGCAATGCACATAATTTAAAATATTTAAAACATTTCAAAAACAGGGGTTCAAGATGATCAAAGGAGACTTGCCTTGCTTTGAAGTTTTGCTGAGGTTCGCCGAAATTATACTCTCCGGATAAGTCGTAGTCTACACGTGAAAAGCCAGAACAAACTAAACTCAACTAAAATCCAAATAAAATCCACAATTTATAAAATATATGCTGGGAGATAGAATAGGAATTTAGATGAATTTAGAAACTTGAATCACTTGATTCAGAGTTCGGACGGAGGAGAACGAGCGATTGGAAAATTAGCGGATCAGAAAATTCTGGAAAAAGAAAAATCAGGAATATTCCTTGGAATATTCCTACGCGAAAGAACAACTCTTAGTGTTTTGGCATGGCGTCGATGAGAAAAAGCACGGGAAGTGAAGCTAACTAGAAAAATAGGTTGCTAAGGACCCGAGGCACATGTAGGAAGTGACGACACGTCAAACGGAGCACGATGACGACGTGTACGGCGACAACGACATAAGGTGTGGAGAGAAGAATAATTTTCGGGAAAGGGACAAGGAGAAGTAAGGTGAGCATGGCTTAGAACACGGCGAGGCGAAGCTAGAAAAAATATCGGCTAAGCCAAAAACTCACCGGAGGCAACGCAATCGTCGTTTGAACGACGACGGTACCGAAACACGAAAAATTCAATATCTTCGCGCTCAGTGCGGCGAATCCAAAACCGTCTGAAACATAGCCTCCTGGGATGGTTTGGCACGTTTTGACGTGAACAGATTGTTGAAAGCATTCCCAGACAGGCGGGGACGCGAAGTGTCATTTGCGGCCATGGCGAGGTGTCGGACGCAAATATTTGAAAAAGGCTTTTGGACAAACGGAGGGGGAGCACGACATAGAACGTGTTGAGACGAACTCAACGCCGCAGACGGCTCGGCCAACGGACTAGCAAAACGCGGTGAACAAGACTTTATGTGGCCTACAGGCTGACATCGGCGTTCCGGGCAAACGGAGAGGAATTAACATGCGAGACATGCGGCGAAACAAAGAGTAGAGCATGGGGAACGTGATGCTCACCTTGGTTTTGGTCGGGCATGCACGGTCGGTCGGTGGCGACGCGAGAAACGACGACGCGAATTGGCCCACGGTGGCGATGATGCTCCGGCGATGCTCCGGCGAAGGCGAGGTGAGCACCGCGTAGAACGCGGCGAGGCGAAGCTGGGGATGTGCTCAAACGCGGCGGGGCTCCACCGGACGAGGCGCAAAAGGCCGAAGAACGGCGCTTGAACAACGAAACAAGAACTCCGATTGCGGCCAATAGAGAGGGAGTGGGGACTTGAGATTTTCGGGGTTGAGTGAGGATGAGGAGAGGCTCACGGGGCTCCCTTTTATAGGGGTTGAGGAGGCCCGAGGAGGGAGATCAAGCATCCATGTCTTTGAATGACATGGGTTAAATCCCGCGAAACGGCTCATTAATTTGAGGGGAAACGGTGGGGGAATGAAAGATCTTAATGAGAGGAGTTGATTGCAATTTATTTCGCTAAAAACCGTTGAGAAAATCAAGAGATATCAAAGATTGAAGAAAGCTCAAGAAATGCCATGGCTGCTCTCTGTGACTGCACGATGGACACGGCCTGGAGGAAGAAGAAAGGAAAAGGAAGAGAGAGAAAAGAGAGAAGAGAAAAAAAAGAAGAAAAAAAAAAGAAAAAAAATTCGGAAAAATTTTTAAGAAAATTTTCTAAAGATCCTGGGAACCTGAAAAGATTAAAAAAAATAATTTCGGAATTAATTGACATTTATTTTAATTTTTAAAAATGTTTTTATTTTCTAGCTTTAAAATAATACAATAATTAACAAATAAAGCTTAAAAATCTTAGAAAAAATCATAAAGCTTTCTAAAGCTATTTTGTACTTATAGAAAATATCTTCATCTGAAATTTTGATATTTTCCTTTATAAAATATTTTTTTAAACAGAAAGGCTCTCTTCTTTAAAGCAGAAAATTAGGTTAGCGAAAATTTTAAAATTTCAAGCAACCAAATAACTTTGATTTTTATTTTAAATGAAATTGATTGTTATTAAATTTTTTTTAAAATTATTTTCACAAGAAAACCCCTTTTAAAAGCAGAAAATCAGGCAATTAAATTTAAAAAAAAACTTAAACAACCAAAAGCAAATATTTTATTTTAAATTAAATTAAATAATTTTTTTGAAATAACAGATGGGCTGTTACACCCCAGCAAGGAAGCTGCCCGGGATATAGGTGAAAATCAGCATGCATGCAGAAAGTGTGCGCTTTATTAACAAAAACAAGGGACAGTACAACGCACGCCTACACCTAGGCGCCGCGGCATTAGACCTGCGGGTTCCCGGCGCCTTCGGAGGGCCCAGCGCCGCCATCATCGCGTCGAGGGACCCTGTCCAGAAATTGGCCGAGGCTCCCCCTCCCGTAGAGCGACTTTCGGAGCTTGATCCGTACAGCTTCCGCCCCGACGGGACCCCAGATCCGGTCGCAGAAGGGCCCAAGGGCACGGCGAGCGGAGCGGACGGCGCCGGACATTACTCCGGCCCCGCCAGGCATCTCCAGCTGGGGGTCATTCAGCCCGGCGACATGCGTACAGCCGCGGTGCTGGAGGAGCGTGCACCCCAAGCAGGCCGAAGTGTACGCGCAGTGGGTGCCGAAGGACGTCGTCGCGTCGCGCGCGACGTTGGCGGCATCCCCGATCCAGCGGAGCGCCCGAGACAGCTCCTCCGGACCGAAGGCGCGTCCCGGCACCTCCGCCACCAGCCCTTGAAGATGGCTCTCCAGCGCTTGGATGGCGTCCCAGGCAACCACCGAGGCGTCGCCCAGCGTCCGGTTGCGCTCCGCTAGAGCCAAGGCAAGTTCGCCTTTCTCCTTCTCTAGCGCGCCGACCTGCTCCAGGAGCCCGTCCCGCTCCGCCGCGAACTTTTCATCAGCAGCTGCTGCGGCTGATTCCTGCGCCGACACAACAAGCCCGTCGGCGTACGCCCTCGCTTCGGCGCATTCCGCTTTCAGCTGACGGATGCGGGCGTCCTGGGCAGAGCGGGCGTCAGAGGCTTCGCGCAGTTCCCCCTCGGCGGCTCGCAGCCTATCCTCGAGCGCCTTTTGGCTACGAGCATAGGCCGCTTGCAGGGCCTGCCCCAGCACGAGTGTCTGCAGAAGGGAAAAGACTTAGCAAACTCAGCTAGACTCAGGCGTGGTCGCATGAGTACTTACCCTCACCCCAGACACCTCGAAAGCGTCCTCGAGGCGCCCCGCGCCGTAGGCCTGCAGCACTTGCGGGTCGACGCTCCTGGCCACGTCATCCACAATCCCGCGCCACGCCCTCAGCGTCTCCGGAGGCGGCACGAAGTCCGCAGGGTTCACGGGCTCGGAGGCCCCGGGTTCCGTCGGATGCTCCCCCTCCGGGATGAGCAACGCTGTAAAGAAGGAGGCGGGTGACCACTCCAAGGCATAAAATCATACACCAGAGTAAGCTCGGCCACCTTACCTTCGGTAGCCGAAGGGATGGTTCCGCCGCGGACGGAAGCCTCCGCGTTCGGGGAGGCCGGTGGCTGCCCCCGCGCGGTGGACGGCGTCGTCGGGAGGCCGGAAGGTGCATATGCCGCAGGGCCTCCGGCGCTCGCGCTGGCGTCCCACAGGCTTCTGATGCCCGTGGCCACGACAAATCCCCGCGGTGTCCGGTGGAGCTCCGGCCGCACGCATGGCCGGGGCAGCTAGCAGCGCCACTGCCCCCGCAGCCGTGGCTGGGGAAGACCCCGCGGCTGCTACGCCCGGAGGCGAAGGTCCCAGGGTAGCAGTCGTCGAAGGGGGCACCTCAGTCCCCGCTGCCGCTGGCAAGGACAGCACGGCTACGTGCGCCCCCGCGGAGGGCGCCTCCGGCACCGCAGCGGCCGCCGTTGAGGCCTCCACCTCGGCATCGCTGGTCCGCACGGGATCCGCCTCGGTGACTCCGGCGGGTGGTGAGGCTTCCCCCCTCCGGCCGCCCGCGGCAAACCCACCGTCCGGGACGCCTGCCGAAGACACCTCACCTTCGGCGCCTGCGCCACCCAAGCCCGAATCGGCGTACCTCGCAGAGTCTGACTCCGTGTCCGCCGCGTCCTCGGAAACACTAGCAGCAGGCACGGCAGGTGCCCCGCTGCGGCCCCTCTTCCGAGACGAGGCCTTCTTCTTCTTCACTCCACCATCGGCTGGAGCGACACGGTCCGGCGCGGCAAGGCCCAGGACCTCGCACACGCGGTTTAGTCGCCCCAGCCCCGCCTTGGCGACAGCAGATGCGCGCTGCTCGTGCT
This sequence comes from Dendrocalamus latiflorus, assembly GCA_017311315.1. Classification (NCBI taxonomy): domain Eukaryota; kingdom Viridiplantae; phylum Streptophyta; class Magnoliopsida; order Poales; family Poaceae; genus Dendrocalamus; species Dendrocalamus latiflorus. The sequence continues at coordinate 32,020,938 of CM029653.1, read as the reverse complement.
CCCTGGCGGTGTACGGACCCAGGAACACGCGCACGGCTTGCTCCGCCTCCTCCAAAGGAACCCCTGAAGCAAAGGAGAGCAGCATCAGCATACAACGCATTTCGCGTCAGCAAAAGGAGGAGCGCAATCGAGGCTTACGGGGACCGGGCGGCGCTGGTAGCCAGCAAACCCACGGCGAAACATTGTCATCTCGACGCCTCTCGGCGGCAAGATGCCAGTCGTAGGCAAGCGGGGCCACGCCGTACATCACATACTCTTCGGCAAGGTCGCGCATATTGAAGCGGGCGGCCATGCCTACGAGCCGTTTGACCCTCCGCTTGTCCTCATCATCGAGCGTTCGGCCGAGCGAAGGCTTGAACGCGATCGATCGGCCCGTACACATGAGGCCGCTCCCGCTCTCCACACGGTGGTAGAACCACCGCTTCATCCAGGAGGACTCCCACTTCCCGCGAGTTGAGTTCGCAGGGAAGAGCTTCTTGCAAGACGAGCGGAGAGTAAAAGAGACGCTGCCAAAGCTCGACAGCGTCCCACCCCTCCGGCCCTTCGGCTGGCATCGCGCCTTGTGGAGATAGGCGAACAGCGACGCGCTGGGCCAGCACGCCCCCGAGCGCAAGGCCCAGCTGTACACCGTGAGCCGGGCCACGGCGTTTGGAGTCAGTTGCGCCAGCTCCAGCCCGAAGGTCCGCAGTACGTCGCCCACCACGCTCGCCGCTGGGATCCGGAGCCCCGCGTCGAAAAAGGCAACGAATACGATCGCTTCCGACCTCTCGGGATGCGGTTCCGTCTCGTCGCTGGCGGGCAATCGTACGTCGTGGCGCCCGGACAGCTTCCCCGCGCGCAAGAGCCCTTGGATCGTCTTCTCGGTCACGAGCGAGGGGCCTAGCTCGCCGGAAAACGTGCCTTCCTCCGCCGCCAGCCGCTCCTGGTCAGCCGCCGCCGGGTCGCGCTCTTCGAGCGCGTATTTTACCTCCAACGGCGAGGATCGCCGGCGAATGGCAGGGCCACCAACCGCCTGGCCGCGCTCGCTGCTGGAGGCCATCGCTTCCCACGACGAGACTAATACGGCGAAGATAGCGCGAAGGTGGAGAAGGCCGAGCAAACAGGAAAGAGGGCGCAAAGGTGCGGGGACGCTATTACAGGGGGCTATTTTAAGCCACCTCGCCCGTACCGCCGCTACTGAAGCGTCGCAACGATCCGCGTGCAGGATGCAACCGCAGCGGTGTAAAGGCCCGCCCCGCACGCTTCCCCGTAATCGAAAGTGAAGGGTCGCGGAGGTCCGTGCACGCGGCGCGACCGCAGTCGTACAAGTGCCCATACAGCGCAACGCCTCACAGGCGCAACTCGCTGCACGCCCCGTGTCCCCCTTGCCTAGGGAAGAGGCGAGCGGCTGCAAACACGCAACCGTCCACATCCCGCCGCCCAGCAGTCATAGGATGCCGCGTGCCCCGGGCGCGTCAGGTCACACGGTACGGGAACCTAACCCTGTCAGGCCAGGAACCGGCGTGATTCAAGGAACCTGTATAACGCAAGGCCGCATCGAAGAGCCCAAGTTGTGTGCGCGCCTATGTCGACTAGGCGCCAGACTAGGCGCCAGCTTCGCCGCCACCCGTTCGAAGGGTAAGGGACGGAGCGCGCGCGCCTACTTCGACTAGGCGCCGGCTTCACCGCCACCCGTTCGAAGGGTAGGGGACGGAGCGCGCGCGCCTACATCGACTAGGCGCTGGCTTCGCCGCCGCGCCAGCTTCGCCGCCGCCCGTTCGAGGGGTAGGGGACGGAGCGCGCGCGCCTACTTCGACTAGGCGCCAGCTTCGCCGCCGCCCGTTCGAAGGGTAGGGGACGGAGCGCGCGCGTCTACTTCGACTAGGCGCCGGCTTCGCCGCCACCCGTTCGAAGGGTAGGGGATGGAGCGCGTGCGCCTAGGTCGACTAGGCGCCAGCTTCGCCGCCACCCGTTCGAAGGGTAAGGGACGGAGCGCGCACGCCTACTTCGACTAGGCGCCAGCATCGCCGCCGCCCGTTCGAAGGGTAGGGGACGGAGCGCGCGCGTCTACGTCGACTAGGCGTCGGCTTCGCCGCCACCCGTTCGAAGGGTAGGGGACGGAGCGCGCGCGCCTACGTCGACTAGGCGCCAGCTTCGCCGCCACCCGTTCGAAGGGTAAGGGACGGAGCGCGCGCGCCTACTTCGATTAGGCGCCGGCTTCGCCGCCACCCGTTCGAAGGGTAGGGGACGGAGCGCGCGCGCCTACGTCGACTAGGCGCCGGCTTCGCCGCCGCGCCAGCTTCGCCGCCGCCCGTTCGAAGGGTAGGGGACGGAGCGCGCGCGTCTACCTCGACTAGGCGCCAGATTCGCCGCCCCCCGTTCGAAGGGTAAGGGACGGAGCGCGCGCGCCTACTTCGACTAGGCGCCAGCTTCGCCGCCGCCCGTTCGAGGGGTAGGGGACGGAGCGCGCGCGCCTACTTCGACTAGGCGCCAGCTTCGCCTTCGCACATTCGAAGGGTAGGGGACGGAGCGCGCGCGTCTACTTCGACTAGGCGCCGGCTTCGCCGCCACCCGTTCGAAGGGTAGGGGACAGAGAGCGCGCGCCTACGTCGACTAGGCGCCAGCTTCGCCGCCACCCGTTCGAAGGGTAAGGGACGGAGCGCGCCCGCCTACTTCGACTAGGCGCCGGCTTCGCCGCCACCCGTTCGAAGGGTAGGGGACGGAGCGTGCGCGCCTACGTCGACTAGGCGCCGGCTTCGCCGCCGCGCCAGCTTCGCCGCCACCCGTTCGAAGGGTAGGGGACGGAGCGCGCGCGCCTACGTCGACTAGGCGCCAGCTTCGCCGCCACCCGTTCGAAGGGTAAGGGACGGAGCGCGCGCGCCTACTTCGATTAGGCGCCGGCTTCGCCGCCACCCGTTCGAAGGGTAGGGGACGGAGCGCGCGTGCCTACGTCGACTAGGCGCCGGCTTCGCCGCCGCGCCAGCTTCGCCGCCGCCCGTTCGAGGGGTAGGGGACGGAGCGCGCGCGCCTACTTCGACTAGGCGCCAGCTTCGCCACCGCCCGTTCGAAGGGTAGGGGACGGAGCGCGCGCGTCTACTTCGACTAGGCGCCGGCTTCGCCGCCACTCGTTCGGAGGGTAGGGGACGGAGCGCGCGCGCCTACGTCGACTAGGCGCCAGCTTCGCCGCCACCCGTTCGAAGGGTAAGGGACGGAGCGCGCGCGCCTATTTCGACTAGGCGCCGGCTTCGCCGCCACCCGTTCGAAGGGTAGGGGACGGAGCGCGCGTGCCTACGTCGACTAGGCGCCGGCTTCGCCGCCGCGCCAGCTTCGCCGCCGCCCGTTCGAGGGGTAGGGGACGGAGCGCGCGCGCCTACGTCGACTAGGCGCCAGCTTCGCCGCCGCCCGTTCGAAGGGTAGGGGACGGAGCGCGCGCGTCTACGTCGACTAGGCGCCAGCTTCGCCGCCACCCGTTCGAAGGGTAGGGGACGGAGCGCGCGCGTCTACCTCGACTGGGCGCCAGCTTCGCCGCCACCCGTTCGAAGGGTAGGGGACGGAGCGCGCGCGCCTACTTCAACTAGGCGCCGGCTTCGCCGCCACCCGTTCGAAGGGTAGGGGACGGAGCGCGCGCGCCTACGTCGACTAGGCGCCCGCTTCGCCGCCGCCCGTTCGAAGGGTAGGGGACGGAGCGCGCGCGTCTACCTCGACTAGGCGCCAGCTTCGCCGCCCCCCGTTCGAGGGGTAGGGGACGGAGCGCGCGCGCCTACTTCGACTAGGCGCCAGCTTCGCCGCCGCCCGTTCGAAGGGTAGGGGACGGAGCGCGCGCGTCTACTTCGACTAGGCGCCGGCTCCGCCGCCACCCGTTCGAAGGGTAGGGGACGGAGCGCGCGCGCCTACGTCGACTAGGCGCCAGCTTCGCCGCCACCCGTTCGAAGGTTAAGGGACGGAGCGCGCGCGCCTACTTCGACTAGGCGCCAGCTTCGCCGCCGCCCGTTTGAGGGGTAGGGGACGGAGCGCGCGCGCCTACTTCGACTAGGCGCCAGCTTCGCCGCCGCCCGTTCGAAGGGTTGGGGACGGAGCACGCGCGTCTACTTCGACTAGTCGCCGGCTTCGCCGCAACCCGTTCGAAGGGTAGGGGACGGAGCGCGCGCTCCTACGTCGACTAGGCGCCAGCTTCGCCGCCACCCGTTCGAAGGGTAAGGGACGGAGCGCGCGCGCCTACTTCGATTAGGCGCCGGCTTCGCCGCCACCCGTTCGAAGGGTAGGGGACGGAGCGCGCGCGCCTACGTCGACTAGGCGCCGGCTTCGCCGCCGCCCGTTCGAGGGGTAGGGGACGGAGCGCGCGCGCCTACTTCGACTAGGCGCCAGCTTCGCCGCCGCCCGTTCGATGGGTAGGGGACGGAGCGCGCGCGTCTACTTCGACTAGGCGCCGGCTTCGCCGCCACCCGTTCGAAGGGTAGGGGACAGAGCGCGCGCGCCTACGTCGACTAGGCGCCAGCTTCGCCGCCACCCGTTCGAAGGGTAAGGGACGGAGCGCGCGCGCCTACTTCGACTAGGCGCCGGCTTCGCCGCCACCCGTTCGAAGGGTAGGGGACGGAGCGCGCGCGCCTACGTCGACTAGGCGCCGGCTTCGCCGCCGCCCGTTCGAAGGGTAGGGGACGGAGCGCGCGCGCCTACGTGGACTAGGCGCCAGCTTCGCCGCCGCCCGTTCGAAGGGTAGGGGACGGAGCGCGCGCGTCTACCTCGACTAGGCGCCAGCTTCGCCGCCACCCGTTCGAAGGGTAGGGGACGGAGCGCGCGCGCCTACTTCGACTAGGCGCCGGCTTCGCCGCCACCCGTTCGAAGGGTAGGGGACGGAGCGCGCGCCTACGTCGACTAGGCACCAGCTTCGCCGCCGCCCGTTCGAAGGGTAGGGGACGGAGCGCGCGCGTCTACCTCGATTAGGCGCCAGCTTCGCCGCCCCCGTTCGAGGGGTAGGGGACGGAGCGCGCGCGCCTACTTCGACTAGGCGCCAGCTTCGCCGCCACCCGTTCGAAGGGTAAGGGACGGAGCGCGCGCGCCTACTTCGACTAGGCGCCAGCTTCACCGCCACCCGTTCGAAGGGTAGGGGACGGAGCGCACGCGTTTACGTCGACTAGGCGCCGGCTTCGCCGCCACCCGTTCGAAGGATAGGGGACGGAGCGCGCAAGTCCATTTCGAGAGTCTTGTCCTGCGAAATCTACCTCGTTTTCCTTAACAGGCCACCTACAGTGCATCAACGTACAAGGTAATGCCAGCGGGCTCCCTCAGGAACACCGACTGTAGGTAGGCCTGTTAAGAAAAACAGGGCAGACCTCGCTGTCGTCTACGGAAGCGCGGTGCGGGGTCAGGAAGCGTGGCTGGTTGTCGATAACCGGCGCTGATCAAGCTCCCAGGAAAAATAGACCTCCTTCTGTGCATCAACATTCCCCAAGCCGCTCAGCATCACCCAGGAATGTTGATGCACGGCAGGGGCCCATTTTAGGGGAACAGCTTCTATCACAATATACGCAGGAGCAACGCCTGACCAGCGCCATATATATACCCCAATCAGTAGGGGAATCAACCGGCGGAAGTCCAACCACCGGAAGTCCAACCACCGGAAGTCCGCCGCCATATTAATGGTCACGACGCCTCAACGCCCGCACCACGCCAAGCACGCTGCACCACGTGGACGCCCGGAAGTCCGAGCGTCGCAACAGCGCGCACGTCTGCTTCGGCCGCAGCACAGCCCCGGGTCGAGTACTGCACAGGCTCACAGGCCGCGGGACGGAGGGGGCCAAAGGACTCGACGACATGGCTTCGGCCTTGTGAAGCCCTTTACCATGAGAGGCTCCTGTCGTAGGGGTGGCCCCCACCTAAACCCAGCAGGCCTGGCAGGAGATTACAAGGCCCGGAATAGGCCATGTGTAATGACATAAGCACCCCTAAAGGGACACTCCAATGTAAGGGCACTATTGTAAAAGCGCTCCTCATGTGCATATATATATGGCGGTAAGCCATGGGGAGGACCCAGGCCATTATACTTATCTTCATTACTCTCCACTACCATCTCTCTCTCTGTTTGGTCTGTAGCCACAACAAGCACAAAGTTACACCATTTCAAAACTACACCACCACACCTTTGCACACCCATTAATTACGGTTAATTCCTCCAAAGCAGAAACCATTGAGCATGCATGCAGAACACAATCAGTACAATTCTGTATAACCTAGCTAACAAACAATCAAACAGGTGGAGGACAGGGTTGTGCTTGCATCTTACCAGTAGGACATACTTTCTAACCCTACTTTTAAAGCACGGAAAGGAAACAAAACCATGCATTGCATGCACACACAATCTACTATACTTCCAAGAACCAATGCATGCTGCTGCTGCTGCTTTTTTTCATATGCAGGAACAAAAATAGCATGAGTGCTACTTCCCATAAGCGAGTAAGCATAATGAAAGGGTACACTGTTCTTTTTTGAGCTGCTGTGTTCTTTAAGGCAAAGAAGGGCTCCTTTCCTTGCCGTACAAGCAAAAAACATGAACCTGGCATGCAGGACGTCCAGCAGTCCGAGAGAATGTAAAACATTTTTTCTCTTGTATTTTTTGCCGCCTTTTTCGAAGATTAGAAAGAACATGCTAAAGGACACCTTTAAAATACTCAATGGGTACAACTATGCGTGAACAGTTGTTATTTGATTGCTAGGAGTACTTGCTCCAATGATCCTATCAATGAGTAAAGAACTAAGCTTGCTCTATCCGGACTTGGATGGATCCCCTCAGAGATTTACAGTAGCTGTGACTTTAGGTGATCTTCAGCCGTCGGATTGAAAAGAGTTTTGCAGATCAGGTGTTACAGTATCTAAGCAACAGTGCAAAACAGTACATGCGGAACACTAATTTGCTACATTGTCCATAGACCGCCTCAAGGGATTAGCCTTTTTGTGATGACAAATGCATCGCTATAAGTAATTTTTTTCGTCACAGTTACCACTTTGTAACAAAATTCTTGGTCGCCACTAATATTGGCGTCACTAATAACATAGCAATGAATTTTCATATCCATCACATATAACAATTTTCATCACCGTAAATTCATCACTACTAACGTGTCCTGTGATGATATAATATTTTGTCGCTATCAGTAGATGAAGTAGTGACAAAATGATAGTTTGTCACTGTACATTTGTCACTACTAAGGTATCCTATGGTGAAATAATATTTTGTCACTAATTATCGATAAAGTAGTAAGGAAAACATTTTTGTCACTATAAACCTGATAAACAGTGACAAAACAAGTTTTCATCGCAATGTTCTCTCACTATTTTGCACTGTGCTTCTCTGACGAGGAGCCGAATCCACTATCCATGGCTGATATAACGAGATCAACTCCTTTGACATTGATCAAGTATATGCAGATCATACTAAAAAATGAGCATACATAGGGTGAACTACATATTTAATTTTAAAAAAACAAACAGGCCTTAAACTTTGAACTAAGTATGACAATTTCCTCCATATGAACGGCCCCACGGGGATAATCCCCATGGGGGTGGGGGCGGGGAATGGGGGCCTGTGGGGGCGGGCCCTGTTAGTTGACGGGGCTCGTGCCAAAGAACCCCCGTGGGACCTATAAAAAATGTAAAATATATTATTTTATTTATATAATATAGATTTTTAATATAGAATATGTATTTTTATATATTTAGGCAAAATGTGCATTATACATTATAGTTTATGTTTTGAAGGCCATATTTTCATAAAAAGTATCTATACAATAATTAATAAAACCGTATTAACATTTTTAAATATATGCCTTTTTAATCCCTATAGGGATCCCTATGGGGGATGGGGACAGAGGCGCATTGCCCCTGTCAAGCTTCATGGGGCGAGGTAGGGGAAGCTTCGCGGGGATCGGGGCGGAGGCGCGGAGCTGCCCCCCGCCCCATTGCCATCCCTACTTTGAATTGATCATGACCTTAACCATTGCGCTACATTGATGCCCTTGTATATGTCATACTAACAGGGTCGATTGACTATTGTGACCCTACAGTTTCAACATATTCATATCATCTACCATTGTATATCAATATATGTTAACAGTGTTGTGTCATTAGTTAGCTCTTGGCTAAGCCCTAAACCTCTCCATGTTAGCTAGGGATAGCTCTAAACTCAAGAGACAACTTCTCCAACCCACATGCATTAATTAGAGATGGATCCACACTCCATATATTTTATTCAATGAAAAAATTGAGAGACCATGTGGTTGTGACCCCATGTGTGTGATGAGTAATTGACATCAGTTTAGGAAAGTCGAGTTTGGTTTGTGTGGTCGGACCGTGTCGTTGCATGGTGCAACGGACTCAGTCGGACTTTGTCAAACCTGGTCAAAGTGGTTAGGATGCATACTCTGATGATTCGACAGGTTTGTGCTTCTTCATGCGTAAGTATGATTTTTTAATGCTATTATGCTTTCATGTATCGAACGTTGCTATTTGAGGTGTTTCTTGTTTGTGATGGCTGCAGGACGTCGAGGCGGAGTCGTGGCGAGACACGAGGTGACCGGACTAGACACAGGCGGTGTCGAGGTCAGAACGGTCGGGATGTGTCGAAGACGGCGGAGACTCGAGGTGGTTGCGAAGCTTGGACGACAAGAGACGCGGAAGCTTCCCGGAAGGTGCAGGAGGGGCGAATTGGTAATTTCGCAAGGCTGCACAAGCGAGAGCGGGTTCCATTGGATTTAGCAGGCGTAACGGGTTGGAGACCAGTTAGCCAAGGGCTATAAATAGGAGTGAGTGGCTGCATGTATTCCTATGGCTTTGAGAGAGAGTTAGGGTTTGCTAGAGTTAAAAGAAACTTTGAGAGTTCGTTTTGGCTTTAGGCTTTAGTGGTTGGGAGAGACAGAGGTTCTGTTGGAGGGTGTCTCCTTCGTAGCTTCTCTCTATGTGTGTTTTTCCTCTCCAAGAAGCATGTAGGGTGTGAGTTCTTGGCTTGGGAGAGGGAGAGGATGGATTGATGAACTTGTAATCATTCCTCTTGTTCTAATGTCCATGCGTATGGGGACTCCTCTGTAATCGTTTGATTAGGAATGAAATTTCTGAGTTTTTCTCCCGTGCTTTCTGTTTTGCCTTCGATGCCCTCTGTGGGTGATTTATGAGATTTTCGTTTTTGTGTTGTTTCTTGCTGTTTAGTGGTAAAATGGGTTGCTCTGTGATGGGAATAGGTCTCAAGATCATTTGATTGGATTCTCCCTAGAGCAAAGAGAATGAATCAAGGATTTGCATTTTTCCAGTTTCCTGCTCTTGTTTTCCATTTCTAGGGTTTTGATGCATTCCAGGTTTCTCTTCTTGAGATGGCATGAAACTTTGTATGTTGAGTCATGAGGCTATTAAGTAGCTATCCTCAAAGTTTCATAGCCAAAAGATCAAAGTTGAGATGGGAATTTGATTTTTGAGGATGCTCTCTGTAAGTTTTCAGGTTTCTCCCAAAATCTGAAACACTTGCTTTCAAGTTGGATCTTTTTATTTCTTCAGGTTCCTCTGACTATTTTAGTCATTTCCCCACTGTTCTGGGCAAAGAATTCTAGAGACACACCTAAATTTTCTCTGCAGTTGGAAGTCTTGAGTTTTTGTCTGAAAATCCTGTTTGTTGCCTGCTCTGGAAATCGAGGAGCGGTCTGACCGGAGGGCAAGAGGCGGTCAGACCGGAGTTTGAGCACCGGTCAGACCGGTCATACCGGTCAGACCGACATGGCCCGGGCGGTCTGACCACCGGCCAGGGAGCGGTCAGACCGGCCCAGGGTGGTGTTTGCAGTTTTGTTCTCTGTGATTTTATTTCTCTTATTGTATTTCCTCCTAGGTCTCTTTCTCAGTAAGTGTAGGCCTCCAGTAAGCTTAACTTCTTCCTCATAGCTTTGTAGCTATTTGGAGAGGAAACGTTCCGTGAGTTTTTGGGATCAAATTTTAAGTCGACATTCACCCCCCCTCTGTCGCCAACATCGATCCAACAATTGGTATCAGAGCCGGTTAGCTCTTCTCAATAGATCTTAACCGATCTCTAGAGCCATGGCGACGGACAAGTACTCGACCAAGCCCCCGGTCTTCGATGGGATCAACTATCCCTTCTGGAAGAGCCGGATGGAGACCTACATCTAGGCTCAGGGCTACGCCATCTGGCGTAAGGTCAAAGTACATTGTGTTGTTCCTGCCGATGAAAACATCAACGTTGGAAACATGTATGATGTTGAGGCGAATGCGAAGGCAAGGAACATCATAATCCAGGGGTTGAGCCGAAGCGAGTTTGACCGCATCTCTCAACTTACGTCGGCTTTCGACATCTGGGTGACCCTCGATGCTTACCATGAGGGCACCACCCAGATCAAGACAGTCCGACAGGACGAGTTCAAGCGAGATTACAACAAGTTTGAAATGCTCGCTGGCGAGTCTCTTGATGAGTGTTTTGCGCGTTTCCACAAGATCTTGAGCAACCTCCGAGCGGTCGGTCTCACATACCCGACTCGGACAACGCTTGTCAGATGCTCGCGGCTCTTGACTTACGCGTTTGGGAGATGAAGATGACTACCATCAAGGACACCACTGACCTCTCGACCTTGACTCTTGATGCGTTGTATTCACGCCTCAAGACTCACGAGATTGACATAGTCTCTCGTAGGTCGAAGTCACAGTCGATGGCTTTAGTCACGGATCCCACATCTGGACCTTCTTCCGAGTCGACTTGCGGATTCTCCATTGCTGCTCTCTGTGACATAACTGATGATCAGTTAGATCAGCTTGCGGATGAGTAGTTAGCCCTCCTAGCTCGGAGATTTTTCCATGCTTACAAGAGGAGGAGGGACGGAAAGGGAGGAGGACCCATGATTTGCTTCGAGTGTGGTGGCCCCAACCACATTCGAGCAAACTGCCCCAAGCTGGGGAAGGGCAAATGTGACTACGACGGTTCGGGCAAGAACGACTACATTGACAAGAACCGCAACAAGAAGCCCTCAGCTCACGCACAAGGCAAGAAGAAGTTCTGCGACCTTGGTAAAGCCAAGAAGCTCTTCCACCGCGTCCTCACCGCCTTCGATGACCTCGATCTCAGCGAGATTGACGGGTGGAGCGACGACGATGGAATGGACGAGCAAGAACCCAAGGGCGGCGACGACTTCTCCGGCATGTGCTTCATGGCTCTTGAGGGCGAACTGAGCGACAGCGAGCTGTACTCCGACTTCGACGAGGTATCCCCCACCTACAACCAGCTTAATGATGCTTTTCTTAAGCTAGGTAGATTCCATGCTAGATCTAGAGCTAGGTGTAGCGAGTTGGAAGAGGAAGTAGATAGATTGTCACGGGAGCTTACTTCACTTAGATCTGCTCCCTCCCGTGACGATTGTGATGTTTGTTCTGCTTTGCTGGATGACATGGAGAAGCTAAGGACCTTGCATGATAGTGTGTCCTCTGAGCTAGACATGATTAAGGTGGAGAACATTAGTCTTCTTGCTGAACTTGAGATGAGTAGGGTAGTTCCTATTTCATCTACTGCTGTTGAGACTATTTCTTGCACCTCATGTGAGGATAAGGACAATGCTTTTAGAGGTCTTTATACTATGCTTCTCGATCTGCCCGAGACTTGTGAAAATTACAATAATTTGAAGATGAACGTAAAACGGGCAGATCATAAAATTGCTGAACTACAAGCTTCATTACTTGAGCCGATTGTGTCTTGCACCAACTGTCCAAAGTTAACACTTGAGTTTGAGTCTGTTTCTACGCAATTCCAAGAGATGGTTGATCATAACAACAAGTTGGCTCAGTATGCTTCTAAGGACTCTGTTAGCTCTCCTTGCAAAAATTGTGATAAACTAAAATCTGACTTGATTGCCTTGGAGAAAAAATATGTGAAGCTAACTAAGGACTTACTAGAGAAGCCACAATCTTGTTATGATGTGTGTGCTGGTGTGGGGGAGAAGCCCAAGGGTAAGGTGGAGACGCTTAGCGACGTAAACCAAATTGCTAGCAGTAGGACTGTCCCTTCCGAGTCGGCTGAGCGTGCTCAAGCCATTCGTTCCTCTATTGTTGGTTCTTCTTTTTCTACTCCCTTACCTTCTGCTGTTCCTTTTTCCCCCTGCTCTTCTTGCACCTCTCTCTTTCGGGAGTGTCAGTATCTTATGAACACTCTCGAGAGGTTTGTAGGAGGCAAGAAGAAGCTCAATCTTATTCTAGACCAGTCCAAGATTTGTAAGTTCAATCAAGGTCTAGGATACGATTTCTATGAGGACATGAGGAAGCATCCACCTGCCGTGCTCAGACCCATAGCACCAGGTGTAATCGAGACCGAGCCCAGATATGATAAAGTCCAATTTAAGTCAGCGGGCTTTGTCCAAGGGATTTCTGACAGCAAGGTGAATCCACCTGCTGCTTCGTCCTCTCAGAAGGCGAAGCCTCACCGTGTTACTTCTACCTCTCGGAAGGTGAAGTACCATTGCACCTTCTGTCAGAAGGATGGACACTCGATCGAGCGATGCTTCAGGCGCGCCAAGATCGCGCGGAGAGACCGTGCTAAGGCTCTTAGGCGTATTCAGGGTCAGCCCCAGACCTTGAGTGCCCCTAAGACCCACACGAGGTCTAGGACCTTTTAGCTGGATGGGTTTGGGCATCATCGAGGACTTGGATTTTCTGAGTTTTCTGGCTTTCGTTCTCGATATGCTCCTGGTCGTGACTTTCGTCGTCCTGAGGGTAGATCTCATTTCTCCCGTCGAGATAGCTACCTACGGCGTGATCAGCATGTTGCTGGTGTCTTGACTCGCTCCTCTGTAGCGGTCAAGCCCAACAACAGCTTCAGGACTACACAGAGACCGTCTGTTTCTTTGAGTGACAGAAACCATAGGGTAGATAGATGTCAGTCGTGTTTGACTACTTCATCTGCTCGACGTGTTACTCAGTATTGGGTACTAAAATCACTCTTGATTTACCCCAGTACTGAGACTTTACTCTCTGTTTGACTCAGGTTCACCGGGCAGGGAAGGGAAAGGTTTGGCTCGTAGACTCCGGGTGTTCACGACACATGACCGGAGACTCCCGTTGGTTTTCTTCCCTAGCCCGCGCTCCAGTGATGAGACAATCACCTTCGGAGACGCTTCATCTGGGCGCGTTATCGCCAAAGGTACAGTGCGCGTTAATGATTCTTTCATTTTGAAAGATGTTGCTTTGGTTAGTAAGCAGCAGTATAATTTGCTTTCCATTTCTCAGCTTAACGATGACAGTTTCGAGGTGAGCTTCAAGAAAAACAATTGTAGAATTCTTGATTCTTCGGGTAGTCTGGTTTGCGGGATTTCTCGTTTTGGGAGGATCTTTCGTGCTGAGTTTTCTGAGTCTTCTGGTGATCCTCTCTAGTGTTTGGTTGCTTCTGAGTCCTGTGACCTTTTTTCTGGCATAGGAGACTTGGTCATATTGGATTTGACCATTTGACCCGAGTTAGCGGCCACGATCTCATTCGTGGTTTGCCGAAACTCAAGATGGTCAAAGATCTAGTTTGTGCTCCTTGTCGGCATGGCAAGATGGTTGCCGCTTCTCATCCTCCGGTCATAGTTACTATGACCGATGCACCAGGACAGCTGCTCCATATGGATACAGGTTGACCAGCTCGAGTGCAGTCAGCAGGAGGGAAGTGGTATGTTCTTGTTGTGGTCGATGACTTCTCGAGGTTCTCTTGGGTGTTTTTCTTAGCCTCGAAGGATGAGACGTTTACACATTTCTGAGGTCTTTTCAGTAGGCTTTTTGTTGAGCTCCCGGGTGCCTTACGAGCGATCCGTAGTGACAATGGCATGGAGTTCAAGAATTCCTACTTTGAGAGGTTTTGCAATGAGACAGGTGTAGAGCACCAGTTCTCTTCTCCGCACGTACCACAACAGAATGGCGTCGTGGAGAGGAAGAACCGTACCTTATTCGAGATGGCCAGGACGATGCTTGATGAGTATTCTACACCTAGGAAGTTTTGGGCTGAGGCTATTGCGACCGCGTGCCATGTTTCCAATCGAGTTTTTCTTCGGGCACACTTGCACCACACTTCTTATGAGTTGAGATATGGGCGAAAGCCCAGTGTATCTCATTTTCGTGTATTTGGTTGCAAGTGCTTTATTATGAAGTCTGGGAAACTGGATAAGTTCGAGTCACGTTCTTGTGATGGTATCTTTCTAGGTTACTCGGCTTCTTCGCGGGCGTATAGGGTTTGGAACTGCGAGTCCAGCAAATTGGTAGAGACCTGTGAGGTGACCTTCGATGAGGCTAGTCCGGGGACTAGGCCCGATATCTCAAGTTTTTTAGAGCAGTCCGAGCCCATCTTTGTGGATGATGAGGAGGATGGAGATGAGGGTTGTCTACCCGATCCAGTCCCTCATCCACCCCTTGAGGTGCCGTCTTCCACCGCACCTCGAGGCGATCAGCCCATGCCTTCTGCTTCCTCTGGAGCTAGTGGCTCTGTTCCTACCTCTTCAGCTTATGAGGTAGAGGCCACTTCTTCTCATCCAGGACCTCCTAGACATATCCAAAAAGACCATCCTTCTGAGCAGATTATTGGAGACCTTTTTGAGTGAGTCACCTGCTCAATATCCAGCATGTCTCATTTCTGTCTCCATTCTGCCTTTGTTGCCTCCTTTGAGCCCAAGGATGTTTGTCATGCTCTCTCTGGCGAGTCTTAGGTCAATGCCATGCATGAGGAGCTAGAGAATTTCGAGAGAAACAAGGTCTGGTCGTTTGTTGAGCCCCCTCGAGGTCACAATATCATTGGGACTAAGTGGGTGTTCAAAAACAAGCAAAGTGAGGATGGGGTAGTCATTTGAAACAAGGCTAGACTGGTAGCTCAAGGCTTCTTCCAGGTTGAGGGTCTAGATTTCGAGGAGACCTTTGCCCCTGTAGCCAGACTTGAGGCCATTAGAATGCTGCTTGCTTTTGCGGCTTCTAAGGGTTTCAAGCTTTACTAGATGGATGTCAAGAGTGCCTTCCTCAATGGCTTTATTGAGGAAGAGGTCTATGTGAGACAGCCTCCAGGTTTCGAGAACCCCAAATACCCAAACTATATCTTCAAGCTTTGCAAAGCACTGTATGGACTTAAGCAGGCCCCTAGAGTTTGGTATGAGAGGCTTAAGTCCTATTTGTTGAGTCATGGTTTTGAGATGGGTAAGGTGGATAAGACCTTGTTCATTCGCCGGTATGGCACCGACCTCTTGCTCGTCTAGATTTATGTGGATGACATCATCTTTGGCGGTTCTTCCCATACTCTTATTTCACAGTTCTCGGATGTCACGAGCACCGAGTTTGAGATGAGTATGATGGGCGAGTTGATCTTCTTCCTTGGCTTCTAGATCAAGCAGACTCGGGAAGATACCTTCTTGCATCAAGGCAAGTACACTCGTGACCTCTTGAGTCGCTTCGACATGAGTGATGGCAATCCCGTGTCAACTCCCATGGCGTCCACAACTGCTCTTGACCCAGATGAGGATGGCGAGCCAGTTGATCAGAAGGAGTATCGCAGCATGATTGGCTCCCTCTTGTATCTCACCACCTCGAGACCGGACATACACTTCTCCGTGTGTCTTTGTGCTCGGTTTCAGGCTTCTCCTCGCGTATCTCACTGCCAGGCGGTGAAGCGTATTCTTCGGTACCTTCGAGCTACCATTGACTATGGTATCTGGTACTCTTCCTCTTCCTGTCTTTCCTTGAGAGCCTACTCGGACACAGACTTTGCTGGCTGTAGGATAGATAGGAAGAGTACTTCTGGCACCTGCCAATTCATTGGCACTTCTCTTGTTTCGTGGTCTTCTAGGAAGCAGTTCGGTGTTGCACAGTCCACCGCAGAGGCGGAGTACGTCGCTGCAGCCAGTTGCTGTAGCCAGGTGCTCTTGATGGTCTCGACCATGCGGGACTTTGGGTTAGTTATCGATAGTGTTCCACTCTTTTGTGATAACACTTCTGCGAATAACATTGCTAAGAACCCAGTGCAGCATTCTCGGACCAAGCATATCGATATTCGCTATCACTTCTTTCAGGACCATGTAGAGAAGGGTGACATCGTGCTCCAGTTTGTGGAGAGTGACCACCAGTTGGCTGATATCTTCACCAAGCCTTTGGATAGCTCTAGGTTTTCAGCTCTGCGGGGAGAACTTGGGGTGGTTTGTCCTTATGGACTGTTGTGAGGGGGAGTTTTAGGCTTTACTGCTTTATTATATTGATTATGCTCTTACTCCTTTCTGTTGCATTGCATACGGGTGCATTGGGTTAGTCCTCCTAGCATAGATTAGAGTGCTTTTCTTGTCTAGTTGTTTAGACTTTTTACTCTTATCTTGTGATTCTAGGATGCTACTTATTAGCTGTTCTCTTCTCACTAGGTTGAGCTCACTCACTTCTTATAGGTTCTAGCGAGGGTTGGGCCACTCTCGGGTAGACAGGGTACGTGTTTGCTCCTTAGTGTGTTAGATGACCAGTTGATAGTCCTAGAGTCATATGGGGTAGATAAGAGTCAGTCTAAGCCATAGTTTTCTCTATATCTTATCTATGCTTTAAGGACTGCCCTTTTCGGTTTTTTCTTGCCAGCTTCTCGATTTTATCGCTTTGGTTCAGGGGGAGTTCATTTGGGAGCTTCTGGAGCTTAATATTGACATAACTCAACTTGAACAAAAAGTCGCATCACATGTTGAGGGGGAGCTGGATTTTCTTGCATTTCAGCATTCTGCATTGTAATATAACTACATAGAGCCTTGATTATTATCCTTTCATGACATGTTTACATCGCTTTACATCCTGCCATGATTTGTGCTTCATTGCTAGATTGATCATGACTTCATATGTGTAGACTAGCTTTTGCCATGATGAGTTAATTAAAATTGCTCAACTTGAATTGAAACTTGTCATGTTAGTTCTCGAGACTAGTCTTTCTTTAGTTATCCCTTTATGATTCATGCCATGTCAAATAGGCTGAGTTGAGTCTTGAATCTTTTGTTGAGCTTTAGAGCGAGCTATGCTAGTTCTTAATGTTGCATAAGTTAGTACAACCATTTATGAATACAAAAAGATCTCTTTTGTGTGAAAAAACTGATCTCACCAATTCTTTCTCATGAGACGGCTTGCCATTGCACAAGGCATGGACTTAGGGGGAGTTTTGGATGACCAAGATCATCTTCTTAAGCTTCTTGCTTGGAGTGGTCACATAAGGCTTGAGATCTAGCATATGACTAAAACAAAAATCTGGTTGGAAATAATCATGTGATTTTTAAAAGTAAAATTATGTCATTTGTGCTAAATTTGCTAAAATTTACAAGTACTTGAACAAATATCTCATTCTAGAACTTGTAGCACTCTACATTAGCTCAACACTAGCTTCTTGGTTCCACTTAGCTTATTGACATGGCTTGCATCATCCTTGGATACCTTTAGCTAGACTAGAATCATGGTTGACTTGACATGCTAAGAAATTCGATGAAATTTCAGATTATAACTCATTTGGCTTAGCTTGTTTCTACATACCTTGCCATGATCTTGATAGCATTCTTGTATGTTATGGCTTGATATAATTCTCATGTAGTCATTTTGGATAATTCTCATGGCTCTACATGCTTAGAATAAATCAACTTCATACATTTCATCCTTTATCATGACTTATTCTCTCTTTAGCATCCTTGATGTGTTTATTGCCAAAAGGGGAGAATAGTCATAGAAAAAGCCATTTTGGGAGCTTTGGGAGCTTTGAGAAAAACTTGTCCTTTCTTTTGCTCCTTGTGTCGACATGGTCATTAGCTTCATTTTCTTCCTTTGGACCATGTTTGACTTTCTTTTCAAACTCAACTTTGCGCTTTTTCTGGGTTTGTCAATATACTCATCAAGGGGGAGATTGAGAGACCATGTGGTTGTGACCCCATGTGTGTGATGAGTAATTGACATCGGTTTAGGAAAGTCAAGTTTGGTTTGTGTGGGCGGACCATGTCGTTGCATGGTGCAACAGACTCAGTCGGACTTTGTCAAACCTGGTCAAAGTGGTTAGGATGCATACTCTGATGATTCGACATGTTTGGGCTTTTTCATGCGTAAGTATGATTTGTTGATGCTATTATGCTTTTGTGTATCGAACGGTGCTATTTGAGGTGTTTCTTGTTTGTGATGGCTGCAGGACGTCGAGGCGGAGTCGTGGCGAGACATGAGGTGACCGGACTAGATGTAACATCCTGATTTTCAAAGCCTTTTTGAAGCTTTTAAAAATAAAATTCACCATTTGAATTTTTTCGGAATTAATTAAAGCTTAATTGGAATTTTTATTAAATAAAAATATTTAATATGATTAAATTAAATATTAACATTTGCCAAAAGTATTTTATTTGTGTTCCTTGTGTCACAAGGAATTTTTCTGTATTTTCTTGGATTTTTTCGGAGTTTGTTTGAGCTCAATTTGAAATTTCCAAAAACAAAAAAAAAAAAAAAAAAAAAGAAACAGGAGAGAGAATGAACAGTACCCGGGGGTACTGTTCATCATCGTCTCCAGCGCGCTGAGTCCCGATCGATGCCCTGCTCTGTACAGTTTTTTCCCGTTTTTCTCTCTCTTCGTAACTTCCAATCCGGAGATTATCTCCATATCCTCCCAAAAGGAAAGTTGTGCCAAATCACGCAAGGAATCCATCCCAATTGACCTCTTTCCATTTCGTTCATCCGTTTGCCTTTTATCTCCTATTTTCCAAAACGGACTCTAAACCGAAATCCGCGAATTGGAGCCGGTTTCTACCCCTTCCAAGCCTATAAATAGGACCCCTTGACCCCTCTAAACTCATTCCAAGCCGTGGCAAGTCCCTCAAAGCTCAGGACGCCGTCGGCATCGAGGCCCTTCGGTCCCGAATTTGCTCGTCGCGTCTCGAGCTATTCGGTGAGTTTTTCTGTGATTCTTTCACGTCACATTGTGCCATCATGTGCCATCTACCTTCTTGCCAAGTTAATTTGGTTTTGGTGCAGCCAATCTCCCGGAATCGAGTTTTCCCCAATCTAGGTCAAGAGCACTTCCCAACGTCGATTCGTCATCTCCGGTAAGCTTCAGCCCTTGCCGTAATTTTTCTTAGACTTGTCTCGCCGCGTTCTACGCCGTGCTCACTCCCTTTTCCCCAGAAAGCCTCCACAAAATTTCGCCTCCGAACCTCGCCATGGCCGTCAATGGCATCTCGTGTCCCCCATCTACCCGGTGATGTTTTCACCAATCCGTTCGCGTCACTTTGTGCCAAACCATCCCAGGTAGCTACCCTCCAAGTGGTTTTAGATTTCGTTCACCGAGCACCAAGATATTAAGTTTCTCTTTTTCCTTCCCGATGTCGTTCAAACGTCGTTTGCGTCGTCTCCGGTGGGTTTCTGGCCAAGCCGATAATTTTCCTAACTTCACCAAGCCGTGTTCCAGCCCGTGCTCACCCTACTTCTCCACGTTCCTTGCCCGGATTTTATTCCTCTCTCCTACCCATGTCGTTGTAGCCGCCCGTGCCGTCAACGGTCTCCGTTTGGCGTGCCGTCAGTTCCTGTGTGTGCCTTGGGTCCCTAGCAACCCATTTTGCTAGTTAGATTCATCTCCCATGCCTCCTCTCGCCAGCGCTAGCCTTCTCAACAAAAGTACTGTTCTCGGATGAACAGTAACATCTGTGAATTTCCAGCATTTTCTCGCCCCGGCAAACTTTAGATCGCTCGTTCTCCTTCGTCCGAACTCTGATTAACCCGATTCTTTTTCCTAAATTCATCTAAAATTGAGCTCTATCTTTTGGTTCTGGTTTTGAAGTTTTTAGAGTTTATTTGAATTTTATTTGTATTTGTTTTGTTTGTTTTGTCGTTTCGCGCGTAGAATCCGACGTCATCGAAGAGTTTGTCGAACCGCAGCAAGAGGGACCAACCAGTGCACAAGAAGGCAAGTCTCCTTTGACCATCTTGAACCTATGCTTTTGAAATGTTTTTAAAATATTTTAAATTATGTGCATTGCTATTTACCTAAAGTCACTAGTTCAAATCTTTAGGAATTAGTTATTCCAACTTTGTTATGCCCTCATTTGACATTGATTGCCATGTACCTTGTCACCCTAGAACTTCCTTTGTCTCAATAATGAGATTACTATTAATCTTTGTGAATATTAGAATGGTAGTATAATGCTTAGTCATGCTATCTAATATCCTTTGGAAACTCTTGAAAATTGGGAAATTATGATTTATTATTAAATCCTTGTGTTTGAAAGTGAAGTGGCAATTGGAGTTGTCACTGTGATTTTAAAATAAAATAAAAATGTGAAAGTTGGTTTAGATTAGGGTGGATGGCTGTTTGGGTTGGTGCAGTAAGCACGAGAACTTGTTAAGTGTATGTTCCACCCTAGTCAATTAAGGACCGACGCTTGTGTTTGTCCAAACTGAGCATTAACCGTACAACCACAAGTCTATATGGGTACGACCTAGCTAACTAACCTATAAAGGTGTAGTTTAGATATCACCAGTGGTGTATTGAGTGCCAGGGTGTACTGGTTACTCATAGTGAGGGACAGGGTTTACTGTACTCATATGGCGCAAGAGGGGGCTTCAGATTGGGCGGATTTAACCCTTCTGCGGTGAAACCTCAGCGGGTGGTCTCTAGCTATACTGGAGTAGGTGAAAGGCTTTGTGATATTTTATCTGGGTCTCATGCCAAAGGAAGCATGTTGACTATTAAGATAATTTATCTCTTGTGGGTAAAGTTGTACAACCTCTGCAGAGTGTAAAACTATTCGAATAGCCGTGCCCACGGTCAAGGGCGGGCAAGGAATGCATTCACATGGTAGATTTCTGGTTTTGGATTTAAAATCAAAAGATTTGTATTCTGAGGGTGGAGGGAACTCTCAGAAGGGAATCCTGGCGGATGGAGCCAGAGAGGGTGGATGGAACCCGCAGTTTAAAACTTGACCAATGGTAATTGGTTAGCTAGTGTTGGTAGTTGGAACCTTCACTAGAAAGTTAATTCGGTAAAAACATTTACTTTATTAACTTGATGCCTTCGAAAATAATTAGTAGTAATTGAATTTTAAAATGTTGCTTTGTGCAAAAGAACCATATAGCCTTCCTTTGTTAAGCCTGCATCTATGCATCTTTCCCAAGACTTGCGGAGTACATTCATGTACTCACGTGCTACACTTCAAATTAACTCTCAGAGGAGATCGAAGCTCAAGAGATGAACTATGACTACTTCGTGGATGGATTCGTCGAAGGCTTTCCGGAGAACTAGGTTGCGTTTCCCCAGTCAATTGCCTGTGGTGTATTGATGGGTCTTCACCGAGTTTATCTTTTGCTTCCGCTGTGTTTCGTGTGTGCGAGGTCTTGAAACCTCAATTGTAATAATGAGACCTTTCGGTCTGTACTCTTTAATATTGTAATAAAGTGTTGCTGGTTATGTATTCATTTCTGTTTAACTGTGTGCACTAGCTTTGATCTGGGACTAGTGCAGTAATACACAGAGGGTCCGGGTTCGGAAATCCGGGGTCCCGACAGAGGTGGTATCAGAGCCAATTTGACTGTAGGACGTGACCTAGTTAGAATGGTCGGTAAAAAAATAGAGCTTCAAAATTTATTTTATAAAATAAAAATTTAATAATGTGCTATCCTTGTCTTTTCTTGTCTTTCTATCCTTACCTTCGTCGTGGCATTCTTCCTTATCTATCTGCTTGCTTCCTTTTTGGAATGGTAATTGTACCCCCTTCCCTTTGTAATTTCTATAGATGGCTCAGTAAGGCTGCGTCTAAGAAGCACTTGGAAAAGCTCGTCATCATGAAGGGGCAAGGACTAGCTCTTTAGTTGTAATACCCAAGTAAAGTCTTACGATTTTAGAACGCTCATATATTATTTGTTTGTGTGTTAGGTGGACTGTACCAAGTCTTTGTATACTTGTAGTACAGTCATCCTTAAAAACTGTTTTGCTTTCAAGCTAAGTTTCTTCTAAGTCGTTGGTTGCTTCTCTTTTGTGTGTTTGTTCGGGATGTTGTTTAGTCGTTCCCCTGATATCTTATCTGTGCTACTTCCCTCTTATCTTTTGCTAACCCCAGTTACCGAAATAGTGCAAGTTCTAATTCTTTCACCGCAGTCAAAGTTTGGAGAATTCTTGTAGACCTAGAGTATATGGAAGACAACAAATTTATGGGAAGTACTCTTGTCAGGAAAGCTGTCATAATCAGTGCATGTCAAGTTAGGTAATTTGGAGAATTGTTGCTAGGGTGATATATTTTGGATTTATAATTGACAAGATTGAATAATATTTGAGAGGATTGAGATAAAAGGCATATTTGTAGATATCAATTGATTATGAATAAATGTGAAGAAAGTAATACTTGTGGATTAAATAGATCATGGAGAATGAGTACAGTAGTAAACTTGGTGGAACTAATTAGATCATAGGAAGTGTCTAAATTTGATACCTTGGATTTATTATCTAGGATTGAAAGGAGCAATTGGATGCAAAACAAGATTTTTGTTGAAGGGATTATTTGTGATTGTTGGAGAATTGGTATTAAGAGATTGATCAAGTAAAGGGAGCGATTAAAAGATTAAGATGTTGAATTATCATAAACTCCATTTTGGGTGATTTGGTTGAATCATGAAGAGTAGATGAATTTTGTGGAGTTACTTGATTATCAGAGTTTGGTGGACCTATTGATGATGAGTGGATACTAGTGGAATTCCAGAAGATAATACCCTTAGATGTCTTGGTGGATTAATTTTATCATTGCAAAGTGGACTTTGATATGACAATTTGAATTTGGTGGATTTAATAGATCATTGCTAGATAATTGGATTTTAACTAATGGGATTAACTAGATCATTTAAGGATGTTCAAATGGATAACCTGGAGGATTTAAATTAATTATGGGAGATAGATGGTCCAATGAGAATTAATTGAGAGATTGTCCGATAAGAATTAATTGAGTTCATTCAAATTTGGTGGAACCAGAATGATGATTATGAAGAGAATGATGTTGGTGGATTAATGAATATTAAATTATGGCTTAGATGATCTTAAAATTGATTGATGATTACTAAAAGTTGGATTAATTTTATATTATTTGACTAGAGTTATGGATCTGTTGGACTAGATAATGATCATAAAACAATTGGTGGAAATCACAATTACAATGTTATTGGATTCTTGTTAGAAAATTCTATAGTTTGCTGTCGATTCAAATTAGAGCAGAGAATAAAAGTTTATGAGATTATTTGTCGAAATCAATAAGGTGCATTTGTGGTATATGATTTTGGAATCAAGAATTTTTGAAGAGTTGAAATAATTATTCCTTCTCGGATGAACACTGGTGGAAGTTAAGCCCTTTTGGTGGAATAATGAATTAATCGATATGATAAGAGCAATTGAAGTTAACCTAGAGCTTGCAGGCGACTAAAGATGTACCAGTCCGATTTGTTGTTGTCTTCCATATTTCTTAGTTAATGGAATACTTCAGAGAAACGACCAACAAGATAGAATCATGAAGGAAGCTGAACGCCACACAAGAAGCATGACCATAAAGTTCCACAAAGTGCAGGAGAGCAACCATTCGAAGTCAAGCAACTTGGGAGCATGAAGAGGACCTAAGAGCCGAGTTTCCTTCTCCTTTCTTTTTCCTAGTCCGTCCAAATCTCGGGGACGAGATTCTTTCTAAGGGGGGTAGATTTGTAACATCCTGATTTTCAAAGCCTTTTTGAAGCTTTTAAAAATAAAATTCACCATTTGAATTTTTTCGGAATTAATTAAAGCTTAATTGGAATTTTTATTAAATAAAAATATTTAATATGATTAAATTAAATATTAACATTTGCCAAAAGTATTTTATTTGTGTTCCTTGTGTCACAAGGAATTTTTCTGTATTTTCTTGGATTTTTTCGGAGTTTGTTTGAGCTCAATTTGAAATTTCCAAAAACAAAAAAAAAAAAAAAAAAAAAAGAAACAGGAGAGAGAATGAACAGTACCCGGGGGTACTGTTCATCATCGTCTCCAGCGCGCTGAGTCCCGATCGATGCCCTGCTCTGTACAGTTTTTTCCCGTTTTTCTCTCTCTTCGTAACTTCCAATCCGGAGATTATCTCCATATCCTCCCAAAAGGAAAGTTGTGCCAAATCACGCAAGGAATCCATCCCAATTGACCTCTTTCCATTTCGTTCATCCGTTTGCCTTTTATCTCCTATTTTCCAAAACGGACTCTAAACCGAAATCCGCGAATTGGAGCCGGTTTCTACCCCTTCCAAGCCTATAAATAGGACCCCTTGACCCCTCTAAACTCATTCCAAGCCGTGGCAAGTCCCTCAAAGCTCAGGACGCCGTCGGCATCGAGGCCCTTCGGTCCCGAATTTGCTCGTCGCGTCTCGAGCTATTCGGTGAGTTTTTCTGTGATTCTTTCACGTCACATTGTGCCATCATGTGCCATCTACCTTCTTGCCAAGTTAATTTGGTTTTGGTGCAGCCAATCTCCCGGAATCGAGTTTTCCCCAATCTAGGTCAAGAGCACTTCCCAACGTCGATTCGTCATCTCCGGTAAGCTTCAGCCCTTGCCGTAATTTTTCTTAGACTTGTCTCGCCGCGTTCTACGCCGTGCTCACTCCCTTTTCCCCAGAAAGCCTCCACAAAATTTCGCCTCCGAACCTCGCCATGGCCGTCAATGGCATCTCGTGTCCCCCATCTACCCGGTGATGTTTTCACCAATCCGTTCGCGTCACTTTGTGCCAAACCATCCCAGGTAGCTACCCTCCAAGTGGTTTTAGATTTCGTTCACCGAGCACCAAGATATTAAGTTTCTCTTTTTCCTTCCCGATGTCGTTCAAACGTCGTTTGCGTCGTCTCCGGTGGGTTTCTGGCCAAGCCGATAATTTTCCTAACTTCACCAAGCCGTGTTCCAGCCCGTGCTCACCCTACTTCTCCACGTTCCTTGCCCGGATTTTATTCCTCTCTCCTACCCATGTCGTTGTAGCCGCCCGTGCCGTCAACGGTCTCCGTTTGGCGTGCCGTCAGTTCCTGTGTGTGCCTTGGGTCCCTAGCAACCCATTTTGCTAGTTAGATTCATCTCCCATGCCTCCTCTCGCCAGCGCTAGCCTTCTCAACAAAAGTACTGTTCTCGGATGAACAGTAACATCTGTGAATTTCCAGCATTTTCTCGCCCCGGCAAACTTTAGATCGCTCGTTCTCCTTCGTCCGAACTCTGATTAACCCGATTCTTTTTCCTAAATTCATCTAAAATTGAGCTCTATCTTTTGGTTCTGGTTTTGAAGTTTTTAGAGTTTATTTGAATTTTATTTGTATTTGTTTTGTTTGTTTTGTCGTTTCGCGCGTAGAATCCGACGTCATCGAAGAGTTTGTCGAACCGCAGCAAGAGGGACCAACCAGTGCACAAGAAGGCAAGTCTCCTTTGACCATCTTGAACCTATGCTTTTGAAATGTTTTTAAAATATTTTAAATTATGTGCATTGCTATTTACCTAAAGTCACTAGTTCAAATCTTTAGGAATTAGTTATTCCAACTTTGTTATGCCCTCATTTGACATTGATTGCCATGTACCTTGTCACCCTAGAACTTCCTTTGTCTCAATAATGAGATTACTATTAATCTTTGTGAATATTAGAATGGTAGTATAATGCTTAGTCATGCTATCTAATATCCTTTGGAAACTCTTGAAAATTGGGAAATTATGATTTATTATTAAATCCTTGTGTTTGAAAGTGAAGTGGCAATTGGAGTTGTCACTGTGATTTTAAAATAAAATAAAAATGTGAAAGTTGGTTTAGATTAGGGTGGATGGCTGTTTGGGTTGGTGCAGTAAGCACGAGAACTTGTTAAGTGTATGTTCCACCCTAGTCAATTAAGGACCGACGCTTGTGTTTGTCCAAACTGAGCATTAACCGTACAACCACAAGTCTATATGGGTACGACCTAGCTAACTAACCTATAAAGGTGTAGTTTAGATATCACCAGTGGTGTATTGAGTGCCAGGGTGTACTGGTTACTCATAGTGAGGGACAGGGTTTACTGTACTCATATGGCGCAAGAGGGGGCTTCAGATTGGGCGGATTTAACCCTTCTGCGGTGAAACCTCAGCGGGTGGTCTCTAGCTATACTGGAGTAGGTGAAAGGCTTTGTGATATTTTATCTGGGTCTCATGCCAAAGGAAGCATGTTGACTATTAAGATAATTTATCTCTTGTGGGTAAAGTTGTACAACCTCTGCAGAGTGTAAAACTATTCGAATAGCCGTGCCCACGGTCAAGGGCGGGCAAGGAATGCATTCACATGGTAGATTTCTGGTTTTGGATTTAAAATCAAAAGATTTGTATTCTGAGGGTGGAGGGAACTCTCAGAAGGGAATCCTGGCGGATGGAGCCAGAGAGGGTGGATGGAACCCGCAGTTTAAAACTTGACCAATGGTAATTGGTTAGCTAGTGTTGGTAGTTGGAACCTTCACTAGAAAGTTAATTCGGTAAAAACATTTACTTTATTAACTTGATGCCTTCGAAAATAATTAGTAGTAATTGAATTTTAAAATGTTGCTTTGTGCAAAAGAACCATATAGCCTTCCTTTGTTAAGCCTGCATCTATGCATCTTTCCCAAGACTTGCGGAGTACATTCATGTACTCACGTGCTACACTTCAAATTAACTCTCAGAGGAGATCGAAGCTCAAGAGATGAACTATGACTACTTCGTGGATGGATTCGTCGAAGGCTTTCCGGAGAACTAGGTTGCGTTTCCCCAGTCAATTGCCTGTGGTGTATTGATGGGTCTTCACCGAGTTTATCTTTTGCTTCCGCTGTGTTTCGTGTGTGCGAGGTCTTGAAACCTCAATTGTAATAATGAGACCTTTCGGTCTGTACTCTTTAATATTGTAATAAAGTGTTGCTGGTTATGTATTCATTTCTGTTTAACTGTGTGCACTAGCTTTGATCTGGGACTAGTGCAGTAATACACAGAGGGTCCGGGTTCGGAAATCCGGGGTCCCGACACTAGACACAGGCGGTGTCGAGGTCAGAACGGTCGGGATGTGTCGAAGACGGTGGAGACTCGAGGTGGTTGCGAAGCTTGGACGACAAGAGACGCGGAAGCTTCCCGGAAGGTGCAGGAGGGGCGAATTGGTAAATTCGCAAGGCTGCACAAGCGAGAGCGGGTTCCGTTGGATTTAGTAGACGTAACGGGTTGGAGACCCGTTAGCCAAGGGCTATAAATAGGAGTGAGTGGCTGCATGTATTTCTATGGCTTTGGGAGAGAGTTAGGGTTTGCTAGAGTCAAAAGAAGCTTTGAGAGTTTGTTTTGGATTTAGGCTTTAGTGGTTGGGAGAGACAGAGGTTCTGTTGGAAGGTGTCTCCTTCATAGCTTCTCTGTGTGTGTGTTTTTCCTCTCCAAGAAGAATGTAGGGTGTGAGTTCTTGGCTTGGGAGAGGGAGAGGATGGATTAATGAACTTGTAATCATTCCTTTTGTTCTAATGTCCATGTGTATGAGGACTCCTCTGTAATCGTTTGATTAGGAATGAAATGTTTGAGTTTTTCTCCCATGCTCTCTGTTTTTCCTTCGATGCCCTCTGTGGGTGATTTATGAGATTTTCGTTTTTGCGTTGTTTCCTACTGTTTAGTGGTAAAATGGGTTGCTCTGTGATGGGAACAGGTCTCAAGATCATTTGATTGGATTCTCCCTAGAGTAAAGAGAATGAATCAAGGTTTTGCATTTTTCCAGTTTCCTGCTCTTGTTTTCCATTTCTAGGGTTTTGATGCATTTTAGGTTTCTCTTCTTGAGATGGCATGAAACTTTGTATGTTGAGTCCTGAGGCTATTAAGCAGCTATCCTCAAAGTTTCATAGCTAAAAGATCAAAGTTGAGATGGGAATTTGATTTTTGAGGATGCTCTCTGTAAGTTTTCAGGTTTCTCCCAAAATCTGAAATACTTGCTTTCAAGTTGGATCTTTTTGTTTCTTCAGGTTCCTCTGACTATTTTAGTCATTTCCCCACTGTTCTGGGCAAAGAATTCTAGAGACACACCTAAATTTTCTCTGCAGTTGGAAGTCTTGAGTTTTTGTCTGAAAATCCTGTTTGCTGCCTACTCTGGAAATTGAGGAGCGATCTGACCGGAGGGCAAGAGGCGGTCAGACCGGCATGGCCCGGGCGGTCTGACCGCCGGCCAGGGAGCGGTCAGACCGGCCCAGGGTGGTGTTTGCAGTTTTGTTCTCTGTGATTTTATTTCTCTTGTTGTATTTCCTCCTAGGTCTCTTTCTCAGTAAGTGTAGGCCTCCAGTAAGCTTAACTTCTTCTTCATAACTTTGTAGCTATTTGGAGAGGAAACGTTCTATGAGTTTTTGGGATCAAATTTTAAGTCGACATTCACCCCTCCTCTGTCGCCAACATCGATCCAACAAAATATCCACAAAATTCCAAACACACCTATCATACCCTACCATCTCTTTATCTTCCCCACCTCTCTTTCGTCTCCCTCCCCATTGTCCTCGATTTGCCGCCATGTCTCCAAAATCTCCCGTTGCCGCCCTCAATCTCACCCCTCTCCTTGTCCACCACCTCTTTTGCCGCTGCGCTTACGTGCCCACCCATCCCCCCTTCTACCCAATCATCGCCTTCATTACCAAGCTGACATGTGGCACCTAATTGACGTCAATTGTACCCATTGATATCGTGGTGATATTTTCGCCACTTTCTTGTTGACGGCAAATAGAGCTATAATGTTGGCCGTGGTACGAGTTCCACAAAAATGTGTCGATAGGAGATGGCTATGCTCCAATGCGCAAAATCATCGTCCCTTCAACTTTGTTTTGCATGAAGGGGCCATCCTGTCCACCACATCATCCTATATCCTACGGTGAAAAAAAACAACCTACATGGTGCCCTTCAAGGTGCCCTTTAAACTATCATCATACCCACAGTCCAGCTAATGTATGGATCGAAGGAAAGCTTTTACTATTATCATAGCCTATGCGTATAATCTTCTCTTCTTTACCTCTCTTTTTCATGTACTTTTTAAGTGAAAGAGGACAATAATGGAAAGGAGGCTTTTCGGCCGAGCAAAAATTTATCTGTTTCTTCTTCCGGAGGAGTGAAGCAAGGGCAAAGGCAAATTGAGTGCGCAGCTAACCCACGTCGTAATGGCGTGGTGATGATGATATCAAAGGGCATGGCGGGCCCCACCGTCCGTTCTGCCCTGGGTGCGCGTATAATGGTTGTGCCGGTGGTGCCGTCGTCGCCATCATCATATCGAGTTCCCAATCCATCCGTCGCACAAGCCCCTCCA
Source organism: Dendrocalamus latiflorus (assembly GCA_017311315.1). Classification (NCBI taxonomy): domain Eukaryota; kingdom Viridiplantae; phylum Streptophyta; class Magnoliopsida; order Poales; family Poaceae; genus Dendrocalamus; species Dendrocalamus latiflorus. The sequence goes on along the minus strand of CM029653.1, from coordinate 31,991,680 downwards.
TTAGTACTACACCGTATTATCAGTAGCACTAATTAACCTGCTTATGCTAAATTAAACTAATCGATTGCTTTCGAGATCGTGCCCATAATCGAGCGCAGCGAGTGGGCGGCGTCGCATCGTCCCAAACACGGCGAAAAAGTTGATCTTGGCTTGGAACTATCGTTTTCTCGACACTTGCTGCTGGAGATCAAGTAGATCACACCCACAAAATACTCCTGGAGAGCTAATTAAGGCGCGCACGGAAACTCCCTGTGATACCTACGGTAAATTGCAGTATATGATGAGCTTACTGGAAACCCAATAATTACGAGTTGGGAACTTGTTTGGCTTGCTTGGAGAGGTGAGGGGCCTATTAGTACTGAGATATCTCTACTACTTAGAATAAAAAATAGGTGGTGATTAATTTGCACCTCCCCTTCTCTCTCCTTATGTGCCAACATGTTAGCCTCTTGTAACACACGAGTGTTTTTTATGAACTAATCTATCAATAGATTATAGTTATTAGTTAGCAATTTCAAAGATGGAAGTTGAACCCCATCACCTCTAGCATCATATGCATGGTAAAACCGTTGGTACACTTGTACGAGGCTGGGTCAAGGTCAAGGGGTAGTCGGACCTTGTAATTAGCCACAGCACTAGAAGTCCATACTATTTAGATGCTCTACCCACCGTCCAAGTCACCTAATTCATTCATACACGTGCACCTAAATACTTCAAAACAATGTTAATTAATGTGAGCGCATGCATAAACTAGATGTATTCACATTGCTCGATTTTGATATGCACACTTTAAACTATGTTAATTAATGTGAGTGCATGCATAAATAGGTGTATTTATACTGCTCAACACTGCTACAAAACAAGTTATACTAGAAGTTTCATCATAAACGGTTAACCAAAACCGTTAGTATTAAGTACAATCACATATGATTTTAATACAAACTGTCAGTGAAGAGAAAATATCACAGATGGTTCATAGTGAAAACCGTCTATAAAGTATCATAGATGGTTATTAACAAAAACCATCTGTGATATTTTCAAATATCACAAATGGTTTTTTATTTAAATGATACTTCACAGACGGTTTGTATTAAAAACCGTCTATGATATTACTTCATCACAGACAGTTTGTATTAAAAATTGTATGTGATATTTTACCACCCCCTCTATTCAAACTGAAGCATCACGACCTCTTGATTCCGCTACCGAAATGCCCTTATATATGTCTCCCCCACATGCCTCCCCATTCCCCAACATACTCCAAACCAATCCACCTGCTAGTTTCACCAAACCGCCAATCGAAGCGCCGACCACCTCCCCCGAGCTCCTCCGCATCTGATTGTGATGTCATGGTTCACTACACAAGGCACTCTTATCATAAGAGTGCCTTGTGTAGTGCCACCGTTGTAACACAACGGTGACGCTGCCGCCTCCTCTCCTTCATCGGCGTTTGTACTTTGTTCATCCCCCATCCAATCTCCTCCCCTCTCTTCCTTGATGCTTGGATGGATATGACGTGTGTGAAAATTATTTGTTGATGCCTTAGTTCTTGCATGTGATGCTTGGATGGATATGGTTAGGATGATCTTGTTCTCATAACTAGGCATATTTTGGTTCATTTGTATTATCCAATTACGCTGTTTATAGTGCAAACAACGCATTCAGAGAATATTGATGAACTAAAAGAGGCTTACTTTTGAGTTCGATAGAAACTTATCATAGATGATTTTATTTAGGAACCATCTATATTAATATACTATCACAGATGGTTCATAGTAAGAATTGTCTATAATAATTGTTATCATAGATGGTTCTATTTAGGAACCATACGTGATAATTGTATCATAGACGAAAAAATCGTCTGTAATGCACTTAGGGTGTTACAGACCTATATGCACAGACGGTTCAAAAACCGTCTACGATGATGTTTCCGAACTATCTGTGATGAGCTTTTCTCTAGTAGTGCAACTTTGATATGCACATGTGAAGGCTTGATTTTGTACATCTCTTGTATAAAAAAAACATTTTGATATCTCTTTTGCTCAAATATAAAGGTGCTAGCAGTAGATTTGGGGCACAACAAAGTCTGAGCATGACGCTGGAGGTGTGTTGTGAGTTAGGGTGTGGTTGTTGAGCTGAGGATGTGACGCAAGCGGTGTGGGCCTTGGTCAGATAAACATCGAAGTGAAGGGTACAATGCTGGTGCAGGTTGAGTAACAAAAATATAGAGGTGTACCATAATTTGAACATAATGATGCTGGTTCAATATGTTGGGTTGATTAGGCGGAGACTAGTTCTTATGGAGAGACGAATCTAGCATAAGCAGGGAATGGTTAGGTTTTAATCCTCGAGCAGAGGTGAGGGCATAGGCCGCTGTGGCAAAGCTGAGCACGTTGAATACGACAACGAAAGAAAAAGCTCTCATGTTGTTGCGAGTTCCTTGCTCAAGGCAAGATGGTATATCTAAAAAAGAATAGATTCGTTTTAGTTCACCAGATTGTCTCTTACCTGCCCATAGATTTAGCAGGTGTTTTTTAGCTCATTGGCCATCCGTTGGGAGCTCGATCGAGTACCATGGCGCAGTCGAGTGAGTGGCGTAGACCAAGCTTGATGACAACAGCTCGATGGGTTGATTTCATACAATTTTTTTTAGTCTCTAGTAAAACATGGACATTGAATTAGTATATACATTAATTTTAGTCACATGGTACATGTTTTATTTGTTACATTAAGAGGATTCGATCGGCCAGTCCTACATTCTTAGTATGACTGATTAATCGGGACGATTGAATTTGAATCAAGCTAATCGAACTTTATTTGATGGGTAAAATCCAAAAGAGAAACCATAGAAGTTATTGATTTTGTCACTTATCCCCCTTGCAAGTTATTTTGGTTTATTAACACTCCCGCAAGTCATTTTACCGTCTAATCGGCCTCTCCTTGTCGCTCCTCTTGCTCGTCACCGGCAACGGTAGCTCAAAAATGACGGCAGTGACTGCTCTCCTCTGACATACGTACGTGTCAGATATGACGCGGCAAGGGGATGCAGCCGCTGCCTAGTTTCCATGGTGTTAGATTGACTAGTGGGTCCCATGTATGCTGATGACATGTGAAGTTCGAAAGAAAATAACTGGTAGCAATTTTAATAAACCAGAATAACTTGTACGAAGGTTTTTGGATTTTTCTTGTTATTTCATTTACTAGAAGTCATGCCATAATCGATCCTTCACACACTACTATTATTTTTTAAAAAGTGATTGATTTACACTACATATCTAAGATAACTTTTACAAGTATTTACAGCCATCGTTAGGAACGTAGAAAAACTATTTCAACCTCCTGTGGAACCGAACTGTTACTCTTTCGAAATTATTATATGCCCGCACATCCTTTAATGGAAATAGGATCTAATGGATGTAGGGCTTGTTTATATTAGCTTCTGCTGATGGTTTTAACTGTGGTTAATAAATAGTAGTGGGCCTAGTGGCTGATAGAAACGGCTGATAAATAGTAATGTGTGATAAATAGTAATGCATTATATAAGAAAGACGGTAGAACAAAAGACACTATAATATTCGAACCATCATGTGACTTACGGAATTATGATGTAATAAAATATAAAATAAATTACAATATGTAAAAGCACATATGGTAGTGGCTAATCAATAGTAATAGCTGATAGAAACGGTTCATAGAAACTGATAGAGCTGTTATATTGGTTTTGACTTGTGAAAGCAAAATCTAGAAATAAAGATAATATGAACGGATCCTTAAATTTATTCCACAAACCCACTTTAAGGGCATCAGTTAGGGCAGCCGCCGCCCGATCGAAGAGATCCAACCATGCAAGCATGTGGAGGTGTGCACCCAATCAAGTGTGAATTAGCTAGCCGAGAGTGCCAACATTTTCACGGCATCCTTCACACGTTCCTTCGGATAAACGCGAGGAAAAGATGCCCCATGAGAGTGAGGGCGGCCGGACTCTCCCCGTAGCTCCTTGCCCAGCCTCAGGGCGACGGGTCTTTACTTTTCAGCATTTAAAAAGCTGCTTTTTATTTTTTTTATAGTAACTATCTTTTAAATAAAGTGTTTTTAAAGTGAGATTTATAAGTTTATTATAGTACACACTATACCTATTTCATTTTTATGAGCCAAAACCGTATATGAGTTTCTGTTCACTACTACAGAAGTACTATTAGTAGACACCAAATTATAGACGGTTTGAGAAAACCGTCTGTGACCGACACTATCACAGACGGTTTTAATTTGGACACAGTATCACAGACGGTTCTTACCGATGAACCGTCTGTGATACTAGAATATCACAGACGGTTTTTATTTAAAACCGTCTGTGATAATCCTGCTACATATTTATTGTGCCGCTCAGAACCGCATCTGTCTTCATTTCGATCTAGATCTAGCCGGTCTTGCGCTCTGTCTTCATTTCGCTCAGGAGGCAAGCTAGGCGATTTCAGGCCAGTTAATTTGGTGGGAGGAGGGCAGAGATAGAGTTTTGAAGATTCATACGTTCCTGGTTGCCCTGGATATGGTTAGTAATGAAATTTATTTTTTTTGCATTACAATTTAGGTCTAAGTTTTGGTAAGTGTTATTGAAGATTGTTTGGATTTACTTGAGCTCTAGATCAATTCCCGTCATGTGGGAGGCCAAATTTGTCAGAATTGTTGGTTATATACCTTCAGCGATTGCTGGGGAAATAGCTGTTGTGTTTATAATATGAATTAAGCTAGCAAAGCCTTAATGCATGTGGTATATATATAGTAATAATTAATTAATTTAATTTTTAATACTAATTTGTTATATATGCATAACGTAGGACCGAAGCTGGATGTATGCCGCGAACCGTGTGAGTGAAGAGTACATTAATGGCGTGTCTACTTTTACAAGAGCTGCCGAGGAGAATATATTGAATAAGGGGGTGGAATATATGTACTGTCCATGCACTGACTGTGAGAATTTAAAGATGTTTAAGAACCGAGAGCAGATTGAAGCGCACTTGATTCGGAGGGGTTTCAAAAAGGGTTATACATGTTGGGCCAGTCATGGCGAACTCAATGATATGCCGCCCGATGACATCGCCGGTGAAGTGAATGATATGCCGCTGGATGATGTCGATTTTTGTTCGGATTCGGATAGGTTGCACGATGACAATCTGGATCAGATGCTTTGCAATGTAGAAGAGAACTATGATGAGAGAGAGTATATTAAATTCCAGGGCTTGATGGAGGACTCGGAGAAACCTTTGTTCACGTGCTGCAGGTCAAAGTACACGAGGTTGTCGGCCGTGCTTGAACTGTTGAAATTGAAGGCAAGCAACGGTTGGTCCAACAAGAGTTTCACGACGCTGCTAGGTCTTTTAGCGGACATGCTTCTAGAGGGAAATGAGTTGCCTAAAACCACGTATAAAGCCAAAAAGATTCTTGGTCCATTGGGAATGGAAGTAGAAAGAATACATGCATATCCGAACGACTGTATCCTCTACTGTAAAGAGTATGCAAACATGCATGTATGTCCGGTGTGCAACGCATCCCGATACAAACGTAACAGTCAATCAGATGACGGCAAGGGAACAGACGTGAAGAAAGGACCTCCTGCTAAGGTGGCATGGTATTTTTCTATAATTCCCCGTTTAAAACGGTTTGTTGCAAATCCAAAGTTAGCAAAACTGCTACGTTGGCATTCGGAGGAGTGCAAGAAGGATGGAATGCTAAGTCACCTTGCTGATTCTACCCAGTGGAGAAACATCGATAGGAGTTTTGTAGACTTCGGTGCAGAACCAAGGAATATAAGGTTTGGACTGAGTACAGATGGAATGAATTCTTTCAGTAGCACGAGCAGCCGACATAGTACTTGGCCTGTGACTCTCTGCATCTATAACCTTCCTCCTTGGTTGTGTATGAAGCGAAAGTATATTTTGCTGTCGATACTTATCCAAGGGCCAAAGCAACCTAGGAGTGATATTTTGTTTGTGAAATGAATTGAGATGTGAATTGAATGTATACATGTACATGTTGATCTGCTTGTTTCAGAGGGCATGGCTAGCATTTCCTGAGGTTAGCCAATAAACAAAAATAGGTTTAGGGGTAGAAGAGAGTATCACAGATGGTTTTTAACTAAAAACCGTCTGTGATATTTGCACCACAGACGGTTCAAAAGCCGTCTGTGATGACCTTGTATCATTACTGACCCATAAATTCAGATGGCTCACAAAATCATCTGTGATGATGTTTCTGAACCGTCTGTAATACGGTTTTCTGTAGTAATGGTTATCTGTGTTCTCTCTCATGAACAACTCAAAAACCTTAAGTCTAGCCAAAAGTTATAAACGAAAACCAAAATGAACAAGCCCGACTACGTGTCAGTGGACATGTGATGCCATATGGAGAGCGTGCGCAGCCACAGGACACAATCATTTGGTTGTTCTTGAAGAGAGAAAAGCCTCGACCTAAGATTATTTTATAATTGAATATGTCGCGTGTAGTTAAACAGAATGAATTCATGGATCTAGCACTGTAGCAATTTTTTTTCAAAAAAGCCCTTGAACGCCTATTTTTTGCAAAAAATGGCCCCCTCCTCGGGTTCGAAGGGCTTGGTAGGTGACACGTGTCACCTGTCGTATCCCCCTTGCTCGGTAGGAGCTAGGCTAAGCTCGAGTGCGACAAGGCTCGGCTCAGTGCAATAGGTGGGTGGTTGCCGAGCTACCCTGGTTTGGCAAGTGTGCTGCCATGTGGTCCCCACGACTCGGTAGGTCTGCTGGTTGGCCCCGCACGGAAGACTATCTGCTTGAATAACCCACACTAACTCACTGTTTGCATAGTATAACAGTTTTGAACAGGGCAATGAAAACAGCTCCATCTTGTAAATAGTGCATATACATTACTAAAAAGAAATGTAAGAATGGACTACGTGTAGCCTGACATAGCATTTAGGGTGAAAGTATGGAACCATATGGTACCCACATGGCGTGGTGGTCATCCAGTCGGTGTGGATGTGGCTGGTTGTCGTAGTCATGGCAAGCGCAATTATAGCTCAGGTTGATGTAGCAGCAATACGGGTGGTAGTCGCTGCTGAGGTGCACGACCTCATCGTTGTTACTCTCTCTGATTCTCTATCTATAGAGCTCGTTGTTGTTAGACCTCTCGGTCTAGAGCTTCACGTGCAACTCTTCTAGGCGAATGTGCAGTTTTTGAATGTAAACCAGGTGAGTATTTGATACGATGGTTCAACCCACTCGGTGAACTTACAATCTGTTGTCTGCAAGAAAGATGAGGTTACTACAAATGTTCCATGTGTGCAAGTATATGTAGGTAATGAATCACTTACTATGAATAGAGATTAGCGAAAGAATCGATATCCTGGTTACACGTGGTCATCGCAAACCTGCACCACTGCATCGAGGTTATGCTTGCATTGCGACCAAGGCTTGTGGATGTGGCGGTAGTCGTGGAGGAGATTTCTAGGTATGTACGACTCCTGCATTTCGAGCGGTAGATCAGGGCTTAGGGGGTCATGGTCACTTTAGATACTCGTGTCTTTGAGGTAAGGGTCACGGCATCAAAATCCAGCCCGTGCCTACCATCCCCTCCCACACTTAAACTTGCTGGAATGTTTGCCATGCTTCTGTTCACGTAGTATGATTCCTTGCAAGACATAAAAGTATGTTTGAGTGTCTGTACTATCAGTGTCCATGCGAAATTCACATTAAAAGTTATAGAAAATAATGTACCAACATTGCAGGAAATGCCAATGTTATAGAGAATGAACGAGTACACATGTGGTATAAATTGACATGTCTACGGGGCAGCCAATGAAGTGGGTGTATTCGGGCAGTTTTCCATGGAGTGGCTCGCTATCTTGCATGGCCTGCACTTGTGTAGGCTTTGTCGTTGGCCACATTGACTATCATCCATGTTATTGCGGATGTGGCGAGACTGATGTTTGCTATGCTCAGGCTGCTTCAGTGCGTCATTTGACACCTACTTCACTTCCCACAGCTAAAGGTCTGTGTAATACATGTCCACCCCATAGGAGTAGAACTCAGCGCTCTATGTCTCGCACAAATGGTGGATATTGTAGTACTCTGAAATATACTGTATGGAGGATTGCTGTTGCATAGTGCACGTGGCGTACACATGGAAGCAATGCTTGTGAAGGAGCATTGGCATGATGCACGAGCAGGTCGTGACTTTGCCGATAGTGCATGCATGCTTGCGATCGCCTCTTGCGTGGCCCATAATGTACTTGTCCCTTAAACGGACCTTGAACTTCTTCTTGACATCGTCCATGGTCTGAGCGATGTGTGAATGAGCCTTCACCATTTTTTGCTCTGCGTATGCTTGCATGACTTTTGAGAGTTGCCTTCCTTCATCCAGGTGCTTCTTCGTAATCGTGGCCCTGTTAACAAAGTAGCCAATGGTGCGGTTCCAACTCTTGTCCACAATTGTAGTGATCGGGAGGGAGTGCACACCCTTTAGCACACCATTGTACACCTTCGATACATTGGTCATCATAATACCGTACCTCGCACTGTCCGTATCATGAAGCAGGGACCATTTCTCCATGTCCAAGGCATGCAAGTTGATCCATTGGGTGAACTTGCCTGTAGTTGCGGGAGCAGCCTGAGCTGCAATGGTTCTGCATATTGCATTAAACTTGTGCCTCTAGTTCTGCATGCATAATTTTTTGAACTTCTTCATAAACTCATTGTTGTGGAAACGAATGTGAAAGTTCACCGCCAGAAACCTCATGCACAGTAGGACCTCAGTCGTTTCACTGGAAGAGTAGTTGAGCCCCTTGTTGCATGGTAGTCAGCACTGGTAGCAGCCCACTACTGTAGTCCATGCTAAGGTAGACGTTGGGCCAATCTTGGACTATTGCTTGCTTCACATTGGCCAAAAACCATAGCCAGCTATCGGTGTTTTCATTGTCCACAATTGCATATGCCATTGGGAGTAGCTGGTCATTTGCATCGATGACCCTCGTCATCAAGACTATGCCCTTGTACCAGTCAGAGAGGAACGTGCTATCCATCGTGAGCACTGGACAGCAATACTTGAACCCCTCAATCACCTACCAAAACGCTTAGAACATCCAGTCAAGGATGAAACAATTAGGGCCCTTCATAGGGTGCGCCTTCTCCATCTTGTTTACATATGTCTCGGGATTATTTTGGGCAATCTAATACAACATTCATGGCATAAAGTCATAGACCTCCTCGTACGTGTTGTACATCCCATGTATGACATTCCTCCTCACTCGCCACACCTTACCATAGCTGACCAGGAAACCAACCAGGTTCACGGCATCGCCCATAAATAGCTTTGTTGAAACTGTGACATCTGCAACTATGAGGTGACTTATCGGGCCAATGACAAGTGATGATTTCACATTGCGGAGCCTGTGTAGTGTCTTTGCAAGCTCACAGGTGTGGTCTTTGACCATCATTATCCGAAATTCTGTTGCTCTGCCTCTGAATCTTTGCGCACCAACCTTTGTAGGACAAGAGCCATCCAAACACTTCACCATGTATGTATCGGGGTTTGACCTATGCCCCTGATAGTGCAGCTTTGCGGATGGAATATCTTGTAATGCTTGCTGCACGACACTCTTGTTGGGGAAGCGTTGCCCTTTGAGGATACTGTCTTCATCGAAGGACCATTTAGACCCACCTTTAGATAGCAGAATTTCGGAAGCCAAGGAAACAACATCCAATCTTGAGGAGATGTACTCAACATCCGTGCACACAATGCTACCAGGTGCACCACCCCTACCTCCACCAGCCCCATCTCCACTACTAGCTGTGTCAGATCCTCCTCCTTGCTTGAATGGCTTCCATCATTCATGGCAATCAATACGCGCTACCCACCATCTCTCTGCACCTTTTGTTAGTTGAAAGTTATGAGCCAACCTGGACAGCTGTTCATTATCCCGGCTAGCACCATATTCCACCACACCACTAGCACCAGTAGGTTCCACGTCCCTGGCACCATCCCTAGCAACATGACACTCACTACCACATAAAGGGTCATCATAAACGGTTCGAAACCGTCATCATAGAGGGTTTCTAAACTGTCTGAATTTATGTGTCTGTGATAATAGGTGGTTACCATAGACGGCTCTCAAACCATATGTGATAATTTATAACACAACCAATTTTTCAAAAAAACCGTCTGTGATATATCAGATATCACAGACGATTCTTAAACATAGCCATCTTTTGATATCTGACATATCACAGATGGTTTATACCCAAAACCATTTGTGATATGTCAGATATCACAGACGGTTTTTAAATATAGCTGTCTGTGATATTTGACATATCACAGACGGCTAATACTAAAAACCATCTGTGATATGTCATATATCATAAATGGTTCTTAAACATAGCTATATATGATATCTTATATGTTATAGATGGCTAATACCAAAAACCATCTATGATATGTCATATATCACAGATGGTTTGGTGTAGCCTCACTTGAATAGATAAATTATTTTCTATTTTTTTAGCCAGCCTCAGAAAATACTAGTCATGCTATTTGAAAACAAGCAAAAAGATCATATATATATAGCACATGACAATCATTACACAGATCTCACAAATGAATTAAATAACTAAATGAAGTACAATTGAATGAATTGTTTAATTAAGCACAATTGAATGATTACAATTGTATCAAATGTTTGATCATCTAATCATCATCACCGAGGTTGAACTCTCCATCTGAGCGAATGACCTCCGCCATCAAGAATTCGGAGAGCTTTCCTTGAACTTTGACGAGTTTGTCAAGATCGAATGCACTTTCATCGAATTCCACACCCTTTCACTAGGAGTGTTAAAGTCATTAGCATACACACACAAACACACACTAACCAGTGTGCAGGTGTAGAATACGTAGACAAGTTACTGATATTTCTGAATAAAGTTACCATCAGTTTTGAATGATGTTATTGCCAAACCTTCATAGTGCTAAAAATTTATCATCGGTTCTACATGAAGTTACCATCGGTAGCTAGTAAAGTTACAGCAAATGCTCACAGTACGTAGTTGGTGGTAACTTTCTTCACAACCAATGATAACTTTTCGAACAACCAGTGATAACTTGCCAGAGCGCAAAACTGTGTGTAGAATAGCAATATATATGTATGTATGTATATATATATATATGTATATATATATATATATATAAATTGATAATCATGAAATATTTATTGGCAAGTTGACAAACCTCTAGATCATTTGTCTTAATGGCCATGATTTCCTATATATGGCAACAAACGTAGAATCCACATATGTTGCCCTGTAGCTACTTGTGGCACTATAAAAATAGAATTACATACATATGTATTGTCAGTTCTAGATTCTTATTATGAAGTGTGATATAGGATTGTTGTGTTGTAGCGGGTACCGAAAATCATGTCCTGTGTCGCGGTGTGGTGCTAGATTTCTTATGTCTCCCTCCCTGGGCAACATAAATGCTAAACGACCTATGTAATTCAAAAAATTTAGCCTCAGCCATTGCAAATGAAGGGAAGACTACAATAGAGTTATGTATGGAGGAAATGAGTTTACCTGTCAATTGCTTGTTGTATACGGGTGAAGTCATGGTTGCTCCTAAGTAGGGAATCAAGGTGTATTATTTTGCTCCACTTTGGTACAATCTTGCTCCACTTTGGTACAATCACAATCAAAATCCAGTGCGACCTAGTCATGTATGTCGCCATAGTGATTAATCCTAAGTTCATGTTGTGTATAAAGTAAAACTGAAACTTGTATGACAACTAGTCAAGCACTTACCTTTGGTTGAAGGATACCAGGATGTAGTCCTTATCACTCCGAGTAAGCAATCCTGTCATTATGTAATCTTCGATGAATGATGCGTTTTCGTTGATGGATTGCTTAAAGACCAAGTGTGGGTCGAGGAAACCCACTGGTTCTCGCCATCGTTGGACTTGTTGGATCTTGATCATGGATTTACATATAAGCAATAAGTTATGACATTTATTGGTATTACGTGAATGTAGAACTTGATTATATAGTACATTTATAGTGTCTAGCATCATAGAAGTGAGGCATCGACTTCTTCGAGGTTGAATAGTAAGAATAAGTCTTCGAATGTCTTGACGAAGTAGGTTGAGTCATGGACGAAATGTGCCTTTGTGTATCTCACGGTGAGTGCACTTTGCTGGTTTGGTTTTCTATTGGACCTTTGCATGTACCAGGCATGCAAATTCCTTCAAACCAGTCTAAGGCTAGGTAATTGTGACTCAGAGATCAATGATAATCTGAGCTTGTACTTCCATGGCTTGGCAGACACCTTAATCTTCTTCAGTTGGGTGTTAGCGTCTCGCTTGCGATACACCTTTGGCGTCATCTCCACGAGAGCCGATACGATGGTCTTCTGAAGTAGAGCTTGAGGTGGAGTCATAGAGGGTTCTGTTTGACCATATGGTTGTGTGGAGATCGCGGCACGGAAGGGTCAAGGGAGATGTCCCTCTTAGGCCACTGGATGAATGTGTGGATGACGTCTCCTAGTGTCATGATCTCTTCGTTGGGGGCTTCTCTAGTGGGATGGCCCTGAAATCATCATTAATCATATCCAACTAGACCTTTGCAAAACCAGTCTCTAGCTAGGCACTATGCACCTACATCCTTGGCAGGCATAGAAACACCATCCCCCGCCCAGCCTTAATGGGAATGGAGCCAACCCCTGACTCTAAGGATGCACAACATGGGCTCCTACATAATGATATATGGTGAGCTAAGGCATCCAACAAGTCTATCTATATAGCATTCTAGAGAGGTACGTTACTTGGATGTTGTCAATAGGTAAGTGGGCATTGCTATATTCAGAAAGTGGCATGGACGTGCAGATACTCCAACGTTGAGGGGGTCTGGGTTTTGCAATAACGAGGGTGGCTTGTGAGTGGTTGTGGACGTCTCCCAATTCCTCCCTCAATGAATCTATCTCTCCTCGAAGTGAGGTAGTTATCTTCTCTCGAAGTGAGGCAGATAGCTGTTCCTCAAGTTGTGCACGAAGCTCTTGTTTCATTTGTTTGTCGCGCTCGGCCTTGGATCTCTTCCTACTCTTATACGCCTCAGAGTCATTTGGGACTCTTTGCCTCTAAGGTGCATAAACCCCCATGCCTCACGTGCAACCTAGGTTCTCCTTGTTTCCCAGAGCCGTGGATAACATATCTTTCTCCCCGACTGCTTCGAACGAGCCTTCGAAATATTCGGTAGCCAATGCTTGTTGCAAGAGGTAATCATGTTATTTTAGACCCCATGAAGTTATGGAACTATTAACAATTAGGTAGTTTAACATATATTACTAGGCGTTGAGAGACTTCCTCGTCTGCGGGGTTTTTTGAAAGAGGAGACGCTCGAAGACATGTTTGATAACCTCGCTCCTAACCAATTTCAGATACGCTCATTTGTGATCCCGGCTAATGGTAGGGAGGCTTCCTATCAGATTGCGATCTCATCTTGCTTCCTCCATTGCAGGATTTTACCCATGTACCCAGTGGTGCCGAGTCTATGGGGGTGAGTGTTTTGTGCCTAGAGAGTCTTGTGCACCATGCTTTACTATTAAAATTTGGTCGTCGTCTTCATCCGCAAAAGGCCTTCCATGTTTCCAGTGACAAGAAAGGATACCTCATGAAGCGCATGCGATTCTTGGTCATGTTCTACATGACAAGCATGCTCTTGAAGGTCTTCCACATTTTTCTCATCACGAGGAGCGCCTGCTGTCACACGAGTCCCCTGATTTCTTCTAGGATCTTGAACGAGTTTGAAATTCCACCCACAACTAATTTTTATCATCTTTTATCAAAGCTTTCCATTTTTCTACGGTGATGAGGACCCGTTGCCTTCAAATGATCCCGCAGGTAGTTCAGAATGCTACTGCTGCTTTCTTCACTTGCAGAGGTAGCCCATTTGGAGAAAATTTCGTGATGGTCATTCGGCCATTTAGTATTTTCGATACTCCTCTACCACACTTAGTTACCCTGGTCTTCAGAGCGTCAGACTCATTCAGCGACATCGATGGTGATGATGATGACATCACCTCTCTTACAAGGAAAAACTAATTACAGTGAGTTGTAAGCATAAAAAATTACAAGATGAACATTAAAGCATCGTACACTTGGACTTGAAAAGGCATGAAGCAAATTAGTGCTGTAATATTCCTCTTGTACACCTACTACTCGAACTCACAGTGTTTTATGCCTCTTTTTTTTACTTAAACTAGTAGCCACCTATAGAAGTAAGAAGAGATGGGTTGGAGGAGGGTAGACAAGAACATAGTGGAAGCTGAAGTCGAGCGTGGACCACCGGGGACCCAGAAGGCCGACCGTGAGGATCACATGAAGGTGACAATTTTGGCAATGACAAGGGACCTCCATCCACATCTTCATCCTCGTGAGGACCACACCGAGACTACCCATAACAACCTTACCACTTCCAACCCGACACAAATAGGTTCACCATCCCTCCCACATCCATTTCTCCATTCCTTTTTGGGTTCCACATAAAAAAGATACTAACAGATATGGATGGATGTAACACACATGCGGTAAAAAGTGGGATTTGGGATCCATACCTTTGGGAGGAGAGATGACAGGGAGGAAAGAACTCATGAAAACACAATAACAGATATGGACGGATGTATCACACATGAGGTAAAGAAGTAGAGTTTGGGATCCATACCTTCGGGAGGAGAGGCGATAGGGAGGAGAGGCAGCGTCGGGACGAGAGGCAACGGGAAGGAGAGGCGGTGCGGGGAGGAGAGGCGGTGTTAGGAGGAGAGGCAACAGGGCCACCACAGTAGGTGAGGAAGGAGAGCATGGAGACATTGGGTTCTCCGTCGGCAGTGGGAGATGAGGAGGCAAAGGGGACACAAGTGAGGAATAAGAGCGCAAACCCTATGGGGCCCTACTTATAGAACTATCATAGATGGTTCTATTAAATAACTGTCTGTGATATTACAGTTCCATAATGGAACCATATATGATGTAGTAACATATCATAGATGATTCTATTATAGAACCGTCTGTGATGTTGTAGCATATCATAGACGGTTCTATTATGGAACCATTTATGATACATGATTGTTTGTACCACTAAATTGCCTGTGATACATATATCACATATAGTTTGTGCCACTAAACCACCTGTGATAATTCCTTCTATATACAACATATCAGGTTTTTTGGCTAGCTTTAGGAAATGTTTGCCATGCCCTCTGAAAACAAGCAAGTAGATACAATCATAGATGTAATTATTTCAAAATTACTGAATCAATTACAATAGAATAGCTCCTTAATTACATGCCAAGTTTCTTAATTACATTGGAATAATTTTCAAATAGGTGTTCGCCGTGTGGGATCATTGCACTTGGCTTTTTTTTACTTTTAAATAAAGCCCTTCACCATGATCGACATGCACATATCTTGCTTCATCACTTGGTTCTTCCTCGAGCCTGATGCTGTCTTCGAATAGAGGCAATTCATCAAATTGATTCTACTCTTTCTCATCCGTGGCATTCTCAACTCTGACAATCTTTCTTTTTCCAAGAATAACTACGTGGTACTTCTTATTTGCCCGGTCGGTTACATAAACAACTTGAACAACCTGCCTCGCGAGTACGAATGGTTCATCTTTGTGTCCTACACATTCGAGGTTTATCTTGAAAATTATGTAGTCAAGTTCCCAAATCTTCTCTACAAGCTCATAGTAGGAGCTTGGGCTAGCAGTACTGAACTTTATGAAATGCATCTATGTGGATACTTGAGTTCTGGACTATGCTCTTTCTATCCTTATCTGTTGTATAAAATGTGTACCCATTAATGTCGTATCCTTGCCATGTCACAATTGTAAATTTTGGCCTTTTTGCCAACCATTGCAGTGTTTCACTTGATGACCTCATAGTGAATCACACCTTTAACCATTTGTTGAATCGATGGTTGTGCTATCTCATGATCCAAACCTCCGACCGACCTGTATCTTCTTGGCATAGCATGTCTTGTGCTCTTCAACATATAAGGATACTTCAGTCATGTGTTGCAAGACTATGAAATGGGCTTGAGTGTTCATAACCAGATCAGGAGCTATTACTTTTTTTTCTGATGGTCCTGATACCCTCTAGCCTGCCCACGTGATGAGATAGAGGCACACATACCGGTTCGACCTGAGCCATATAGTCGACGCAGAACTCAATGACCTCTTCGATTGCATAACCTTCGATGTGAATTCTCATGTACCACTTGAATGGGTACATATGACATTGAAACATAGGGCCAAATATCTTTATCTCTTTCACAAAGTGTGATGAGAACATCACTTTTATGCATACAACCAACATTCCTCATAATAGATCTAAACATATGCACTTGCAAGGTCCAATCACAACAGCTCGCACACATCAATTGAACCATAAGGTAACATTATTTCTAGGAGAGCATTTTGTTCCTAATAAGAATATGTTGCTACCTGATGCATGTGATGTTCTTTTAATCAGGAACTTAGGAGTTGATCATGAAGGAAAGCATGCGTAATTCAATTTGGCCTTTGGAGACAACACCGAATTCAAACGAGTATAACTTTCACATACAGACTCTGTTTGAGCTCCAATGATACTTGATTGAAATCTTATCTCATCCACTTTCCAACAGATTTGACTTTATCTCAAAACTCCATCTGAGCACATCTGCAAAATAGTCCACTACTATCTCTAATTTCGAAACGGATTGGTGCTGCACCACCTCCACTTGGGCCCATTGGCCTTGTAACCCTAGGGGCGTGCGCCCACCCCCTGGCCACCACCCTCTGGCTGTCATCCTCATATAGTCTCATGTGTGCTACACCGTCAGTAAAACAGGCATAACTTTCACACACGGTGTCTGTTTTTGACGTTCTTGTACTTGTTGGAAAGCTAACGACTATTTATATTGCATGTTATTCCTATCTTTGTGCTTGACAATCTTGTGCCCTTAGACAAAATTTTGAGTAGCTTGGCTAGCGTCTCTCCTAGCACTTGGTGTGAGATTTTCCTTCGCTTACATTAAGTCACTTTGGTCTTTGCGTGTGCGTTCATACACTGGGCTTCATTACCTAGCTTTTCCTAGGTTAGGATCAACAATATTGACTAGTACTTTTGTTGGATCGGAAATGGCGACAGAGGGGGGTGAATGGAGCCCTTTGAAAAATTTCCCAAGAATTCAGACAACCCTACTTCTCCAATAGCCACTGAGCTATGAAGTCTCGAGTTGAAAAGCTTACTGGGAGACCGACCTCAGTCAAGAGCTTACCCGAACCGACAAAAGAAAGAGAATAGTGAATACTGAGAGGTTGACAGCGGAAGGACTCACAAAGCCAGATTCCGAGTAACTAAGACTCTCTGGTCTTTTGGTCCTCAAACTTGAGGCACCGAAAGAATCCAACCTCTGGAAGAGAAATTACCAAGAAAACCCAAAGTATTAGCTACGGTCGGCTAGAGCGACAAGGTCGAACTCGAAACAGAGGACTTGAGGCGTACGACCATTCAGTAAAGAGAACTTGTCTGAATCGACTCTTGCTCTCGGAAATGAACTGGCCAAGTGGCCTTGAGACAGATTCCCAGTTCTGAGCAAGTCGAAACACACCAAAACTAAAGCAGACTCACGAAGAAGAGAAGAGAGAAAAGGATAGCATGAAGAACACGCTCTCAAAACAGATAGCAAACAAAAACAATCACAACATCTCATAACGGTAGAAATCAACTTGAGGAAGAGAGATGAATGATTGATCATGGAGGTTTCTACAGCCACTCCATCGGAGGTACAAGAGCAACCGTGCTCTACCCAGAGACAACTCACACAAATAGAGACAAAAATTCAGAGTGACTCGGGAACAACCTCACGAACACCCGAGCTCTACCCTCTCTATTTATAGCCTTCTGCTACCGGGGGGAGAACCCGTTAACCCCCACCTAACACCGGGTTTTACCACTCTCTTTACCCACTAGCGAGAACGAGCTCCAGTGCTTTATCCGTTACACCCAACGGCTCCACTGCTTTGCCCGTTAGCGCCAACCACTCTAGTGCTTTCGCAGAGACACAGCTTCCCTTTGCAGCTTTCCGCATTTATCCAAAATGCCATCCCACTGCCTTCCTGGAAGCTTCCTCCTCCCTTGTCGCTCAAGTCTTGCAACCACCTGACATACCTCGTCGTCTTCGGCATCTCCCGACCACTCTTGACCTCAGCACCGCTCGTGCCTAGTCTTGGCCATCCATGCCTCTCCACAACTAGTCTCCAAGTCCTGCAAACCATCACAGACAAGAAACACATTCATAGCACGGCACAAAATAGTATCCAACCACCTGCGCCAGAAAGCAAAACTCGAATCATACTCTTACCAAATCGTATACCACCTACGACATGTCGAAAATATAGAATAGTGAATGCACACGACATACGACCACAATACCAAGCCATACGACCAGATCCCAGGTCTTACGACCAGATACAACGTGTCTACGACTACGTTCAAGTCTCTTGCGCGCTTGCGACTGCTTACGAGAACATCTGACCGAGTTTCACCGTGGTCGAAACCCTTCCTGGTCACGTTTGACCACTTCTGACCATGTACGGCCGAACCAACCCCGTTCGAGCGCCTCACAACGTGGTCGTAGTCTTCTGACTTCCCACGCGGTCAAAATCGAAGTCTGCCGACTATCGACCACAGCAGTCGAAGCCTCGACCTCTGACGACCTCTTGTGCTAACGCGGTCGTAAAGCGCCAACTCCTCGATGTGATCGATCATCCAAGCGACGTCTTCCGGCCGAAGCAGTCGTAGCTTCGACTCACGACCTCAGACTACAGCCAACGTGGTCGTACTAGGCTTCGACCACGGCCAAAGTGGTCGTAGCTGCTTCCCATAGCCTTCGACCACGGCCAATGTGGTCGTAACCGGTCGTAAACCCTTCTGATGTTCTCCGATCACGCCCAAAGTGATCGTAAAGCTTTCTGATGAACTCCGACCACTGCCAAAATGGTCGTACTCCCTTCTGGTACCACCATGGCCAGAGTGGTTGTAAACCTCTCGGGTGACCTTCGACCACGCCCAAGGTGGTCGTATACGCCCTAAACGCGGTCGTAACACTGCGCATGGCTTTCGACCATGCCCAATCGTGGTCATAAAGCCTTTCGACCACTCGTTCAACTCTTCTACCCGGTTTCGACTTTGGATAGCGAGGTCGTAAGAGCTATAATGTGGTCGTACGGAACACGACTGTCTTCCGATAACGCACAACGAGGTCGTAAATAACTTGATTCAATTCCGACCACTGGCAGAAGGCTATGACTAGCAGAAATCGACCAAACCAAAACTTAGACACAGTCAATTACTCATCACAAATATGGGGTATGACCACATGGTCCCTCAATCTCCCCCTTGATGAGTATATTGACAAACACCGAAAAAGCGCAAAGTTGAGTTTGATTTGAAGAGTCCAACATGGTCCAAAGGAAGAAAATGAAGCTAAAGACCATGAAGACAGAAGGAACCACTAGAGCAACAACTGAAAGAGCAAATTTTTTCTCCAAAGCTCTAAAAAGTTCCCAAAAGCCTTTTTCTCCTCTATTCTCCCCCTTTTGGCAATAAACACATCAAGGAAGCAAAAGAGGGAATATGATATGCATAAGGATGAAATGGCTGAAGTTTGATTATTCTAAGCATTGGGAGCCATGAGAATTATCCATAATGACCATAATGAAGTGCACCAAACCATAACTTAATAAAAAGCTATCTATATCATGACAAGATATGTATATCGTAGCTAGAACACATAGATCACAATCTGAAAATGTAATGCATTTTGTGAGCATGTCAAGTCATCAAAAAGCAAAGTCTAGCTAGAGATATCCAAGGATGATGCAGGCCATGTCAATAGTCTAAGTGGAACCAAGAAACTACTGTTGAGTCAATTAGAGTGCTACAAGTTCAAGAGTTTATCATTTGTTTGAGCACTGTTCATTTTTAGATGATTAAGCAACTTTTGCACAATGGACATATTTTCTTTGAAATCTTATGGCTGTTTCTAACCAAAAAATTTGTCATGTGCTAGATCTCAAGCCTTATGCGACTACTCCAAGCGAGAAGCTTAAGAAGATAGTCTAGGTCATCCAAAACTCCCCCTGAGTTCATGCCTAGTGCAATGGCAAGCCGTCTCATGAGAAAGAATTGGTGAAATCAGTTTTTTCGCACATAAAAAGAATTGGTGAAAGCCGTCTCATCGTGGTCATAAAGCCTTCCGACCACTCGTTCAACTCTTCTACCCGGTTTCGACTTTGGATAGTGAGGTCGTAAGAGCTATAATGTGGTCGTACGGAACACGACTGTCTTCCGATAACGCACAGCGAGGTCGTAAATAACTTGATTCAATTCCGACCACTGGCAGAAGGCTATGACTAGCAGAAATCGACCAAACCAAAACTTAGACACAGTCAATTACTCATCACAAACATGGGGTATGACCACATGGTCTCTCAACTTTAAATAGTTATTCAACTTGAAATTACTAATTTGATTGTTGTTAATCCTTGCTACCATATCGAAGCCTATCCTAGCTCCACCTTCTACCATCGTACAAGTACCTGTTGTTTGCAGTCACTTGGTCAATCTTCAGAGAGCATTTGACATCGACACTAGTTGGTGATTACTACCTGTTTTGCTTGGTAAGAACTGGTAAGAATTTGGTATAAGCTTGAGTGTGAGTGATTTTATTGAACCTCCAACACCTAGTAGTTGATAGGGACATATACAGTGTGATTTGTTCCTTGCTTTCTACTAACAATGGCAGGTTCTACTAATCACTCCAAGGAGGACTACCCTTTGACACCTCATACGAAAAGAATCGTACAATACTTCATGGGCTTGATGAATCAACAATCAGAGCGTCTTGAGGTGGCTATTGACTCCATCCACGCACGTGTGGAGCATTTGGAGAGAGCTCCACCACCACATGCTGTAGTTCCTATACCTGCTGCCCCCGCTGCTGCTGGCATTCCACGACAATGCCATGCACCTTCCATTGCCCAGTCATGGGCCAAAGATGTAGAACAGCAAGATGAGGTCGATAATGAAGTACATCAGTATGTTGCTCATACCGAGTCCGATGGAGGTGTCAACCCCAACAATGATCGTGATCATCGGCAGAGATGCTTCAATCGATAAGGTATGAGGAGAGATCCACCATGTCAGGTACATGACCATAATGATGTGCTTGGTAAAATTAAATTCACTATACCTTCTTTTGCTGGAAAATATAATCCTGATGCTTATCTCACATGGGATTTAAACGTAGAACAAAATTTGATTGTCATGAATTCCCTCAAGATAAGAAAGTTAGGGCTGCTACTAGTGAGTTTTCTGATTTTGCATCTATTTGGTGGAGTGAATATTATCGTACTAATCAGAACATACCTAGAACATGGAATGCTTTGAAGAGAGCAATGAGACATAGATTTGTACCTTCATATTATTCTCGTGATATACTCAATAAATTACAACGCTTCAAACAAGGCAATAGGTCAATAGAGGAATACTATCAAGAATTGCAAATTGGTTTATTATGTTGTGGTTTAGAAGAATCAAAGAAGCTAAAATGGCTAGATTTTTGGGAGGTTTAAACCGTGAATTCTAGGACATACTTGATTATAAAGAATACAATTCTATAACTCGCTGGTTTCATTTTGCTTGTAAAGCTGAAAGAGAGGTATAGGGACGTCAACCCAGGAACAAAGGAAATTTTGTAGGTTCTTCTGCAGGTCATGGGCAATCAAGAGCACCATTTACTCCCTCCAACCGAGCACATGCATCTACGAACTCTTCCTATAGCCGGCATCTATCTACTTCCACTACACCGTCACACGCACCGCAAATGAGCAAGAGCATCATACAAGCCCCTGCACAAAGTTCTTCTTCGGTTGCTTCAATGTGTAGAGCACGAGAAACACAATGTCATCACTGCAAGGGCTATGGACACATGATGCGGGACTACCCTAGCAAGCGAGCTGACACAAGGTGCCCAATCTTCATGACATAGGATCAAGGATAACTTGGATCTGCGTAACCTGACGAACCGATGGCGCCAACCTGTGACAAAAGAATTAGACTAACCACATGCTTCGATCCTTGTCTACTTGACTACGCAAAAGTAGATGTGACATTCTTGCTACAAAACATGAGGAAACACAAGAATAATAGTGGTAATACTCAGATTGGAACACCTTATTGAATCGGGGGCATTGTAGCACAAGCCATAGAATCAAGAGCAAAAGCTTAAATCTAAATAACATGGTCACCCCGAATGGCTGCGTATTACAAGGCTCTACATAGACCTTTGGAAGGGTCCACAAAACCCCTAATCATGTACGAGTCAACCCTATATTGTATTAGACTCGAACTCTCACAAAAAAGAAACTAAAATAAAATAAGATAAAAAATTTGTGAGATGGAGTCCCTTCCATTATGTAGTCCTTGAAATAAGTTTTCCAACGAGTCTAAGAACACCTCAATCAGACTCCGCATGTGAAAGTTATAGCATTTTATTCGCAAGATATACCTTCGGACTACTCTGAACACAGTCGAGGGTCCGATCATCATCGAGATTGATCAAATGGATCCACACGTCTCTAAAGCCAATTGAACAGTGCGAATGTTCAGACTGGTCTGAATGTCACTGATGTGATCGGGCGGTCCGTGGATGATCAAATGGTGGCTACAGTAATCCGGTTGTAGCAGTCGCTGTCGTAAGTCAAGCTGCATAGTGGTCGTAGGTCGTAGAAGTCATAGTCGTAGCTATGAAGTGGTCGTGGTCATAGCAGTCATAGTCGTAGGTTGACATTCATAAGCTACAGTGACAGTTGGTGCTCAAAGACCTTTGTGGTCAGAAATGCTGGTCGACAAATCGTGGTTGGTGAAGCAGTCAATGAAGTCATGGTTGAAGATGTGGTCAACAAGCTATAGTTGATGAAGCGGTCGAATGCACCATGGCCAATAGCATCGTGGTTGAAGGCATCGTGGTCATAGGCACTGTGGTTAAAAGCAGCAGTGGTCAAAGGCATCGTAGTCGTAGGCACCGTGGTCGAAAGCAGTAGTGGCCGAACGTCATCGAAGCGATCTAACGGTCCGAGGACGATCAAACGGTGCTGACTGAATCCAAGTTGTTCGGTCTAATCCAAAAGTATTTTTTAATGCCGGTTGGACTTATCTCCCGTTGCTTGGCCTCCATGAGCTTATCCTCCATTGTTTCGACTCCAAAAGCTTCACAACGTTCAAACCTAAGAATGCACAAAACATTTGTATGAGGTCATATTCAGTTCTCACATAAATTAAAACCAAATTCAACTAGGAGCGAATTTACCTGTTGATTAATCTTTTTAGTTCATGCTCATGTAATCGGTCCAATTGGAATGTCTTCATCATCTGGTACACTTGAAGAGGTGTATAATGCTTTAGTGTCGACGAGACCTTCTAAAGGCTTCATTACTTTAGGCTTATATAGATCGAGTATGGATCTGCATGTAATTGCATAACATAGTAGTAGCTCTGTATCTCCAAGTATAATAATTAAAGACCCAATTAAATTAGAGTTCACTTGATAATATTTAATGTAGCTCAATAGTTCTTTCTAGTTAAAGAATATATTTAACTAATAAGTGCATGACATGAGCGTATCTACATCATCCTCCCATTCATCAAGAAAAGCCGTCCTCGGCTTTTAATAGCCTAACATTGTACTAAACAAAGAATACAACGTGTATGCATGGTAGACATATTTATTATCCACACTTCTCCTATTTAGTACATTATGCACACCTGAAGGCGTAGTAAAAAAGAATAATACATATGTATGGTATATGTATGAATCAATGATTGTGTCATTCATATTATTTTGCACATACCATTTAGTACACCAGTAGCCATAGGATGTATGCATTGCAATACTGTCATCCACATCATTCTCACTCCCATGATAAAAAGTTACCCTCGCCTTTCCTAAGGACATAGACAAGATATCAAAAGGCAAAACCCGATCAAATTGTTCACATATGGGGGAGAAAATTTTTAGTGTCTTCCATACTTCAACTGCACTACTCTAATTACTTGTATATGATTGCACATCAAAGGGTAAATAAGTAGGCTTAAAACATATTTTAAAATAGGAAGCACTAGTGTTGAAACTCATCTCATTATTATCATGATATGGCACAAATAATTGTTTAATCAAAATATGCAATTTCAATTCAGTAAGATTATCACATGTGATGCATATTCGATAAACATAAAACTTGCCATCTACACCATAATCTCCAATCAAATTGAACTTATATATGTATGCATAGGTACTAACTAGCGATTTCAAACATGAAATTTTAGCAACATTCTCAATCACACTAGATAGCTCTTTGGGACCATTGAACATGATATAGTATAAAGAATCATTAGGGAATATTCTACTAAGAACTTCTTTATGAGTAATCAATTCCACATTATATAAATTAAGCACATTAAGTTTAGAATGTGGGATTTTCAATTGTGCATAAAAATTCTCACAATTACTCACCTTTTCTTGTTGAACTACAAATATATCACCATTATTGTTACGTCGAACGTCCTCCTCAATTGATGTAGGAGATGTAGGTAGTATAGCTTCATCTTCAAGTGGTGCAGTTTGCTTAACATTCAGCTCCTCTTCTTCTTTAACATGCTCAATGTGAGAAACAACACTGGAAGTAGGGAGTAAGTCATTAGTTTCATAAATATCCTCACATACCCTATCATCTACTTCTCTCTTTTGTTTTGATGTGTCTCTCACACTCTTAATTTGGATGTTCTCAATCTCACATATGGAGGAATCATACAACTCACTATTTCTATTAGTCTCAGTCAACTTGGCTATGCGGCTCTCATCCTCACATGGGTTTTGATGTATTTCATCTTCCTCTATGGATCGTGGGCCAGCAATGGCACAAATACCATCAACCATGATCTCCACATGTAGCAATAGGGTAGCACTACATGGCACCTTGACCAAAGAAAAAGTCCCATGCTCGGTCATCTTCTCATGTTATGCATTGGTAAAGGCATGCGAACTGAAGTGTGGACTTAGGTTGAGCCGTGGTGTACGCCTCTATATAATTCTCTTCTCCTCCTCTATAGCATAATTCATGAGATCCTACATACTATCATTGTATTTCAAATGAATAGTAGTAGTGATATCAGAATTCAAACCTCTTTTGAAGTAAGCCCTCATTGCACATGCCTCTTTGATGTTGGCACGATACATAGCGTAATTCAGCTCATCATAATAAGATTAGATAGATCAATGTCCGTGGCGAATGCTCTTCATATGATGAAATAACTCAAGCTCATACTCATATGCCACAAACTCTTTTCTCATGACTTCCTTCAATTCTTCCCAAGTAGTGACATATTGCTTCTCAGGGTCTTGCTTCCACCAAGTGCATGCATAATTTTCAAACTCTATGGTGGCTTGTGTCACTTTTTTTTGGCTTTGGACTGCTTCTGAAACCTAAGGTCGCATTCGAGTTGTTCCACTCATTCAAGATATTCCTCTGGATCTACACTTCCATAGAATGGGAAATACAAGTATCGAGAGTTGCATCATGTGGAACGAGATGTTGAATCTCCTGCCATTGTTAGTATTGCAAAATAGCAAAGAATATGTGAAATTTATGTGGAATCACTCATCCTCACCCTCTATTTACCAACCAAAATTCTTATGCCTCCTCGGATCACAAAGACAAGTGTACCTTGGTGATGGTAGACAATCAAAGGTGATGGATCAAGCGAATTCAAAGTCCAAGTACTATATGAAACAATGGCTTATATGTAGAGCTTGAAGGGAAAATTATTTACCTATGCAATCTAAAATTATAGATATTGTAAAGTTAAATATAATCTAAGCTAGAATACTTTGCCTAAGTACTGATCCAATAGGTTTAAGTGGAGTGTATGAACGCACACATAAAGATCAATGTGACTCAATGCAAACAAATGAATGAGCTAAATAGAGGCAAGATAAAATTGAGGATTAAACAGTTCATTTTGCACCAAATTCTAGGAGAGACATTGGCTGATTGCAATATTATGAATATAAGGACACAACATTTCTCAAAAGGAACAGATCACATAATCTGAAAATTTTTGTGACTTAAGTTTCGGCCAATTAGTTCTTTCTCTGGCCCTTTTTTCCAAGCCGTGGCTCTTTCTGTATGTTGCCTGCCTTCTTTGTGCAAAACCTCAAATTTCGATGAGTGTAATTTATTACTAAGATCAGCCTGTATTGCAATGTCCAAGCTAGTCTCAAAGATGAAAGGAAATAATATAAGTGAAACTCACTGTGATTAATGCTTTTGGATGAAACAAAGGAAATGACACAATGATTAAGCTACGAAAATAAATATGATGATTAGCACTTAAACAAAAATTCTAGGATCAAAACCTAACAAAACTCACAAAAAAAAACAGATGCAAAAACAAGGGTTTGAATACATTTTTGGCTTTTGTGTATAGGATAAAAACTAAATCTAACTATGGGTAAATTGATCCTACCGTGACAACCGTGCTCTGATACCAAGATGATACGGGGTGCCCGATCTTCACGATGTAGGATCAAAGATAACTTCGGATCTGTGTAACCTGACAAACCAATGTTGCCAACCGCTGTCTCAATACAACAACCTGCGATAAAAGAATTTGTCAAACCACACGCTTTGGTCCTCGTCTACTCGACCATGCAAAAGTAGACGTGATGTTCTTCCTGCAAAACATGAGGAATCACAACAATAATAGCGGTAATATCCAAAATGGAACTCCCTATTTTATTGGGGGCGTTGTAGCACAAGCCATAGAATCGTTTTAATTTGAATAACGTGGTAACCCCAAAAGGTTACATATTACAAGGCTTTATAAAGCCCTTTGGAAGGGTCGACAAGACCTCTAATCATGTACGACTCAACTCTATATTGTATTTGTTTGTCGTCTTCATTCGCACAAAGGCCTCCCATTTTTCCGAAGACAAGAAAGGATACCTCATGAAGCGCTTGCGATTCTTGGTCATGTATTGTGTGACATGTATGCTCTTGAAGGTCTTCCACGCTTTTTCTCATCACGAGGAGCCACTACTGTCACACGAGTCCCTTAATTTCTTCTGGGATCTCGAACGAGTTTGAAATTCCACCCACAACTGATTTTTATCATATTTTGTCAAAGCTTTCCAGTTTGCTACGGTGATGAGGACCGGTTGCTTCCAATGATCCCACAGGTAGTTTAAAATGCTGCTGCTACTTTTTTAAGTTGCAGAGTGGGCCCATCTGGAGAGAATTTTGTGATGGTTATTCGGCCCTTTGGCATTTTCGATACTCCTCTGCCATGCTTAGTTACCTTGGTCTTCAAAGCGTCAGACCCATTCGGCGACATCGATGGCTATGCAGTTGTTGTAAGTAGTAGAAGTCACAGTCATAGCTATGTAGTGATCATAGGTACAGTGGTCGTAATAGTCATAGTTGTAGGTCGATAGTTGTAAGCTACAGTGACGATCGATGCTCAAAGACCTGTGTAGTGAAAATGCTGGTTGACAAACCATGGTCGGTGAAGTGGTCGATGAAGTCATGGTCAAAGATGTGGTCGACAAGCTGTGGTCGGTAAAACGGTCAAATGCACCATGGTCGAAAGCACTGTGGTCGAAGGCACCATGGTCGTAAGCACCGTGGTTGAAAGCTGTAGTGGTCAAAGGCACCATGGTCAAAAGCAGCAGTGGTCTAAACATCACCAAAGCGATCTGACGGTCTGAAGACGATCGAACAGTGCCAACTGTACCGAAGTCATTCGGCCTGATCCAGAAGTTGTTTTTGGTGCCAATTGGACTTATCTCCCCTTTCTTGGCCTCCATGAGCTTCTCCCCCATTGTTTCGACTCCAAAAACTTCACAACATTCAAACATGAGAATGCACAAAATATTTGTATGAGGTAATATCCAGTTCTCATGTAAATTAAAACCAAATTCAACTTGGAGTGAATTGACCTATTGATTAATCTTTTTAGTTCGTGCTCGTGTAATCAGTCCAATCAAAATGTCTTCATCATCTGATACACTTGAAGAGATGTACAATGCACTCGTGTTGACGAGACCTTCAAAACACATCTTTACTTTAGGCCTATATAGATCGAGTATGGATTTACATGTAATTGCATAACATAGTAGTAGTTCTGTATCTCGAAGTATAATAATTAAACAAGACCCAATTAAATAGAGTTCACCTGGTAATATTTAATGCGGTTCAATAATTCTTTCCAGTTAACTAATATATATTTAACTAAGAAGTGCAAGACATGAGCGTATCCACATCACGAGCTCTTTTGATCAAGGATAATGGTGAGTATACTTTAGCTAGTAACATTGAGGAAGAATATGCTATACTTGCAACTAATCCCGCAGGTAATGACTACGAATCTGAGTGAGAAGAGGAACAATATGGTGCTGAAATTTCAGATAAGTATGAAAGCCTTCTAGTGAAGCATGCACTTAGTGCACAAATGGAGTGCACCGAGCATAATCAATGCCATAATCTATTCCAAACAAAGCTTGTCATCAAATAACGTTCATGTCATGTGATCATTGATGGAGGAAGTTGCAATAATTTGGCGAGCATGGACATGGTTGAGAAGCTCGCATTGATCACACAACAGCACCCTCGTCCATATTGCATTCAATGGTTCAATAGTTGTAGTAACCTGAAGGTAACCCGCATTGTGAGAGTGAATTTTTTCTATTGGCTTTTATCATGATTATGCTAATTGCAATGTAGTACCTATGCAGGCATGTTCTTTGTTGTTAGGTAGATCTTGGCAATATGATAGAGATATGGTGTATCATGGTAGGACTAATAAGTATACTCTCATGTTTAAAGAAAAGAAAATCACCTTGCTGCCCATGTCTCCTGAAGCTATTTTAAAGGATGAAATAGAGAGAGCTAATAGAGAAAAGGAGAGTAGTAAAAGTGAAAAATCAGATTATAGCTAAAGAACTTGTGCACCAAAAGAAGAAAGAACCTAGTTCTAGGAAAGGTTAAATTAAATTGAAAGGTTCTATTTTACTTGCTACTAAATCTGATATTTGTGATATGGAAGATAGCCAATCTGATTGCTATGCTTTAGTGTGCAAAGAAGAATTGTTTTCTTTTGAGGATATGCCTCCTTCTTTGCCTCCTACTATTGCTAACATTTTGTAGGAATTTGCTAATGTGTTCCCAAGTGAAGTACCCCTAGTGCTGCCTCCAATTAGGGGGATTGAGCATCAGCTTGATTTAATTCTAGGAGCCTCGCTTCCCAATCGTGCGCCATATAGGACCAATCCCAAAGAGACTAAGGAAATTCAGCATTAAGTGCAAAGCTTGCTTGACAAAGGGTACGCACGTGAGAGTCTTAGTCCTTATACTGTTCCTGTGATTTTGGTACCTAAAAAAGGTGGATCATGGCATATGTGTGTTGATTGTAGAGCTACCAATAATATTACTATTCGATATTGTCATCCTATTCCTAGGCTAGATGATGTAATTGATGAATTAAGTGGCTCTACTATGTTCTCTAAAATTGATTTGCGTAGTGGATATCACCAAATTCACATGCAATTAGGTGATGAATGGAAAATTGCATTCAAAACTAAGTTTGGGTATATGAGTGGTTACTGATTACTTTTGGGTTAACTAATGCACCTAGCACTTTCATAAGATTAATGAATGAAGTTTTGCGTACTTTTATAGGCAAATTTGTGATGGTATTCTTTGATGACATATTAATCTATATCAAAACATTAGAGGACTATCTTGAACACTTGACTGCTATTTTCAATGCTCTACGTGATGCACATTTGTTTGATAACGTAGAGAAGTGTACCTTTTGCATCGATCGAGTATCGTTTCTTGGCTATGTTGTTACTCCACAGGGTATTGAGGTTGACCAAGACAAAATCAAATCTATATAGAGTTGGATGACTCCTAACATGGTCACACAAGTATGGAGTTTTCTTAGATTTGTTGGATTTTATCGACGCTTTGTCAAAGATTTCAGCACCAATGTCGCACTGATGAATGAGCTTACGAAGAAAGGTGTTCCATTTATTTGGTGTCCTACACAAGAACAACCATTTAAAATTTTGAAAGATAAGCTTACAAATGCATCACTTCTCTAACTTTCTGATTTTGGTAAGACCTTTGAGCTTGAATGTGATGCTATTGGAATTGGACTTAGAAGTGAGTTACTACAAGAAGGTAAACCTGTTGTAGTGAAAAATTGAGTGGGTCTAGTCTAAATTATTCTACTTATGATAAGTAATTATATGCTTTAGTTCGGACATTAAAGACATGGCAACATTATTTATGGTCCAAAGAATTTGTTATACACTCTGATCATGAATTGTTGAAGCACATTCGTAGTCAATCAAATCTGAACCATAGCCATGCTAAATGGGTTGAGTTCATTGAATCATTTCCATATATCATTAAGCACAAGAAAGGAAAGGATAATGTTATTGCTTATGCTTTATCTCATCATTATACCATGTGTATCTCAACTTGATTTCAAAATCTTTAGTTTAGAGAAAATTAAAGAGCACATGTGCATGATGTTGAATTGAAAGATATATTTCAGAATTGTAAAGACGGCAAAAGCTAGAATAAATTTGTTGTGAATGATGGGACACTTCGGTGTTAAGAAGACGGTGGACATTCTGGCAGAGCACTTCTATTGGCCCCGAATGAGGTGCGACGTTGAGAGCTATGTGTCTTGCTGCACTACATGCAATAAAGCTAAGTCCCAACTTAATCCACATGGTTTATATATGCCTCTTCCTGTGCCTAGTGTTCCTTAGGAGGGTATTTCAATGGACATTGTTTTAGGACTACCTAGAACAAAGAAGGGGAACGATAATGTTTTTGTTGTTGTGGATAGATTTTCTAAAATGGCATATTTTATACTTTGTTACAAAAGTGATGATACTATAAATGTTGCTGATTTATTTTTTAGAGATCGTTAGACTACATAGAGTACCCAATACCATTGTTTCAAGTTGGGATGCAAAGTTTTTGAGTCACTTTTAGTGCACCCTTTGGGCGAAATTGGGGACAAAGCTATTGTTTTCTACTACTTGTCACCCCAAATGGATGGCTAAACTGAAGTTATCAACTGCACACTATCAACTATATTGAGGGTTGTTTTGAAGAAGAACTTGAAGATGTGAGAAGAATGTCTATCTCATGTAGAGTTTGCTTATAACAGATCGCTGCATTCTACCACAAATATGAGCCCTTTTAGATAGTATATGGCTTTAATCCTCCTGCTCCTATTGATTTATTGCCTATTCCCACTTCTGAAAAAGAAAATTTAGATGCCAAGAAGCATGCTGACTTTGTCCTTAAACTACATGAAATAACTAAAGAAAACATAGAGCACATGAATGCTAAGCATAAGGTTGCTAGTAGTTAGGGTAGAAAGAGTTTAACTTTTGAACCTGGTGATCTAGTGTGGTTACATTTGCGCAAAGATAGATTTCCAAAATTGAGAGTCTAAGTTGATGCATAGAACTGATGGTCTATTTAAGGTGTTAGCTAAGATTAATGATGATGCATATAAGCATGATTTGCCTGCAGAATTCGAGGTTGAAGCCATATTTGGGAGAAGAAAATGAGCTTGAGTCGAGAACAACTCAAATGCACGAATGGGAGGTTGATAAGAACATCACTTTCATGCATACACACCAACATTCCTCGTAATAGATCTGAATATATGCACTTGTAAGGTCCAGTCACATGAGCTCGCACACCTCTATTGAACTATTAGGTAACTTGGTTTCTAGGAGAGAATTTTGTTCCTAATAAGAATATGTTGCTATCTAATGCTTCTGATGTTCTTTTAATCAGGAACTTAGGAGCTGATTATGAAGGAAAGCATGCACAATTCAATTCAGCATCTAGAGACAACATTGACTTCAAAAGGGCATAACTTTCACATATGGACTCCGTTTGAGCTGCACAAGTACTTGATTGAAAGCTTTTTTTATCCACTTTCCAATGGATCCAACCCCATATGAAAACTCCATCTGAATGAATTATAGTCTGCAAAATACTCTACTGTTGTCTCTAATTCCGAAACGGACTAGTGCTATGCCACCTCCACTTGGGCCCATGGGCCTTGCAACCCTAGGGGTGTGCACCCACCCCCCTGGCTGCCACCCTCTAGCTGTCATCCTCATATAGTCTTATGCGTGCTACACTTTAGGATTTGGGTTTTGTTAGATTGAAGTTTAGCTTTGCTACTTTATACATTATCCTCTTGTTCGACGAGTACAATAGTGACATTGTTCTTCGGAACCCCACTTATAAGTGCACGAAATAAGGCAAGTCCCAAAATATTGACCTCTTCTTCCACATGTTCTTCTGACGGGTCCTCAACTTACATCCATTTCCAAGCACAACATTGATATCCTTGACCATATCATAGACCTCTTTCCCGCTAAAAGGCCTTGGAGCTGAGTTCATCCTCTTTTGTTTCGTCAAATTGTTTCTTCATCTTACAGTATGGGTGATACCTTGGAAGGAGTCTACGGTGACGCATGTACACAGTTTGAGCAAGTTATTTAACCACACACTCTCGGTATAATCTAAGCAGTGTGCACAGGCTTTGGCTCTTTTTGTACTCATCCCCGACATGTTACCAAGGGCATGAAAATCATTGATGGTGCAGAACAACATGGTGCATAGAGTAAAGTTCTCTCATTTGTCTGCATTCCATACCTGTACCCCTTCATTCCACAATGTCACAAGATCTTCCACCAATGGAGGTATACATCAATATCATTCCCAGGTTGCTTCGGAGCTGGACAAGTAGTGACATCAAAATGTATTTTCGCTTCATACACAGCTAAGGAGGAATGTTGTACATGCATACATTCATGGTCCGGGTGTTATATCAGTTGCTCATGTTACCGAAAGGATTCATTTCATCTGTACTCAACCCAAACCTTATATTTCTCGATTCCGCATCGAAGTCTACAAACATCCTATCAATGTTCCTCCATTAGAAAAAATTATCAGCGTGTCTTATTATTGCATCTTTCTTACACTCCTCTGAGTGCCAACGCAGCAATCTTACATTCTTTCGGTTCACAAATAAATACTTTGAATAGGGAATTATATGCAGATGCCACAACATTTTAGCAGAAGGTGCTTACTTCATCTTGATGCCCTCGCCATCATAAGAGTCATTCTTATGATTGTATGGGATGCTTTGCACACCAGACAAATATGTAAGTTTGCATAACATGCATGTATTCTTTCTACTTCCAGTACCAGTAGACAAAGAACCTTCTTGGCTTGGTAGGTGGTTATTGGGAACACATTTCTCTCATGAAGGATGTTCGCTAGGAGACCTAATAATGCCATGAAACTCTTATCGGGCCAACCATTATTTGCCTTCAATTTCAGTAGTTCAAGAATGGATGACAACCTTGTGTATTGCGGCTTGCATCCAGTATAGCTTATTCTGTAGTAGTGACTCAATGTCGCCACTCCCGTCACCCTCACCCTTGCTCGACGCCTCCGCCCTCTCCAAAAATTGCACATACACCTTTGGCCTCCCATATGTTGCCACAGCTAGATTGCTAGTGATCTCCATGTACTGTCGCCAGGTGACGTTGGCAACCACCTTCTTTAGCTCCTAGAAACATTCCCCCGAATCTCCAACCACCATGGGTGTCGCCACCTTGATGACAAGCTTCTTTCAGGCAACACTACAGAGAAGGTCATACTGGATGCCTCATCATAGACGGTTCTATAGAATCCATCAGTGTTAAGCTACATCGTAGTTATCTTAGATGGTTTTACTAGCGTGGCCATCTATGTTGTAACCAATGGTGAGAACCATTAGTGATGACCTACTTATCACAGGTAGTTTTCACACAAACTGGCCTACTAGATTCACGTTAGATACACGAAGAGGCATTTCTTCCATGACCCAGGCTTCTTGTCGTGGGCTTCGATGACTTATTCGAACTTGATGCCCTTGACGCCTCACTTCTATGATGTTGGACACTGCAAGTGTGTACAATCAAGTTTATATTTATGTAATACTAATAAATACATAACTCATTGCTTATGTATAGATATATGAAGCAAGAAGCCCGGCGATCACGAGAACCGATGTGTTTCCTCGACCCACAGTTGATCTCTGAGCAATACATCAACTAAGGACACATTCTATGTTGAGAATTACATAACGACAGGATAAATTGATCAGGACTACAAGGATTGCATACTTGTGCCCTACAACTAGGGGTAAGTACTTCACTAGTTGCTATACAAATTTCATTTGTACTTTATATGCAACATGAACTTAGCTTTAATGACTATGGCCACATACAAGTGTAGGTGGCACTAGATCCTTATAGTCATGTACCAAAGTAGAACAAGGTAATATACCTTGATTCCCTACTAAGAACAACCACGACTTCACCCTTGTGCAACAAACATTCAACAAGTAAACTTATTTTCTCCATAAATAACTCTATTGTAGTCTCCCCTTCATTTGCAATGATTGAGGATAACTTTTTAGAATCACGTTGGTCGTTCAGCGTTTATGTTGCCAAGGAGGGAGACGTAAGGAATCAAGCACCACACTACAACACAGGACATGATTTTCAGTACCTGCTACAACACAATAATTCTATATCACACTTCATAATAATATCTCTCGAACTGACTATACCTATGTATGTAATTCTATTTTTCCAGTGCCACTAGCAACTACAAGGAAACCTATGTGCATTCCATGTTTGCTATCATATGCAAAAAAAATCATGAGTGCTAAGACAAATGATCCAGAGGTTTGTCAATCTTGCAATAATTATTTCCTAATTATCAATTTAAATATATATGCTTACTACTTTACTCCTAGAGACAGGGCATGACAATCAAATCAAGTACATTCGATCTGAACAAACTCTTAAACGTTCAAGGACGGCTCTCCACCTTCTTGATGATGGAGGTCATTGGCTCGAAAGAAGAGTTTCACTCTGGGTACATCGATTAATACATGTTCAAACATTTGATTCAATTGTAATTCACTTTGAGTTGTAATTCAATTGTAACTCTTGCGACAATACATGAACATTCCTTTGTAATTGATTTTGAGTAGTAATTCACTTATCAATCATTTATCTATAATCTGCTTGCTTGTTTTCAGATGGCATGGTTGGCTTTTCTTGAGGCTAACCGAAAAAAATTAGCTATACAAAGAATTATCACAGATGGTTTCAAACATAGAACCGTCTATGATATGTAGACTATCACATATGGTTTTTTGTATTAGCTGTCTATGATATATTGAATATCGCAAACCGTAACATTCCAAATTCTAGAGCATGCAAAATGAGGAAAATTTTAGAATTTTTTAATACATTTTGTATCATTGGCTTTTACTGGAGTTTCTTTGAACAATTTGATTATCAAAAGTGCATGAAATATAAATCAAGTTGAATCCAAATCAGATAAGTATAATTAAACTCAACAAGAAGTCTTCACAGATTATTTCTAGAAAATCAAGAGAGGATAAAAACTCTGAGAAGACTATGGAAACATTAATAACTCTATGTCAGGAGTTTTTGACCACGCTCACGAGAACTCACACCTAGCCCTCAGCCCTCGTATGCCTATAAAACCCTTCTGACCGTACCTTTTGCTCCTAAGCTCACCCTCTCGATCTCTTGAGCACGGTCCTTGTGCACTCCGCTCTTGAGCACGCCACCGTGTGCTAGCTTCTCTAGTGAGCTTCTCTCCTCCCCAAACTCTATCTCAATCTTCAAGCACCCTACTCATTTGAATGACCTTCCATGCAGTGGATCACTAGGTGGATCACTCAAACTAGGCCTTCTTCTTCATCTCTGACAGGGCACCACCATAAGACCTTTCTCTCTCTGGTGAGCCTACCTCGACTCCTTCCACTCATACCTCTGCATGCATGTAAGCAAGCTCATATGCACCCTTTTTTGTAGCTTCACCGCTGCAAGAAAAATTATTGTTGCCATGGACCCCTTCGCCACTGATGAGGTCTCTAACGCTAGCTTCTTCCACTTCTATCCGCGAACCATCATCGCATTCAGTGAGCACCCCTTCCCCCATAGAGTAATCAAAGTTGACAAGAGAACTAAATTAATCGAAGTAAAAAAAAGAGAACTGAAGTAATCAAAGTTGAAAGGGAACTAAAAGAAATCAAAGTTAAAAAGAGAACTAAAGTAGTCGAATTCATAAAGGAAATCGTAGTAGTTGAACATGAGAACGGAACCGTAGCAGTCAAGGTCAAAACCATCAACCGCTACCGTGTCAAAGTCTTCGACTGCTGATGTTATCAAAATCTTCAACTGCTGCCATTGTCAAAATCTTCGACCACAGCTGGGGTCGTGAACTTCGACCGTTGCCATGTCGAAGTCTTCAACCGCTTACGTTGTTGAAATCTTCGACTGCTGCCGTAGTAAAAATATTCGATCACAGCTGTAGTCAAATTATTCGACTGCAGCCACAGTCAAAATCTTTAACCACAGTTGTAGTCGAAATATCCAACCGCAATGTTAGTCGAATATTCGACCATAGCCGAGTCGAGATCTTCGACCATAGTCGTAGTCAAAATATTTGACTGTAGTTGCAGCCAAAATCTTTGTCCGCAATCGTAGTCAGAATATTTAACCTCAGCCATAGTCAAAATATTCGACCGTAGTCGTAGTCACAATATTCAACCATAGCGCAGTCAAAATCTTCAACCGCAGCCGTAGTCAGAATATTCGACCACAGTCTTAGTCAAAATCTTCAACCGCAGTCATAGCAAAATATTTGACCGCAGCTATAGTAAAAATCTTTGACCGCAACTGTAGTCAAAATATTTGACCTCAGCCGTAGTCAAAATATTCGACCACAGTCGCAGTCGTAATATTCAACCATAGCCATAGTCAAAATCCTCGACCGTAGCTGTAGTCGGAATATTCGACCACAACCTTAGTCGAAATCTTCGACTGTAGTCATAGTAGAAATATTCAACCATAGCCGCAGTCAAATTCCTCGACCATAGTCATAATCAAAATATTTGACTGCAGTCGTAGTCAAAATCTTTGACCACTACCATAGTCAAAACCTTGGACTGCTACAGTAGTCGTAATCTTCAACCTCTAATGGTAGTCGTAAATTGCATGGTAGTCATAGACGGTAGTTGGTAGTTGAAACATATAGTAGATCAGTCATAAATAGAGTAGATCAATCGTAAATAGAAGTAGATCGGTCGTAAGTAAAATTAGATCGATCATAAATAAGGTAGATCGGTCATAAGTTGAAGTAAATTGCTTGTAAATAGAGTAGATCAGTCATAAGCAGAAGTAGATTTGTCGTAAATAGAGTAGATCGGTTGTAAGTACAAGTAGATCGGTCATAAATAGATTAGATCGGTTGTAAGTACAGTAGATCGGTCGTAAATAGAATAGATCAGTCGTAAGGTACATTGGATCAATTGTAAGTCACAGGACATAGTCGGTAGTCATAAAATACAGAAACGTGATCGACGGTCATGTGATGCAGTAACCATTTGGCACTTGGAGGACCTTCGTGGTCAAAGACCGGTAGTACTAGCTCTGTGAGATTGATACAACCGAAGTTGCGATAGATTGAAGACCTGTGTAGTGGAAGCACCACAGTCCGTGGATGTACTCGAGGCCTTCGAGCAATGTAGCAACTGAAGAATGATTGGTAGTCGTAAAGTGTTCCGTACTCATCGAGAAGAAATAATTCAAACCAAGCCAAAACTCAAACTCATATAACTTTTGCAGTCGAACTCTGAATTTAGTAATCTTTATTTCTAAATTCTTCTAAAATCATGATCTTCTTGATTGTACAAAAATATTTTGGTCTTGTCTCTATTTATTTAACTCTTATTGGTTTTCATTTGGATTTATCGAATAGATGACCCTACACTAGACAACGCTGAGAACGCCTCAAAAACATTTTCTGAGCAACAAGAGCAAGGCAAGCACCTCTTTGACTATGGTAATCCTAATATTTCAATTATTGTACATTGTTTGCAAAACCTATTATGCATGCATGTATGTTTTAGTAAAAATTGCTATACTGCGGGAAAGGGTAGTTACAACCACTCAAATGCATCGAAGCTTCCTTGCAAATGTGATACACTCACTATTGTAACCTCTAGGACATGGCTTAGACAATTTATACTGTCAAACATGGAATACTACATTGATAGATGGTCTAGATGCTTAGCCAAGCACTAGTTCCTACTAAGTTTAAACTCTCTAACAAGTTCACATGTGGGTATGATGGTTTGAAAATGTTAGTCCAAAGGAGGAACCTTTGCTAGTTTAGTATAAAACTAAATGAAAAGCATATTTTTGGGACACGGGCAAGTTATATGGTAAACTGTTGTATGTGAGGCGGAGCCTCACATGTAGATAGAGGGAGATTCTTGCCCAGATCAATTAAGAACCAAACGCTATCGCCGCTCATCTAAGTCACACCGTACAACCACATGTGCTATATGGGATCTGGCATTTAGCTGATTAAGTTTTCTAGGTCTAGCCTTGCATTGTGGTAGGCACAGAAGTAGTAAGGGCATTCCGCGGAATGGTCTGGCTCGTAGGGGTTCCCTTCACCAAGGTGTCAGGACCAAGGCTCGCTAATACAATAGTGAATGCCTCACCAAAGGGACGGATTCCACTAAGGTGAGGGTCTGTCATGCAGCTCACTTGGTGTACCTAATGAGGACTTGTCCATTCATCAAGCTAGTGCAAGGTTAGGACTAGATGACCTAAAGGCTATATGATAATCACTTCGTCACACACCCAAGGAAGCGTGTAATATCTGATAGTGTATTTGATTATCTCTTGTGGGTAAAGCTATACAAACTCTGTAGTGTGTTAAAAACTATTTAAATAGCCGTGCTCGCAGTCATGGCCAAGTTTGGATGTAGCTACAAAGGGTATAGTTTTTCTTTTCAAAACTATTTCACTGAGAATATGGGATGGCGTGAACGTCTAATCGTGTGTAGTGCCCATGGGTGGGATTTGTGCGATATTCATGGCCAAGGAGGGCTGTGAATGGATATTTTTACAGCCAGGGAAGGTTGTGAATGGTTTTGACCTAATGTTATCAAAGTTATATAAATGTTATTTTATTACATGTCAAATGCTCTTTACAATTCCGTTTGCAAATTATTACTTATCGATATTGCCAAATGATGTCTGCTTTATGCTGAAAATAATTTAGTATAGAGTCTTATTCTTTGATAGCCTTGCATATATGTAAACTTTTATAATACACTACAAGTCTTGCTGAGTATACAATGTACTCAACCTTGCTTAAATTATTGTTGATCAAATAATAAAGATTTCACGTCTGATGATGCGTATTTCTCCCCTAGCACTTGGGAATTTGATGAGGGATCTTGCTAGGGTTTGACTCCAAACCCTAGTCGGTTGCCTGTGGGTTATTGTAACATCCTAACTGTTTATTTCAAATTATGAGTAAAAATATTATTAAATTAAATTAATTTAGTTTAAAATAAAAATAAGTATTTTGGTGCCTAAATTTTAATTTTATTTTGCCCTGATTTTCTGTTTTTTAAAAAGGCTAGATTTGGAAAGTAATTTAAGTAAAAACCTAAAAATATTAATAAATAAAAAGGATAATTTGATTTTCTACAAAAATCCTATTTCAAATTAATTATTTTGATTTATTTGGCTTTTATCTAGTTTTTTGTATTTTTCTGGAGTTTAAAATCAATTTTGAAATCAAAAATTATTTTTGTAAAAATTAAAAGACCAACTTTAAGTCGAAAATATTTTTCCTAAGTGTAACAGCCTAGCTTTTTACTAAAATAAAAATAAATTATTAAATAAATTAATTAATTTAAATAAAAAATTTAAATAAATTAAGTATTTTTGTGCCTAAATTTTATTTTTGGTTTTGCCCTGGATTTTCTATTTTTGAAAAGGATGGATTTGAAAATTATTTTAAGTAAAACCTAAAAACTATTATTAAATATAATGATATTTTGATTTCCTATAAAAATTCTAATTCAAATTAATTATTTGGATTTATTTGGTTTTTCTGAGTTTGCTGGTGCTTAAAATCTATTTTTTGAAATTAAAAAGTATTTTAGGTATAAAAATATAATACCAACATTAGTTGGAAATATTTTTAATAAGTCCAAAATGTCTCCAGGAGGTTCTCTGAATTTTTCTGGAAATTTTGGAAGTTATTTCATACTTTGCTGAGGCTTAATGAATTATCTAGGCTTTTCTGAAAATGAAAATGAAAATTCCCTTCCTTCCCCTCCGGCCGCCACGTGGACGACCAGGATCCGTCCACGTCGCCCGCTCCATCCCGTCTTCCCCTCCTCCCCGTGCGACACGCGTGCGGCCCGGATCTCGCCCGTACCGCGCCACCCGGCCCATCCACCCTATCCACCTCTCCCTCCTCCCCGGGCCACCCGATCCCCGCCCCGGCCACGTGGCACAATCGCCACCGCCCATTCCCCCTCTTCCGCTGACAGGCCGGGCCCGCCTGTCAAGGCCTTTTCCTACCCAGCCGCCGCCTCCCTCTTCTTCCCCGGCGCAACCGCCCCGTCCTACCCGCCGGCCACCTCGCGCCCGCCACTCCCTTCCCGTGTGCGCGCCACCCAACTCCCCACTTCCCCCACCTCCTCTCCCGCACGCCCGCACCCCACACACCCACCTCCTCCCCCATTTCCGCGCCAGACACCTGTAACTGCCGCTCGCTTCGGTGAGAAATTACCGCGAGACCTCCCCTCCCCTCCCCTATTTAAGCCCTCCCCCGGCTCCGCCTCCTTCCACACAACCCTGCCCCCAGCTCCGCTCTCCCTCCCGAGCCTCTCACCGCCCCCGCGCCATGCGCCACCGCCGCTCGGCCGCGCCCCTCCGCCGCCGGAAGGTCGTCGCTGCCGTTACCCGAGCGCCGCCGCTTGCCCCTCGTAGCCGGCCGCCTCCGCTCGCCGCCAGACTCCACGCCAGGTACAGTCAGGACCCCCGCGTGCCCCTCTTCCCCCTGCGCCCCTCGCCGCCCCTGGGAGCCTCCTCCGTCGGCTGGCCACCTCACCGCCCCTGGCCCGCGTGGACGCCATGTGGCCGCCCAGTGGCTGCCACCTCGGCCGCTCCTGCCCTGTCAGCGCCACTTGCGCGCAGTCAACCCCACCACGCCACCTCAGCCTCCTCCTGAGCCCCTGGACCCGGTCCATAGACCCGGGGCCCACTGTCAGTCTCTCTGGGTCAGGGCTGATGCCATAAATCTGAATTTCTTTTAGGAAAATAATTCCTTTAATCCCTGCTGACGTCATAAATCCCTTTTTCAGTAGAAAAATAATTCCAGAAATCAGTCTTTTTCTTTTTCTCTGAATTTAAACTTCCTAGAGCCCGTTCTTCTTCGTCCTAACTCCAATTGAGCCCATTCAAATTTCTAAATTCATCAAACATTCTCCTCTATCCATTTCTGGCCTCAATTAAAATTTTTGAAGTTAATTTGAATTTATTTGAATTTGGTGGGTTATTTTCACGTGTTGACTTCGACGATTCGGGAAAATTCTTCGACAAAGATTCAAACCA
This sequence comes from Dendrocalamus latiflorus, assembly GCA_017311315.1. Taxonomy (NCBI): domain Eukaryota; kingdom Viridiplantae; phylum Streptophyta; class Magnoliopsida; order Poales; family Poaceae; genus Dendrocalamus; species Dendrocalamus latiflorus. The sequence continues at coordinate 31,949,934 of CM029653.1, read as the reverse complement.
AGTTGAAGAGCAAGGAAAGTCACACTCCTTGATCATGTTGATCCCAGATTTCAAAATAAAATTATGTTGTTTTAAATTATTTTGCATGCATATGTTTATCCAACGTATTTCAATTCAGTTTTAAATTTAGTTATTGCCTACTTGTTAATTCCTCCGTTGATTTTGAATTCCTTATACCTTGTCACCCAAGATTAAAACTCTAGTTAGTACAATAGTATTGGCTAGAGAATATTATATCAAATGGTTAGACCTACTTAGTTATAATATTTGTTTTGGGATACTTTTCACATGAAATGACGAACCTTTTTACATAAAATGATAAGCTTTTCAAAGGTTCTCTTGACTTTGGTGAGTCAAGGAGGTTTATGAAATATTTTGAAAGCAAAATATAAAAACTAGTTTAGACTTAGGCAATTGGTTAGATTGGTGGGTGCGGGCATGCCCTGTTGGTCGGAGCCGCAGTGGTTGACTGTCGTGCACAGGGGTAAGTGGTTGGGCCTAAGTAAATTAAGGATCGGTCTGTGAGCTACTGTTGCAAAGCCCTAACGTACTACCACATGGCTGGTATGGGACAGCCCTGGCTGAATAATTTGCAAAGTCCCAATCTGAGTCAAGTCGTAGGTTGAAGGTGGGCGTGGTTGGTGCCATGCGAAGTCCCACTTGGGTGAGCGTGGTTGTAGCCGTGAGAAGTCTCACTCAAGCTCAAGAGGGGGTCCTGATCTGGTGGATTCCTTACTGGGGTGAAACCTTAGAGTTGGCTTGGCCAGGTTGAAGACTTTGCATTGTAAAGGCCTTGTCACGACTCCTCGCCACACACCTAAGGAAGTGTGTAATCCGGTGGCAATATGAGATGATCGTGTCTTGTGGGTAAAGCTGTACAACCTCTGTAGAGTGTATAATCTATCCTGGATAGCCGTTCCCACGGTCATGGGCATGCTGAGTAAAAGTTTTTTCATGGATTAGATTTTATTTTTCAAAAATGATTTTTGAAAACCTTATGGATGGATGGAATCCATGAGAGAATGAATGTACTTCAATTCAGTTTTAAATTTAGTTAATACCTATTTGTTATTACCTCCTTTGATATTGAAAATCCTTACATCTTGTGACCCTAGAATCAAACCCTAGTTAGTATACTAGTATTGGCTAGAGGGTTTTATATCAAATGCTTAGACCTGCTTAGATATAATCTTGGTTTTGGGATATCTTTTCACATAAAATAATGAGCTTTTCAAATATATTCTTGACTTTGGTAAGTCAAAAAGGTTTATGAAATATTTTGAAATAAAATATAAAATCTGGTTTAGACTTAGGCTAATGGTTAGGTTGTGGGTGTAGACATGCACTGTTGTTCGGAGACACAGTGTTGATTGTCGGGCACAAGGAGTATGTGATTGATCCTAAGTCATTTAAGGACTGGTCTGTGAGCTACTGTTGCAAAGCTCTATCGTACTACCACAAGGCTGTATGGGAGAGTCTTGGTTGACTAATTTGCGGGTCCCAACCTGAGTCATGTCGTAGGTTGAAAGTAGGCACGGCGTGTGCCATGAGAAGTCTCATTGGCTCAAGAGGGGGTCCCGGTCCGGTGGATTCCTTACTGGGGTGAAACCTTAGAGTTGGTGTGGCCAGGTTGAAGGCTTAGCATTGTAAAGGCCTTGTTATGATTACTCAGTCGAACGCCTACAGAAGCGTGTAATGGCCGACAATATGAGATAATCATATCTTGTGGGTAAAGTTGTACAACCTCTGCAGAGTGTATAATCTATCCTGGATACACTGCTACAGACAGCCCTATCACAGACGGTTCGGAACCGTCATCACAGACGGTTCCTGAACCGTCAGTGTTTAGGTGTCAGTGATAGTTGGTGGTTATCACAGACGGTTCCCGAGCCGTCTGTGATAAAAACATTACAGACGGTCTTGATTACTAACCGTCTGTAATAGGCGAGTATCACAGACGGTTTTTTATAAACAACTGTCGGTGATACTCGCCTATCACAGACGGTTAGTAATCAAGACCGTCTGTGATATACACGGGGATGAACTGTTTCGTCAGGGCATGACTGCCAACTCGAAGCATATATAGCATAGCATTCGAGGCACATCCGAGGCCTGCTGCTGTGTCTTGAGGAATGCCAAGAGCTGGTCTTCAGATGTGGCTGCCACATCTGAAGACCAGTGTGGCTCCCACATCTGAAGACCAGCTCTTGGCATTCCTCAAGACACAGCTGCAGGCCTCGGATGTGCCTCGAATGCTATGCTATATATGCTTCGAGTTGGCAGTCATGCCCTGACGAAACAGTTCATCTTTCCCGACAAAATTCAAGGCAATTTTATTACAATAGTGCAAAGAAAAGACATTTCAAGATTCTTGGTTGAGCTGGTCGAGGAACATGCAAATACAGAGGCAAGCACAAAAACTCAACAACACATTCAGATCGATCTATTACAGGATAACAAGCTAACAAACCCTTCGTGGCACGACGGTTCACACTAAACAAGACACACTTACGGCAAGAGTGTGTTGTTTAGTATGAACCGGTCGTGCCGCGATGGAGGTGCTAGCTCACAGCGGAGGGGAGATGCATGCAGGAAGCTAGCTAGTGGATGAACTCACGTGTGACTAGTACCGGTGGAAAGGTTGATGGGGAGTTATTAATAAGGGCCTGGCCGTGGGAGGAACTGGTGCCAGCCATTCGATGTGGAGAGAATAGACGGGTGAGATCGAAATCCTGTGTATACGCCAATTATTGGTGACATGTGATTATTACACACCAATTATCAGTGACATAGGATTATTACAGACGGTTCTTAACAGGAACCGTCTGTGTTATCTGGCTTTTCACAGACGGTTCTTAACAAGACCCGTCTGTGTTATCTCGATTGGTATAGACGGTTCGTATGAAGAACCGTCTGTGAAAGTTAATATCACAGACGGTTGCCAGTAAAACCGTCTGTCATAACGCTTCGCGCGTGTTTCTATTGCCAGAACGCTTCGTGTTTCGATTGCCAGAACGCTTCGGGTTTCGATCGTCTAATTAACGTCTCTCGATCGTTATACGAAGCATCTATATCATTAATGTTTGGGTATACGAACCGTCTGTGCTAAAGGTTAAATATGCGCGCCTAATCCAGGTCTCTTCTACGTACGTACAATATGGCGCCTTCTACTATTCTTGTGATCATCTCCTTCCTCTCATCTGTTCATCACGAATTGTTCGGCCGGAACCTTACACAGGCAGCCAGCAATTTGCATCTGGAGCAGCTTCTCCGCACCCGCCCTGCTCTCCTTCCCCGACTTTCTTGCATCCGTCAGCTTGACCTGATCCTCCGCCGTCGACGGAGGCGTCTCGCTGCCGCTCAAGAAAGGGAAACAGCTATCACCCTGGTTCTTCTCCACAATGTGCGCAATGCGGAAGAAGCTCTACTCGCATTGCACAGATTGATGGATAGCCTTGCCGCTCATGCAGAAACGGCAGATTGTGAGGAATGTTTTAATGCTATCATGTACGACATGATGGATGCTGCTGATCATTTGCCCAGGCTGCACGAGGAAGTGCAGAGGACAAGGGCAATCTTAACAGCGTTCGAGAATTCAGCGGCTGATCCTCCAAGTCCCAAAGTCGAAGAAGAAGCGTACGAAGCCCAAAAGATTACAATCTGGGAAACTCTTTACCTGTGCGACTTATGTAATGAATTTCCCTCTAATTGAAATTAATAAATTTGCCTTTAATTTGTGACCTCTTGTCTCAGTAGTTCTGTAGTTAAGTTATTAGAAGCAATGTGTACTTATATATTAACCTCTGATCTAGAATATGACAGACAAAGGGACATCACAGCCGGTTCTTGTAAAAAACCGTCTGTGAACATTCCCAGACGGTTCTTAACAACAACCGGCTGTGATAGTCTACACAACACAGACGGTTTTTAATAAAAAACCGTCTGTGATAATTTCAGATTATCACAGACGGTTTTTTATTTTAAACCGCCGGTGATACTAAAGTATCACAGACGGTTCATTAGTAAGGACCGTCTGTGATACTCGACCACTAACACAGACGGTATCCAAATTAAAACCGTTTGTGTTAGTGTCAATCACAGACGGTTTTGTCAAACCGTCTGTGATGTAGCCGTCTAGTATAGCCTCTTTTGTAGCAGTGATAGCCGTGCCTACAATCATGAGCATGCTGAGTAAGAGTTTTTCATGGATTAGACTTTATTTTTCAAAATGGTTTATGAAAACCTTGTGGATGGATGCAATCCATGAGAGTTTGAAAGGATTATGGATGGGGGCGATTGAAAGCGTGTGGATGGATGGAATCCATACGAGACTTTTTTTTGGAAAAGATGGTTCGGGTGGGATGCTCGTGGTTAGGTTAGTGTTTGGTCGGAGCCTGCACTAACGGTATAAATTTCATTTACAATTACTATTTTTACTTATTGTATTAAATTCAGCAATTTCCAATCTATTTATTGTATTTCTTTAAATGTTGTTTTATGCTCAAATAACTCTATATGCCTTCCTTTGTTGCCTTTATCATTATGTTGCATTTCTCTATATGACTTGTGGAGTACAAGTTTGTACTCACCTTGCTATCTCCACACAGAGGAAGACGACTTCAACTACGGTGAAGACTTGGACGAGTAGGCCGCATCTTACTGTCGTTTGCCTGTGGGTAGGCTTGTTGGGCTTCTTCCGCTTCGATGATTTTTTCTTCTTCCGCTGCTTATGTTTGAATTTGGCTTATGTGTCGTGGATGTAAACTTTGGCATTCATGCCCATATTTAGTTAATAAATGTCATTATGGTTGATACTTATCTTTGTTGTCCACTTTGTGCACTAGCTAAACCTGGACTAGTGTGATTTACACAGAGAATCTAGGAGTTGTTACTCCGGGTTCTGACATTTATGATGGCAAATCATTGGATACTTTTGTTGTTAGACTCCCACTGCATTTTGTTCAAGACTTTGATGTTTATTTTGGCTGGTCAGTCTTATGTCTATATACTCTTTTATGCCTCGCTATATATATCATCCTTTTGCTGTAAGCTATTTAGGTGTGATGTGTATGGATGTGATCTCAATGATGTGAATGTGTGTACTAGCTACTGATCATGGGACTAGTGCAGAGCACATACAACGACTACGGGTGCTACCTGGCCCGGGGTCCCCACAGCGTTGGTATCAGAGCCATACTAACTGTAGGTTAAGCCTTAGATAGAATGGCTGTTAGATTAAGGAGTTATCATCCAAATACAACTTATTTTAAAATGGGAGAGGTGAAAATAGCAAACTTTCTGATATTCTTTTCTTAGCATTCTCCTCTTACCTAAAGTCTCCTTTTGATCAGTGGTCCTCACCTTATTCAAATAACTCTAGTTTGAGAGAATGGATGAGAACTTGTGCAAAATTCTTACCCCATCTAATGTCATTTCTTATCCTAGCCCTTCATTATGTCTTTACAAATCAGTAACTAATCCTAGGCCACATTTTGAAATTTGCAGATGCTTGTTCACTAGACACCCCAATATTAGACTAGTGCGTTCGAGGAGGGCACCCTTCCGTACACCCTATGAGTGATGTTGCAGCATGTTCGCATCACCCGAGCACCCGAGCACACCATCTACAATACTCCATCTAGCCTGACATCCGAAGAGTACCTTGCGGAGGTGCTTATCCATGGACGATACCCCGGAGACTAGCCACTATGCTACTACGGATGAGGATCAAGTGTAATTATGTCAATCTTCAATGCAGCCTATGTCGCCATTACCTGTGTTCGACATAGCCTTCCTGAGATGGAGGACATGTTCTATTATTCCCCTCTTGACTGTGAATAATGAGGGCAGTGTCTACCAGGTGCCTGCCACTAATCCATCACTAACATGAGTAATTACAAAAAGGTCTGTTGGATCGAAATCGGCGACAGAGGGGGGGGTGAATGTCGACTTTAAAACTTGCTCCCAAAAATTCCACAAGCGAGATTCTCCTCTCCAATAGCTATGTTAAGCTATGAAGTGGATGGAAAATGTTCTCTGGAAGCTCAAAGCTATAAATCCATCAGAGGAACAAAAATAACAGAGAATAACCAAACAAGAGACAAAACATGCAGCAGCTCAAAACCTGGCCGGTTAGACCTCTCGGCAATGGGCGGTCAGACCGCCGGTGGTGGGCCGGTCAGACCGCCCCATTAACGCCGGTATGACTGCTGCCTTTACCTCGGTCAGACCGGTTACACTGAAATTTCAGGCATGCTGAACAGCAGACTGAAAACTGCTGAAATCCGAAAATACTGCAGATCTTCAGAAAACCTGAGAAATCAAGGGATTGCTCCAATTCTTTTTGGCCCAGAGCATCACAACAACAAACTAAATAACAAGAAGGCCTTGGAAAACAAAGGAATCACACTCAAAATCAAGAATTTCAGATTATGACAGAAATCTGAAATTTTTGCATGAACTGAACCAAAACCCAAATTACTCAACGATCTTGGATCCTTTGCTCATGAGCTTTTGCAATCCTCTTAGCAATGATCTAAGGGCTTTCCAGACCAAATCTCAGGCCATCTCATGAAGGGAATCAAAGGGGACCAAGAAACCCTAGAAATGAAAAGAAGAACAGAGGAGGCCAAGATGCAAAATCTAAAATTAAACGTGGTTTGCTCTTAGAATTAACTAGCCAAATGGCTTTGAAGCATCTCCTAGATCACAGTAACCCATTTTGTAGTGAAGAACGAACGAAGAACACAGGGGGCAGAAGCATCTCAAATGAAATTGATTCATTCCTAGAAGCATGAGGATCACAGAGGAGTCCCCATACGCGATTACAATAAGAGGAATGATTACATGGTGGCTCAACTCATCTCCAACCTCTCCATCTCTCAAAAATGAGAACACTCAAGAACACTACATGCTTGGAGAAGAGCATGGGAGAACACACACAGAGGAGACACACTCCAACAACACTCTGCCTCCGTCAACCACTAAAGCCCCTAAAGCAAAACAACCTCTTCAAAGGCCATTTTGACTAAAAGCAAACCCTAAAAGCCATGCACTCTCTCACACAAGATATGCATGCACTTGAGAATCCCTCTCCTATTTATAGCCTTTGGCTAACGGGTCTCCAACCTGTTATGCCCGCTAACTCCCGAACGGAACCGCTCCCACTTGTGCAGCTTTGCGTTTTTTACCGAAATGCCCCTCCTGCATCTTCCGGGAAGCTTCCGCGTTCCTTGTCATCCAAGCCTCGCAACCACCTCGAGTCTCCGCCGTCTTCGACACATCCGACCGTTCTGACCTCGACACCGCCTGTGTCTAGTCCGGTCACCTCGTGTCTCGCCACGACTCCGCCTCAACGTCCTGCAGCCATCACAGACAAGAAACACATCAAATAGCACCGCTCGATACATGAAAGCATAAATAGCATCAATGAATCGTACTTACGCATGAAAGAGCCCAAACCTGTCGAAACAAAGGAATAAGCATCCTAAGCCCATACGACCAGAATTGACCAAGTCCGACCGAACTGATTGCACCATGCAACGACATGGTCCGAACCAAACAAACCAAACTCGACTTTCCTAAACCGATGTCAATTACTCATCACGCACTCAGGGTCACCTCCACATGGTCCATCAAAGTCCATACAAACTAAACACATACATCATCTATATGTTGTTACATAGCACATTCTACACAACTGAACCACCATTAAAGCTAACAAGACATTAATGGAACATACCTCTTCATGAAGGTTTTTACTAGAAACCACACTAATTGCACCTGTGAAATCCCCTAGATTGTAGCAAAACCACCTCCAAAAACTAATTCAAACTCTCTTTTACTCTCTCTCTCTATATCTCTCTCTCTCTCTTTCTTTCCTCTCCCTCTGCTCTCTCATGCTCCATAGGGAAGATACTCAGCTGCTCGGCTTCGGATGAGCTAGCAGAGAGGGAGGCGATGCATTTTATATGTGCGGGGAGGTATTGCTGACTGACAAACCCACACGGGCGCATGGGGCAGCAGTTGCGTCCAATTGAGAGCCACGGGAATTACTGTTGAGCACATCGTGTCATGTCACGTTGTGTCACACCCGTGTGGTCGGCCACCCCAAGGCCAAATGCAAGCACACCTACCAAGCCCGGGCAGCTCGACAGCTCCTACTGAGCTAGGGAAACTCGACAGGAGCTACTGAGCAGCTCGGTAGCCCTCCACCTGTCGTGCCGCACCGTGTCCTACCACGCTCGAGCAGGCTACTGTGGTGCCTAGCTCCTGCCGAGCAAATGGGAGCAGGAAGTAATATGTGTCATCTGCTGCGCCCTCAACTCTAGGGAGGGGGCTATTTTTGCAAAAATGGCCGTTCGGAGGCCATTTTTGAAAAAAAAAACTACAGTGCTAGATCCATGAACAGTTCTAAATCTAATAAGAAATGGTGGGTGGGTTCTTTTTTCCTGTGGCTTATGGTTTTCGGTTTTACCACGAGTTTTTGTGTGAACGAACCGTATGCTAATAAGTCGATGAGCCGCTTCAAAAATACTGTCCTGATAACCTACTTCGAAATGGCGGCGGAGAAACCATCTTGTTTATTTGTTCATATGCCATAAGCTGAAAAAAACTCATGTGGTCTCGTGTCATGGTTGAGTGACATAAGAACTTAGATTTATGGGGTTTAAATTCCCTCTCCTCTCCCTTTAAAAATAACTGAGTTATTGTGTGTACAATAATAAATAGTTGCAACCAGTATAGTTTTTTTGCTAACGAAGTGGCTTAGTACTCCTGACCATATGGCATAGTGTTGCAGCAACTTGTGTGACCTGAACGCAGGGGGACAGTGCCCTAATTTCATCATGGTCCATTAATTAAGCAAAGTGTAAATGCTTGTAACGGATGGCAGCAAGCATTACAGCGTGCATGGCATTGACGCTTGCCGGTTGAAGTGCTCGGTTTACGTTTGATTAATTGAGCAGTTTCGAATGGGAACCGGCATCGTTACCAGGCTATATAAGCGATGCCGTGGTGGTACACACGATGGTGATTGTAGAGGCCAAATAAGAGATGCATGAAGCTAAGCACACGGTAGTGCGCACACGAAAGCTTGTGTTCTCTATCCATGAGAGCAATGTGACCAGAGAAATGACAAGCATTACTGAGGAAGTGCATATATAAAGCTAGTAAGGATTCTACACACATGAAAGATTTTCGTTCTCTGATCATCGAGGGAATGTTGAACTAATCTTGTCGTTCATGTTTTTCCCATGTAAAACTTGTGCTAGCTTCTATTTGTTTTTGTTGCGTGCACGTAGAGGTGTGTGTCATGCATGCATTTTGTTAGGATTCTGTACCTTTACTTGGATAGTTCACGTTTCGGATTATGGTGTGATATGGTCGGATCATGGCGTGTTTATGGCCGGTTCATGCTGTGATTTGATGGCCGGCTCTTTACCATGTATTTGCTTCTTTCCATATATTTGTATCCCTCTTTAGTGTATCAACAGTAGAAGAAAAGAAGAGAAAAGTCGCAGAGTTTGGGCGACACAAAATATTCATGCATTCTCATTGCCAGTTGTGTATTCGTATTCACGTTGAGTCTTTGTCGGCTTAGTACCAACAATTGGTATCAGAGCAGTGCTAAGAAGATCCTGTGGCGGTGCCTCGAGGTGCAAGGTCCGTATCTCCTATGTTAACCAGAACCTTCAGAGGCAGTGCCCGTCGTTGAGAGGCCTCCAACAACGGAGGTGTCCGAGAAGTGGTGGCGTAGGCATGCCAAAGGAGACTGGGGTGGTGTTACGATACCCCATCCTCGCGCAAATGAACCACACCGAATGGGTTCTTCTCATGAGGGTCAATCTCCATGCTCAGGGAGTCTGGGAGGTAATCGAGCCGGGGCTCGTGGAGTACCGGCTTGACAGAATGGCGTTGGCGGCCATACTCTAGGCAGTGCCACCGGAGATGTTGGCGACACTGGCAGTGAAAGATAGTGCCAAACAGGCCTAGGACGCCGTCAAATCCATGCGCATGGGCATGGAATGTGTCCGGGAGGCGAAAGCACAGGCCCTGCTCAGGGAGTTAGATGGGATCTGCATGAAGAGCGACGAGATGGTGGATGACTTCACCATGCGTCTAACCGATCTTATCAACAAAATCCGCACTCTCGGTAAAATTTTGGAGGACATCAAGGTGATCAAAAAATTTCTTCGTGTCATTCCTCCGAAGTTCACGCAGGTGGCGATCTCCATCGAGCAGCTGATCGATCTACGGGCCCTATCCATAGAAGAGTTGGTGGGCCGGCTCAAGTCTGTGGAGGAGAGGTATGATGCAGACATGACAGCCGATGATGGTGGTCGTGATGCCAGTGGTCATCTTCTCCTCACGAAGGAGTGGCTGGCATGCATCAAGCAGCGAGAGCAGGGCGACTCCTCTTTGGGCGGAGGTAGGAATGGCGGCAAGCAAGGTCATGGCCATGGTAAACAAGGTGGGCAAGGTGCTTCCCGTGATGCCAAAGAGACCACTGGGTCTGTCGGTAACCGTGACAAGTCCAAGCTAAAGTGTTACAATTGTGGGAATTTTGGGAACTTCTCACGGGATTTCCGCAAGCCAAGATGAGTGTGTAAGGAGCAAGCACATCTCGTTCAAGTGCAGGACGATGAGCACACGCTGCTAATGGCCCAAGTGTGTACACTGGAAAAAGCCACACGCGGTGTGCCCATTGATGTTGCACTCAATGAGGTGCATGCGCGCGGCATGCCCACTGATGTTGTGCTTGATGAGGTGCACGCGCAAGTGCACCCTGGCTGGGGGCAGGATGAGTGTGATGGCGTAAAGGGGACCGTGAAGTTTGGCGATGGCTCCATCATCAACATATGTGGGCAAGGAACTGTGTTGTTCACATGCCACACTAAGGAGCATTGCACGCTCACCGGGGTGTACTACATCCCACGACTATGAAGCAATATTATCAGCATCGGACAGCTTGATGAGAACGGTTGTCAGACGTTGATTGAGAATGGCACACTATGGCTTCGTGATCAGTAGTGGCACCTGCTAGCTAAGGTAAAACACTCCAGGAATCGCCTATATGTGCTTGATCTAAATTTAGCTTAGTCGGTGTGTCTGGCGGCGAGTTGCGGTAAAGAAGCTTGGTGCTGGCATGTGTAATACAACCATCTAAATTTTCAGTCACTACGATGGCTCATGTGTGATAAGATGTTTCATGGGCTGCCACATATCGATTAGGTGGATCGAGTATGTGATGTCTGCCTGGTCGGGAAGCAACGACGTGCTTCATTCCCATAGGAGGCGAGTTACCGCTCACAGGACCAGCTTGAGTTGGTGCATGGTGATTTGTGCGGACCCGTCACACCGGTCACACCAGGAGGGAAATGGTACTTTCTCCTCCTGGTGGATGATTTCACTCGCTACGTGTGGCTGATGCTCCTGACATCAAAAGACAAGTGCTGGTAGTCATCAAGCGCTTCCAAGTCCGAGCCGAACTGGAGGTTGCACGCAAGTTGTGGGTGCCGCGTACTGATCGTGGTGGTGAATTTACATCCACAGAATTTGGTGAGTATTTTGTGAACCTTGGTGTCAAGCGACAGCTCACGACACCGTACTCGCCTCAGCAGAATAGTGTTGTTGAACGTCGAAACCCGACGGTGGTCAGTATGGCGCGTAGCCTAATGAAGGCGAAAAACGTGCTAGCAAGGTTTTAGGGAGAGTCTATCATGATGGCAGTCTACCTCCTGAACCGTGCACCGACACGGAATGTGCATGGAAAGACGCCCTACAAAGCGTGGTACGGGCGGCGCTCGAACGTCCTCTATTTCCTTACGTTTGGGTGTGTTGCGCACATGAAGGTGGTGAAGCTGAACCAAAAGAAACTTGACGAAAGAAGCGTGCTCATGGTCTTCTTCAGCTATGAACTAGGGTCCAAGGCATACCGACTCTATGATCCCATGGGCAAGAGCATTCACGTATCGCACGATGTAGTGTTCAACGAAGAAGCGAAGTGAGATTGGGGCACACCAAAAGGTGATGATCCACTGTATGCTTCCGATGAAATCTTCTCCGTGGAATACATTTATTCTCTGGTGACAGGTCATGGACGAACAAGTGTGCCGGAGCCTAGGGGTGATGTGGCAGGGACGTCGGCTACCCCGAGGCTAACGCCTAGCCTGGAGTCACTGATGCCAGCCTTTATTCTGGCCACACTAGCTCTTGCCACACCTACTAGAGTGGGATTTGTGTCACCACCCACTAACATGACACAGCTATCAAATGAAGCCCCACGTAGGTATCGCACCATGGCGCATCTCTATGATAACACCAACAAGGTCATGGCCAAGTACAATGGACTATGTCTCCTAACCATAGAGGAGCCAAGGACCTTTGCCAAAGCTGAGCAGCACAAGTGTTGGTGTCTAGCCATGTTGGAGGAGATGAGGTCCATTGTTGAGAACGGCACGTGGGAGCTGTCTGACCTACCTCCTAGGCATCAGCCGATTGGCCTCAAGTGGGTGTACAAGGTTAAGAAGGACTCACAGGGAACCGTGGTAAAACACAAGGCATGCCTTGTGACCACAGGGTGGGTGCAGCGCCAAGGTGTTGACTACGAGGAAGTCTTCGCGCCTGTCACCCGGATGGAGTCCGTGCACCTGCTGATTGCACTTGCGGCTCATAAGGGCTAGCAAGTGCACCACATGGATGTTAAAATGGCGTTTCGCAATAGAAACCTCAAGGAGGAGGTGTACGTCACACAACCACCAGGTTTTGTTGACGACAATAATGAGCACAAGGTGCTTAGGCTCTAAACAGCCCTCTACGGTCTTCATCAGGCACCAAGATCGTGGAACGCCAAACTCAACAGCAGTTTGCAGTTCCTTGGGTTTGAGCAAACCCATCAGAGCATGCTGTGTACACATGAGGAGCTGGTCCATCGCATCTACTCATGGGTGTATACGTGGATGATCTCATCATCATCGGCTCACATGCACCAGAGATCGCCAAGTTCAAGGAGGAAATGATGAAGGTGTTCAAGATGAGTGATCTGGGATTACTCAGCTATTTCCTCGGAATCGAGGTACACTAGGACAATGATGGCATCACACTAAGCTAGGCTTCCTATGCACTCAGGATCTTGAAAAGAGTGGAATGATGGGCTACAATCCGTGTCAAGTGCTGATGGAGACATGGCTTAGGCTGAGCAAGACTGGTGGTGGTTCTCCTGTGGACGCAACTTTCTATCGGAGCATTGTGGGGAGCCTTCGGTATTTGGTTCACACTAGACTAGATATCTTTTATGTTGTGGGTTACATCAGTCGGTTTATGGAGGCAGCAACCACTGAACACCTCGGAGCAGTGAAGCATGTCCTCCGGTACATTACCGGGATGCTCAACTACGGTGTTTCTATGCAAGAGATGATGGGGATTTGCAGCTGATGGGGTACAGCCACTCGGACATGGCAGGAGATGTGGATGATTGAAAGAGCACTACGGGGGTGCTGTTTTTCCTCGAACGAATCTCGGTTAGCTGGCAGTCACAGAAACAGAAGGTGGTGGCCCTATCCTCATGTGAGGCTGAGTACATCACAACCACCACCTCAGTGTGTCAAGATATATGGCTCAGACATTTGCTCTGTGACCTGATGAACAAGGAGCCTAGCTGTCCAAGTCTCAAGGTGGATAACAAGTCAGCAATCTCCCTTTGTAAGAACCATGTCTTCTATGATCAAAGTAAGCATACTGACACATGTTATCACTTTATTCGTGAGTGTGTGGAAGAAGGAAAGATCGAGGTTGAGTACATTAGCACAGATGATCAACTCGTTGACATTTTTACAAAGCCACTAGGGCGCGTCAAGTTCTAGGAGTTGCGAGCCAAGATTGGCTTGGTCTAGGTCTTCTAGGAGTTGCGAGCCAAGATTGGCTTGGTCTAGGTCAAGGAGCCACAAGATTAGGGCGTGATATGTTGAACTAATCTTGTCGCTCATGTTTTTTCCATGTAAAACTTGTGCTATCTTCTATTTGTTTTTGTTGTGTGCACGTAGAGGTGTGTGTCATTGTAACATCCTAAATTTCAAGTGTTCAAAAATATGGAATTTTTAAAACTTTTTCTTGCAATTTGCTGGCATTTAAATTTTGTCTAAATATTTATTTGAAATCTTTTGAGTTTTGTGACATGGAAATTAATATATTGAGAAATAATATCCAAATTGAAAAAATAATAGAAATAGAAAATCCAAGGATCTACAAATTAAAATTAAAGTATTAAATAATGGAAATAAAAATTTGAAATTCAATTTAACTAGATAAAGAAAAGCAATGACCAAAGGAATATTAAAAGCTCGCATTTAAATAACTAAATTGAGAATTCAAAGTTATGAACATCATGCAAAATTAGAAATTAGTGAATCCTAATGTGAGTTAAAATTTAAATTAAAATCCAAATTCTAAAATTATGCTTAAGCCTCTCTCTCTATCTCTTCCTTCATTTTCTTCCTTCTCTCTATTACATGTGGGCCACCCACCTTTTCCCACTCTCCTCCTCTTCCCTCCCGTTCCTTCTCTGCCAGCAGGCCCGACACCCCCTCCTTTTCGCTTTTTCTTCTCCTCTCTCCCATTCTTTCTTCTCTTCCTCCTTTTCTTCACAGCCGCGCTGGCTCTTCCTCCTCCTCTCGTTATTCTTATTCCTCCTCCTCCTCGCCACTCTCGTCACTCCGACCGGCCGGCCCCACACCTCCTGTGGCACATCATCCTGTGCCTCCCATCGCGTCCCCGCCTGCCCCGAGTCACCTCACTCTGCACCTCACACGTCTCCTGTGGTAGCCGTCGCATTGCCTGGCCGCGCGCCGTCTTCTTCCTCCTCTGTGCGCCTGCCTAGCCGGGCCCACCTCCACTGCGCACATGTCGCCGCACCCTATGCACGTGTCATGCTCCTGCATAGCCAGTCACCTCGTCGCCTACTCCCATGTTGCGCACGCCCAAGCTGACCCGTCCTGTCTCCCATACCTTGCCGACCACCGCATGTTGCCTGCCTGATTCCGCCGCCTATAAAGCTCGGCTCGTCCCCAGGAAGGACCGCCTTCGTCCACTCGTTCTCCCACCCCACGGAATCGAGTTCCCCATGCCCCTAGCTCGCCGGCAACTCCATCCCCTCCAACATCGGCCGAAGAGGTAGCGGCCGATTGGAGCTGTCCTCGGCCAATTCCGCCACACCGAAGCTTAACCATGGCATTGCAAACTCCTCCCCACCATCGACCGGACCTCCCACGGCCTGTACCTCGCCGGTGACGTGAACTCCCCCACGCCACCACCGGCCATCATCGCCGGCCCACCTCGGCCGCACCAACTGCCTGGGTAGGTTTTACTTGTCCCCCTCGTGCTCGTGCTCTCCTCGTTCTCCTCCCCGTCATCTCCGGCGTCATCTCTGCCGTCGGCCCCATTCCCCCCGCTGCCATGGAAGCCGCCAGCCGTCGCCCTAGCCAAATTGGCCAGCGACGCTCTGTCTATGGGTGGGCACGAGCATGTGCAACCCATTTTGCGGATGCTCACCTCCAGCCACTCCCTCTGCCGCCGTCGGCAACGCCAGCACCGAGCACCGCCGGGGTGCTCTATTCTAAGCTCTAACTCTGCACTTACTTCTTCTAATTTACTCTCCCTTCTTAATTCAAAGCAAGCTGCCGCTCAGATGGTCAGCCTAGACATTCGTTATCCACAGGTCCCGAGTTCAAGCCCCCTTCGGCCATATTTTTGTTTTATTTTCTTTTAGCCATTTCAATTAGAAAATATTTAGTAAATAAATCAAAGAAAACTAAGGAAAATCCATGGAAGCTAATAAATTACATTAGGATATAAATAAGATTATTTAAGATTTAATATTGGATTAATTACTATATATGAGTAATTAATGTGGCTTGAATATTTAATTAAAGTCTAATTATTAATTAAAGGCATAGTGAGAAATTGAGTAAAAATCTTGTTTAGGTCCATGCTCTCATGAAATGATGATATAATAAATGAAGATTGCCTAAAGAATAAATCATAAGTCCTTGCATATCAGTAAAGATCATAGAACTGACCACGAAATGGTTTAACTATTATTTCTGTATCTTAGAATTATGAGAATCCTTTTTCGAATATTGATTAAATGACTTAAGTATTAAGCCACTAACATTTAGACTGCAAAACCCAAATTAAATTAGAGGTTGTATTGCATATAATTGACTAAGACACTAAATATAAATAGTAGGCCATTAAAAAGGTATTTTAAACTCTAGTACTAATAGAAGACACCCTTGACATATAGATTGGTGTGAATACCTAATTATCCTAAGAGTCTTGATAACCTAGTGATACTAAGATAAATTGATTAGGCCATAGTGAAGATAATCCGCTAACGCACCAATAGATAGTAATTTAAAGAATAGTAACGCATAGACATAACAACAAATTGCATTTTTCCAACATACGTTTAAACCCTAGAAAGGTTCAGGAGTCGCGGATCAATGGTAAATAATAAATAAAGCTAACCAATAAAAAGTGATAATTGGATAAATAATCCCATGCTTAAATAAAATATGCGGCTAACCATTCAAACTAATAAATTCAACTCACTTATAATTAAAACACCATAAAATACCACATCCTGAATTTACAAGAATTATGAACTCTAAGATTTATTCGATAAAGTAAAAATGTACACATTATGTGTAGAACTCATGCCCTGACTCTTAAAAGATAATACTAATAAAATAATATTCGATTCCCTAACTAAAATCTCACATCTGTCTATAGGTCTAACCTGACTCATGGAACTTCATTAATAAATATAAAAATAATAAAAGAAGTTATTAATAAAAAGATCGGGTCATCGTATTCTACCATCGGTTATGCCAGCTATCCTTAAGTCTGAAGTGGAATATTCCAATATCCTGAACCCTCCTTGACATCCATCTCAGCATATTCCCTGTTGTTATTTCATCACTTTGCTCAAGCTCTGTTTGACTCCGTCAATACTCCGTGCCCCATCGACCTTGTCTCGAATCACCCGAATCACCCCTTTAACTCATAATAAAGCCAAATTGAGTTTATTCAGATTTATTTGGGCTTTTTGAGTTATTTGGATTTATTCGGGTTCAGTTATTTAGCGCGTAATTAGAATTGGAGTCCTGAAGATTCTATGGATCAAGCGAGATCAAGATCAAGGTGAAAATAAAGACCAGAAGCTTAAGCCCATCGAAGAAGATGAATGTGTCAAGAACTAGGTCACGTACCCCCAGTTGGCTGCTTGTGGGCACGTCTTAAGGGTCCCACCTGTGTGTTTTGTTTTCACTGCTGCATTTTATTGATTTCGGCCTGCTCGGCCCATGAGTAAGTCTACTATTATAAGTCTACTATTATATTTACGCTTCCGTATGATATGTGTTTTGATGTTCAGTATTGTATCTATGAGTACTATGGGCCTGTTTGGCAGAGCTCCACCAACTCCAGATCCACCAAAAACAGCTTCACTCCATGAATTTTTACCCAAACGCTCCAGCTCCACGAAATCTGGATCCACCAAAATACTGAATCTAGCTCCAGATTCATGAAATCCATGGAGCACCTCAAGGGGTGCTCCACGAAACCTTGTTTCGTACTTACTCGTGGAGTTGGGTGGTAATTACCCACCTTTTGCCACTGGTTACACACCCTATCCCATACCACCATAAAACCCATGGGCAAAACAGGTAATTCCCACCAAAAACTCACTTTCGTGGATCTGGAGCTGCTGTGCAAGCCAAACAGTTTTGTCTAGCTCCATGGTGGGATCCCAGATTCACGGTAGAGCTGTTTTTGGTGGATTTGCTGCTCCAGATTCATTTTTTCAGTGGTGGAGCTCTGCCAAACATGCCCTATCTACTGATCTAGGGAATGGTACGGTGAAATCACAGAGGATTCCGGATTGAAAAATCTAGATCCAACAGTCGTGTATGCATTTTGTTAGGATTCTGTACCTTTACTTGGATAAATCACGTTTCGGATCATGGTGTGATATGGCTGGATCATGGCGTGTATATGGCCGGATCATGCTGTGATTTGATGGCCGGCTCTTTACCATGTATTTGTTTCTTTCCTTATATTTGTATCCCTCTTTGGTGTATGAACAGTAGAAGAAAAGAAGAGAAAAGTCGCAGAGTTTGGGTGACACAAAATATTCGTGCATTCTCATTGCCAGTTGTGTATTCGTGTTTGCATTGAGTCTTCATCGGCTTAGTGCCAACAGGGAAACTTAAGGAAGAAGAGAGGAGAGAACGCTTTCTAGAATGTGGCCTACATCGCAAATGAGCACCTATGCATGTGGTAAGCAGATGGATCAAACGTTATCGAGGAGATACGCAAATTACTGCTCTTTTAGTTGAATCAAATTGTGCTAGAAAATCATGAGACACCGTGGTTTTCGCTTACGTTTCAGACTTTAGAGAGAGAGACGCGCATCGGCGCATGTGGGCCTGAGCGCCCCACCTACGAATCCATTATCTCTCCTCTACACCTCCCGCAAGAGGAAACGATGGAGCGACGAACAGAACGGTCGGGGGAGACAAAACGTGGTTCTTGATCAGGTGCAACTTTTCCCTCGTTTGCCTCCTCCGTCTGTTGCTTCCTAATTTCTACCTACGTATCTATACTATCTAAGCCTAGATCTCTCTCGTTTTCTAAACCCTCTCGCTCTATCTCTAGAGTAGAAACCCAGCCTTACATGAGCACACACAGAAAAGCCCCCCCCCCCCCCCCCCCTCCCCTTTTTTCTATTGACCCTTGGGCAGCGTTGGTCGGCTCTAGCTGGGCTCCGTGGGGCTAGGTTACCTGCCCTGTCGGTCAATGATGAAAATTTTTCTACTATAGTTTTTTGTGATGTACATAGAATTGTATCTATATTTCTGCTATTTGGTTTTCTTTATAGAATGTAATTTTACTACACAGCTTATTCGGCTCTCCACATCTCTAATTTCTGACTCCACCCCTCTCCGCCATGACCGTCAACAAGAGAGTACATGGATTTTCCAAGGTGCGGAGCTTTGAATCGAATGATTCAACCCCCTAGATCGACTTGGATTTGCATCCGAACACTGCTCGTTTTAGATCAATGCTCCATAGGAACATACGACGTGGTACACAATTAATATGCGAAGTTCATATGGCTCCACCACTATTTGTCACTTTATCTGCTACAATTAATATGCAAAGTTCATATGACTCGACCACTATTTGTCACTTTATCTGCTACTGTATGCTTACAATTAGCAGCACATCAAACCATGACTTGCACAGCTCCTCTCCCAGAACATAAGATGATTCTCAAAGCTACCACCGTATCCATGATAATCTGTAGGACTGAAGATGGCAACAAAGGTGGGTGAATGATGCCTTAAAATTTTTTCCACTAGTATTCACTTTTCGTTTACTCCGATAGGTACAAACCTATGAAGATTAGGATAGGAATTCAACTTGAATATCACAGACTCACAAAGCTGAGAACAAACAGTAGGAAAAATAATATGTTCGAAATTTGACACCGTGGTCAGAAGTCCACTACCAGTCGAAAATCAATGTAGTCGGGATTCGACTACTAGATGAAAATAAATGTGGTCGGAATTCAACATGGTCATAACCAGTGTGGACGAAAGCCAACAAGTGGTCGAACAACTAACGTGGTCAAAAACCAAAGAATGATCGAAAACCCTACGTGGTCGAAATTCAACTACTAATCAGAAATCAACGTGGTCAGAATTCAACTCTAGTGGTCGACGACCAGAGTGAGCGGTCAAAAACCAATGTAGTCAAAAAGTAACGTGATCGAAAGCTAACGTGGTCAAAATTTGACTCGAGTGGTTAATGACTAGAGAATGGTAGAAAACCAACGTAATCAAAAGCCAACATGGTCGAAACCAAAGTGGTCGAAATTCAACTTGAGTGGTTAGTGACCATAGAGTGATTGAAAACCAACATGGTCGAAAATCGAATTGAGTGGAAATCCATATTTTTGAAACTGGTTGAAATCCGACCGGTGTGAACCACTACCAAAGAGTGGTCAATCTGTAGGTGGTCGAAACGAGAGAGGTTAAACCAAGTCAAAACACAACTAGGGAGGTCAACGATCAGTGAAAGGTCGAAAACCAATGTGGTCATATTAGTTCGGAATGTTGCCAGGAGGGTCAACGATCAACTAGTGATCGTAACCAGAATGGTCGAACCAATCCGAACTTCGACCAGTGAGATCGACTATTAATGAATGATCGAAAATCAAAGAGCAGTTGAAAGACAAGCATGGTCGAGAACCAACAAGCGGTCGTAACCAGACGTGGTCAAAAACCACTCGGAAGAACAGAGCAATCACACGACCGCAAGATCTAAAATCCACATATATTTTGATTAAAAGATCAAATGGCCGTGAAACTTTGTATGCAAATTACTTAAGGTCTCAAGATAATATTCCATTCTTGAATCGAAAAATCTGTGACAAATTTGAGACCTTTTTGCAAGTTGAGAACGCACACACCAACAAAGAACTAAAAACCAAATCGATGATCAAATCTTGCTCGTGGATAGAAGATAGCTAAGATGGCCTTGCATATGCTCCCGCATGTCACGGCAAGCTGCATCACCAAAGAGATAATATCAAAAGTTCTTGGATCAAGAAATCACCCGATTAGACCATGAACGTGCAAAAACAGGGTTTCTTGAAAATCTTGCTATTGAAGTGCCTAGGTGATTGGAGATCAATCTCAAGAGATTATTTCCATCTCGTCCATGTCCTTGGCACAGCAAGATCAAGAGAAGGTCAGAAGAGAGATCAAACCAACCTAAACAAGAGCAACAAAAAGAGATCAAAAAAGGGTTGAGAGAAGAGAGGAAAAACCAACTCAAAACAGAGCAAAGTCAATCAAACAAAAAGATACACAAGATAGATCGAAGATTGATGTATTGCTCATTTAAGATGATTGATTTTACAGCCACTCCACTCAGGAGGACAGAGTCTACAACTAGAGCACACACTCTCGAACTACCTTCCATAAGAGGGAGGAGGAGCTAGCCACCAAAAGGCTTAGCTAACCTTCTTCAACCCTAGCTCTTGCATCCTCTTCCCTTTTATAGGCTCACAACCTGAACCAAAACCTAATGGATTCACCTATTAGGCCAAACCGGAGATAACCCATTAACCTCACCTAACACCGGCTTCTGCTCACGCACGTTTCTCTGGTATTGAGCAATTTTACCAAAATGACCCTCTACCGCTTTCGACGAAGCTTCCTGCTTCATTTTCCATGAAGCATCACACATGCTTCGCCATCATCCACGTGGCCCCAATGACTTACTGCCAAGCCTCTCTCACGTCTGGATCCCACCGAACTACTCTCACTTGTAAATGACCCATGTACTTAGCACACCACATGCCTCTCCTCAAGCATGATGGCACCCGGCATCCTTGGCCATCTGCACCTTGACTCCTCCCTGAGCATAGTCCTGGTCCACCTTGTCATTGCCCATCATATCCATCACTGGCATCTCCCGCTTCGGTTCCTCGTTGTCTCGGCTTGTAACCACCCCGCAAGCCTTAGTCGTCTTTGGTGTCTCCCGAATCTTTTGGACCTCAGCATCACCCTGTGCCTAGTCCTGGTCCTCCCACGCCTCACCATGATCTAGCTCCGAAGTCTGCAACCAACACCAATAAGCAAACCACCACATAGTACCGCACGATACACAAAAGATCATCAATTTGCGCAATTAATGCAAACAATGCTTAATTAATGCAAAATGTATGCACCCAAATATTGATCCTAAACCTAGGACCAAACAATAAATACATGTGCACACTAGCAACAACACCTAGGTCAACCCATGACCAAACTCTAAGAATTCCAGAGAACAATTTCAGACTACCGAGAGAAGCCAGTTTGACTGCCAAGCACAAGTAGTCAGACCACTAGCTGGTCTAACACGAGTACTCGGATGCTCAAAGATCACAAAACTTGAAGTACTTGAGATGCCAACGACCAGCACAACAAATCGCTACGACCATGGATCACAAAGGCCACGACTATCACAACAGATCGCTACAACAACCGATCATAAGGGCTACGATTACCGATCGCCAAGGCTTACGACAACCGAACAACGACAATGTTGAAGCACGACCATTCCGTGGTCGTTCTGCTATACTTGACAAACTGTGGTCGTTCACCGATCTCGCACAATTGCCAATCATACCTCCCGATCGGATCGTCTGACCACGAAGTCGTAAACTTTGAATACTCCAGTACTCGTAGTCAGACGAACTCGTAAACCACAAAGTCATTAGATAAAAAATGACCTTTTGCAAAATCCTCAAAAACCAAACTCAACCCTCTACAGATACTCTAATTCAAAAGTCAATTACTCATTACAACCATAAGGTGACCTCCACATAGTCTCACACAACCAATTCACCACCCAACTGAAATTCTGAGAAGATACTCACCTGCTCTCCACTATCTGAATCAGTTCTAATTCCTGTAAGAAAACGTATACATATTCTTCTGCAGTCAACAGTCTATGAGCTTCGAGTCTAAATAGAACAGTGTATCAGCATTGGTCGGCTCTACAATCTGCTCTCCGGGTTTGATGTGGGCCCACCGACGAGACTGCGTAGATTCCAAGCTACTGAACCGTCAAATCAGATGTTACATTTCCTGATAATCCTACACACTGAGCGTTCAATATTTTAACTGGCTAGACAACGTTGCATGCAAGACAGCAAATAAGCACAAATTAATTCCAAGAAAAGCATTTGCTAGCTAGAGCTCAAATCAAGCAGGGAAAATCATGTAGTAATAGTTAGGAAAAACAAAACCGGTTTTAATTCCCGAGACATAAGAGTCATACAGATCGAGAGGAGGAAAAAGCTAGGAAGAGAAACTAGAGGAGTCCCCTCTAGTGCCGTACACGAGCCATAGCCGTCTCGACCACTACCCGACCACCTCAACTCCGGTGCGAAAAGGCCACACGATTGATAGAAAAAGCCATGGATATAGATCGCCTAAAGCCATACATGTTGCGACTTGCGAGTGGGCAGGTCGACACAAAGAGTTTAAAGGGCCACGTCCCACGCATTCTCTTTGACTGGTAAAAAAAGAAGAGCACAAGAGGAGAAGCCCCAAGAATCCATCCATAGCCAAGAAGCATTCGTACTCCTCCAAGAACAAGAAGCTGATCGGTTCATCGATATCGATCGGGATGCGGGAGCGGGAAGGAGGCGTCCATGGCAGCCACGAGGCGCTCCTGCTCCAGGCCGCCGGAGGAGCAGGTGCCTCCGGCGGCGACCACGGCCACGCCTCGGCTCTCCTGCCGTGGTTCGGCCCGGCCGCCGCCGCTCCGCCTTATATGATCCCCCACGTGCCGCCGGCGCCGTTTGGAGCCGAGATGCCGGTGGCCGGGGGGACTTTTGGCGTCGGCGGGTACTGCGAGGGCGGCGGCGGCGGCGGCCTGGGGCATCAGTACGGGCTGTTCGGCCTGGAACTGCCGCCGCAGCACGCGGTGGCCGGCAGCGACGGGGCGCCGTCCCTGCAGATGGGGCAGCAGGGGTCGAGGGTGGTGTCCGGGCTTCTGGGGAGCCTGCAGGCGGAGCTGGGGCGGATGACGGCCAAGGAGATCATGGACGCCAAGGCGCTGGCGGCCTCGCGCAGCCACAGCGAGGCTGAGCGCCGCCGCCGGCAGCGCATCAACGGCCACCTCGCCAGACTCCGCAGCCTCCTCCCCAACACCACCAAGGTGATCGATGATAATCCATATGTTCATATGATATGGTATGGCATACACATACAAATATATAGATCACAGGCTAATTAATTAATCAACCCTCTCTGTATGATCAGCACTATTCATGTTCATGTGCAAAACTGCAAACCCTAATTAAGTCGATGATCGATGTGCAATCACAAGATCTGATCTAAATAAGGAGATTGATCTGTCAATTAGGGGTCCAGCATCCATGAATCGATCGATGGACTAATTAAGCACACAGCTTAAGAAGTAGAAAGAACAACAAAGCAGAAGACGGATCTAGTTAGCTAGCTGCCTAGCTTAATTAGCTAGTTTCTTCCTTGCGACAACTGTTAGTGACACCGGCCAACCCTACATGTACTTAGGTCTTGCAACAAACCCACATAGCATAATTACATGCTTGAAATTAATCATCTCCCTTTCCTTAATTTGCTTCATCTCATGTTGTAATTTCTCCCCATGCGCATATACGATAATCATCATCTACCACACGTGAAAAGCTATATCAAGCTAGCGGGTTTTCTTTTAAATGGAACATACTCACGAATTTCGCAGGAAATAATGCAGCTCGCACAGGAATTCTCTAAATTAGAGAGTTGTAACTAGGGAGGAGACAAAGACAAGGTTGGGTGTGCGCATAGGTTTACGGACTGAAAGGATATAGTAGACTAAGCTATAGAGTACACTTGGTGACAAGCAAGCTAGGCAGGAAAAGATGGCACAGAAGCCTTTGGATTCGTGGGAGACCGCCGCATGCATGTATGCTTCGGTCGCGGGGAGATCGAGCAAAACGCTATATATGCGCGGCCCCGTGCAAGCCAAGCGCGCACGCTCGTGTCAGAGCGCTCAGGAGCCAGCCTCACACACCCCAAAAGCGTTGGACGACGCATGTAAAGGCTGCGCCAGGCCCCGTGATTTTTGTAGCTTTTCCTCCATGCTCGCATGCACTCGATCGCCACCCTCTCCTACCGCCACTATAGCTGTCCGCCTGCCTGCCTGCCTAGCAGTACACTGATAACATCCATCCGCCCACTAGCTAGCTACTATGCCATGCATGCGTCCAAAGCTTCGGCCGCCTAATGATGGCTAGCTCTGGTCTGATCTGTTTGTTGGTGTGTTGTGTGCAGACGGACAAGGCGTCGCTGCTGGCCGAGGTGATCGAGCACGTCAAAGAGCTGAAGCGGCAGACGTCGGCGATGATGGCCCCGACGGGAGAGGCGCAGGCCGGGCCGGCGCAGCAGCAGCTGATGCCGACGGAGGCCGACGAGCTGGCCGTGGACGTGGCAGCGGACGAGGAGGGAAGGTTCGTGGTGCGGGCCTCGCTGTGCTGCGAGGACCGCCCGGACCTCATCCCGGACATCACCCGCGCGCTCGCCGCGCTCCGGCTGCGCCCGCGCCGCGCCGAGATCGCCACGCTCGGCGGCCGCGTCCGCAACGTACTCCTCATCACCGCGGTGGAGGAAGAAGACGAGGAAGGCGACGACGGCCGTGGCGGTGGGAACGACGACGACGCTGACGACGATGGCGGGCGCGCCGCCTCGCACCGGAGGCACGAGCTCGTCGCGTCGATCCAGGAGGCGCTGCGCGGCGTCATGGGCCGCAAAACGGCGAGCAGCGACACGTCCTCGTCCGGCGGTGGCGGTGGCGGCGGGAGCATGAAGAGGCAGCGTATGAACGGGGCGCAGGAGCAAGGTTCGCTCTAGTGGCCGGTAACACTAGCTCCACGCCTCCATGCCTAGCTGCAGGCTGCACCGCTGCAGCCCCAAATCTAGCATGAAATATGCATGCATGCTTATGCAATTCAACTTCGTATAGTTATAAGTTATAGTTCACTTCACTTAGAGTTTGGATCTTCTTTTTGGTGTTATGGTGTGTGCATGAGGGAAAGAAAAAAGAAGGGAAAAAAAATTCTTGGATCGATGACCAAGGTAGAGGGAGAGTTTTACGTATCCCTTATATATGTTTGTGTGCATGTTACTTTGTAGATGTATTGGGGAGAGGGGGCTCTTCGAGAGGTTTACTATTAAACCTTTCGAAAATATGGGGGTGATATGGGTGTACACATGTATAATCTCTGGGGTATAATGGAAGATGGAATTAGTGGGGTAATTTAGTTGTTCATGCATATGGCATGGTGGGTGCCTCTTTTTTTCATTTGTTATTTGTGTCTTAATTTGGATAGTTAATTTATATGCATGCTGAGAATGTTGTCCATTTCGTGGTTTTTTTCTGGCCTTTGTGTCTTAATTTGGATAGTCAATTTATATGCATGCTGAGAATGTTGTCCATTTTGTGGTTTTTTTCTGGCCTTATTTGTTCTCGTACTCATGATTAGTTTGGAATGTCACGAGAGTATGAGAGCCATGCATTATCCTGTAATAATCTACTTCAATATAGAGTACCTTTTGAAGTACAGTGTTACTTTCGTAGGTAGCTCCCGGATCTAATTACCTTATGATCTTGTTAGCTAATGTACTTAGCTAATAGCTAGCTA
Source organism: Dendrocalamus latiflorus (assembly GCA_017311315.1). NCBI lineage: Eukaryota > Viridiplantae > Streptophyta > Magnoliopsida > Poales > Poaceae > Dendrocalamus > Dendrocalamus latiflorus. The sequence goes on along the minus strand of CM029653.1, from coordinate 31,923,647 downwards.
GTAAAACTGGCGTTGCTGCCTCTTTTTCTTTAAAATGGAAATTCTATGTTAACTGTATAATGTAGTACTGGTCTAATATGTTCTAAACATCGAACTAATATTTTGGCATATGTTAGTACATCGATCTAATATTGAGCACTACAAAGCTACCACACAATATACATGTAACTTGTATGCATTTCGTATCTTTATTATTCATCACCCATGTCTCCTACAAAAATTTCATCACTGAAACAATAAAGTTTCCTACAGAAGAAAGATAGGACTACGAAATAACAATATTATGATATAGTTATGAGACCTATAGTTATACGCTTTTCCTACAGAAAAAAGATAGGACTACGAAAGAACAATATTATGATATAGTTATGAGACCTATAGTTATACACTTATAAATACATGTGAATATATATAACGCAATTAATGCATAGAATCTGGATAAAGCCTGTGCATTGGCACTTAATTTTCTTAGAGAATGCACTCTGCTCTATACGATGAATGAAATGACTTCCTGCGACATTTTTACGTTCCTGCAGAGTTATTAGAACTCCTATTGGATGTTCTTTTGATCAGTGGACATCCACACAGGCAGTAGTAGTGTATTTTTTTTCTTAGCTCTCTCTGCTTAGTGCTGGATAGATTGAGAACTAGGAACTCTCTTTTTTTATCGTCCTATGTAGTTCTGCTATATTCCGTTTGAATGAATGGAACAAGGGAGCCCCATTTCTTAAGAAAGAAGAACATATACAAGCATGGACTAGCTAGACCACTATGTTTTGTTTGCTAGATCCTTGATGTTCGGATGCTCCTGATCAGATACGTATATACCTGCATCAATTTGAGTTCTGGCTTCTTTTTGGACTTCCTCTTATCGAGTGTACGTATACATTTGTATGCAATGAGAACATGGGACAAAACTAGAAGCCATCGATCCCAAAAGATTAAAAGTTGGTGCTCGCTATTTGCTACGCTGGATGTTGCGGTAGAGTAGGGCAAAAGCCCCGACAACATGCAGCACGGGGGCGCATGAAGCGAGATGGACCACGCATGCCTCCACTTATGTATGTGTGACCCCATGCATCTCCTTATGATTACCATCTTCTCCATGAGTGATTAGGGTGGGGCTTTGTATGATCCCAACTGGGACTGGGAACAACCGAACAATGCTAAGTGAGACATGCATGTGAAGGATTAACTGGCAATATTCATTATAAGCTAGGTTGGGTCGAGTTAGATCATACAATAGTGCAGTTCGAGTGATGGGTTATTTTCTCAGTTATTAGTGGTTTGTGGGATTTGATGTTATGACTCCTTTGGTGTGGTTGCAAGTGCTTCTTACACTTGATCTGATCAACTCACCTTCGATTTTTAAGCTATTGTTTAGAGTGTTGGCTGCAGCTAAGGAACTATTGTTCTTTTACTTAAGAGTGTTGGTAGTAAGTGCCACAACATATGGTAGATTCACCAATTCCAAAACCACAGCTAGTTATGGAATTTTTTAAATAATCAATTTATTATTCAGAATTACAAAAAATATACCTGCGATTTAAATTTTTGCACTTTTGACCGTATGTCGCCCAATGGTTGGGTGACTTGAGCTAATCGCCTAACCGTTGGATGACACGTAGCCAAGTCACCCAATGGTTTGGCGACTTGACATTGTCGCCCAACGGTTGGGCGATTACTCCACTAGTCATCAAACCGTTGGGTGACTAAGTCAAGTCGCATAATCGTTGGGCGACTAATCTATTCTTTTCGCTTTGAATAGACATCCTCATGAGCTCTCCTCATTTCTCTCACAAGAATGAGAGAAGCAACAAAAAGAGGAGGTGAAGCAGAGAAGCTCAGAAGAGGCAGAGGCCGAGATAAGGAGAAGTAAAGGAGCTCGGGAGAGGGAATGAAGGAGACGAGAGGAGCTCAAAAGAGGGAGTGAAGGAGATGAGAGGAGCTCGGGAGAGGGAGAGGAGACGAGAGGAACTCGGGGGAAGGAGATGAGCTCGTGAGGTTAGAGAGGAAAACGAAGAAAACTCGTTGATAAGAAGAAAATGTCTTCATGTGAAGATAATAGCCTCATCCGTTCTTGTTCTCATCCGAATGTAGGCAATGTGTAGCTACGTATTTATTTAGCACGTATTTAGTGGATACATGTTGACAAATGGTAATATTTGTAGTGAGAAATCAGTCATGTCGGAACCCACGACATCAAAAGAGTATTACAGTGTTGGTATCATTCGTGAAGGTTCATACGGTGTTGATCGGAGCAGTTTCCCGCAAGTCCGTATGGTACTCCTAGACACGGAGAATACTTAAATTAGAGATGGCCTAGACTGGCTCACATGCAGCTTCTCCTTGGACCCCGAGGTGTGGAGTGTCATCCTACATGGGCTTTGGAGTCGGTCTAACACGAACATTCAGTGGGAATTGAGGAGACTCATGCGCACGCATGCATGGAGGGGTTTTGTGCAAGGCTGTCAACGACATGGTTATGAGTGCGCAACAAGTGGTTCATGAACGGGACGCGGTGGGCAATGTTGCAGTGGCAGAACTAGAATATCGCACACCGCACCCTCAGCCCACCCAACAGGTAGATGCAGATGTTGCTCAGGCTGATCATGAAGATTGCACTACACAAGTTGAGCCCACTAGACAGGCGAACGTAGGGGAGTATGTCGACATCATTGTGCGTCAGATGGAGATTAATGACCATATGGCCTGGGCTGAGGAGAAAGCTTTATAAGAGGATGGCGATGACTCTTCCGATAAGGACGAAGGTCCCACGCCGCAGGCATGGAACATGGTAGATGTTACGCATGGAATTACTGTAAGGACCAATTACAGTGCCTTCCCCTACTATTTCTCTTTAAAGATGCACTAACAACCTCTCCCGTCTACCCATAGTCCCCGAAACCACTATGTGGCTACCACAAGTGGATCAACCTAGAGATACACCCACATGACTAGTAGACTCTCAACTATAAGGAGTGGGATATCAAAAAGGCCTACGAGATCCGGGAGGAGGAGCGCCTAGGGAGCGCGAGGCTTGTGAGAGGGAGTGCGAGAAAAAGAGAGAAATGGTCACCAAGGCCAAAGAGGCCGCCGAGGAGTTCAACGCCAACCTCGCAAGGAAGGGAAAATGGCACCAATTCTCACAGTAGGTCGGGCCATTCCAAACTAGTCCCTCAAATGCCAAATTTATTTTCATTCCAAAAAGGAACATATGTATCGTAGGAGTACTTCGGACTATTGCATCGTGCATGATTCTATTTCTTATGCATGTAACCAAACCTTGTGCGCCATGTTATTCCCAGATTTATTATAAAGTCTATTTTAATTCGCAGTATCAAATCTCATCATCTTTTCGCACTCAATTCTTCACATAGCAATGCATCCAACAACATGAAAAAATAAGTTCTACAAGTACGCACGAAATGTCTACGTATCTTTTATCAACGGTACTGTCTACCATATGTCCATCTTTGTGCTCGAAGGGTGGGGCCCTCAAAAAGATTATCAATCCATATATGTATTAACACTCAATTAAAAGGAGGCTACTATTGCAAAAATAAAATCGCAGGTATAATTTCATATTTTTGAACAAAAAATTTATTATTTTAAAAAAATTCATGAATCATCTATTGCATCACAATAGCACTTACCTTTGCACTTATAAATCATTGCTACCTTAATCATCCTCACAAAAAATTTTATAAAATTTATCGCACTACAACAACATACGATGATCATAAAATGTAATTGCGAGTCTGACAGATTTTGTACCATTCACAATTTATGAAAATCACAAATGGATCAACCGAGTGACCGACATTGTCTACTCTATTTTTTTTAAAAAAATACTTACAAACAATACTTGCTAAATGTTACCTATCTACAACAATTGTCATCTACCACCCCCTCCATAATTGTTTCCATCGGATTAATAAATAATTACATATTTTTCAACAATCACCCAATGGTTTGGTGACTCCATGATTATCGCCTAACTGTTGGGCAACATGTGCCAAATCGCACTATGGTCAGGCGACATGGTAACATCACCGAACTGTTGGGTGACTTTGTTGACCGTCCAACCGTTGAGCAATATGCGGCCAAAAGTGCAAAAATTTAAATCGTATGTATATTTTTGTAATTCTAAATAATAAATTGATTGTTTTAAAAAATTTGCTAGTTATGGCCTATGTTTAAATTGTGAAATCATATATATAATATTTTAAAACTAGAAACCAAAGAAGATGATCAGTGTAATGCAATTTACCTCAAATTAAAATATCCATCCACATTTCACAATATAAGTGTATTTTTATAGGAAGCTTTTTTCGTACTCTCAGGAGTACATACTCTCACTTTCAATATACCACTTAAACAACTATGTTGTCACATCCCAAATTCTAGGGCATGCAAAAATGAGAAAATTTTTAAACTTTTTAAATGCATTTTGTTTCTTTGGCTCTTTATTGGAGTTTCTTTGAAAAGTTTGAATTCCAAAAACAAAAGTGCTTAGAATGCAATTCAAATTAAAACTCAAAAATCATACTAAAAAGAGGACCAAAAATTCACATGAGAAAACTTATGAAAGCCCACATGTATAATTTTGGCACTAAAAATAAATATTAAAGTAAGTTCTAAAATTATTGAAATCAAATAAGTATATTTAAATTCAAACAAAAGCCTTCTCAAATTTTTCTAAAAACATCAAGAGAAGATGTTGTCAGGAGTATAAGCAAAAAATTTCAAAATCTTTCGAGCTCATCTATTGTGTCTAATAAGTGCCCAAAACTCTTAGCTCACCTCACCTCTCTCCCTATCGCTGCCACGTGGGGCCTGATCGCAATTATCATCTTCCACCTCACGCGCCTGCGCCAGCTCCGCCATGTTTATGGCTCATGCTATCCCTGGTTTCTGACATCGCACCGACAGTTCTTCTCTACTGCTACCAACCCTCGCCTACCCATCGCCTCAACATGATGCATCTCTTCCCCCCTTGTCTTCTTCCATGCCTCACATTCCATTGAGAGAATTTGAGCACGCCATTCCATCACGCTCATGAGAACTCATGCTCTGTGCGAGACCATGTGGTTGTGACCCCATGTGTGTGATGAGTAATTAACAAGGGTTATGAAAAGATTGAGCTTAGTTTGTGCTTTTCGTGCCATGTTGGCATTTGGCTCAGTCGGGTTGGTTAGACAGACTTATCGCATATTCTTTCTCCCGATTGGTTGTTTGGGTAAATTCATGCCTGAGTATGGTTCATTGATGCTATTTATGCTTATATGTGTCGAGCGGTGCTATTTGATGTGTTTCTTGTCTGTGATGGCTGCAGGACGTCGAGGCGGAGTCGTGGCGAGACACGGAGGACCGGACTAGGCACAGGTGGTGCCAAGGTCAGAACGGTCGAGATGTGTCGAAGACGGCGGAGACTCGAGGTGGTTGCAAGGCTTGGATGACAAGGAACGCGGAAGCTTCCCGGAAGGTGCACAAGGGGCGTTTCGGTAAAAGCGCAAAACTGCACAAGTGGAAGCGGTTCCGTTCGGGATTTAGCGGGCATAACAGGTTGGAGACCCGTTAGCCAAAGCCTATATAAAGAGGGGATGTCTCCTTGTGGCTGCATGGATTCTAGGGTTTTAGAGATGTTTTAGGGTTTTGCTTTAGTCAAAATGGCCTTTGGGTCGTTGTTTTGCTTTAGGCTTTAGCTAGTATGGAGTAGGTGAGGAGAGACAGAAGGCTGTGTGTTCTTGTCTCCTTCGATGTCTCCCTGAGTGTGTGTGTTCTTGAGTTGGGCTTCTTGGGACTTGAGAGAGGGAGAGGATGGATTGATGAGCATGTAATCATTCCTTGTATCAATCGCGTATGGGGACTCCTTTGTGATCCTCATGGTTCTAGGAATGAATCTATTTCAGTTGAGATGCTGTTGCCTCCTGTGTTTTCTCTTCGATGCTTTTTTGCTTGATTTCTCATCTTTTGTGATTTGAGTTGTTTCTTGCTGAGAAGGTGCAAAATGGGTTGCTCTATGTTGGGATGATGTCTCAAGATCATTTGATCGATTTTTCCCAAGAGCAATTTGAATGAATCAAAGATTTTCTTTTGTCACCTCCCCTGTTCATGCATTTTCTAGGGTTTTGAGGCAGGGGTTTCTTGAATCTTTTGATTCCCCTTTGGAGATGGCCTGAGTTTTGGTCTGGGGAGTCCTTTAGTTATTGCTAACTTGATTACAAAATCTCATGAGCAAAGGACTTAAGACCATTGAGGAATTTGAGTTTAAGTGCACCTCTCTGCACCTTTTGGTTATTTTGCCCCAAACCCTAATTTCTTGTTCTAGACATGTTTCTTTTGTTTCTCTAGGTTCACTTGGCTTTTTTGAGTGTTTCCCTGCCGGTCTGGGCTATTTAGGTCAAGAGAAAGTCTCAAATCCCTTTGCTGTTTGGAGTTTGAGTGCTTCAGTCTGAAAATCTTGCCTGCTGTCTGCCCTGAAAATCGTGGGGCGGTCTGACCGGTGGGATGAAGGCGGTCAGACCGACCAGGCCACACCGGTCAGACCGGCAGCCAATGGGCGGTCAGACCGGTGGCTTAAGTGCGGTCTGACCGGCCCATCAACACCGGTCTGACCGGCCCCAGGTGTTTGCTGCTATTTTTTTTGTGCTGAGTGTTGTGACTCTTCTCTGTTGCTTGATGTCTTGTTCTCCCCTCTGGTAGTTTGAGGATCCAGAAAGTTTGAATCTCTACTCTTCATAGCTTTTGTAGCCTTGGGAGAGAAGAGAGTGTGTGGATACCTTCTTTGGCTTCTCTTGTGACTTAACCTCTCCATTGCATGTTTGTAGTTCCAGAGTCCTTGAGCTTTTCTTTTTCATAGATGGCATAGCTATTGGAGGGGAAACTCAAGTGAAAGCCTTGAGGGCAAGTTTTTAAAAGTCGACATTCACCCCCCCTCTGTCGTCATTTCAGTCCTACACTCTGCCTCAGCCATCTGAACCTACAAAGCCCCCCTGACCATGCCTTTCCTCTTTAGCTCACCCCTTCGGTCTCTTGCATGTGTTTCTTGAGCACTTTGCTCAGTGAAAGCACCGAGAAATTGAAGTCGTACATGACGCCGGTGAGCACGCCACGGTGCTCTACTCTAGTGAGCTTCTCCACTCCCCAAACTCCGTCACGACATGCCTTATCTCTTCCTTAAGCATACTACAACATGCCTTACCTCTTCCTTAATCACCCTACACATTTGATTGGCCTTTCGTGTAGCGGATCACTCAGGCTAGGCTTTCTTCTTCCTCTCCGACCAGGACGCCGTCGTACACCTTCCTCTCTGGTGAGCCGTATCTTGATTCCATTCACCCATACCTCCGTATGTATACAAGCAAGCTCATGCGCACCTCCTTTTTGTAGCTTCTCTTTTGTCAAATTTTGTTGTCGCTAAGAACCTCCTCTTTGTCGCCGGCAGAGTCTCCGATGCCAACCTCCTCCACTCCTCCTCAAGTGCCGCCCTCACCTCCCATGAGCTCCCCCTCCCTCATAGTGTATGTGAAGTCAAAAATAGAACTAAAGTAGTCAAACTTGAAAAGAAATCCATAGTAGTCAAAGTCGAGAAGAGAACTATAGTAGTCGTAGTAGAACTCTTCAATCACTATCATTGTCAAAATCTTCGACCACTACCGTTGTCGAGATCTCCAACCTCAGGCATGGTTGTAAACACCGACTGCTGGCGTAGTCATAATCTTCAACTACAGTGGTCGTAATTTTGACCACTAACCATACTCATAACTTTCGACTGCTAACAATAGTCGTAAAATGCACTGTAGTAATCGAGGACTGTTAGAAGTTGTAAGGAGCACTGTAGCAGCCGAAGAGTATTAAAAGTTGTAAAGAACACTGTAGCAATCATAGAGTATGAGAAGTCAAAAAGAATATCGTAGTCAAAAAGAGTACCGTAGTCAAAGAATAGTGTAGCACTCGAAAAGATATGATTCAAATTAAGCCAAAACTCAAACGCTTATAACTTTTGCATAGAACTCCAAATTTAGTTATCTTTGTTTCTAATTTTTCTAAAATCACAATCTTTCTGAATATACAATCAAGTCAGATTTTGCAAAGAACTCCAAATTTAGTTAGCTTCACACATTTTTCTTCTAATGTAATCAAGTCAGATTTTAGTTTGTTACACTTAAAGCATGGTGAGCTAACAGGGTCCTTAGAAGCAAATTGAGCCAATCTATTGTTGTCATCAACTAGTTCTTGAAACTGTTTTGAGACAGATTCAAGTTCAGCAGTTAATTTAGGACAGTTTGAACATGAAGCAACTGGCTCACACAACCAAGCATACAACTCAGAAATTTTATGATCTGCCTTCTTTAGATTCAACTTCAAATTATTGCAATTTTCACATGATTCAGGCAGATCAAGAAGCATGGTATAATGACCTCTAAAAGCATTGTCCTTATCCTCACATGAGGTGCAAGAAGTAGTCTCAACAACGGTAGATGAAATAGGCGCTACTCTACTCATCTCAAGCTCAGCAAGCAGACTAATATTCTCCACCTTAACAATATCGAGTTCAGAGGAAAAACTATCATGCGAGGTTCTTAATTTCTCCATATCAACCAGCAAAGCAGAGCATGTATCACAATCATCACTAGAGGGAGCAGATGTAAGAGCAATAATCTCTAGTGACAGTCTATCTATTTCCTTCTCTAACTCAGCACACCTAGCCTTAGCTCTAGCATGAAAACCTCCTAGCTTAAGAAAAGCATGATTGAGCTGGTCGTAGGTGGGACATACCTCGTCCGAGTCGGAGTACAGCTCGCTGTCGCTGAGTTCGCCCTCGAGGGCCATGAAGCACATGCCGGAGAAGTCGTCGCCGCCATCCTTGGGCTCTTGGTCACCCGTCCCGTCGTCGTCGCTCCATCCCTCCACCTCGCTGAGGTCGAGGTCGTCGAAGGCGGTGAGGACGCGGTGGAAGAGCTTCTTGGCCTTCCCGAAGTTGCAGAACTTCTTCTTTCCCGGAGCAGGTGCTGAAGGCTTCGTGTTGCGGTTCTTGTCGGTGTAGTCGTTCTTGCCCGAACCGCCGTAGTCACCTTACCCTTCCCAAGCTTGGGGCAGTTTGCTCGGATGTGGTTGGGGCCACCACACTCGAAGCAGATGACTGGTCCTCCTCTCTTTCTGTCTCTCCTACCCTTGTAGGCATGGGAAAACCTTCGGGCTAGGAGGGCCAGCTGATCATCCGCAAGCTGCTCTAACTGATCATCAGTTATGTCACAGAGAGCAGCAAGGGAGAAACCGCAAGAAGACTCAGAAGAGAGACCAGAAGCTGAACTGGAATCGGTGACCAAAACCATCGACTGTGACTTTGACCTACGAGAGACAACGTCAATCTCGTGAGTCTTGAGGCGCGAGTACAGCGCATCAAGAGTCAAGGTCGAGAGGTCTGTCGTGTCTTTGATGGTGGTCACTTTCATCTCCCACACACGCAGATCGAGTGCCGCGAGCATCTGACGAGCGTTGTCCGAGTCGGGGTATGTGAGACCGACCGCTCGGAGGTTGCTCAAGATTTTGTGAAATCGCGAAAAGCACTCGTCCAGGGACTCACCAGCAGGCATCTCGAATTTGTTGTATTCGCGCTTGAACTGGTCCTGTCGAACCGTCTTAATCTGGGTGGTGCCCTCATGGTATGTGTCGAGGGTCACCCAGATATCGTAGGCGGACGACAGGTGAGAGATGCGATCGAATGCGCTTCTGCTTAAGCCCTGGATAATGATGTTCCTTGCCTTCGCATTTGCCTCAACATCGGGCATGTTTGCCACGTTGATGTTCTCATCGGCAGGAACAACATATCGCACCTTCACCTTCCGCCAGATGGCGTACCCCTGAGCCTGGATGTATGTCTCCATTCGGCTCTTCCAGAAGGGGTAATCGATGCCATCGAAAACGGGCGGCTTGGTGGAGTACTTGTCCGTCGCCATGGCTCTTGAGACCGGTTAAGATCTATGAATTAGAGCTAACCGGCTCTGATACCAATTGAAGAACCGAAATGGCGACAGAGGGGGGTGAATGTCGATCACTTAAAACTTCGTCCCCACACAAGTATCCACGATTTCTCTTATCTCCGATAGCTATAGAAGCTACGAAGAAAGCGAGCAAAAGCTTACTTGGAAGATTAAGCTAAGAGCATGAAAACCACTGAAAAACAAGCTCCAGGCAAATGAGACAACAAGCTGAGAGGAACACCAAAAACAGCAGCAAATAGCTCTTAAAAAGAAACTCCCTATTGCTGTTTTTGAATGCCAAAAACTGCTCTCATGAACAATGCTCTTACTCCCAAATCTAGCCGAAACCAAGATCTCAAATAGCTGCTAATATTGAGCTGAAAGTACTGCAAGAAATACTAGCAAAACTGCTGCCAAAAGGATCAATAAATGATGTCAAAAAGGTCAAAAACTGCTGCTCATCAATAGCCAAATTCTGCTGGCCGAACTGCATTAAAAAGCAATGCATTGCGTGCTGTTGGACAGCAGCAAACAGCAAGGCTTGCTGCCAAAAACTGAATGTAACAGCAGCTTAAAAATTGCAAGGTTTGCTTGCTAAAAACTGAAATAACAGGAGCTGCCAAGGGGATCAAACCAGCTCAAAATGTTGCTGCCGTACAGCTGAAAAGAACTTCAATTAGATCAACAAAAAGGCATGTTTATATGCTGCAAACAACAGCTGCTAGCTGGCTGCAAATTTCAGTACAGAACTGAAAAACCTGAAATTACAGAGTGCAGTCATGAAAACTTCAATTCCCTTTAAACCTTTGATCCTTTGGAGCTGAAACTTTGCAGAAATATTGGCAATAGACAAGCGCCTCTACAAGCCAAATTTCAAGTGATTTCACAAAGGGAATCACAGTCTACTCCAAAACCCTAGAAACTTGCCAAACTTCAGAGGAGAACACAAAAACTTAAATTTCCATCAAACCCTTGAACCTTTGGCCATGAGATTTTGCAGATAGCTAACTAATAGCCCATAGAGTCTTCATGCCAAATTTCAAAAGATCTCGCAAAGGGAATCACAATCTGCATCAAAACCCTAGAACTGCACAGCATGAACAGAGGAGACGAAATCTGAAAATCTGAGATTACTCTTGATTTGCTTTTTGGGAAACCTGACCAAATGGTCTAAAACCAACATCCCATCATCAAGCAACCCATTTTACACCTCCAAAGCAGGAATCAACAAGAAACTCAAAAATCAAGAAATCTCAGAATGGGACATCGAAGAGAAAAATGAACAGAGAGCACAAACTTCAGATTTTCCATTTCTTGAATCAAGATGAATACAGAGGAGTCCCGATACGCATGGACATTAGGACTAAATGAGTGATTACAATCTCTCAATCCCTCATCTCCCTCTCAATCCTCAAGAACACCAAGAATCACTCCACTTCTTGGGAGGAAGAACACACAGAGAGAGGAGACTCACATAGAAACCATCGTAGAGACACAGAGGGAGCACACTCTGCCTCCACCCACTCACACCAACTAAAGCCTAAAGCCAAAACAACCACTAAAGACCCTTTTGACTCTAGCAAACCCTAATTTCCTTTCAAGTGCTCAAGTGGGCATGTAGCCCCTCAATCCTATTTATAGCCTTGGCTAACGGGTCTCCACCCCGTTACGCCTGCTAAATCCAACGGCGCCCGCTCCCGCTTGTGCAGCCTCGCGAATTTCCCGATTCGCCCCTCCTGCACCTTCCGGGAAGCTTCCGCGCTCCTTGCCTCGCACGCCTCGCAACCACCTCGAGTCTACGTCGTTTTCGACACATCCCGACCGTTCTGACCTCAGCGCCACCTGCGCCTAGTCCGGTCCACGTGTCTCGCCACGACTCCACCCGATGTCCTGCAGTCACACAGACAAGAAAACACGTCAAATAGCACCGCTCGACACATGAAAGCGTAAATACCATCACACTTACCACAGACGAAGTCCAAACCTGTCGAAACATTAGAATATACATCCTAAGCCCAAATGACCAAGTTTGACCAAAGTCCGACCGAGCCCGATTGCGCCACGAAACGGCTCGACTCCGAACCACTCAAACCAAACTCGACTATCCTAAACCTTTGTCAATTACTCAACATTCCCATGGAGTCACGACCACCTGGTCTCTCAGTTTCTTTAAAATTGCTATACTATAGGTAATGGTAGTTACAACTACTTGTATGCATTGAACCTCCTTTGCAGATTTGATATCCCACATGTTGTAACCCTTAGGACATGATTAGACATAACTAATATCAAAATTTGGGTATATTACATTAAGTATATATTCTAGATGCTTAGCCACACACTAGTTTTTACTAAGTTTGAACTTTCGAACAAATTTGCGCGTGGACATGGTGGTTTCAAAATGTTAGACTAGAGGAGAAACCTCTATTAGTTTCGTATAAAACAAAATAAAAAAACCTAGTTTTTGGATACGGGTGAATTATACAATAAATTATTAAATGTGAGGGGGAACCTCATATGTAGATAGGGGAGATTCTTGCCTAGGTCAATTAAGGACCGAACGCTATTACCTCACATCTAAGTCACACCGTACAACCACATGCGCTATATGAGCTCTAGCTTTAGCCAATTAAGTTATCTAGGTCTAGCCTTGCATTAGGGTAGGCGCAAATGTAGTGAGGGCATTCTGAGTGAAGGTCTGCTCATAGGAGCTCTCTTCACCAAGGTGTTGGGACCAAAGCTTGCTAATACAATGGTGAATACCCACCTGAGAGATGGACCTAAGTGAGGACCTTCGCTTAGGAGATGGACCTAAGCGAGGATTCAAATGCTCTCTTAGGAGATGGACCTAAGATATGTTTGATGTTCATTGGGCTAGTGCAAGGTTAGGACTAGATGATCTAAAGGCTATATGATAATCACTTTCATCGCACGCCCCAGGAAGTGTGTAATGGTCGATAGTTTATTTGATTATCTCATGTGGGTCATGAGCATGCTTGGATGTAGCCACAATAGGCATAACTTTCATTTTCAAAACTGTTTCACTGGACATTATGGGATGGCATGCACGCGTCTTCCGTGTGCCATGCCCATAGGTGAGAATTGTGCGATATTCATAGCCAAGGAAGGCTACGAACAGATTTGATCTACTGTTATGGAAATTATATGAATATTATTTCACTACATGTGTCAAATGCTCTCTACAATTCCATTTGCAAATTATTACTTATCGATATTGCAAATGAAATTTGCTTCATACTAAAAATAACTTAGTTCAGAGCCTCATCCTTTGATACGCTTTCATATATGTACAATTTTGCAATACACTACAAGTCTTACTGAGTACATAATGTACTCAACCTTGCTTAAACTATTGTTGATCATAGAATGAAGAAGGTTATGTGCTCGACGATACATATTTTGCCCCCGGTACTAAGGAATTCGACGATGAGTCTTTCTAGGGCCTAACTCTAGTCGGTTACCTCTAGCTATGATGGCATACCACTGGATGCTTTTGCTATTTATTAGACTTCCACTATATTTTGTTCTAGACTCTGATATTTATTTGGTCGTTCGGTCTTATGTGTATAAACCTGTAACAGCCTAGCTGTTTATTTCAAAATTTCAGTAAAAAAATAAGTAGAAACAAAATTTAATTTAATTTAAAATAAAACGAGTGTTCCTTGGTTGCCTAAATTTTGAAGATTTTATTTTTCTATTTTTTGCTTTTAAAAATGCTTTTGTTAAATGTAATTAAACTAAAAACATAAAATTATTATTTAAAAAGGTATTTGAAAATTTTTGTAAAGATACTATTTCAAATTAAGTATTTTAAAGCATTTTGCTTTTATTTGGATTTTCTGTGATTTTTTGGGATTTATTTGCAGTTATGTGCATTTTATTTCAAAACCTACAGTAAGAAAATTTACTTTGAATATTTCACTAAAGCCAAGAAGAGTTTATTTTGCTTTTCCTAAGCTCCCCTAAATTTTATAAAAAATTTTGAGAATTTTCTGGATTTAAAAATCAATTTTAAAATCCAAAAAGGTATTTTTATAACATTTAAAGGCTAAATTCAGATTAAAAATATTTTTTCCGAAGTCTAAATCAGCTTCAGGAATTTTTATGAAATTTCCTAGAATTTTTCAACATTATTTACTATTTTCTAAGTAATTATAAAATTTTCTGGTATTTCCAAAAATTTAAAGCAAAAACTAAATCCGGATTAATCTCGGGCTGACACGTGTCGCGCCCGGATTAAATCCACCCGCCCCTTGATCTAATCCTGGCTGTCCACCATCACTTACCCCTTCATTCACCTCAGCGGTCGATATCTGATTTCTTTTGCCACGTGTCTTCCATCCGTTCACCCGCCCCTTCCTCTCCCCTCCTCTCTCACCGACGCGTGGGCCCCACCTGTCATAAATGTCTTCCTTCTCCCTTCTTCTTCCTTGGCTTCTCTCTCTCACCTCTCCCACCGTGCGCCGCCATTGCCGTCGCCAAAGCTCGCTTTTTCGGCCGCTCTCGCCTCCCTAGGCGCCGCCTCGGGCTCCTCCCTCACCGCCGCACCCCTCGCCAGACATTAAGGCCCTCCCCGCTCGTGTTCCCACCCCCGAGCAGGTTTCTCCCCACGAACTCTAGTGAATTGCGTCGCCCTCCTCCCCTATAAAACCGCCCCTCCCGAGCACTTCTTCTGCATCCCCTCCATCCGCTCCTCCTTTCCCCTACCTCGGCCGAGCCCTAAACCCGTCGAGCGCCGCTGTCGCCGCCGCTTCTCTCCCGCCGTCGGCCGTCTTCCAGCCCTCCCCAAGTCTGGCGCTGGTATAAACCGACTCACCGCCGCCTCCTCTCCCTCCTCTGCCCTCGCCAGCCACCACCGAGTGCCGGAGCTCCGGCGAGCTCGCGGCTTCCGAGCACCTCCGGCCGGCCCGTGCCACGTCACCGGCAGGGGACGTGGCCGCCACGTGGCAGCCGATGTAGGCGCCGCGTGGGAGCCACGTCAGCCCAAACCGCCCACCTCAGCCGGAGTGCCACCTCGGTCTTCACCTTGATCTGTGGACCCGGTCCATGGTAGGCCGGGCCCCACTTATCAAAAATTCAAAAAATCAGCTGACATTAGCATTGCATCATATAATATCTTTTTCTTCAGAAAAATAATTCAGTTAAAATATTAAATTCCCTCCGACATCATAAATTACTTTTTCAGTACAAAAATAATTCTCAAAAATCAGTCTTTTTCATTTTCTTCCTTTTAAACTTCTGGAGGCCCGTATTTCTTCATTTTAACTCCGATTTGACCCGTTCAAATTTATAAATTCTTATAAAATCTTAAACTACCCAAATCTAGACTCTTGTTGAATTTTTGAATTTTATTTGAATTTTGTTTGAATTTATTTGTCTGGTTTTTAAATTATTATGCATGTGTAATTTTATTCAAGTCTAGTTTAAATTCAGTTTAAACTCTAGTTATGCCCAATTCCTTTGTATAAAGACAAATTTGACTCTGAACACTCATGCCTTGTCATCCTATATGAAAACCTAGTTAGTACAATAGTATTAAGTGGAAAATTTGTAGAATTGCTTAGCCATGCTTAAAATAATTATGGGTTGGGATAATCTTTCACATAAAATGATAAACTTTTAAAGTGTATACTTGACTTTGGTGAGTCGGATATTTTTCAAAAAAAAATATAAAACTTGGTTTAGACTTAGGCATTGGTATGGTGGTGGGTGCTTGCAGGCATGCATTGATGTTGGGTGACTCAATGTCGATTGCCAGGCACATGGGGTATATGATTGGACCTAAGTTAAGTTAAGGACTGGTCTATGAGCTATTGTTGCAAAGCCCTATCGTACTACCACAAGTCTGGTATGGACAGACCTGGCCGAATAATTTGTGAAGTTCCAACTTGATCTCGCTATAGGCTGAATGGGAGCGTGGCGCAAATTGCGAGAAGTCTCACATGGCACAAGAGGCTCCAACATGTGGATTCATGTTGTGGTGAAACCTTAGTGGCAGCATGATTAAGTTGACAATGGAGCATTGTAAAGACCTTGTCATGATCTCGTCGCCGCACACCAAAGGAAGTGTGTTTATCCGTTGGCAATATGGGATGATCATGTCTTGTGGATAAAGCTGTACAACCTTTGCAGAGTGTATAATTTATCCTGGATAGCCGTGCCCACGGTCATGGGTAAGCTGAGTAAAGTTTTTCATGGATTAGACTTTATTTTTCAAAATGCTTTATGAAAACCTTATGGATGGATGGAATCCATATGAGATCATTTTGGAAATTTTGAGTTCGTTTTGGAAAAGATGGTCCGGGTGGGATGCCTATGGATAGGTTAGTGTTTGTGTAGGACCGAAATGGCAACAAAGGGGGGGGGTGAATGGTGCCTTCAAAAACTCCCCCTGTACCCACACAACAAATCAAACGAAAGAAATGGCTTCTCAGGTCGAACACCATGTGGTCGAAACCTTTGCCCGAACCGACAAAAGAACTTAAACAGAGAATACTGCGTGGTCGAAACAAGAACAGAGAAGAACTCGTTTGCCAGATTTTCGAGTAGCTTGAGACTCTCTGGTCTTTTGATCCTGAAACCGGAGGCACTGAAGGAAACAGACCTCTGAAAGCGAAAAAAACAAGGAAATTCAAAGTCTTTGCTATGGTCGACTAGAGTGACACGCTCGAGCACAACAATAGAGCACTTTGAGGCGCAAGACCATGGCAAGGCAGACTTCTCTGAAATGACCTTTGCTCTCAAGAATGTACTGGCCAAGTGGCCTTGAAACAAATTCTCAGTTCTGAGCAACAAGTAGCACACCAAAGCAAAAACGGACTCACACAGAAGAGATGAGAGAAAAATATAACATGAGGAGCAAGCTCTTGAAACAGATCGCAAACAAAACAATCAAAAACATCTCATAACAACAGAAATCAATATTGAGGAAGAGAGATGAATGATTGATCATGGAGGTTTCTACAGCCACTCCATCGGAGGTACAAGAGCAACCGTGCTCTACCCAGAGACAACTCACACAAATAGAAATGAAAAACTCAGAGTGACTCAGGAACAACCTCACCGAGCACCTGAGCTCTACCCTCTCTATTTATAGCCTTCTGCTACTGGGGGAAACCCGTAAACCCCACCTAACACCGGGTTTTACCATTCTCTTTACCCACTAGCGAGGACGAGCTCCAGTACTTTACCCGTTACTCCCGACGGCTCCACTGCTTTGCCCGTTAGCGCCAACCACTCCAGAGCTTTCGCAGAGACACAGCTTCCCTTTGCAGCTTTCCACATTTCTCCAAAATGCCATCCTACTGCCTTCCCGGAAGCTTCCTCCTCCCTTGTCGCTCAAGTCTTGCAACCACCTGGCAGACCTCGTCGTCTTCGGCATCTCCCGACCACTCTTGACCTCAGCACCGCCCGTGCCTAGTCTTGGCCATCCATGCCTCTCCACAACTAGTCTCCAAGTCCTGCAAACCATCACAGACAAGCATACATTCATAGCACCGCACAAAACATTGTGTATAAACATTTGCATAAGCAAAACAGAAACCAAACCATGTTCCACGAAGTCGTACACCCATTACGACCGGTTAAAATCACTTAAATAATCATGCACATGACCTACGACCGCTCTCCATGTCAAGACGACTAGCCCAGGAGTTGATACGACCGATTCTTAGGTGAAACGACCGATCCTGGAGGTCATACGACCGGTTACTAGATGTCTACGACCACGTTCAACCCTCCCGGGGACTTCCGACCGTTTAGCGCATGATCGAAACACCTTCCGACCATGTACAACAAGTTTTACAGTGGTCGAGACCCTTTCCGACCACACCCGGGCGCTTGAGAGCACATCCAACCAAGGCCAACTGTCCTACGCCCGCAACCGACCGCATACGACCGCTTCACAATGTGGTCGAATTCGCTTCGACTTCCCACGTGGTCGAAGTTGAGTTCTGCCGACTACCGACCACAGTGGTCGAAGTCGCTTCGACTTCCCATGTGGTCGAAGTCGAGTTCTGCCGACTACCGACCACAGTGGTCGAAGTCTCGACCTCCGACTACCTCTCGCGGTACCATGGTCGTAACTTGCTGACTCCTCAACATGATCGTTCATTCAAGCGCCGACTTCTGACCACGGTGATCATAGCACGACTCGCGACTGCAGACAATGGTCAATGTGGTTGTAACGCGCTTCGACCACGGCCAACGTGGTCGTACTGGCCTTCGACCACGGCCAGCGTGGTCGTAAATGAGTCGGGAGACTTCCGACCACGACCAAAGTGGTCGTAAAAGCCTACGACCACGGCCAGAAGCTACGACTTTGCACAGAAAGCGATTTCGAACAATTTTTACAGCTACGACTTAGCAGGAAACACTCAAAACAAACTCAATCTTTCCAAACCAAGTGTCAATGACTCATCACAAACATGAGGACACCTCCACATGGTCTCTCAGTTTGGTCAGAACCTGCACTAACGATATTACTTTGTTAAAATCTTGTTTCTATTTATTGTATCAAACTCAGTTTTTGTTCATACTTTATGATATTTACTCCAATGTTGCCTTTTATGCAAACTAACCATATTATGCCTTCCTTTGATACACTTTATGCATGCATTAACTTTGTTAAACTCCTGGTGTAACTTGTGGGGTACTTTATGTACTCACGTTGCTCAATTTATCAACTTTCTAGAGGAAGCCTTCGACGACTATGGTGAGGATTGCAACGAGTAGGCTATGTCTTACAGTCATTCGCTTATGGGAAGGCTGGATGGGCTGCTACTTTGATTATCTTCCACTGTCTACTTTTTTTTGCCTCGAGCCATT
Source organism: Dendrocalamus latiflorus (assembly GCA_017311315.1). Classification (NCBI taxonomy): domain Eukaryota; kingdom Viridiplantae; phylum Streptophyta; class Magnoliopsida; order Poales; family Poaceae; genus Dendrocalamus; species Dendrocalamus latiflorus. The sequence continues at coordinate 31,904,811 of CM029653.1, read as the reverse complement.
ATTGTAAAACTTCGCCATAAGGCCCTTACCTTTATTTTATAATAAAGAGTGGTTATTGTGCGTGATATGCATTCTTGTTAACCCTGTGTGCACTAACTTTTCCTGGGATAGTGCGATTTACACAGAGAGTTCCGGAGTTGTTGCTCCGGGATCCGACGAAACCCTATTATGCATCGCTTATATATATCACCCTTTTGTTGTAAACTATTTATGTGCGATGTGTATGGATGTGAACTCAATGATATAAATGTGTATACTAGCTACTAATCATGGGACTAGTACAGAGCACATATGGTGATTTCAGGTGTTCTCACACTTGGGGTCCCCACAACATTGGCTAACTGGCTAGTAGTAGGTTACAGGGTTTTGTTGAACATCACATCCTTTCCTTGGAGCTGTCGAGAGAGATAAAATATGCATAAAAGTGGGTTAACACTTGGAGAAGGAAGAAGGCAAGGAGCAACCTTATTTTTCTGGATAGGTCCTAGTTGTCTTCATTTTTATCGTAGGATGCTTGTTTTTCTAGTTAGTTGTTTGTCACTGCTATCTTTTCTAGCCCTAGGCATGATGAATCCTATGGCAGCTTGTAGATTTATCCATTGTATCTTGGCACTCGATGGGAGCAGTAGGGGACTAGGCACTCGTAGCAACAGTGTCCTATTTGTCCGCAGGTAAAGCACGACCCTCTTGTAACTTGTCGTAGTGGAGGCCACGATTGGGCGTCATGTCCTATGTTGCTGCATTCAAAGCAGCTAATACTTGGCGGGACTTCTATGTGTGGTAGCTGGACTTCGGCAGGCGTAGCTTGTTCCATCTTGGAGCACTCATTGGCGTAGTGTCCAGCATTTCCACAACCAAAATTTGCCTCACGTACTGCTATTATTGTTTCCATCGTGGTCAAAGATTTCGACAATAGCTGCAGTTGAAGATTTTGACACTAGCTGTAGTTAGAGATTTTGACAATGGTAGCGGTTAAAGATTTAGATACTGGCTGCGATCAAAGATTTCGACAACGGCAGCAGTCGAAGATTTCTATACCAGCTGCGGTCAATGATTTTGACAATGGCAGTGGTCAAAGATTTTCACACCGACTACAATCGAAGATTTTGACAATGGTTGTGGTTGAAGAGTTCGACTATGATAGCTATGCTTGTGGAGGAGCGAAGGAGGCTGGCTTCGGAGACTCTACCAGTGGCGAAGAGGAGGTTCTCGGTGACAACGAAATCCGAAAAAAGATAAGCTACAAGAAGGGGGTGCGCATGAGCTTGCTTGCATGCATGTGGTGGTATGGGTGAGTAGAATCGAGGTACGGCACACCGGAGAGAGGAAGGTGTATGGCAGCATCCTAATCAGAGAGGAAGAAGAAAGCCTAACCCGAGTGATCCAATACACGAAAGGCCAATTAAATGAGTAGGGTACATAAGGAAGAGGAAAAGCATGTCATGACAGAGTTTGGGGAGTAGCTAGAGCATGGTGGCGTGCTCGCCGGTGTTGCGTACGACTTCGGTTTCTCGGTGCTTCAGTGAGCAAAGTGCTCAAGAAACACACACAAGAGACCAAGGGGGTGAGCTGAAGAGGAAAGGCATGGTCAGGGGGCTTTGTAGGTTCGAACAGCTGAGACAGAGCATGAGTTCTTACGAGAACGATGGAACAGTGTGCTCAAATACTCACCGTGGAATGCGAGGTGCGGAAGAAGACAAGAGGAAAGAGATGTGCCGCGTTGAGACAACGGGTAGGCGGAGGTTGGTAGCAGTAGAGAAGAACTGTGAGAATGACATTAGAAATAGGGGGCAGCATGAGCCATGACCATGGCAGAGCTGGCACAGGCGTGTGAGGTGGAAGATGATCACAGCGAGGGAGAGGTGTGAGGTGAGCTGAGAGGTTTGGTCATTTATTAGACATAGTAGATGAGCTCAAAAGATTTTGCAAATTTTTTTGAATGCTCCTGACATAGATTTGATGATTGCATAACTTTTTTAGAGTATCATCTTCTCTTGAGTTTTCTAGAAAAATCTGAGAAGGTTTCTGTTTGAATTTAAATATACTTATTTGATTTAAATAATTTCATAACTTGCTTTAATATTTATTTTTAGTGCTAAAATTATACTCATGGGCTTTCATAATTTTTCTCATGCTAAATTTTGGTCCTCTTTTTAGTGTGTTTTTTGAGTTTTAATTTGAATTGCATTCTAAGCACTTTGGTTTTTGAAATTCAAACTTTTCAAAGAAACTCCAATAAAGAGCCAAGGAAAAAATACATTCAAAAAGTTTTAAATTTTTCTCATTTTTGCATGCCTTAGAATTTGGGATGTGACATGTGTTATACTTATTTATCACTTTCAGTATACTTAAATACTAATTCTAAGATACTTTAATGCGACTGGTTGAAAATTTTCATTGGGATCCTTTATTTTTGCTATATATCCTTTTTCATATATGGAAGAACTATATACACAAATTATGCTATAAATAGTGGACTTTGATGAAAATTTTCATGAAACTCACTTTGAAGTATCTTGTTATTATAATTAGAGTATACTCGGAATGATAAAGAGATATAGCAATATCATTTAAGTGGTATATAAAAAGTGAGAGTACGTACTCCTAGGAGTAGGGAATCATGTTACTTTTCCTACTGTGTACTTTTTAGAGTAAATTTTGTAAAACTATAACTTTACTGGCAAAACTATCAATTTGTTGCTCCTTTAAGAGGGAATTTCATTCACCAAGCTGTACCATTAGGAGACCAAATTCTCACAAAGCTACAACTCCATCACAAACGGGCTGTCTAACACATGGGCCCACATGTCATACTCTCATACCTACCCTAGGGTGCTGACTGTGCACGCCACACAAGTGCCATGTCAAACCACTAATAACTAAGCATGCTATGTGAGTGCCACGCCATGCTAGCATCACCCTTCTTTTATTGACTCCCTCTCTGATCTCTCTCCCCTTCCCTTCTGGCCATTGTCCCCGTTGCCACCACCGCCTTCTTCCTCGATGATGGCCATAGTCACCATAGCCCCAAGAACACATACTTCACCATGCCCGCCCACGCCTCACACAGCTGTGAAGTCGCCACCAATAGCTACAACCTACCCATCCCACCGTTGAGCTCTAACAAGAAATTGCACCCGCACCCCAAGATTGCTATCTTCTCCTCTCCATTTTCCCCATCTTCTCCTTCTCCCTCAAGCATGAGAGCGGAGAAGAGAGAGCTCTATTGGGGATTTGGACAATCAAATGGAAGCAAGAAAGGGACAGGAGAAGAAGAGAATGGAAAGAAAGGAGATTCATAGTTTCAAACTATATTTTCATTGATCTCAAAGTAACAACTAAAGCTATGGCTTATCAAGCCTTACTGACATGGGACACGCCTATTTATAGGCCAAAGTATACAAACCATCATTGACACAACTTGATCCCTTCTCTTTTGAACCATCACCTTACTCCTGCGGCTCAACTGTTGTGGCCAACTTGTGGTTGGCCTACCGACATAACCATATTTGGTATACTAGAGTTATCAACAACCTCGCGTCGTAAAGTTAATTGAGTTGGACAACTTATCTTCAATGGAAAATTCCTATTTTTATCCATATCTGCCTTTGCAATAAGGCGTTCTCCATTTTTCAGTCAATTATCTTCAAAACAAATCTTTAAAATGAACTACGTACCCATGTTCTAATAGTTGCCCAACACTTAGCAAATTTTACTTCAAATTAGGTACCAATAGTAAATCACGAACAAACTTCTGACGACCTTCCATTTGGACAGGAATACTCCCCTTTTCTTTAGCTTGGGCTAAATAACCACTGCACATGCATATCTTCGCTTGATGCGATGACTTTACATCTCGAAATATTTCCTAATCTGCTGCCTTATGATTTGTGTAACCACTACCAATAATCCAAGTACCTTCTAGCTATTCTCCACAATATCCCACAACCCTTACGATAGTAGCGGCGTTTGCATCTTGATGTTCCATATATCGTAATTCTTTCCTGGGAATACGAGAATCATGGACTGCGCCATCCCGATGCCTGAACTCGAAGCCATAACCTCAGCACCAAAAAACAATACGAACATGACGCATTACTCCGCTACACCCGACTCGTAATTGGGGCTCTAATACCAGTTGTTGGATATTTGGACACTCAAATGGAAGCAAGAATGGGACAGGAGAAGAAGGGAATGGAACAGAGGAGCTTCACAGCTTCAAACTATATTTTCATTGATTTCAAAGTAACAGCTAAAGCTATGGCTTACCAAGCCTTACTGACATGGGACATGCCTTTTTATAGGCCAAAGTATATAAACCTTCATTGACACAACCAACTCAAACAAAAGAATATTTACCACAACTAGATACTTTACTAGCTACATCATTCTAGGAGCTGGAAGGCATTTCACACATTCATGTTTAACTTCACATGCATTTCAGCTCAATTTGTGTTCACACATGGTCGGCAACAACTACATCAGTAGCTCTTTCTCAAATATGTAGGAAACAACTCAAATCTTGCTTTAGCTAAAAGCTTCAAGGGCCAATAGCATGCCGACTTCAACAATGTCATTCTACGTTTGCCACAGCATGCAACTATTCCTCGGTTCTACGAAGACAAATGATCCTTAGGTTTATCAATGTTGCAATAATTATTTCATACTTATCAATTTATATATGTATGCATGACACTGATCTTCCTACGGACAGGTTACGTTCATCGCTACAACTGCATTACAACAGGTCGACCTCAAACAAATTCGAAGACAGTATGCGTACTTCTTGATATCTAAAGTCATAAAAGAAAATGGGTAGTTCTACAATGTAGAATGAATTTGATTGGGATAAGATTGAGCTTAATTGTACATGTATGTATCTGTTCATGGATGGATAATTTATTTTATTTCATTTAATTGATTTGTGAAATAGATATTCTTAGGGATGAAAACGGTCGGAAACAGTCGGAAAACTCCTCAACCGTTTTCTACTTCTACATTTGAATACGAAAACGAAAGCGAAAGCGGTAAAGCCGGACACGAAAACGAACGCGAACTTACGGAATATCGAGAATTTCGAAAACGAACCAATTCGAGCGGAATTATGTCGAACACGGTTGGTATACGAAAATTCAATACGGAATACCGACCTGTAGGACCTAGTGCATAACAATTAACAAGTGACCAAATACATAACAATTACCAAGTGCATGATCAAGTTCAAGTGCATATAATAATTAACAAGTGCATGACCCTTGGTCTTAAGTATTAACACAATAGCCGACACAAATACAAATACAATACTAGTCTAGAACAAGCAATTAACAGCTAGCAGAACATCTAATTGTCCAAAATTTGCAAGAAAAACTACTACTAATTCCTTTGCGTGTGTATGCAAGAAAAAATCTGCAAGGGGTTTTAGTAATCAAAGAATTACCTTGACGGAGTAGATGCTGGTCTGCCCCGCGGTGTCTTTCTCGACGTAGCTGGTCGAGCTTGTCTTCTTTGGGGGGGAAGGTGTCCATGGCCCATGATCTTTGTTCTCTCTCCATCTAGCCACTCCACGCTCAGGTTCCCAACCTGCATACACACACAAAGGAATCATACTTAACCCTTTCCTAATTGTAAACATATAGCTAAAAGCATAATACATATCACCAAACCAATTTCCAAATAACTCTCAACCATAACCATGTTTCTTGTTCCCATTTAATCTATCCTTCTCTGAGTTCCCATTTAACCATGTTTCTTCAACCCTATGAGTGCAAGTGCAAATATCAAGTATTCGTTGCAACTGCCCCCTCACTTATCCCTTTTGAACACTGTAACACATTTTTCTTAGGGTGTCATACATACACTATGATCAATGGAAGAACAGACAAGCCTTCTTTTCAATTAATTAAAGATAGTAAATCATGATGAACATACTAATTAAGTCCCACATAGTTTTCAGATTTGAACTTCCTGAGCAAACTCAATGTAAAAAATGATAATGAATATTACCAGCAAGGTAGCAAGGGAATTCTCGGTCTCAGGCTGCAAGATCTCACTCTGTCTCTCTCAAACAGCAAACAAGTCTGTAACACGGAGCACCTCTGGGCTCTGGAGACTGGAGTAGCAGCAAACAAATCTACAGTCTGAACTCTGCAGCAAAGAACTAACAAATCTGAAACAATCAAACAAATCTGGATTCTGGAGTACTACTGGCCACAATCCATAAGCACCGAAGCAATACCAGTCTACCAAAGTACTAATTAGGCAATTAGTCAATCACCAAGCATTCAAGCAAGAAACACTGCTCCGCTTTGCGGCTGGACCAGATGACAGCATTGCCGAAGGCCTGGAGCAGGGCTGCAGGGGGCGAACGACCGGTGGAGCCACGGAGTGCCGGAGGCGGAGGGGCAGGCCACAGGCACTAGGCGGAGGCCGTTGCGTAGTTGCCTGCCGGAGCAGCCGAGCACTCAAGCTATCGAGCAGGAGGTGCCGAGGTGGAGGTGGAGGCCGGAGCAGGAGGTCCGAGGTAGAGGCCATTGAGTTAGCTGGATCAGGACCCGGGCTACAGCCCACCCTGCCCGGGCCCTGGATCCGCCCCTGGGTGGCGGTGCAGATGGAGAAGAGGGGTGGCGCGGTGGATCTGAGGATGGAGGAGCGGCGGGCTGAGATAGGTGGAGAAGGGGTGGCCGGAGCCAGAGAAGAGAGGAGAGAGCAAATGGGGGCTAGGGTTAGAAGCAAGGGGAAGGCAAGGGAAGACGAGAGGCGGCGGCCGGCGGTGGCGCAGGGCGGAAGAGGTGGCGCGGGTAAAGAAGAGGTGGCCGCCGGAGGTGGAAGAGATGGCGGCGCACGGTTGAGGGCGGCGGCGTCGCGAAGAAGGGGCTACGGCGGTGGAGAGTGGAGGCGGCCCGAAGGATTTGGAGCAGCGAGGTGAGAAGGCGTGGCGATGGAGGTGCGGTGGGGAGCGGCGGAGGCGTACCGGGCGGCCGGACGTGGAGGAGAAGGGATGAGGAGAAGAAAGGGGGGCGAAGGGAGAAGCCGGGCTCGATCTCCCCCAGGCGGCGGCGGCGGCTTTAGAAGGAGATGGAAAATTTTGGTGAATTGGGCTGTGTGAATTGGGCTCTAATCTAATGGGATTTTTAGTGGGCCAAATTCGGTTTAAACCGTATTTACAATACGGTATATTCCGAATAAAATGTAGAAAAGTAGAAAACGGTCGGAAAATGCCTAAACCATTTCTGCTCCGTTTTCGAATTTGGTATTCCGTATTTCAAACCGAATTCGAATTTGTCCGAAAATACGAATTCGATCGGGTCAAATGTAGAAAACGATGCGGTTCGGTACGGGATATTTCCGTTCCGTTTTCATCCCTAGATATTCTTGTGTTCTGAAATGAATGAATGTGAATTAGAAGTATATTGTGTTGATCTGCTTATTTCAGATAGCGTGGCTAGCATTTCCTGAGGCTAGCCAACAAACAAAAATAGATTTAGGAATAGAAAAGAATATTACAAACAGTTATTAACTCATAACCGTCTATGATATCTGATGTACCATTGACGGTTTCAACTATAATATGTGATTGTTTAGTATCATAGACAATTTATAGTTGAAACCATCTGTGATACATCAGATATCACAAACGGTTTCTACTAAAAGCCATCTGTGATGGTAAACTATCATAGCCGGTTTGTTGTTGAAACCATCTGTGATAGTTTGCATCACAGACGGTTCAAAAACTGTTTGTGATGACCTTATGTCATTACTGACCTATAAATTCAGACGGCTCACGAAACCGTCTGTAGTGATGTTTCTGAACCGTCTGTGATGACCTTTTTTGCAGTAGTGTAGAGCACAACTTATTTATCCATGAACTATTTGCACTTCTAAACATTATAGGAAAAATGGTTCTAAATTTGCCAAATATATATGTAGCTATACGGTAATTTTTTTATTTTGTATGTATTTGATCAAAAGTTAATTAGAATATTATACACACTAAAACTCAAAAACCAAATCATTATTCATTATGAGAAGTCTTGGGGGCGAAAAAGAATGGCACGTTTATAATAGTTTTTGCATAAAAGTTGTAGTTTTGTGAAATTTACTCATAGAGTACTGCTCATTTATCTATGAACTATTTTCACTTCTACACACTACAAGAAAAATAGTTTTAAATTTGCCAAATATATATGTAGCTACTTGGTAAGGTTTTTTATTTCATATGTGTTTGATTAAAAGTTAATTAGGATATTATGAACATTGAAACTTACAAAACAAAATTTTATTCATTGTGAGAAGCCTTGGGGGCGAAAAAGAACGGTACCTCTATAAAAGTTGTAGTTTTGTAAATTTACTCATAGAGCACCGCTCATTTTATAAATGAACTATTTGCACGTCTACACATTGCAGGAAAAATGGTTTTAAATTTGCCAAATATATATGTAGCTACATGGTAATGTTTTTTTATGTGTTTGATTAAAAGTAATTAGGATATTATGAAAATTGAAACTCAAATAGCAAATCTGTTTATTCATTGTGAAAAGCCTTGGTGTTAGGGGTGCAAACGGAGCGGATACAGACGGATATTGCTCATCCCGTATTCTTTTCCATATTTTTTGTTAGAGTCAGAATCCGACACGGATAGTGTTGGATACGAATACGAATGTGGATATTCTCAGTCATGAATACGGAGTGAATACATGCCACTCTGAATACGATTAGTTTCGGTCACGAATATTTAATCGGATAATACGCAAAAGCAAATTTCACATGGTGACTGAGACAAGTTAAGCAACTAGTAAATTCTAGCTAGCAAAGTAGCAAGTAAATGATAGAGACTAGTTAAACAAGTAGTAGCTAACTAGCTACATGTCACATGGCTCAAAAGTACGAATTGCTCATAGCCAAGTAGTCAAGTACATCACTAGTTCATTTAACTTCATTACATTTAGCAAATGATTCCACAAGGCCTTTCTATCCGGTATCTGATATCCGGAGAGGCCAGGTATCTAACTCTGTTTCCGTATCCAGTAACTATCCGAAAAAATACCTAGATAGTTCCATATCCGTTGGATAATGCTTTTTCCGAATCCGTTTCTATATCCGACAAAAAATATTCGACTCCATTTCTGTATCCGACAAAACCTTCGGATATCCGAAAATTTGTTCCAAATTATATCCGAATTAACATGGACGCCCGGGAAATATCTGCTCCATTTGCACCCCTACTTGGTGTACCACATGTAGTTGGACACATGCAGATCGAAACAAGATTTATGATATACATGTAGAGGGAGCATGAAGTAGCACAGCATAAGAGTTAAAAGGCTTAAAAAGAAAGCGCAACACATTTTAGATGTATTTTTTCTTGTGTTCATTAGCTTTTGAAGGTTTTTGGTGTAATTAGCATAGGGTTTACAATAGGCTAAAGGTATGTTGATTAGCACTAATTCGATAAACTATCAGAATTCAGAACAATACATAGTTTTATATGTACGCCATATCAGTCCCATTAGGGAATGAGGTTAGGGACTGTATATAATAATAGAATGAATCGTCGACTAACAAATGTACTTTAGATAGAATTGTAGCTACAGTAGTAAGTTAAATAAAAAGAGAGGAGCATATAGGTTAATTAGAACATTGTCTCAATCGAACCATAAATGCAAACAGGGGCAGAATCAAGTCCTGGACAGAGTAGGTTTCAGCTCAGGATATAGACAAATATCTAATGTATATCCTAGGTAAATTCAGTCCAGTCTAAGATAATATTCTTATGATCCAGCTCAAGTAGCCCAGATCATTCCACTATTATACCTAGGGTGTAACTAAATTCTAATTTCACCACTATATGCAAAGGCCAAAGTCCAAAAAACTAGCAATAGAATTCACGGCATCTACATTCCCGTACGGGGAGGTGCTTTAATCGTAACGGATCCTTTCATGGATACGAATTAGAAATTATATAGGAAGGAAAATTGAAGTTAAGGGAGTAAAGTTGCCCTGGTGAGAGACCAAGCCGTTCAGGTGCCCCTGGTGCAGTTCACTCGAGATAGAGCACTGAAACAAGGAAAGAAAAGAAGAAATTGGCCAATTCGCACCAAGGGCACAGGGGGAAATTTCCCCGAAGAACTGTCTCGTGTTTGATTTGAGGGGGGGTGGGGGAAAATCTGGGGAGACCAGTGGCCCAGAAGGCGAGACCGCAAATTGGCGAACAGGTGGCTCCTGCGAGCCACGCGAACCTAACTGGGCCACAAATATTTCTATTTCCGTGCCTGCAAAATGCACAGCAACCGGCCCACGGAGCAGCACCACCACCACCGCAAGAACCAACCGGGGGCGCGCAGGCTCAGAGGCGAGAGCCGGCTCCGACCTCCGAGGCGCGGCGAGGGCGGTGGCGAGAGGCATGGAGGCCGCGGTGCCCAACCGTATCGCTCGCTCCGCGAGCCGCTTCCCGAATCACCACGTGTTGACTGGTAGACTTGTGCTCCATCCTCTTGGCTCCTGTCTGTTTCTTGGATGCGAATTGGGGGAGCGGTACCTCCAGGCTCCGGCTTCGTACCGGATAAGGTTGGTTGCTGGGACAAGCAGGGGTATGTTCTAGCTAGAACCGCAGGATATTGGATTGCCTGAGTCCAAACGGGGTAATTGGTTGCTGAGAAGGAGGTGCGGTTCTTGTTTGGCAAGAATCGTTGCCGTTACTGATTTTAGGAGTTGCTCGTGTTGGGAAATTGCTCCAAGATTTGGTCAATTTGAGCTTAGGAGGGATGAACAGCCTTTTAATTTCCTGATAAGATATTGCTGGGGTTGTATTGGCAAGAGGAAGGGGGGCTTCGTGTGTTTGTTCTTGACCATTAATAGGCAGCGTCGAGAACAGATGATGAATGAGTAAAGGTAACATCATTCTGTTCCCATAGCTACCTGCTCATTCCTTCAACATGCTCTGGTCATGGACGTATTGGTACTGCGGTTCTCGCCTTTTGCTGTATGACAGTGACACCATGACCAAAGTTCTTTCATGTGTTTTAGTTGTCCAGTGGAGACCAACCTGAACTTTGAAGTGTGTGCAAGAGATGTGATGATTTTAATTTCAATGAAACATTTGTTTTGTTGTGCCATCTTAGTACGTTGGTGCCCTTGCAGGATGGTTTTTTCATCTTTGTTTCTCTTTTTGTCCTTGTTATGCAGGTGATAGATCTTCTATTTACAGGGGAAGGTGTCCAAATCTTACCATTCCTATGGTTATGGCAGCAGCTGCGCCAGGCAAAGGCGGTGGCGTGCTTGATCGGCAAATAGAGAAAATTACTCCTGGCCGTCAGTCTGAACTCAATGTGAAGTAAGTCTATTTGCATGACCTATGTTTTTTTCCTATTGAGTGTAAATTCCAGAAATGGGATAATCGCAGTTTTACAGTGTCAGATCTCAGGACCAGATTCGAAACACTGCTGATTAATGTGTCCTTTTCCACCTAATGATGGAAGCTGAAAAACTACAGAACACAACATTAGGTGATTCCAAAAAGATAATAAAGTTGCAATCCAAATAGTATTTGGACTGCTTCACTGAAAAGGTCTAGTTGTCAACTACTCCGTATTCGTTATTGTTACTGCAAGAGCACACAGCCAATCTATTCCTGGACAAAGGGAAATCAATAAATAAAAAATTATCCACGGGCACCAAAGGGTCTGGAGTTTCTCTAACTGAACTATTTCATAGCTGCATATCTGCTTTTGTCATTTGCAATGTATAATTTTGCTTTTCCAGAAACATGTTCAGATGTTCTTGATCTTGTCTGAGTTATGTCAATTAGGTTTGCCATGAAGTCAACTGACAAGCTCCATTGCAAATACAGTGGTCTCACCGTCTCAGTGAAGACTTGAAATGGCCTGCTTGTTGTGCATTCTCGTGGTTTGGTATTGAATGAGATATTTCCAGTCCAGGTTACTGACAGAACTGTTAGTACAAGGTTTCTTCTAGTGTGGGGGGTTTTTTTTTTGTACATTTAGACATGTAGTTCTAGAGTTGGATGTGGGTAGGTTGCTTTGTTTTTGGGGAAAGATGCATATTTCATCTTCGGGGTTGCATCAATATATTCACATTTGATGTCTTCAGGCATAAGCTAAAGCGATTGGTGTAGCACATTATGAACCATGCTAGGTTAATGGGTTCAGGAGTTTGGCTGGTGCTATAACTTGTCTTTTCCTAAAACATCTATGGTTCTTGGTGTATTATGCACATGTTATGAGTCTTGCCTCGGGGTCTCAAGTTATATGGATGGGAGGTCTGATAGATCTTGGCTTCTTCTCGGCGGTTGCCTTCTTGAGCCGCCGTGGTTGCCGCCTGCTATCAGAAACTAGGGTTTGGGAAGAAGAGATACTTTATTTCTTCTCTAATCCTTCCGCTCAAACGCAGGAAGGTATTTATACTCTTACAATCCTTGTCTCATAAGGAGACCGACTCCTAAACTGTTCCTCAAGACCGGAACTTATAACAGAATTCCCTAACTAGACTGAAACTCGGACTTCAAACCGAAAAGGACTGCTAATGTGCAACCGATTTATCCGCCACTTTGGCCCTTCTGATATAATGACGACCCCAGTAAGAGTCCATAACATTTCCCCCCTCCTGAGGAAACAGCTCGTCCTCGAGCTGGAAGTCTGGATCTTGTCGTTTGAAGTCTGAAACTGGGATCCAGGAAGCGTCAGCGGCTGATTGATCGGACCATTGCACCAAGACTTCCCACGTGCCTTTATGCAAACGGGAACGCACAATGGTGGATGGAGTAGCTAGAACCCGACCATGAAGAATGTCTGGAAGAGCCGGTGGTGCTGCAGGTGGAGTGCCCCGGAATTGCTTCAAGAAGGCCACATGGAACACATTGTGGAGGCGGGCAGACGGCGGAAGTTGAAGTTTATAAGCCACCGAGCCAATCCTATCAATGATTTGATAAGGGCCGTAATATTTCGGTGACAATTTGGAAAACTTTGTGGTGATCCCACTGCCTGGCGATGGTGAAGCTTAAGTAAGACCCATTGACCCACCTCAAATTCAACTTCCCGATGGTGTTTGTCGTAGAAATTCTTCATCCTTTACTGGGCGAGCACTAAACGGTCCCGGATTTCACGCAAGAATTCATCACGGTCCCGTAAAGTCTCATCGACCGCCGCCACTTGAGCTGAGCCCGCTTGATAAGGAGTGAGGGCTGGAGGGTGTCGTCCATATACCACTTGAAAGGGAGTGCAACGGAGAGCCGAATGGAATGATGTGTTGTAACAGAACTCAGCCCATGGAAGCCATCTAACCCACTGTCGAGGACGGTCTCCACTGAGACAGCGGAGGTACATTTCAATGGTACGATTGACAACTTCGCTCTGGCCATCAGCTTGAGGATGAAAAGCGGAGGTCATATCGAGCGAAACTCCGGCCAGCCGAAACAATTCAGACCAAAAGTTGCTTGTGAAAATTGTATCCCGATCACTGACGATGGACTCGGGAAATCCATGGAGTCGCACAATGGCCTCAAAGAAGGCATGAGCCACTGACTGAGCCGTATACGGGTGAGCCAGTGGAACAAAATGAGCATATTTAGAAAATCTGTCCACAACCGTCAAGACGACTGATTTCCCATGTACTCGGGGAAACCCATCGACGAAGTCCATTGAAATATGTGACCATATTTGCGTAGGGATTGGCAGGGGTTGGAGCAGACTTGCCGGGTGCAGGTGGTCCACTTTGTTGCGCTGACATGTCGCACAACAGGTTATATGATCTTGAGTACGCTTCTTAAGTTGGGGAATATAGAAGTCTTGTCGGATTCGGTGCAGTGTTTTCTGAATCCCCTCAAGGCCAATGGAGTGATAGAGAGCGATGATCTGTGGTACATAAACGGACGAACCTGGTACAAATATTCGGCCGTGGTAGAGGAAAAGACCATCTACGAATGCCCAATGTACAGGCAGGTCTTGGTCTGTCAGTTGAGATCGTAGCGTCTGGAATGCCGGCAGGGAGCGGACTTCTTCCTTGAGCTGATCAAGCAGTTGAAAATTCGGTATGGTCAGAGCTGACAGTGACAAATGCTCATCCCGGCGACATAATGCGTCCGCAACTACGTTGGTTTTGCCAGGTTTGAATTCAATTTGGAAATCGAAGCCGAACAGTTTGCTGACCCGGTGGTGTTGGGGAATAGTGTTTAAACGCTGATCCAACAGATATTTCAGACTGTAATGGTCCGTGCGGATGATGAACGGTTTACCCCAAAGATAATGGCACCAATGGCGGACTGCTTTGACCAATCCAATGAGCTCACGCTCGTAAGCTGCTAGTTTGGCGTGATGATGTGGAATTGCTCGGCTGAAGAATGCAATTGGTTTGGATCCTTGATGGAGAACAGCCCCAATGCCACTGCCGGAAGCATCGCATTCCACTATGAAACCAGTTGAAAAGTCTGGAAGAGCCAGAATTGAAGGCTTACATAAGGCATCCTTGAGAGCTGTGAAGGCGTCATTTGCTTCCTGCGACCAGCAGAAGCCCTCTTTAGTAAGCAACTTGGTTAGAGGTGCTGCCAGGGAGCCAAATTGCCGGATAAACTTGCGGTAATATCCGGCCAGTCCTAGAAAGCCCCTTAGGTGGCGAGGGGAAGCAGGGACCGGCCACTTCTGAATATCTTGTACTTTGGATTGGTCCATGGAAACCCCATCTGCTGAAACCACATGGCCTAACTATGATACCGATGTTGTGCCAAAAGAACACTTAGATTGTTTGAGAAAGAACTGATGGTGCCGAAGAAGAGCAAAAACTTGGCGCATATGGCATAAGTGTTCCGACCATGATGGTGCCGAAGAAGAGCAAAAACTTGGCGCATATGGCATAAGTGTTCCGACCATGATGGACTGAAAATCAAAATATCATCAAAGAAAACCAATACGAATTTGCGAAGAAAGGGCCGGAGAATGGCATTCATAACAGCCTGAAAAGTTGCCGGCGCATTAGAGAGCCCGAATGGCAGGACTAGATATTCAAAGTGGCCATGATGCGTGCGGAAGGCTGTCATATGGATATCCTCTGGATGCATTCGGATTTGATGATAACCGGACCGTAAATCCAACTTGGTGAAGTACTTGGCGTGTTTCAACTCGTCCAATAGCTCATCAACTACCGGAATAGGAAATTTATCCTTGACCGTCTGGGCATTAAGCGCACGATAGTCCACACAAAGTCGCCACGAATTGTCCTTCTTCTTGACCAAAATGACAGGCGAGCTGAAGGGAGAAGTACTTGGCCGTATAGTGCCTTGTGACAACATCTCGTCACATTGTTTTTCGATTTCATCCTTGTGATGATGGGGATAACGATATGGTCGCACTGCCACTGGTTTGGACCCTGGTAGTAGGTGAATGTGGTGGTCAAAGAGACGTAGAGGAGGTAACCCTGAAGGTTGTTGAAAGATATCCTGAAAGTCTGATAATAGCGCTGGCAAAAGAGTTTGTGTCGGCTCGGTCAGCGCTAGCAACCTAGAGGATGACCTGTGTGGTATGCCCAAGAAGCTGACTTGCCGTCCCTAATGCCAGAAGGACATTGATAAATTGGAGAAATCCCAGAGGATTGGTCCTAATGTGCGAAGCCATTGAACACCCAAGATGATGTCAAAACCTTGCAGAGGTAACGCATAGCAATTGATGGAGAACTGTTCTGGGCCTATTTTGAATGACAAAATCGGGCAGAATCCTGGACATGGTATCCTGTCTCCGTTGGCAACTGCCACATTGATACCTGTGCGGTCTTGCAAGGTAATATCAGACTGTTGAGCTGCCTCCAGACTAATGAAATTGTGAGTAGAACCCGAATCAACCAAGGCACAGAAGGTGTGGTTTCGAACTCTGATTGTCAACTGCATAGTATTGCCCGAGGATATACCCGTCAATGCATGTAGAGAGATTTGCGGTTTGTCATCCTCGATCTTGTCTTCTGCCACATCATCTTCATCCAAGATTTCAATCCAATACAGACGCTTGCATCGATGGCCTCTTGTGAATTGTTCATCACAATTAAAGCAAAGGCCTTTCTGGCGACGATCTGCCATTTCGGATGGAGTAAGACGCCTGAAGGCTCACTGATGTTGCACTGCTGGCCCTAGTGGAGGTGCTGTCAGAAGCGGAAGGTCCGGTGGTTTGGACAAGATAGGAGACGTGCGTTGTACTGGAGCATATTTGGCAGAAGACGACTGCGGGTTGGAATGCGGTTGGCGAAGAAACATCCCGGAACTATAAAGTAATTTGTAATGCCTTTCCGCTGCTTTGGCAAGACTTACAGCGGTGTCCAATGAAACAGGACTCTGCAACTCAACATCTGACTTGATGAGCTCCCCCAATCCGGCCAGAAACAGTCCGACTTCATGTTCCGGAGAGAGATTGTCCGTGCGACAGAGTACTCTGTAAAATTCCTAGGCATACTCTTCAACTGATCCTGTTTGACAAAGAAGGGCAAGTTCTGATACTGGATTTGCCTGAAAAGGAGGCCCAAAACGCAGTTTACAACAACTATGAAACCTAGGCCAAGATGGAATTCCTTCGGTTCGCTCCAATTTGCAATACCATTGCTGAGCTATGCCTGTCATATGATAAGTTGCCAACCATACTTTTTCCTCTTCAAGGGTACGGTGTCCACGAAAGAATTGATCACAGCGAGCAAGCCACTCCAATGGATCTGAGTTGCCATCAAATAGAGGAAAGTCCACTTTGTAGAATCGACCTGGATGTGCAGCCGCGGTTTGCTCAGCGGGAGGCTGTCATGCCGAAGAGTTTGCCGAATTGGTGTCTTTAGTTGGCGACGACGGACGTCCCTCAAGAGCAAGGACAGCCGCCTCAAGATTGGCGTGAGCCGCAGCCTGTTCTTCTTGTCGCTTCAAGATTGTTCCCAGGATCTCTTTTAGTTCACGAAGTTCCATGCTGAGAGCATCAGGAGCCATGGAATCTGATACCAATCTGTTATGAGTCTTGCCTCGGGGTCTCAAGTTATATGGATGGGAGGTCTGATAGATCTTGGCTTCTTCTCGGCGGTTGCCTTCTTGAGCCGCCGTGGTTGCCGCCTGCTATCAGAAACTAGGGTTTGGGAAGAAGAGATACTTTATTTCTTCTCTAATCCTTCCGCTCAAACGCAGGAAGGTATTTATACTCTTACAATCCTTGTCTCATAAGGAGACTGACTCCTAAACTGTTCCTCAAGACCGGAACTTATAACAGAATTCCCTAACTAGACTGAAACTCGGACTTCAAACCGAAAAGGACTGCTAATGTGCAACCGATTTATCCGCCACTTTGGCCCTTCTGATATAATGACGACCCCAGTAAGAGTCCATAACAGCACAAGGCATATTATCTCATCAAAGTGGTTTATTTTCAAAGGCTTTATAGTTTAAAGCTACAGTAACATGTATTGAATTTAACATCATATGATTATTGGACCTGATGTCTAGTATTCCAAGTGTACTTGTAAAATAGAATGTTGATAATTTTGCCCTTGTCAATGAGCTTATGCCACATATTGAAGCTGCGTGTCTGCACTCTGCAGATTGATTACAATTACTATTCTTGTATATCATATATTGGCACATTGATGTTTGATGCTTAGTAAGGCATGCCACCCTACACACCAGCATTCCCATATTGATAGGCTATATAAAATTCCTTAGACTGTCAGTATTTTCAAGGTGGCTAAATCAATCTAGTTGGGCTATCTTCTGCCTGAAAAGATTGTGGCAGTTTTTGGCTCTAAACTTTTTTTATTAGAACAGTAGGGGTGAGCCCTACTGAAAAATATATTGATAATAATAAATTACAAAATACAGCACAAGAAAAAGGATCCACAGGACCTAAAAAATGAGCCACATTCCCTAACCAACATAATCTGGGATAACCAAGTAAAATAGCTGAAGGAAAACGGACAGATATGCAGTACTGCCTACAAGGATTTAACTTGAAGATCAACATAAACAAATACTCTCCTTTGCCTTCTTGGATGATTTTTATGGCGCGTTCAATTATTCAACTAACTTGATTCTAAATTCTTAGAACACCAGATATGACAGCATTCTTTTGGTCTGCAGGAAATCCCGCAAAATGACACCTCCATATCGTGTCATCCTGCACAATGACAACTACAACAGGCGTGAGTACGTTGTCCAAGTCCTGATGAAGGTTATCCCTGGGATGACCCTTGACAACGCTGTCAATATCATGGAAGAGGCTCATGTAAATGGGTTGTCAGTGGTTATTATCTGCTCTCAGTCCGAAGCCGAGGAGCACTGCACGTCGCTCAGGGGGAATGGCCTCCGAAGCTCAATTGAACCTGCAAGTGGTGGCTGCTGAAAAGGGTTCCTATTTTGCCGCATACAGTTTGTAGATACCTCTGCATATCCAGATAAACTGCAAAGAATTACATGCAACTATTGTTAAGATGAACACGGATTCCTCCTTGCAGATGTAAGTCATGTAGACCAAATATAGTGTTTTCAATTATGGAACATTAGTTACATTGGAGCTACTACATTGAGCACAGCTCATAGCGGTAAGTAATTGCTGCCTCAATGTTGATTCGCAAGTTTTTTGCGCTACACAAATGATATGGTGAGCCAGGTCTTGCTGCTTTTGTACTGAGGTTTCTGAAGGTATCAGTCGCTTGCCGCTGTGTTGATAATTTGTTCATCTTGCGCAGCTTCTGAAGCTCATTTTTTAGCAGTGTGCAGACCCGAGAAAGGTCCATTGTTAAGCGAAATGCAGGACGCTTGTTAGATCAGCTATCCATCCCATATATTTATGATCCGGATGCTATTGATCTCAATCTCGGCATCAAACTAGTTGGTTTGTGTTTGAAGGAAAAGGCCATTTTTTAACTGTCACATCACCACACAAGTACGCATGTCGTTTTCATTTTGAAGATTTATGAACAGATTACCCAAATCTTCAAACAAATCCTGAAAGTGCTGTCTTTCTTAGGTACTAGCTAGGTACTAGCCGAATATCTGTACTTTGTTAAGGATAAAAAAATCATATTATCTTAATATGTTGCGTCGATGTTATCAAGATATGTTTGCCCGGTCTATGCACTTGGCCGTGTCATGTCTTTGCGTCCTCAGCTTTATCATGTATTCAGTAGAGTTTAATTATTTTTTCATGTTAGAGAATATTTTAGGTGATAGAATTTGTAATTTTAGTAGACTGTTTTTTCCGTTTTTGTCAAAGTTTTTTTAGGGAAGTAAAAAAGAGTAGATGAAGTACCATTATCAACAACTCTTTTTTTTAAATAGTAGAGATATGCTTTGGATTGCAGTTGGACAAGGTAGCCATTGTGCTGAGCTCAAAGATTATACCACATCGGTCACCCAGTTTGCACGATACCTAGCTTTGCGTGGTTGTCGCCTGCGGCCTGCTTACGATGGTTAATTGGTTCGTGGCCGGGATCGGGGGCACTCGGGCAGCTCAGCACCGTTGGAAGGTCACCAGCCGCGCGTTGGTAGCGGCTAGGTTGGTGCGTGCGCAAGGCAGGTTTTGTGGTGGCCGCACGTTGCGCGCGGCGTTCCGGAGCGGCCTGCGCGGCGCGGGCGCCGAGCAAGGGGAGGACAGAGGCGGCAACGGCTGACAACGCGCGGCTGGCAGCGGCCGGGGCCCGTGCGCGCGCGGGCAGTCGATCGACCGTGCGCTGCAGCTTCCAGCCTGACCGAGCGACGTGCCGATTGATCGCGGCGCGCAGATCCTGGCGCCGGCGCGGGGTGCGAGCTTGGGCAACGGCGTACGCGCGCTACGCTTCGGCCATGCATGCGCGCGCGCGCGCGAGATCGAATTCCGCGCTCCCCCCGTACTGAGGTCCGGTCCATCTGCTACGCGCGCGCCGTACGCGAACGTACGTGATTTATTTGCACCTTACTTAGAGGTGCGATCTTAGCCTCTACTTATTTCAGTTTAAATTTCTGGGTTTTAGTTTTTTTTTATTATTCATAAATTTCATCTTTTTTAGTTTTTAGCTTTTTTGTCGGTTTTTTCCGTATTCGTTTGCGTTGTCTGTGATAAACTAATCTGTTTTTTCTATTTTAAATTTTTTAAAGTTTTATTACGCCAAATAAGTTACCATTAACTACAGTGTAACTTCAGCCAGCTACATTATAATTTCAACTATAAATTAACTTACTTTAGTCTAACCTAATGGCACTAGTGTCGAACAGGCAATGGAGAGATCTTAGTTTCGGCTGTGCCATTCGTTCTGGGGAAAGGCAGATTGAAGTTCCCAGATAGGACGGTGTGCACGCACTCGTCTACAAGCGCGTATATGCGTCAATCTTCGCACGCGTGCCGACATTGCCAGATGTCCACATTTCGAGACCCATCTAAAGAGAAGGTTTGTTATTCTCAAGCCTATGCTCTAAACACCAACCACAACCAACCCATAATGCAGTTGGTCGAAATAAATAAAATGCGCACGGCACAGGCATAGGCACACCACGCCACGCTGCCTGCTTGCCTTGCCTGCCGACGCACGTCGCCATGTCTGAAGCAGCTGGCGGCCGGCCGTGCGCGCGCCGGTGGTGGGATCGCTCCGCAGCTCTTACCTTGCTGCAACGGAGGCCTTGCCGCACCGCACGTACTAGCTGGTACCAGGCATTCTGTCTCTTCTCTACTATACTACCAATTCAATTCGATGTGCCTTGAAGTACTACGGCTCCGGCTCATCCAATAGAGTAGAGGTTATGCTAACTGTGCGACCTGCGCTTGCTAGCTTACCCACCAATTTCGCTGACACCGAAGATCTCTGCGAGATAGGCACGGCTAATTGGCGTGCTTGACCGGCCAAACATGCAGCATCCTCCAGGATTCTACAGTGCTGCGAGACACTAGATTTACATGGAATATTATATTCTACTGTTCTCGAACAGTTCCTAGCTAGTATGATGAAGCTAGGGTTTCTACAACGCGTTGGGGCGCTGGCTGGGTTTTGGGACTATGGCGCCGTTCTATTAGTTTCTACTTCTATTTAGAGTCACCAAAAGTTAATATGAATAACTGATTTTTCAAAATAGTTTTTCTACTTCTCTCACTCTAGAGATAGGCAGAGAGCCACAAGAGTATCACATGCTTTACTCTCACTCCCGTGTCGCACACGTATATCTCCGTCACTTTCCTCACCGCTCGCACTTTCCTTCTAAAAACTACTTCTTTTAGTCACTATTATTTATTTTCAACTAAAATCCATCGACCGTAGCCAATTTGCTTATATGCGTGCGATTCTCCGATCCCTACTGATCCCTACAAGCATAGATCCAAAAGAGAGTTGAAAATAGTAAAATGAAATATCTGAATATTGCACGCTATTTCAGTAGCTGAATAGACAGGTTGTCTATTTACAAATTTTTGCGTCCACAAATTGGCAAACAAATTGCGGATAATGCCACATTCGAGCATGTTGTACATGTCACAATTAATGTGGCGGATACAATGTTCTTATGTTTGCCATATTTCAAGCTATATATGCATGCTTCGAGAAGTTAACAAAATGATCCAACTTAATTTTTTTTATTTAATTTTGTCCCTACAGTAAAGATGTGTAGCACTACCAATGCTCCTAGTTATCTAACGGTGAGCCACGTAGGATACAAGGTGATACAGAAAAAAATTAATGAAGAGAGCGATGAAAGGTTTATCTAGCATGATACAACCTTTCACGTGAACCAAGAGCTAAGATACAACAGCATAATGCATTGGAGGGGATGTTGTATCTTTAGTTAAAGAGGGTGAGTATAGGACCGGTATGACAATAGAAAATGATAAATGATGCTTTTAATTTTTTTTAAGTATTCCAGCTATGAGAAGTTATGAAAATCAAGAAGCCAAAAATCAAAAAATTCTTGGTGCTACAGTGATTTCAGCCCACGAAGAGTGAAAAATAGCACTATTTTAAATATGAAAAACCATGAAATTTTTGGTATGTTGATTTAAAAAAACTTGAAACTTGAACAAGACTAGTTTATGACCTTAAGAACCTATCCTAATAAACAAAACTTGAAAGAACTTGAGAGCATTAGGATCTTTTGGTTTCTGAAGCTCTGCTGCGCTAAAACGATGCCAAAACCTAAAATTGAGCTAACTCTAAAACCAAAGCTCTAAATCACTTGAAATTTGGTATGCACTTTTTTCTAGAATGTCAGGAACCTATTCTAATCAACAATCAAGAAAATCGTTACCAAAGTTCTGATTTTTTCATTTGAAGGTAGATTGCACAAAAAACGGGTCAAAAACTATAAACGGTGAATATAACTTGCTCGTGAGTGAATGATGGTTAAGATGGTTCTAGATGTGTTCTTACATATCCCAGTAACTAAGAACACTAAAGAAATCAAGACAAAACTAAAGAAATCAAGATAAAAACCGCTAGATCAAGAAATCACTCGGAAAAGCAAAAAAACTAAAACTAAAACTAAGTTTCTTCATAAACTTGCCAACCAAATATCTAGATGGGGTGAAAATTGATTCTCAGAGATTATGTCTATAAAATTGATTTTCAGAGGTTATGTCTATCTCTTGCACGTTCTTGAGACAGCAAGATCAAGAAGCGGAGAGAAAAGAGAAAAACAACCAAATTAAGAACAAATCAATCAATACAATAGAGATTCATAGAGATGAACAAAGATTAATATATTGCTATTTGAGGACAGAGGTTTTACAACCACTCTACTTGGAGGACAAGAGAGCACAGCACAACACTCAATTTCTCTCAAACCGTAACCCTAGAACTCATGAACACTTGATCTCAAGAGAGGATGGTTGGATGGTTAACCACAAGTCTTTATCCTAACCTCTTAAATAGATGGGCTAGCCAGCCACATCTACTATCCACTTAGCACAACGGGGAAAACCCGATAACCCTACATACGGATTTTAACTCATGCACTACACTTATGCACACTTGTCACAGTGCATAAGCCCGAATTAATTAAGTCCTTAACCTTGATCTAATTTGATCTTCTCAATTTTTCCTTGACCTAAGCCACTCTCCCAAGCACCGCTCAAGCACTGCGATTTTGTTTCAAGGTAGTTTATGGTATCTTAATCAAACTACCAAAATATCTTTTATTGATCCAGTAAAGAACAGTCCCTATGTATCTTCTTATATAGCCCTTTAGTGAATAATTAAAATATGTTGATGAAAATAGTGTTGTAGGTACAAGGGTTAGGGAGGTAGTGTTGTTGCTAGATGATGTGAAAAACATTAGAAATAGCTTTAGGGCATGTTATTTATAACTTCTAAACGCGGCTTTTGATTTTTATTACGGTATTTAACTTTTAAATGGAGTATTTTCTTGAGACGGAATCTACAAGTTAATTGTATTACACGTTACAAGCTCAATATCTGTACAAACCAAAATCACAAAAGAGTATCTCTCTTTATAATCTATGTTACGAACAATCTAAAATTCAAAAATTTTAACTAAAATCTAAAAATCATATATATAAACTAAAAAAAGAATAGACCCTTAGGATATGCTTGCACTGTGAAATTACTGCAACACACACGACCATCCAGCGAGCGAACGACACACACGAGAGAGAGTGAGGTGGTATACAGTACGCAACTATGCACGCTTGGCTATCCGATCAAAAAAGGTGGAGGTGGAGAGAGAGAGAGAGAGAGAGAGAGAGAGAGAGAGAGAGAGAGCGCGAGACGTAGGGTGTGGATGCTATGGCGGGTAGCAGCGTGCTGATGCTGCTGCTGCTGCTGCGACCATTCCGAGGCTGTGCTGGTTTTTTTCCTTTGCTTATTACTTTTTATTATAATAACTAAATTTTAAATAATATATTTTAAAAATAAAATCTACAGATAGATTATAATAAATACTATACTAAATTTAGTTATACCGGCTAAAATTATATGTGATTACTAGTTAGTTACCTGCTCGTGCGTTGCAATGAAATTTATTGAATATATAGAGAATCATACTATAGAATAGGGCTACTATGATCAGTTGAAAAATGGAGAGTGGTAAAAAGTCGAGAAGAGGCGGTTGGAGAAGGGATGTACAACCACCAACTCATTTTTTTTATAATAGTAATGAGTAATGATTTTTCTCTGTGTACTGACTCTTACAAACAGCCAGAATTCAAAAACTATAAACTAAAATCCAGAATCACCGTCTAAAAAAACTAATATCCATCTTTGGGTGTGATCTATATCTTTTAAGTTGTTGCGTGCCATCTGATTTCGAATGGCACTCATCATGGCTACCACTCCTTCAGAAAAATAGCACAGATGCAGCACAACGGCCACAAGCTCCTATTATATATTGCTCTTTCCATCCGAATGCTCGACATATTCCAATCTCACATGCATCCCCCTCTCGTTCGGTGCGGAGGAAGGAACTCACCGCCTCACCGGTATGCTTTGTCTCATATGGTATTCTTAACATTCATTCCCCCCCTAATTTGTGTATCCAGTGTGTATGCACGCATGTGTGTGACACAAATGAAATGTATGATATAAACGCTTCTTCGCTAGTTAATCCTATAAAACTGTAAGATATCCCCTCTTCCATGCATATGTAGAGTTAATTAATGGATATCGTGAATATAATGCAGCTTAGTTAAGAAACTTAAACTCATTTTTGTATCATTTTAGATAATCTGCTGCTAACGACTATCGATGTTTTATTAATTGTTGTCTTGTTGTCACTACAGTTTTCATGTAACTAGTTTACGAACGCTGAGCAATATGTACACCAATCTTTTATGCGCGCAAGTGTGAGAAACTTTAAATCCATTCTCATCTTTGCAGTATCATGTAGTGCAGAGCCTTGATGCATTGTGTCTAGCTAAGAAATCTTGCTGAAACTCTTGCATCAGGTACTCTTGCTGAACGTACTGTAAAACATGCATTCTCATCTGAATGGTCCTCCAGATTACATCTACTTACATTAGGGTACTCTTGCTAAACTGTAGAGTCCATACTCCATTAAGTGATGAAATATGTGAAGTCATAAGTACAGAAAACTATCACACTTAGGCTGTTCCTTGGCTAATTTGGAGAAACTATTAAGGAAATAATCTATTCGAGCACATCGATTAGTAAAAAGAAAAGGTTGCCGCAGGGGAGGGTTTCAGATTGTACTTTCTGCACTACATATTTTATGGAGCTTGCATGAAATTTCACCATATTCAAACAGGCTCCGAGCAATATTCTATAGATGCATAGCTTCATGGAGCCAAACAAATAAAATTATATCATCATTTGTTCCACAGTACCCTTGCTGTGCACACAAATAATAATAATAATAATAATAATAATAATAATAATAATAATAATAATAATAATAATAATAAAACGATGCCTACCTAGTTGCATCCTTTAGTTTGATGAAAATCTTAAGCATGCGTTTGGAAGAAAACCAAAATTCATAAGATTATATTATCCTTAACAGAGTAATATTTGTAAACTTTAATGCCTAATTAAGATTATTTTTTTGTGAGGAATTAATATTATATTTTTGCGTATAACAAGGTTTTTTTGGTAATTTTTATACATTGATCTCCAATCCAAGTACATCAAAATTATTAGATGAAATCACTTCATATAGGAAATTGCCACAGAAAAGTATACTCAAATTAAGGATCGATGTATAACACCAAGCTTATTAAATTAGACACCGATAGGTTTTGAGCATATTCAATAATTGAAACCACGATGCATATATAGTGCATACCACTCTGAAACTAAAACTAGCCTAATCTCACCAAAAAAAAATCCAGTAGCATAGGCATTAAATGTCAAGTAGTCAACACATCAGATCACACACCGTGCTGTTTGAATTTCTATATATCCTGATAGCTAATACAGTTTCTTTAGTTCAAGCTACTCTTCATAGGAACCTAGGAACCTTTCTATTCTCATTGAAAATTTAGGCATTCAATATGTCCATGTCTCACATATTGCAAATCATTTCAAAGCTAGCTAGTGTGTGTGTGTGGGGGGGGGGGGGGGGGGGGGGGGGGCGGGGTCATAAAATCATTAAATTTGCTGTAAGACTAATTACTTGTTATGCTTGGAATAGCATCATCTCACAAAACTCCCTGAAATGTAAGTACATATTATTCTCTTCATAAACAGACAATTATGTGACTGCATGACTATACAAAAAATGATAGGCTTTTATGTATGTTCTATAGTCAGTAGTCACAATTTAAATTGCACTACATGTGAAAACTTGTCTAAGCAATGCAATGGAAAGTAAATATAAGTAGTCCTGGGTCTGCTGGTCCTTGAAAATAAGCCAAATTTTGGTCCATGAGCTTTGGCTATATAGGGATGACTTTGGTATTAAAAATTGCTGACTTTTCTTGTTCTTATCCTTTTATGAATTTATGTAGGTATCCGAATCTCGTCATTGCAAGTTGAGTTGACAATTTTGCTCATACAAATACTAAATAATTTGTTCTCATAGTTTATTAGGGTTTAATTTCAATAGGTTAGTTGATATTGTATAAAATGCTAAAAAAGGATGCAGGATAAAGTTCATTAATTGGCTTGTACATCAGATCCTTAAAACATAGAGGGCTACATATTGAGCAGATCAAATACATGCAGCTCCTTTTAAAATTGAAGTTTTTGTTCCTTTTGAATATACCTATATGGGGAAAAAATTTGTGCACACACATCAAGATTAAAAGTAGGAACATATTTCCTTTAATTATGTAAGGAAAAAATTGAAGCTAGTCAACAATATTGAGGGACTAAAATCAGGAAATGTGTTTGTGTAGAGCTTGCACATGACCCTTTGCCGTCATGTGTATGACTCTGTGTGTTCAATGATTGAACGCACAACATTTCTTCTTTACTTGCTGTCACTCGAACAGTACTTCATTCCAAACTTTGTTATGCACTTGGCATACTAATGGGAGCAAATTATATGTCGAAGCAACTAATTAATTAAGGTTGCCCTTTGTGTATGATCTTTGCTTGATCGACTTGCATTACTATGCTTTCTCCTGCAGGAAGCTGATTACTGATTCTTGAAGAATAGGGCCCGGAAGTTACTTTTATTTTGTCTGGTAAGTACAGAAGAAAAGGTTTCTACTTCCACAGCTATGTATACACATGACAATTAGTATCAGGAAGAAATATTTTTAAGGAAAATACTGCTGGGAATTATCTGTCGTCAAGGTAGAAGGCAAAAAATATTGACATGACGAGGAAGATCATGCCATTAATTGGACGAAATGGAAGAACTGCGTAATTCTAGAAAATATTACTCATATTAATTATTGAAGTGAAATAGCAACAAGTTTACCGATAGAAAGCAAATGATTATTCTTTGTGAGACCATATACTCTATTTAATTAGTATGTGACCGGATCAATTGGTATCCTTCAATTTACGAGCACACGCGCGCATGCATACTACCAATTGAATGTAACTTTCTTTGAAATAAGTTTGGCAAAAGATTAATTGTACTGTATCCTTACAAAAGAATAGTTTCTTCCAAACGTTTGACTTATTAGATATATATACATGTAATTAACTTGTAAAAGGGATGTATGTTATTCAGATATATATTTTCCAAAGATAAAACTTCATGCAAAGGATATGCATATCTACTTGCTGGTAGTCTGCTCGGCAGGAAGGGACCAACCATTTACGATCATAACCATCATGCTTTATGCTTTGTCAACTTAGGATTTTGCTTATGGTTCTCCAGATACATGTCTATAGGTATGTCTCCTTGCATGTTGGCCTTCTAGATCTGCATGAATTTTGTGTGAGGAGCTTTGAGGTGATGAGCTCAACAGGTAATATATATGGAATGGAACTCTAATTCGCCGTGACGCTGGAAGAAATATATCAAAACGACTAAATTCTTTTAAAGTCAACCGTCCAATTAAAGTTGGACTTAGACATATATGCTAACAGTTTTGCTATTGCACAGGCGACTGAAATTTTTTTATGTTTCAGTCACCTGAAATTGCACTTTCAATGAACTAAAATTGCAGCCCCCCTCAAAAAAAAAAACAGCTGCAACTTTAGGTGATTCAGAGTGCAACTTCAAGTGACCAGAAATTGCACTCTCAATCAACTAAAATTGCAGCCCCCCTAAAAAAAACATGTACAACTTCAGGTGATTCAAAGTGCAACTTTAGGTGACTAAAAGATAAAAAAATTTCAATCGTCTGTGCAATAGTCTATCCCATATGCTAAATATATGAGCTAGCAGACGAGCCATGAGGCGGTCTACACCATCTAACCAATTAAAGACCTGAAACCTGATACATCCTTGAACCATGCAGCTCTGCTATAGTAGAAATTCCTCCTCATGCAAATCTATCAATTGCGTTAGTTTAAGGAAGAAATTATTCATTTGACATGAATTGATTCTAAGGAAAATATGTGATCTAAACTCTCAGGAGTACTTAAGTTGCTTCTATCTAGGGTTCAAGGATTCACCTGAAAATGATAGCCCAAACCTTCCGATGAAAATGTGCCTGAAGGATCATGTGCCCATGGAGCACTGGAAAACTCAAAACAACTTTAAGAACCTCAAATTAAGACATCAGCAAACCAAAATCATAGCAAGATTAGTTGAAGAACACCCAGCAGCAACATAAGATTACCCAGTAACTAATTAGTTATTAGTCTCGATTGGCCGGATACCACACACACAAGTTATATAATGTATTCGACAGAGAACCAGCTGATCGATACCTGATAGTACCTAGCATAGGATCATGACGGTCGAAGGCCTAATCAAGCCATATAGGCCTTCACCTTTTAGACCTAATGTTTTCATACCATGATGCATACAAGAAATCACCTTAATTAGTACTCCTCCGTTGTTGCAGCTCTCATCATCTCCTCGAGCTGGTAGTACTGGTAGTAGTACTCCGATCCGTCCATCGACTGCTCCGTCGCCGCCGGTGTCGCCCCCGACATGATCCAGTCGGGCTCACCGCCGCTGCGCTCCTCCATGAGCTCCATCGGTGATCCGTCGCCGCCTCTGCTTCGCATCCTCTCCGTTGTCCTCTCCCTCGCCCGTGCCCTCGCATCCGTGAAACAACCGGCGCTCGAGGAGGTCGCTGCCTCCATTTTCTCCTTCAGTACCGGTCCAGCACCAGTCACCGCTACCGGCACGGCGGCCCCAGGCGCTGCCGCGTCGAGGCGGTCGATGGCTGGCCTGGACTGCGTGAGCAGCCAGTCCACAGTCTTGCTCGCCTTGTCGAAGCCGAGCTTGTCCTGCAGCGCAAAGAAGTCACGCGCGACGCCGACCGACAGCCGCATCCGCCGGTCGCGCACCCCCTGCGCCGTGCGGATCTTGCTGTGCCGGTCCGTCCGGAATGGCCGCTTCCGCGGCGCCCCGGCGGCACCGACAAGGTCACCGCCATCCGCCGGCTCCCCATTTCCTGGCTCCCGCTCCACCGGCACCGGAGCCGTCATCGGCTGCCGGAACACCGCCTCTAGAGTCTCCTGGTTGTACTGGTCGGCGGGGAAATATTGGCCGTACTCATCCAAAGATGCGGCCGGCGTGAGGAAAGCAGGAGTAGGGTTTGGTGAAGGCGATTCTTGGTGGGAGATGCAATGATAATGATGAGGAGGAGGGTTGTTAGGGTAAGGAGGTAACATTTGTGCAGTTTCAGTCGTAGTAAATTAAACCAAACTAACTAGGAACAGAAAGTGGATGGAGATCGAGGTAGAAGCTTCTAGTTCCAGTGGTATATATGAAGAAGTACTAGCTAGTGCAATATTGGATCTAGTTCTAGTTCTACTGCCGCTGCTTCAATGTAAAGCTAAGTAAGTATCCATGTCCATTTTGGTGTGATCAGAAGGGAAGGAGGGGCTAAAAGGAGGAGGAAAAGGGAAACGAAAGAGCCGGAGCGGTGCAAGAGAAAGGCAACCAGCTAGAGGTCTAGCGAGGGTAGTGCTCAAGAACGAGTTGAATAAACTATGGACAAATGGGGGGGGGGGGGGGGGGGATTGCAGCATTTTACTGCTGTAATATTGTTATCTTTTGTTCTTTTGCATCTGCATCTTTGCATTGCATCTGCATCTTTGCAGGCTCTCTCATGGCATTGGCATTTGATGTGGTACCTCGCAGAACTGTTGACGTACTGGCTGTGGGCTCAGGTAAGGCTGCTTGGTGCTGACGCTGCTGGTGGTGGTGTGGGTGTGTGCGCGCGCGCGAATGATAAAGGCATTATTGTGAGGCCTATGTCTGTGTGTGTGAACACAGGGCCATGTGGGTGGGTGGGGTAGGGTGGGGTGGGGGGGCCTACACACATCTGGGTAGGCCAGATATTTGTACACATTCAGGCCATTGTCAAGCAAGACTATAATAGACGACGTTAAGTACAGCTTATATGCTAGCATACAGTGATATATGCATGATGGGAGATTAGATTGGCGTACCTGTTGTGATTAGGGCATCTTCAACCTAAGAAACAATTGTCCTCTCTATTACCCTTCGACATTATGTAAAAAAAAAATTAAAAAGATACAACTAGTCCAACCCTTTTCTCTATACAATGGCCTACAAACTGCAACCATTTTTATAACGTTTTACCCTACTGTCTCTGCCCCCGCCTGGTATCCCCAAATTCACGCCAGTGCCCCTGAAATTGCACCTTGCAATCCGGTTTTTTTTAGCAACTTTTGGCTTCTAACTATTGGCTTTTGGTTTAAATTACATTGTAACTGTTATTAGCTTTTTCTGAGTCATTCAATTAAACAAAGTTAGTTCATTAGGCACGGCCCGTTTAGCATGATTTCAGCCATTTAGTCCGTTAACTACCGAATATTTGAATTTTCACATTTATAACTATTTTGGAGTTTAAAATTACAAAAATTCAAAAAAAATCTCAAATTTGTTCTATAAATAGGCAGCAAACACCCCTCATTTATCCACTGTCCAACCTCCTCTCTTCTCCAAATTCTCTTGTAAAAATTTTGATTCACTTTGTGATAATTTAGAAAAATTCAAAATATTTTGCCAAAATCTGAAAATTCAAAATTTGCCTAAAGTCAAGAAAAGAGGTAATAATACTAATTTTTATATATTTTTATTATTCTTATTATTCTTTGTTACTGGAGCTGTGCACTTTATCAAACACGCCCAAAGATGTAAAGAAAAGTTAGGGAAAACCATGAGGCAGACACAGCAGTAGTATAATCTCAATAGTATGGCACGTAACTGGAATTATAGTCCCGAGGTAGCTCAAGACTCCCTTTGTCATTTAATTGCCTCACAGGATCTACCTTTAAACTTTGATGAGTCTGAAGCATTTGAAAACTATATTACAACTGCTCATAATCCTATATTTTCTTCAGTTTATAGAAAGAGAACTTGAGATTTAGTTAAATACTCCAAGAATGGTCGTGCTAAACTAAAAAACTTGACGAGGATAGACTAATCCTCGAATTATTATGTCATTATATTCCTTGAATATACCCCTTATTGATAAGAGGTAAAAATGGCAGGATGGTCGTAAACACTTCTACGACCATATAGTCGTAAGTTCTTCTATGATCGCATAGCTGTAAGTCCTATTGTGACTACCAATATAGTCATAAGTCCTTCTACGATCACATAATTGTAAGTCTTATTGCGACTATCCCATGGTCGTAAATCTTTCTACGACCATGTAGTCGTAAGTTTTACTGCGACGACTCTGTGGTCATGGGAATTCCTACGACAAGTCTATCTCCAACCGACTTATCTACGACAATGAACTACAAAAAGCAATGAACTACACTATCAGTTCATTTGACAAGGTGGTTAGAACGTGTGTTAGTCCACTAACCGCGCATGATCTCTCCCTGACAACAACCGCTACACGGTGAATGGCTTCTTGTGTCTCTCTGACAATAACTTCCATCAGGCAGTTATTATTTGAAGGGTCAAGGAGTCTTCCGGCGCGAGAGAACTTCCGTCGCTTTATCGGCTATTTAAAGGTTAATGTCAAAGGGAGAGAGAGGACAATAGGTGAATCATTCATGCAAGATAGCACTAGCCATTTGTGTAATTCGCTGTTGTAATCCACTTCCTAGCAACTAGCAATCATACTGGATGTAGGGTTGTTATTCTCTTAGGTGAAGGCCCAAATCAGGACAAAGTTTCCCGTGTCTCTACTTCGCTGGCTCGTATGCCAAGTCTCCTAAGAGTTCCCCCAAATCCAAAAAAATCATACATAAGGTATCGTTTGTGGAGATTCTTCTTCCAAGACTCCGGTAATTTCCTTGCCGGTAAGTTTCTCTTTTTCCTCTTGATGTTCTCATGGTAGATGAATGGAATGAGGAGAACTAGTTCGACTTGGTCGACTACGCGAGTATCGATATGGAGTCCTGCTATGACTACGAGCAGGTCTTGCTTGCTTCCAACGGTGAATGTCTTCGTGGAGATTCCTCCGGTGATCTTGGAGATGACGCCGCTGGAAAGGCTAATGAGGGATCAAAGTCCCCCATAGCAGTACGTCCAATGGAGAACTTATCTCCCCCAAGTGGCAAGGGTCAATCCGACCATGATGAGGGCTCCAACGCGACGGTGGGTCCGTCCCCAAGCGTTCGAGTCCCACGGCATCGCCCTGCGTAGTTTCGCAGAGCCCCAGACTCTGTCAATTGGGAAGCGCATCGCTAGTTCCTAGTGACGACTCTCCGAACGACTCAGCGAAGGCCATGGGTGGGCACACTTTGTGTTTGTCCACATTCTCGCAGGCAGCAGATTAGGCTGGGGACAGTTATAACCCAGATTTCCCCTACCTGGTGGGGTTTACTCCAGGCCGCGATGCACTCTCGTTGGATGATTCTTCAAGTGAGGGGCCCTCTATCAGAAGTGGAGATTCTAGACAGGAAGTCTTTGCCCTACTCGTAGATTCTAATCGCTCTCTCGGAGGAAGGCCTTAGGATGCTCCCTGCCGATCACACTCTCCCTCCTCTCGTAGGGATGGTGACGAGACTTTTAGTGATGAGCCCGATCAATACTCTGATGAGCGTGGGAGAAATTATAGAAATAATTGCTCTCCTCTAAGGCAGCCCCAGTTTGCTTCAGGGGTTGAAGATCCTGAGATTGCTTAGCAAAGGCGACTGCTGCCCTGAATGCTTTTCTTGGGCGAGCCTAGTACCAGTCCAGAGAGGCACGGGAGCTTCAATGGATCAACAACTTACTCGAGAACCCAACTCAAGAGCTTGCTCGGGCGCCAAGCTACAACCGCTTCACTATAGGCATTACATGAAGGCTTCATGATGGATGGCCTGACTTGAGCAGCCTTGTCGATGTTCCTCCAAGAGTCAACAAGGTACGACTGTATCCAGTCATTCATGAAACTTGCCTCGCGGAGTCGGTATGGTGACGGGGTACATCGTACCCCCGATCGCAATACCAGCTAGAGGAGGATGCCTCAGACTGCTTTGGATTGGCAAGTCGACATTTGGTCACCGCTTCGAGAAAAGAATCTGTAGTAGCATATGGACTATGAGTGTCAGCTCCGAATGGATGAGACCTACTACAGGTTCGGTCCGCCTACCATCGGGCATCACCGAGTGCATTCACTTGGTGATGCTAACTACCCATTTCCCTAGAGGTGATGACGAGAGATCATTGCCAGATGCTGTGCATTTGTGCTCAAGCTCCAAGCAATGTGCTGGCCACCGCGTTTCGACCGGTGAGCATGGAGAAATTCGATGGGTCTCAGAATCCTGTCAAGTTCCTTCAGATTTACACGACTTCAGTACGGGCAGCAGGAGGAGGCAAGCACGTCATGGCCAACTATCTTTTGACAGTGCTTGAAGGATCTGCTCGATCCTGGTTGCTCAACCAGCCTTTTGTGTCGATCTACTCATGGCAGCGCCTCTGTGACCTTCTGATAGCCATCTTCCAGGGTACATATAATTGCCCTGGGAAGGAGGACGACCTGCATCGAATGCGCCAAGGCAGCGATGAGACCCTACAATAATTGATCTGGCATTTCAGTTAGGTTCAAAACTTTATTCCAAAGGTCTCTGACGCTTCTGTTATTAGAGCATTTAGACAGGGAGTGCGCAATCGGAGGTTCACAGAGGACATTGCCCTGAACCCTCCAATCACTGTTGCTGAGTTCTTCGAGATGGCCAATCGGTATGCAACTACTACCGAAGCGGTCGAATGGACCAGGACCATTGACAAGGCCGGCCACCGTTTTAAGGAGCAAGGTGATGGTGGCAACAGGAAGGGGAATGCCAAAAAATCTAGAGACAAGGCCAAGAGCCACAAGCCTCCCGCCATAGGATCGAAGGAGGTCCTGGCTATGGGCGATAAGGAGCCACGTGACTTCAAACAATACTCCAACCGGGGCAAAGATAAAGCACCTACGAGCAGGAAAAACAAGCCAAGATTGTGCCCTCTTTATAAGAAGGAGGTTCACAACCTTCACAATTGTTGAGTTTTCCCACGGAAACTCGAGGATTATTACTCTAGCAAGGGCCCGCTTCTGACAATTGAGGAGTTGGGGCAATCAACTAGTCGAAAGCACTTGAACGAGGACGAGGACATGCCATTCTAGGATCCGAAGCACACTATCGAGCTTATATATGGAGGTTTATCCGCGTATGAGTCCAATTGATAGTATAAGGCTATCGAGCGTGAGGTAAACTTTGTCGACCCTTCCCTTGCCAATAATTTACCTAAGTGGTCGGAAGTCACATCTCTTTTGAGAAGGGTGATTGTCCGATCCCTTCAATTTGACTTGGCCGATTTTCGATCGTGGTTGAGCCCACCATCAATAACTGTTGAGTAAATTGCATGTTGATTGATGGTGGTAGTTTAAATATTTTATTTATTAGTGCTTTAGATGAGATGCAAATTCCTCATACCAGAATAAAGCCTGTATGATATTTATTTCATGGAATAATACTGGGTTCTTTGGCCAAGGCTATTGGCCAAGTTTCTCTACTTGTTACATTCGGTTCTCGAGCAATTTCAAGATAGAGAAACTCTCCATTGATGTGGTTGATTTTGACTCGGCATATAATGCCATACTCAGACAACCAACTCTGGCATGATTTCTAATAGTTGTTCATTATTCCTATCAATGTCTTAAGTTGCTAGGTCCCAAGGGAGTCATCACGGTCTGCTGTAATAAGAAGATGGCACTAACATGCGATTGTAAGTCCCTCAAGATGGTTGGACAGCTACCAACTCGAGAAGCCACTAAGGTGCGGCCTTCGAGCAAGCTCTCGAAGTCTAAAGGTGTGTCGAAGCTTAACGAAGAAGTTAATTCTCCTTTGGATCCAGAGGAATCTTCGAAGACAGTTTGCATTGGGGTCATTTTCGACCTTGCATAGGAAGATGCCCTTGTCGCTTTCCTGTAGGCAAACACAGATGTGTTCGCGTGGTAGCCATCCGACATGCCCGGGGAAGTGATCGAGCACAGGCTAGCTCTATGGCCTGGTAACAAGCCCGTAAAACAAAAATTATGGAGATTTGCCCCAGATCAATGGGAAGCTATCAAGCTGGAATTAGACAAGCTACTAAAAGCAGGCTTTATAAGAGAAGTCGATCACTCTAAGTGGTTGGCTAACCCTGTAATGGTAAAAAAGTCTAATATATAGTAAGTAGCGTATGTGTATAGACTACACTGATTTAAATAAAGCTTGTCCAAAAGATTACTTTCGCTTCCTCGTATTGATCAATTAGTATATTCCACCACTAGTTGTGAAATGTTATGTTTTCTAGATGCATACTCTGGTTATCACCAGATTAGTATGTCTTCAGAAGATGAAGAGAAGACCACATTTATCACTCCATTTGGAGTATTTTGCTATGTCAAAATACCATTCGGTTTGAAAAATGTTGGTCCAACTTTTCAGTGTTTGATGCAATTAACCTTCATACATCAAATAGGCCAAAACTTGGAAGCATATGTCGATGAGTGGTTGTAGAAAGTATCAAATGGCTTAATCATGCTTCAGACCTGCAGGAGACCTTCGACAATTTGAGAAAGCATCACTTGAAACTCAATCCTGAAAAATGCATGTTCGGAGTTTCCTCAGGAAAACTACTTGGACTCCTTATTACGGTAAGAGGTGTCGAAGTAAATCCTGAAAAGATCAAGGCCATCGACCAGATGTACCCTCCGACCATGAAGAAAGAGGGCCAAAAACTCACTGAGTGTATGGCAGCTTTAAGTTGTTTCATCGCACGACTAGGAGAAAAGAGCCTTCCTTTCTTAAAGCTTTGGAGAACACATGAGGGTGTCAAGTGGTTGAAAGAGGCCAATGACGCTTTTGAAGATGTTAAGAGGTACCTTACGAGAGCTCCTGTCCTAGTTTCTCCAAAAACAGGTGAGACACACTTAGTGTATATATCTTCTGTTGGACTCCGGAGTAACAACTCCTACATCTTCTGTGTAAATCGCAATAGTTCAGGAACAGCTAGTGCACACAGCGAACAGGGATACATATCAGGCACCAATGATAACTTTATTATTTAAAGGAGTACGGCCTTATGGCCAGTGTTTACATCAATGCTCATTGGCAACAATAATAAGGCAAATAACTGCAAAAGCAAACTGATAAAAGCGAAGCCCAAGCCTGCCCACAGACAAAAGACAATAAGACGCGGCCTACTCATCCTGGTCCTCACCGAAATCAAAGGCGTCTTCCTTTGTGATGAGATAGAAGAGTGAGTACAAACTTGTACTCCTCAAGTCGCACGAAAAAATGCAACATAATGTTAAAGTCAACAAAGGAAGGCATATATAGTTAGTTTGAGTATAAAACAGTATTTAAAAAAATACAGTAAATAGATTGAAATTGTGGACTTTAATATAATAAGTAAAAATAGTAATTGTAAAAGAAATTAATACCGTTAATGCAGGCTCCGACCAAACACTAATATATCCACGGGTATCCCACCCGGACCATCTTTTCCAAAAGATCTCGCATGGACTCCATCCATCCATAAGGTTTTCATAAATCATTTTGAAAAACAAAGTCTAAGCCATGAAAACTTTCCTCAGCATGCCCATGACCGTGGGCATGGCTATCTAGGATATATTATACACTCTACAAAGGTTATACAGCTTACCCACAAGACATGATCATCTCATATTGCCACGCGATTAACACACTTACTTATGTGTGCGGCGGAGAGATCATGACAAGGCCTTGACGATGCAAAGCCTTTAACCTGGCCAAGCCAACACTAAGGTTTCACCCCAGTAAGGAATCCACCAGACTAGAACCCCCTCTTGAGCCGAGTGAGACTTCTCATGGCCTACGCCACGCTCACTTTCAACCTACGACATGACTCAGGTTGGGACCCACAAATTAATCAGCCAGGACTGTCTCATATTAGCCTTGTGGTAATACGATAGAGCTTTGCAATAGTAGCTCACAGACCGGTCCTTAATTGACTTAGGCTCAATCACATACCCCCTGTGCCCGACAATCAACATTGTGTCTCCGAACAACAGTGCATGCCTGCACCACCACCTAACCATTAGCCTAAGTCTAAACCAGATTTTATATTTTATTTCAAAATATTTCATAATCCTTCTTGACTCACCGAAGTCAAGAATACATTTAAAAATCTCATCATTTTATTTGAAAAAGTTATCCCAAAACGACAATTATGTCTAAGCAGGTCTAAACATTTGATATAAAATTCTTTAGCCAATACTAGTGTACTAACTAGAGTTTGATTCTAGGGTGACAAGGTATCAGGGAATTCAATGTCAATGCAGGAATTCTACACGTGAAAATAACCCACTAAACTCAAATAAGTTCAAAATAAATTCAAATAAACTCCAAATATTTAAATTGAGGGTATAAATGGATAGATTGGAATTTTTGATGAATTTAAAATTTTGAATGGGCTCAATCGGAGTTAGGATAAAGGAGAACGGGCTCTCGGAAGTTTAAAAATCAGAGAAAAAGGATAAAAGGGAATTTATGGAATTATTTTTCTAAAGAAAAATAAATTTATGACGTGATCTGGGAGTGATCTAGGCCAGCCACTCGTCGGCCCAAAGGGGAGAGAGGAAGGAGGGGCGGACGGTGGGAGATGGCCCGTGGGTGACATGGGCGTATCCTAGCCATCCACATGTCGCCCAGGAGAGAGGCGGGAGATTTAAATTTTTAGTTTTTGATTTTGATTTTTAGAAAACCCGAGAAAAGCAAATAAAGCTTAGAAAAATACCAAATAACTTTTGAAAATTCAGAAAAATTCACAGAAGTTCCTGGAAATATTTTGGACTTAGGAAAAATATTTCTTACTTAATTTGGTGTACTTATTTTATTTTATTTTAAATGTTAAAATAGCTTTTAAAATTCTAGAAAACTTTGGGATGTCACAAACCTACCCCCTTAAGAGAATCTCGACCTCGAGATTCAAACATGCTAGCAAAAGAGATGGGGATGGTTAACTTTCAGATCATTCTCTCTTTCCTAAGTGTCTTCATCCTCTATGTGATTGCTCCATTGCACTCGACATAAACGAATTACCTTCCTTCTAGTCTGGCGTCAGATGTCTCAAGGATCTTGATAGGTTGCTCTCGATAGGTGATGCCTTTTTGAAGGTCAAGTGTTTCAAGTGCTGCCTGCTCCATGAGTACTCGAAGGCACTTTTTGAGCTGCGAAACATAGAAGACGTTATGTACCCCTGACAAGGTTGGTGGCAATTCCAACTGGTAAGCAACTTCTCCTTTATGCTCCAAGATCTTGAATGATCCCACAAACCATGGTGCAAGCTTTCCTTTGGTTTGGAACCTTTTTACTCGGAGCGGGGATACTCTCAAATAGACTAGGTCGCCTACCTCAAAGGTCAGATCACATCAACGGTTGTTGGCATAGCTCTTCTGATAAGATTGGGCTATTTTGAGTTGTTCCTTGATCTTTTCACCTTTTCTTCGGAGTCTTGAAGTAGGCTGGGTGTTGGGTCTTGAGGTCCTTTAGGTTGTTCCCATAGGAGAGGGGTTCGGCACTTCCTACCATACAATGCCTTAAAAGGTGCCATCTACAGGCTGGACTGACAGCTATTGTTGTAGGAGAACTCAGCGTATGGCAGGATCTGGTCCTATCTAGTGCCAAAATCCAAAGCACATGCCCTTAGCATATCCTCTAATATCTGGTTAACTCACTCCGTCTGACCGTCAGTCTGAGGATGATACGCTGTGCTGAAGTTAAACTGACTACCCAGTTCTTCATGAAGCTTTTGCCAGAACCTAGAGGTGAACTGACTTCCTTGGTTTGACACAATCTTCTTGGGAACTCCATGCAGGCATACTATTCTGACCATGTCTATCTCTGCTAGCTTACTTTCTAAATAGTTAGTCTTGACTGGAATAAAATGAGCTACTTTGGTCAATCGGTCTATGATTACCCAGATGGAGTCATAACCAGATTGAGTTCTGGGAAGTCCAGTTATGAAGTCCATGCCAATTTCCTTCCACTTCCAATCCGGGATTAGCAAGGGTTGCAGATGTCCTGCGGGTTTCTGATGGTCTGCTTTGACTTTCTGGCAGGTGTCATAGGCTTCCACGAATTCAACGATCTCCCTCTTCATGCTAACCCACCAATACCTTTCCCTAAAGTCTTGGTACATTTTGGTACATCCTAGGTGAATGGAGTAAGGGGTTTCGTGGGCCTCACGCAGAATTCTCTCTTTGATTTGTTGGTTGTTGGGTACACATATACGGTTTTCAAACCAAACGATCTCATGTTCATCCTCACTGAATCCCACGGCTTTTCTTCGTCTCATGTTCTTCTTGATTCCCTGGATGTCCTCATCCACTTTTTGGGCTTCGTGGATTTGGTCTGCCAGGGTTGGTTGGATTTCTAGGACAGAAAGTATGTTTCTTGAGACTGGGTTCAAGTTTAGAACCATCAACGCCAGGGTTGGATGTCCTCTTGACGTTGGGTCTGAACTACTTCTGGCAGCGTGCAGTTTGTGTAGGCTTTTCTGCTCAACGCATCTGCTACGACGTTGGCCTTGCCTGGGTGGTAGTGTATTCTAATATTATAATCCTTGATCAGCTCCATCCACGTTCGCTGCTTTAGGTTGAGTTCCGCCTGGGTGAAGATATACTTTAAACTCTTATGGTCCGTATAGATCTCGCAACGGTTACCTAAGAGGTAGTGTCGCCAAATCTTTAAGGCACGGACCACAGCC
This sequence comes from Dendrocalamus latiflorus, assembly GCA_017311315.1. Lineage (NCBI taxonomy): Eukaryota > Viridiplantae > Streptophyta > Magnoliopsida > Poales > Poaceae > Dendrocalamus > Dendrocalamus latiflorus. The sequence goes on along the minus strand of CM029653.1, from coordinate 31,864,658 downwards.
GCCAATTTTAAGTCATGGGTAGGGTAGTTGCACTCATGTGGTCTGAGTTGGCGAGGCGCATAGGCTAACACCTTGCCTTCTTGCATCAAGACACATCCTAGTCCTTGCCGGGAGGCATCACAAAACACCTCAAAATCCTTATGAATGTCCGGCAGGACCAGTACTGGGGCGGTCACTAATCTCTTCTTGAGGGTCTGAAAGCTTTGCTCACATACTTTCGTCCATTCGAACTTCTTGTCTTTCTTTAGGAGTTGGGTCATGGGTTTGGCTATCTTGGTGAACCCTGCTATGAAGCGGCAATAATATCCAGCAAGTTCAAGAAAATTCCTAACCTCTGTCACTGATGAAGGTTGCTTCCAGCCCAACATTGCCTTAACTTTGGAAGGATCTACTGCAACTCCTTCGGCCGTTATTATGTGACCCAGAAAGGCTACTTAACCAAAATTCACATTTGCTAAACTTGGCATAGAGCTGATGTTCTCTCAACTTTTCCAGGATCATTCGAAGGTGGCTCTTATGTTCTTTCTCATCCTTAGAGTAGATGAGAATGTCATCAACGAAGATCACCACGAATTTATCCAATTACAATATCCCCCTTACAATCGCGTTCTCTTAGAAGGGCATATATGTTATTACACATCATATTAGGCCCTACAATCCCCAAACAGACCGGATAGGTTCAGGTGGAGGCCACCCCTACTACAAATTCCATTGTCTTTTATACATCTAGTTAAGTAATACTATTGTGGAGGATTTGCAACATGATTACCCTCTACAAATATATGCATGCGGTGTGGTATGTTTCTTTTTCTAATTTGGTAGCTAACATGAAGTAGCTAGTGCCATCAATATGAAAGATCTGGATTTTTGCCCCTTTAAATGGGCCATCCAGCAAACCTCCAGGCACAGGAGTGTAGCCCCTGTACCATTACTTGAGTATATATTGCATGGTACGTACGTACGTATATATACATATGCGGATCGGAGTATATAGTACTACTTGCAAAGCTACAAATAGCAAATCAAAGGTCGCCAGCTTGTACAAGTAACAAACTGATGCATGTACGTACGTACGTGCAGCTAGCGTTCGTTGGGTTGCGTCTCGTTCTCGCCTTTCCGTTTTTGCATGGCCATTGTTGGCTAGCTTCTTCCCCGGCCATTCGGCCGCGGCTAGCTAGCTAGCTGGCTCATGCACCAATCATCGTCGCATACATAGGTAACCTTTGGTCCACAGAACGCACTAGCTAGCAAGCTATCTATTCTGAGCATACGTCTACTCTTAACTCTTTGCTCCGAGATTCCGGTTCAAAGCTAGCTAAAGCCCCGTGCGTTTAGGTTTGGACTTTTAGTTTCTGGTTTATTTTTTATTATTCCTAAATTTGGTCTTTTTTCTAACTTTTTGGATTCTTTAGTTTTTTGCCAGTTTTTTTCCATATTCGTTTGCATTATACATTCTGGGCTAACCTGTTTTTCTATTTTTATTTTTATTAAAATTTAATTATACCAAATAAGCTACCATCAGATACAGTATAATTTCAGCCAGCTACAGTGAAAATTTAGCCATAAACCATAAAAATTCAACCCAACCGAACACAAATATCCAGCCCATCCGAGCCCAACTGAGGAGAACACGGTCGAGAGGGTTCACTTGGCATGTCTCGCCATCACACATGCATGCATGTACACACAAAGACATACACATGCATGTGCTGGTTTGTTAATTAATCGGGCATCAAGAGATCGATCTGTTAGGAAACCTGGGTCTGGGCCAGAAGTTTTGGCCCATGGTGGGCACCTCATCACTAAGCTATAAATAGGGAGTATTGTTGGCCATTTTGTATATGAAATCAGAAAGAAAGCAATAAATAAAGACCAAGAGTTCTCTCTATTTCTCTGTATTTGAATATACTATTTTCTGTCTTCTGTGATTGATCTGGTTTTGTATAAGTAGAGGAATCGATCGGACTGGTTGCCAGCGATGGTATCTGAACACATTTTCAGCACGAATCGCTCCGGTGAATCGAAGGTAATCATTGAAGTAATAGTAAATTGAATTGTCTATATCTAGATCGCTCTAAATTCACAAATTTTGCTTTCTAGATTATTTTCTATGGTGCAAATCTGCTCTAATTTACCGTGAGCAAACTTGAAGTCGCCGGCACAATATTGATCGGTAGATTACAGGAAAATGCTCGTGCACAGCCAGCCCCGTACGGCCGCCGTGCGTAAAATGGCCACTGGTCGCTGGCCTGGCGCCGCTCCGCCGGCACCCCCCCACTGGCCCTCCTCATGCACCACCGCCAAGATGGATCCACCAAAAGTGCCGGCCGTTGGCTCCGCCACCCGAAGCACCAGCTGCCGGCTCCGCAGCTGAAGTGTCGCTGTTTGCGTGCTTCTCGAAGCCAAGGAGTCGTTGCCTCGGACCCCGCACGGCCGACCACCGCTACGGCTCCCCGACCCTGCATGGCCGTCCACGCCACCTCAGACCCCGCACGACCAACCGTCGCTTCGGCTTCCGTGCCCCGCATGCGCGCCCGCCGTCGCAGTCGAGAGCTGTGCCTGTCTCGAAGCGTCGGCTCTGCTGCCGAGCTTCACCCGGACTCAACGCCAGCACCAGAGCTCCTATCGCAGTCGCTCGCGCCGGCTGGACCCGCCGCTTGCCCGGCTCGAAGCCACCCACCATCGCGCCGGCCGACCCCGCCGTCGACGCCGGCCGCCTTGCGCCCGCCCGAGCCGCCACTCGAGTCGGCCTACCGCCGTCACTAACGAAGCACGGGATGAGGAAACCCTAACCCCGGTCTCTTAAGCCGGCCGAACGAGTGGGCCGTATGCAAACGGGCAAGGAAACGACCCGGCCGAGGGGTGGGTAAAGGAATGCGCGTAGGCTACGGAAGCAGAAAATAAAACTTTTCTACTGCGCACACAAGGACATCATGCTTAAGGAGGGATCATGGATCGTTACCACTAGACGCGCAGCGTAACGGAAGAAGAGTTGGAGAAGCCGATCCAACCACGCGCGTCGAGGTAGTAGTGAAATTAGCCGATCGTCCCGAACAGGTCGTCTCCTCCACGCGATTAACCACACGATGAACAGATCCAATCTGTAGGTTGTTGATGCCGATCAACACCGCAACGAGCAGTGCCTCCACCGGTATCCACACTTCCGGGGATGGAACGCCGATCGCGAGTGTACTAGCACTCGTGAGCGGCTAGGGTTTGGCTCGGGAGGTGGCGGCTAGGGTTTGGCTCGGGAGGTGGCGGCTAGGGTTTTTCTAGAGGTTAGCAGAAGCACGTGTACCCCTCAGCCCCTCGTCACCATATATATATAGACCTCCTCACTTGGGCCTTGTAGACCGAGGCCCAATAGGAGTCTATTCGGATCTCTATCCGAATTGAGCCCACATCCGAATCATATTCGAATTAGTGTTCCAACCCGTTAAGTTTGCGACCCTGTAGGTTCACGTATACTTGGTCGCGACCTGGAAACGCCTTTCCGGTCACCCCTGTTAATAGCGGCCTCTAGTAAGACATATTAACCCCAAAGTATACGTAAAGATCATATCGGCTGAACCTGTAATGTTCTCATGTACGAATCCCTTTGCCTCATGATATAGATTGAGCTCAAGGCGAGACCTGTGTCATCCTCTTAATAGCTCAATCACTCTTTCGATACCGTGATGGATTATAAACTTGTGATTGACTCCTCAATCACCTTGGCATGGCCATGCACTTTCATAATCCATTACATCGAGGGGCCTAGAGATATCTCTCCCATAAGGAGGGGCAAATTCTATCTTGACCATTCACATCCCACTACATGTTTCATGGCAAACCCGAAGACTACTTTTATAACTACCCAGTTACGGAGTAGTGTTTAGTAGTCCCAAAATAAGCAACTACGCATGTTGGGAACCATGATGATCTCAAGTCTAAGGATTCTATATAAACACTACTTGAGACCAACTGATGACACATGGAATCTCTGCAGTGTCTCATGGCGGGTCTATCCAACATATGTTCACTAACACATGTCCATATTATTGATTTGGTATCACCATACCATGATCCATGATACATGATCATCAATCAATACATATGCTGATCTTTGAATCATATTTGTTCCTCATATGATATATGATCAGGGATCATTTAGAAATAGCAACATTTTAGCATTAAGAGTCTCATGAATAAGTCACATACTCATTGATCAATAATGATAATGTCTATTTCAAGAAACAAAGTAATGCATCATAAACATAGTATGTGATATATATAACATCTCCATGTTGCCTCTAGGGCATATCACTAACAGTGGGGGTGCCGGTAATTTTGCAGAAAAGCCACTGGAATTCTGAATATTATGAAACGATCCTTAGATTTTCAGATGGGTCCCAAATTTTGCAGAAAGGCCCTAGGAAAATCAGAAAATTATGCGAAAAATTTTCTCTGAATTGTAAATTTGCGTATAGCCCCTCGAGAATTGCAGAATTTGCTAAAAATTCATATTTTGGCATAAAAGGGCCTCAGGAAATCAAATTTTGAATTATTTTTAGCATTTGAAGCATGCTTATTTCTATCATTATTATTTTTCTATGTTTTCTGTGTTTATTTACTATTTTGATTAATTGTAATTAGTTAAATTGCCTTTAATCACCAAAATTAACATTAAAATTTATAGAAAATGCATAGAAAATTCTGAAACCATTACCAAATTTATTTACCTGAAGTAAATTTTATTCCATGCATGTTTACTGGCAGTAAACTTATTTATTTCTTTTATGCACATATAGATGACTGGCATCACGAACCGGGAGTTCGAGGAGCTGGCCCAGTATGGTGAAAACTACCTAACTTAGGCTTCCGATGTTGAGATAGTACTTGGAACCAAGAAGCTGCGTGCTGCTATTGGGATTGGCGAACCGCAGGACGTCCAACCCATACCTGAGGAAAATGATCATGCACTTCACTTCCTCAAGCACCATCTTTGTCGCACTCTCAAGAATGAGTACATGGCAGAGAAGAGTGCGTTAGCACTATGGACTGCACTTCAGAAGCGGTTTGAGAGGTTAAAGTACACCATTCTTACTCAGGAAGAGCAAGAATGGATCCACTGAGGTTTGCTGACTTCAAAACGGTCAGGGAGTACAATTCTGCTTTGCACAGAATTTGTACCAATCTTCAACTTTGTGGCAAGCAGATCATAGATGAGTTGAAGATTGAAAAGACCCTATCCACCTTCCACCCCAATGCAGTGCAATCCGCACACAATTATCGTCAAGACGACTACAAGAGTGTGCCGAATTAATCGATATGATGCAGGTTGCAGAGGCTCAGGACAAAGTTCTCCGCAAGAACTACATCACACAGCCACCTGGGAGCTCTGCTGCCTGTGAAGCCAACACCGGGAGCTACATGGTGCGAAAGCCCATGATGAAGAAAGGGGGAGGAAGGGAAGGCCCTAGCCCAGAAAGGCAAGTTAGATGCTCCACGTGAGAATAAGGCAAGCAAGCCAAAGCGAGATGGCAAGGCCTATGTTTAGCAAAACCAATCCTATTACAAGTGTGGCAAGCGGGGGCATTGGTCGCGGATCTATAAAGAGCCACAGCATGTCATCGATGCCTTCCAAGCCTAGAAGAAGAAGGATGGCAAAGGGCAGATTGAAACCCACTTTGTATCTGTTGAGGGGGAGAGTTCTGAGCAGCTGCCTGTGCTGATGGAGGTTGAAACCATTCCAGTAGCAGCATCCCCTTTTGACCTAGCAACTGCCACCGCCATGATTTCTCTCGAAGAGCATATCACCCTTGAGAAAATAGTAGACGATGTCTCTGATTTCTTAGCAGATTCAGTCTAATGCACAATGCACAGAATGTATTTAGAATTTAATTGTCATTTATTTTGTGTGGAAGAATAAGTTAGAATTTGCATGGATTGTATTTAAGCAATTTAATTTTCTTGTGATGGTTGGATGATATTTGAATAACTCATTCATTTATTTAGTTTATAATGGTATGATATGTTCTAATATTAAAGTATTTTATTTATGTGTTGATTGCCTTCTAATGCATATTAATAAAATACCTTATATTAGAACACGTGTGGCGCCCTATGGAGGAAATGTGCTTAGTCGACAACGGCACAACGAATGCCATCTTAAGAGAGACGAAGTATTTCAGTTGATTAGTAAGTGTGCTGGTAGCCTTACAACAATCGCCGGTAGTGATGCTTATATAATAGATTCAGGAAGAGCCACAATTATACTCCCAATGGGTACAACTTTGGTCATTCAAGAAGTCTTATTGTACCCAGAATCGACTAGAACTCTCCTAAGTTTTAAGGATATTCACGCCAATGGTTTCCATGCTGAGACTGAAAAAGAATACAGTAAGGAATACCTGCTCATTACGAAGCGCGAAGCAATTGGAAAAAGGGTATTAGAAAAACTTTCTTCACTAGAAACTGAGATATACTACACCAACATCAAGGCACTTGCAGCCTATACTGCCTTGAAGATAGTATTTAGAAGCTCTGAACTTTTCTACCTCTAGCATGACAAATTAAGCCACTCAGGTCTTAGGATGATGAGAAATATAATTGACAATTCACAAGGGCATAATATTAATATAAAGAATTTCTTGAATCATGAAGATTTTGTGTGCCCTGCATGTGCCACCGGAAAATTAATTACTAGAATTTTCTACTTTGAAAGTGAAGTATAAAATCTCTGCATTCCTAGAACGCATCCAAGGAGACATTTGCAGTCCCATTCAGCCACTTTCAGGGTCATTTAAATATTTTATGGTGCTCATCGAAGCTTCCTTGAAATGGTCGCACGTATGTTTATTGTCTACAAGAAACCATGTTTTCGCAAAGCTACTCTCGCAGATAATTCGCATTAGAAATATTTTCCCTGATCATCACATAAAGTCCATCAGAATGGACAACGTCGGAGAATTTACTTCAAAGGCATTTGATGATTATTGCATGGTAATGGCAATTACAGTTGAGCATTTTGTACTGCATGTCCACACTCAGAATGGACTAGCAGAGGCATTTATCAAGAGAATTAAATTTATTGCCCAACCACTTTTGCAGAATTGTAATTTACCAGCTATATGTTGGGGAAATGCAGTCCTATATGCAGCAAATCTCATCAACTTTAGACCATCAGCCTACAACATCTATTCACCTATGCAACTAGTGCAAGGGTTAGTACCGAAAATTTCTCATCTCCGGAGGTTGGATGCAAGGTTTATGTACCTATACCCCCTCCACAGCGTATTGCATTGGGTCCTCTCCGAAAGACTAGGATATACATTGGTTATGAGACAACATCCATAATCAGGTATTTAGAACCCATGACAGGAGATTTGCATACTATCTATTTAGTGAATTAAAGAGCGTGACAAGTCGCATGTGCCTGCACGCAATGCACCGGAGAGGGTTGAAATACTAAATAAGTAGAAGGTATCCCTAACCCCTTCTAGAGGCCTCAGAATAAAACGATGAGAACTCCAGTCCCTTGAATCCTAAGTAATCGGGGACACCTGGTAAAGAAGGATAAGAAGGACTTGACACAGCCGATCACTACAGTTCCCCAGAACCAGAAGGAGAGGCAGTTGAGACTTGGCATCAATATGACACCTTTAGAAAAGGGCATACCAGATTTGAACATCCCCATGGAAGGAGAAATCGGCATGGATGTGCGCACACACATCAAAGCCGAAAATCTAAAGGGACTTGCCACCACAACTGGAAGAAGCGATGAGCAAGAAGAAGCACCACAAGAAGCAACTCATGATGAAATAGCTATAAATTATATGCACACGGGAGAGTCCATGAATTGGACAATAGCCAATGTTGATATCTACTTTGCAAAGAAAATTGCCACAATCATCGATCTTGATCCAGAGCCAGCATCACTCGCTAAATGTGAGAAGAGATCAGATTGGGAAGATTGGAAGAAGACAATAGAAACTGAATTATTGTCTCTGAACAAAAGAGAGGTGTTTGAGCCCATAAGCCGCACACCTTCCCATGTGCACCCTGTAGGGCACAAGTGGGTATTTGCTCGAAAGAGAAATGAAAGAATTTAAGTTGTAAGATATAAAACAAGACTTGTTGCACAAGGTTTCACTTAACGTCCAAGAGTCGATTATGAAGAAACCTACTCCCTAGTCATGAGTGGAATCACCTTTAGATATTTAATCTCAATGGCAGTAAATTGAATTTAGAAATGAAGTTGATGGATGTGGTAACTGCATACCTTTATGGAAAGTTGGATTCAAAAATTTATACGAAGATACCTGAAGGTATCCCTGTCCCGGACCAAGATAGAGCAAATGGAAATTTGTACAATGTGAAGCTCAGGAATTTATTGTACGGACTCAAGCAATCAGGTAGGATGTGGTATAAACGCTTAAGTGACTTTTTATGCAAGAAGGGCTATACGAACAATGAAGATTGTCCTTGTTTATTTATACGATGATCCTAGAATGGATTTTTTATAATCTCAGTATATGTGGATAATCCGAATATCATCAGGACAATGGAAGACATAAAAGAAGCAAATTCTTACCTGGTGTCAGAATTTGAAATGAAAGAATTGGGTAAAACCAAATATTGCTTAAGCCTGTAGCTCGAGCATGTCCCCGAAGGAATATTAGTACATCAGTCAGCCTACGCCCAAAAGGTGTTAGAAAGGTTCGGCTTTGAGAAGGCATACCCATTGAAAGTACCAATAATCGGGAGGTCTTTACAGCAAGAAAAAGATCCATACCAACCTAGGTAAGAGGGGGAGGAAGTCCTGGGACTGGAATTACCATACTTAAGTCCAGTAGGAGCACTTATGTATTTAGAAAATTGCACTAGATCGGACATTGCATTTGCTGTAAATCTATTAGCAAGGCATAGTGCAGAACCTACCAAAAGGCATTGGTAGGAAATAAAGGACATCTTCTGATACCTCCAAGGAAGCAAGGACCTTGGATTATTCTATAGAAAGAATCAAGATTTGAACTTGACCGGCTATGCAGATGCTGGGTACCTGTCAGACCCACACACCGCAAGGTCTCAAACAGGCTATGTCTTCCTATGTGGTAGAACTGTAATTTCATGAAAATCATCTAAGCAAATTCTTGTAACAACTTCGACGAATCACTCAGAAATTATAGCACTATACGAAGCCGCACAAGAATGTGCTTGGCTCCGACGAATGATTCACCACATCTAGTTGTCATGTGGGATGAATATTATGCAAGCTCCCACAATTATCTATGAAGATAATGCAGCTTGTGTTGCACAAGTGCAGATGGGCTATGTGAAGAGTCATCTCACAAAGCATATCAACTCCAAGTTCTTATATGCTCATGAATTGCAAAAGACGGATAAAATTAAGGTACTGCATACCAAGTCTATGAGAATCTTGCAGATTTATTCACTAAGTCACTCCCAACATCTAGCTTTGAAAGATGCGTACGAGAAATTGGAATAATGAGACTTAGAGAAGTGCAGAATTCAGGGGGAGAATTTTCTTAAGATCATTATTAAAACTTGATCTTGAAGATCGAGTACCCAAAGAATAAATCCTGAAGATTGAATGAAATTGGGTGGATTATACTCTTTTTCCCTTGACGAGTTTTCCTGAAGTATCATGAACTCTTTCTCTAAATTTTTCCCACTGGATTTTTAAGGAGTTTTGATGAGGCATGAACGTGTCGGATGAGTGCCCAACGGGGAGTGTTAGGAAACCTGGGCCTGGGCTTGAAGCCTTGGCCCATGGTGGGCACACCACTAGGTTATAAATAGGGAGTACTATTGGCTATTTTGGATATGAAATCAGAAAAGAAAGTAATAAAGAAAGACTAGGAGTTCTCCCTATCTCTCTGTGTTTCAATGTACTATTTTCTATCTTCTGTGATTGATTTGGTTTTGCATAAGCAGAGAAATCGATCAGATTGGTCGCCAGTGATGGCTCCTCAACACGATCGATCGATCACGTGTCAGTGTGTGTCACCGAAAAAAGTAGTCTCAAAGAAAATGTGATAAAAAGCTTTGCGACTATGTGAAGGTCAACTTATAGTGCGTGATGAGTTTCATTTTGATGTGAATGTTTTGTGGTAGTTTAAATTTGGTTCTAAAGTTTTTCAATTTTCAAAATTGTTGTGAGGTTTTAACCAGTCTGACCGGTCTAGCAACGACGGTCATACTGGCCATGGGTATTTCTTCAAACTTTATGAAGAGTGGTCTGACTAGTGGCAAGAGAACAGTCAGACTGGCCATATGGCCTTTAAGAAAATCGACCCCAAACACTAGTCTAGGTGTGTTTGAGGATGTCTTTACACTAGGTATCACTTAAATTGGAGTTCTGAGCTGAAACTAGATAGAGATTAAGGAAAATTCCAGATATGGTATTCCTGGTGTTCTTAAGTAGTCTAATTGATGTGGGCCATCGGTCAGACCGGTCTCCTGTTACATGAATAAGTTTGAGGGATGTTGGTTGGTTAAACTAGCCCTGTAGGTTCAGAGCGAGATTTGGGTGGAGTGGCATTAGTTTGAATGTGTGCACATCATGGGAGCCTGGTTGTGTCGAGTTGCATGATGTATGATTTGACTAACGTAAGTAAAGTGCATAGAACATGTGCTTGGAATCAGATGGCTTGGTCTTTAGATGTACAGGCGCCTAAAGAGTGGTGGTTGTTGAGGAACTATGTGAGAAGGTCAAGAAATATTTGTGGTGAATCATTATTAATGTGTATTGAGTTGAAATTCACATTTGCAAAAGATTTGGATTTTTAGTCCGGTGGTTTTAGCAGCAGGTGATTAAATGGCCTTGTGAGCGATCTAACCGATGCAACCAGTTTGATCGATTGATAGGTGGCGGTCAGACCAGATTCTTAGGTTTTTGGGCATTGAGTAGTTAGACCGGCCACGGGGATGGCTAGACCGGGCTAGTGGTATGACCGGCCACATGATGGCAGTCAAACCAACTAAGGTATGAATGTCGATTAAGAGTTTTGAATTTTGAGATTTTGATCATGGATGGAGTCAAATTGTCCTAGGTCAGTGCATTCATGTTACATGAAGCATGTTTGAGCTAATGTAGGTTAAGTTGTGGAGAACGTATGCCCAAAAATGATTTCCTGGTCTTTAGATGTGCAGACAAGTTTGGAGTCAACTATAATCAACGGCAAGGACCAAGACTACGCTCATGGAGGAGCTGAGATCTACAATGGTCAAGGATGCCGAGTGATATGGTTAAGCTCAAGCATGGTATAAGGAAGGCAAGGAATTTTTAAGAGAAGGTTCGAGCGATGGGTTGCATAAAGTGGTTTGCTCGATCCAAGTGAGGCGTGGTCCGGTGCGAATTAGAGCGGGAGAGACTTGTCGATGCATGGCAAGCGATTGGTGCGTGTAACAGCCCAGCTGTTTCCTTCAAAATTATCAGTAAAAAAAATTAAATTAAATTAATTTAAAATAAATCAAGTGTTATTTGGTTGCTTGAATTTTAGAGATTTTATTTGCTTGTTTTTAACTTGTAAAAAAGGGCTTTTGTTAAAAGTAATTCTATTGAAAATATTAAAATATTATTAAATAAAGAGTATTTTGAATTTCCATAAAAAATACTATTTAAAATTAATTATTTTAAAGCATTTGCCTTTTATCTGGATTTTCTATGTTTTCTAGTTTTTAAAAATCAATTTCAAAGCTAAAAAGTACTTTTGTAAAAAATTAAAAGACCAACTTTAAGTTGAAAATATTTTTTCCTAAGTCAAAAACATTTCCAAAAAACTTTGAGAATTTTTCTGGAATTTCAGACTTTATTTGCTATTTTCCAAGAATTTTTTAGGCTTCCTAGTATTTCTGAAAATTAAAAATAGAATTTAAACCCTCTCTCTCCGCGGCCGACACGTGTCTGGCCTAGATCCAATCCACCCCACCCCTTGATCTAATCTCGGCCGTGCACCTTCACTTACCCCTTCATTTCAGCTCAACGACCTAGATTCAATCCAACGCCGCCCGATCTCATCTTCCCCGTCCATCTTCACTTAAACCCTTCGACGGCCTTGACTCTTTCCTTTGCCACATGCCCTCCATCTGCCTGTCCGCCCCTTCCTCTCTCCTTCTCTCTCGCCGATGCGCAGGCCCCACCTGTCAGGGGTGCCTTCCTCCTCCCCTTCTTCTTCCTCCAGCGAGCACCATGGCCGCCCCGTCGAGCTCCGTTTTTCGGCCAGCCACACCTCCCAAGGCACCGCCTCGACCTTCCCCCTTGCCGCTGCACCTCACGCCCCGCCCATTAATGGCCTTCCCCCTTTGCGTTCACACCGGCCGAACCGGCTTTCCCCCATGAAGTCTAGTGAGCCACATCGCTCCTCTCGCCTATAAAACCCCTCCCCGAGCACCCCATCCCTCGCACCTCCTTCCTTCGCCTTCACTCCCCTCTCCCCAAGCTCCCTTCGCCGTGCCGTGCGCCACTTTTCCTCGCCCCACCGCCACCACCGTCACCTTCCCCATGCATCGGCGACCACCATCTGCCCCTCGGCCGAGCCCCAACCACACCGGAGCACCGCCGCACCGGTAGCCACCCACCGCCACCGCTTCCTCCTCGTCTTCGGCCGCCACCAAGCCCCGCCGAACTCACCGCCATGTGGGAATTAGATCCCCGTCGCCTCTTCTCCCTTCTCTGCCCCTCGCCGGCCGCCGCCAAGCACTGGAGCTCTAGGGTGCCCTCGGGCTCAGTGCGTGCCACGCTGGCCCAGGCCGCGTCAGCGCTCCAGGCTTGTGTGTCAGCCACGAGGTAGCCACATGGCGCCACATCGGCGCTTGGCCGCCACACCAGTTGGAGTGCCCCCTCGGCCTCCACCCCGACCTGTGGACCAGGTCCACGGTAGACCGGGCCCATTGTCAGCTGCTAATCCAAAAATGAAATCAGGGCTGACGTCAACATGATGTCATAAATCTGATTTTCCTTTATAAAAATAATTCAGCCAAAAAATAAAATCCTCTGTTGACATCATAAATCAAATTTTCAGTACAAAGATAATTCCAGAAAAATCGGCCTTTTATTTTTCTCTCTTTTAGAACTTCCAGAAGCCCGTATTTCTTCATTTTAAGTCTGGTTGGACCCATTCAAATTTCTAAATTCTTCCAAAATCCTAAACTACCCATTTCTAGACTCTTTTTGAATTTTTGAATTTTTTTTGAATTTATTTGTTTTGATTCTTCGCGCATAGATTACGACGATCTCAGAGAGCACGACTTCGACAACTCCCACCAGGACCTTGAGCAAGGCAAGTTACACCTTTGATCATATTGTTCCTAGTAATTTAAATTATTTATGTTGTTTTTAAATTACTGTGCATGTATACTTTTATTCAAATTAGTTCAAATCGGATTTAAACTTTAGTTAAACCGGATTCCTTTGTATACGGCCAAATTTGCTATTGAATACTCATGCCTTGTCACCCTAGATGAAAACCTAGTTAGTACATTAGTATTAACTAGAAATTTTATAGAATTTCTTAGCCATACTTAGAATGGTTTAGGTGGGATCAATTGTTTCACATAAAATGGTAAAGTTTTTAAATGTATTCTTGACTTCGGTAAGTCGAGAAGGATTATGAAATATTTCCAAATAAAATTATAAAAACTGGTTTAAACTTGTGCATTGGTATGGTGGTGGGTGCTTGCTGGCATGCATTGTTGTTTGGTAACACAATGTCGATAGCCAGGCACAAGGGGTACGTGGTTGGGCCTATGTCAAGCTAAGGACCGATCTGTGAGCTACTGTTGCAAAGCCCCTTCGTACTACCACAAGTCTAGTATGGGACAGACCTGGTCGAATAATTTGGGAAGTTCCAACTTGATTTCGTTATAGGCTGAATGTGAGCGTGGCGCAGGCCACGAGAAGTCTCACATGGCACAAGAGGGGGCTCCAACATGTGGATTCATGTTGTGATGAAACCTTAGTGGCGGTGTGATTAAGTTGGCAATGGAACATTGTAAAGGCCTTGTCATGATCTCCTCGCCACACACCAAACGAAGCGTGCTTATCCGGTGGCAATATGGGAGATCATGTCTTGTGGGTAAAGTTGTACAACCTCTGTAGTGTGTATAATCTATCCTGGATAGCTGTGCCCACGGTCATGGGCAAGCTGAGTAAACTTTTTCACGGATTAGATTTTGTTTTTTAAAATGGTTTATGAAAACCTTATGGATGGATGGAATCCATGAGAGATTAAAAAGCGTATGGATGGATGAAATCCATATGAGAACTTTTTTGGAGAAGATGGTCCGGGTGGGATACCCGTGGTTAGGTTAGTGTTTGGTTGGAGTCTGCACTAACGATATTATTTTGTTAAAATCTTATTTCTATCTACTGTATCAAATTCAGCTTTTGAATCTACTTACAGTATTTACTTCAATTTCACTTTATGCTCAATTAACCTTACTATGCCTTTCTTTGTCAATCCATATGCATGCATTAACTCTGTTAAACCTCCTGGTGTGACTTGTGGAGTACTTTATGTACTCATGTTGCTCAATTCATCATTTTTCAGAGGACAACTTCGACTTCAGTGAGGATTAGAACGTATAGGCCACGTCTTACTGTCGTTTGCATGTGGGCAGGCTCAGTGGGTTTCTTCTGCTTTGGTTTTTCCTTCCGCTGTTTATATTTAATTTTGGCTTATGTGCCATTGATGTAAATTTTGGCCAACAGGTCTATATTCAGTTAAATAAAGTCCGTCTTTGTGCTTGATATGCATCCCTGTTAACCCTGTGTGCACTAGCTTTTCCTGGGATAGTGCGATTTACATAGTGGGTCCTGGAGTTGTTGCTCCGGGATCCGACAGTGCACCTACACATGGCAAGCATGGCGATTGCTTGTAAGTGAAGAAGTTAACTAGGTCAAGGCGATGGTATTTTGATAGTTGGCCAAATACCAAAACTATGTTAGATCAAAACCGTGGCATTGGAGAAATAGTTTAGGTCAATGAGATGCTGAGAAGATAAAGTCAATTAAAGGCTAATGACTTAGTGGGTTCAGACTCATATTCTTTGAAAATCGTGTATAAGTTAAGTGTGAATGTAAAACATATATTGTGTTGGGGGGGGGGGGTTAAACAAGTTCTCCTATTATGCTAGTGGATAGCATCCATTAGGGTAGATGCAGGCAAGTTACTCCATCTATTTAATAGGTCAGGGATGAAAGTTTGCAAGAAAACCATCTCAACCATTTTCAATCTTGAGTTTTAGAGATAGGCTTTGAGAGAGAAGAGTTAATGTTGTAGTCTGCTCTCTTGTCCTCTATATGGAGTGGCTGTAAAACCTTCATCTTCAAGTAGTAATAGATCAACTTTGTTCATATCGCATAAAGTGCTCTTGTCTCAGTTGATATGCTCTTGTTTTAGTTGGCTTTTTACCTGTTCTCTCCTTTTCTTGGTCTTGTTGTGTGCGAAGAACGTGTATGTGATGGAGATGTCTCTGTATATCAAATCCCATCCATCTATGCACCGTGGTTTGCAAGATTTTGATGTTGCTCGGTTCTTGCTTGATTTGCAGTTATTCTCGAGGAATCTTGATCCGAGGGATTTTGCTTCGAATCTTTGGTTGGTCTTATTTGCTGTGACATGTGGGAATTTATCTAGAGCTATCTTAGCTATTCTTTACCTACGAGCAAGTTGTATCTCTAGTTTTTAAGATTTTCTTGGTTTTACTGCAACCTTGCGTGTTTTGAGGAAAGGTTAAAACTTTAGCCAAGGTCATTGTGATCCTTAAATGAAATAGGTTTTCGTAACCCTCAACAAGGTGTGTGCAAACTTTCAAATCATTTGGATGTGGATTTTGATTCTTTCACCAAATTTGGTTTTGGCTCAGACTAGTTTTCTATTATACGAATAGCGGAGCAGTTGGACTGCTCATAGGCCCCGCAGACCAGTGGGTTGTGGCCAGTTAGACTGAGCACCGGTCAGACCACACCTCTAGTGGTAGTGACACCAATTAGGTGTTGAATTTGTGAGACTTTGTTATTTTGGGTTGTTATTTGGATTTAGGCTGTCAAATCTGATATCCTTAGCTCTTTTGCTACTGGACTGAAAGATTTCTAGATACTTGGGAGAAGATTTATAGAAGGCACCATTCACTCCCCTCTATTGCCACTGCCAGTCCAACAAGTGGTATCAGAGCACAATTAGCTCTTCTTGATAGATCTTAACCGATCTTAGAGCCATGCCTTTAGATAATTATTCCACCAGCTACCAATCTTCGATGGGGTTGATTATCTCTATTGGAAGGCTTCAATGATCACCTACATCCGAGCCCAAGAACAACCAATTTGGGAGAATGTTAAGAGAGGTTATGTTGTGCCTACCGATGACTAGATCACTCCGACATATCTTGTGAATGTAGAGGCAAACATCAAGGCACGCAAGTACTTGATTCAAGGTGGACCGAGCAGTGATCAGTTGGCTAGCTCAGCCAATGGGCAGAGCGCCCGCGCGGGCTTGAGTCCGGGTGTCGTATGTTTGTGGTGGCACTGTTCACATGAATAGTACACCTCTGGTACTATTTTTGTGTGCCCTTTGAGTACATGCATGCACGTGGGTGCATTCAGTGGTCAAAGTGTGTGCCGTGTTCTGGAGACGAAGGTCTCCGTCTAATCTCAACGTGCGCACTGGACGCACCCACATGGGTGTGTGTAGGAGTGTGTGTGGTGATGTGTGTGTGCGTGCGTAAGTGCATCCTTATTGCACCCATGATCAAAAAAGTACTTAATTCAAGGGCTTGGTAGATTTAAGTGTAATCAAGTACCTCACTTGACATCTGCTTACAAGATCTGTAAGACCCTTGTTGACTACCATGAGGGCTCTTTAGCGATTAAGAATGTGAGACAGAATCAATTCAAGAAAGAGTACTCCAAGTTTGAGCATAGGCCCGGTGAATCTTTGGATGACTTGTTCTCTTGGTTCACCAAGATTCTTAGCAACTTGCTTGCGGTTGGCATGACTTACTCTAAGTCGGAGAATGCACACCAAGTGCTCTATTCCAAAGAGATATAGATCACATCCATCAACGATAATACTGTCATGAGTGAGTTACCCATAGATAAGCTCTACTGAAGATTGAAGATGCATGAGATCGATTTCATCTCTTGTCTCCCCAACACAAAGTTGATGGCTCTTGTAGTCGATCCCCCCTCAGAGCAGCTCTTCTAGTCCTTCAAACTTTAGTTCTTCAGGGTTTTACTTGTCCGCCTTGCATGTCCTGAGTGGTGAGTAGTTGGAGAGACTCCTAGAGGATAACTTACCACTCCTATCCACCAAATTCACAAAATCCTATCATAATGTTAGGAATCGAAAGAGGAGTGGCCCCTTCACCTATTTTGAGTGTGGTGAGCCATACCACATTCAGACCAAGTGCCCCAAGCTCAAGGGTAAGGAGGAGAAGGACTTCCGAAGGTGTCCTTAAGCTCGCGATGTGAAGCCCAAGCAAGGGCGGACTTGCATAAGGGCATGGGTGTTCAGCTGAACACCCAATTTTTTGTGCAAAATACTAGATATATAATAGATATATTAGATGTATATACTGTTAGTTGGGCAAAAACTTATATTTGTGCCTGCAAATGAATTCAACCCGCACTGCCCATATCTCGCGCGCTGCCCATGTAACACATTAGACCTATTTTTTCTCACCTCATCCCTCCTCATACAAGCCCAAAAAGGTAACGATACAAACAAAACCCTAACCTATATTCTCTCTCATCTTGTGGCTATCTGTATGGGAGGCCGCTTTGGCCTTTGAGTGGCAAGTGGGTGGAGGCATGGGCTACAAAGGCGAGCGACAACCGATGGACGCAATGCCATGACACAATAGCAATCATGTGTGAGGGGGTGCGAGGCGAGCATGTAGCAGTGTGGGTGAGTAGAGATGCATCACAGACAAGCAGGTGGTGGCACGATGAACAGGGAGGTAGGGAGTGGGCAGTGGGAAGTGAGTAGCATAGCGGTCGAGAGGGAGCACAGCATCAAGAAGGGAACAGGACCTCTAACTCACAATCACCTTCCCCTCTCCAGATCTAGATGTGCTTTGCCCCACTCCACTTATTTTCTTTCTTACTCTGCTTGCTCTACTTTGCTCTATTCTATCTCCGGTTCTTTCTGGAATCTAGCATCTACTTTCTTCGTTCTTTCTAATAGATGTTGTATAAAAAATACAATCTTTGCTTTGGGCAATGGGCAATTAGTTGGACCCTTGTTACATATAGAGTAAAGTCCATTACCGGTCCTTAAACTTTTTATGCTGTGTCATCCCGGTCCATAGACTTTCAAAGTGTGTCATCCCGGTGCCTAAACACTCTTTAGGTCTCAAAATTAGCCCGTTACGGGTCTTGGCTGTGTCATCCCGGTCCTTAAACTTTTTATGCTGTGTCATCCTGGTCCATGGTTGTTACCACAGTAATCGCACACTTTGAAAGTCTATGGACCGGGATGACACACTTTGAAAGTCTATGGACCGGGATGACACAGCATAAAAAGTTTAAGGACCGGTAATGGACTTTACTCTTACATATATTTACATGCTATTTTTGCTATATTTTGCCCCATGGAAGAAACATACAACTTCCTCTTAGATGGGCGGTTCTTGCTAATAGGGAAAGAGCAAAAAAGGTAGGATCAGCAAGGTATGCAACTATCATTAACCTCTATAATTTGCTATTTAATTCATTTCATTATGCTTGCCTTATGTCACTCATTTCCTCATAAGAAATCTTTAATTTCTATATTTTATGTATTTTTATTATATCTATACACGTATCGTTGTATCAGTGTTTTGGCAAGATAGGTGTGTTGCAGTATCAATGTATCAGTATCGACATATCCGAGCAACCTAGCTTCAAAGTACAAACACCTATCCTAAAAATCCTGGGTCCGCCACAGAGCCTAAGAAGACCAATTACCACAAGTTTATCAACTGGGTCCTTCTCACTCTCGATAACGTCAACATGAGCGATGTGGATATAGGGACAGAGGACGATGAGGGTAAGGCAAGAAGAATGCCTAGGACTTCACAGGCATATTCTTCATAGCCGACAAGGACATCATCGATGACACCATCGACGACGACACTCCTTACAATGATTTTGATGAGGTATGTCCCTCAACTGAGGATATGAAGTGTGTTCTTGTTCTAACTGAAAGGGAACTTAAGAAAAAGGTTTAGAAAATCAAGAATCAGGATGTTATGATTGATAACTTGAACTTAGAACTTGTTAGGCTCAAATCCATGACTCCTGATGATGAAAATTGTTATTCTTACCTTGCTTTACATTCTGAGTTGGATAAGCTTAAGATTACACATTCTTTTATTGTTAGCCATCTCATAGACGCTAAGGATGAACTAGTGACACTAAAGTCTAGCAATGACTACGTTGGCATAGGAACTATCACTTTAGATGCTATTGTTTCATCTTGCATTAATTGTGTCTTACTTGAACTAAAACTTGAAAGTGCCATGAAAGAATTGCTCAAGTTCAATCCTAAACACTCTTGCTCTCATTGTGAGGTTAGGAAACACAAATTGACAGAAATAACTAAAATACTTTTTTTAATCCTAGAACTCAATCTTGTGAAAATTGCCCTAAACTCAAATTAAAATTGAACCTCTTAACAAGACACTTGAACATAAATATCAAAATAAAAACTCTTATCCATGATTACATCTAAGAAATCCATTGATTCTATTGCTTGTGCATTTTATGCTGAGATTGGAAATAATTTAGATGTGATGCGTGAGGCCTTCAGAGTCAAATTTGAGAAGCAGCTGGGTAGGAATAGAGATGCTTATTGTGTGTCATGTGAGGCTTTGAAAGTAGAGGTAGCCATCCATAAAGAGAAATATGTTAGGGCAACCAAGAATATTGAGTGTACCATAATGCCAATCTAACTAAAGAAAATGACTACCGCAAGATGACCCTTGAAAGATTTTCTAACAGAAAGAAAACCTCAATATAATTCTCAATTAATCTAAGGTGAGTATGAAGAATAGAGGCCCAGGGTTCAACTCCTAAGAGCATTTCAAAAACCACCCACCTAAGATAGTGATAGTTGTGGAGTGTCAAGTTTGAGGTCAAACCACCTAAGCGCTCAAAGATTGTGTTTAAGTCAGCTGGATTTACCCAAACCCCTTCTAGCAAGTCATGTGGTTCTACTTCAGCAGATCCAACCCCTCAAAAGGTCAAGTACCACCACACCTTCTACAAGAAGAATAGCCACATTGTTGAGTTTTGCTTCTATAGGTCAAGTTTGAGGGGAAACAGTGGGTGCGTGCTTTGAGATCCAATACAGGAGTTCATACACCCATGAGTGTCCATAGAGCCAGATCTTCAGTCTTGAGTTCTCCTAGAGCTAGACCTAGGTTCATATATGACTTCTTTGACTACTTTGGTGGAGTTCGGTAGCACCGTGGGTTAGGTTATCATGAGGATAGACCACGAGTAGCTTCTCGACAGGGGGAGTACCGGTCTTATGGTAGGTTGATTCAAAGAGGTCTGGATGGTTCTCGTTTGCATCGTCCTAATTTTCATACTAACCTTCATACAATTGTTTTTATTGTTGTTCCCACTTGTTGTGCAACTCAGTACTAGATACTTAAGTCTTTCATTTCTAACCCTAGTAGTGAGGCACTGATGTCTTCTATTTCTACCTATAAGTTTGTCAAGCGAGGAAAGAAGACATGTGACTTGTTGACTCTAGTTGTTCTCGACACACGACCGGAGATTCTCGTTGGTTCTCCTCCCTCATTCGTGCATCCGGTGATGAGTTGATCACATTCAGGGAGATTTCTATAGGGACCTTGATGGCTAAGGGCTCTGTGATCAACAACAAGTTCATACTCAAGGACATTGCTTTGGTGAGTAAGCTGAGGTATAATTTGCTATCTATTTCTCAGCTTTTGTATGAGGGTCTAGAGGTAAGGTTCAAGAGAGACGAGTTCAAAGTTCTACATTCCTCTTGTGAGTTTGTATTTGGGATCTCGAGGTTAGAGAATGTCTTTAGTGTTGATTTCATTGTGTCTCCCAGCTCTAGTCCTAGAAGTCTTATGGCTGCTAACTCTCATGATCTAGTAATATGACATTATAGACTTGGTCATATAGGCTTGGATCACTTGACTAGAGTCAGTAGCATGGATCTTATTAAAGGTTTTTCCTAGGCTTAAGAGTTGCAAGGACCTAGTTTACTTACCATGTAGACATGGTAAGATGGTTGCTACTTCTCATCCACCTCTTACCATGTTAATGACCGTTGCACCTGGATAGCTTTTGCACTTAGACACCGTTGGTCCTAATGTACAGTATGTAGGAGGGAAGTAGTATGTGCTTGTCATTATAGATGACTTCCCTATGTTTCTTTGGTGTATTTTATTACTTCCAAGTGTGAGGCTTTTGGATGCTTTAGAGAGTTGGTCCTTAGATTAACTATTAATTTCTTAGGAGCTTTGAGAGTCATTAGGAGTGACAATGATACTGAATTCAAGAATTCATCCTTTGCCACTTTTCCATGCTGAGTGAGGTCTAGAGCATTGATTCTCTTCTCCTAGAGTCTCCCAGCAAAATAGAGTTGTAGAGAGGTAGAATAGGACTCTAGTGGAGATGGCTAGGACAATGTTGGATGAGCATAACACTCATACGATGTATTGAGCTGAGGTGATTTCCACCACTTATTATGTGTCTAATAGGGCATTTGAGTTCTTTCTTAGGCAAGACTTCTTATGAGTTGAGATTCAGTCATAGGGCTAGCGTCTCTCACTTTAAGATCTTTGGTTGCAAGTGCTTTGTTCTAAAACATGGCAACTTAGATAAATTTGGATCTAGATCCTCATATGGCATATTTTTTGGATATCATGCTCATACTCGTGGCCATCGTGTCTTAAATTTGAATACTAACAAAATCTTGGAGACTTATGAAGTCACTTTTGATGAGGATAGTCCTAGTACTAGATCCGATAATGTAGGTACATAGTTACATAGTGATTAATAGAAGATCTTTATTGATGACGACCCTAACTTAGAGGATAAGGATCCAATTCCTCTTGTTGTTGCTCCTAATTTGGATGGAGAGCATGCTTCCACTACTTCAGCTTCAGTTGAGCAACCTTCTCCTACCTTCCCCAGCGCTTCGAGTCTCTACTCCTACCTCCATAGCCTATGAGGTAAAGGCTACATCTGCACTAGGACCACCACTTTGCATCTGGTAATGACACCTTTTGAAGCAAATGATTGGGGATCTTCATAGGCAAGTTACTCACTCTAGGTTCATCTCTCCTGATTCCTATGCCAATTGTGCTTTTGTTGCATCTTTTGAGCCCCGAGATGTCACATATACTTTATTTGATGCCGATGTGGATAGCGTAGGATCTTGTTTGTCAGCGAAGGGAGTGTCCGAAGTGTCAAAGTCTATAAACGCGTAATTATCCACATTCAACACAACATTCAAATAAAATTTAAATGAACTCCAAAATTTATGATTTTGGTGTTGTTGGAAAGGTTTGGAAATTAGATGAATTCATAAATAAAAATCATTAGATTTGGATTGAAATGAAGAAGTTATAGCCTTTAAAAGTTTGAACCTACTGGAAATTCGAGAAAAAGATAAATGTTTGATAGATTTGGTGGTTGATAGGTGGGGTTCAGTGGGTTTTGATTTCTTTTCTAATTATTTTCATTCAGGAAAATAGGAGAGGATAATAGCTGGGGTCACGGTTCATATGGACTTAGACCATGTGGTTGCCTACAAAGAATGGGACCCACATGTCAAAGACAGTGGTCCATGTACTGGGTTCATACAATGGTTTTAAGGGTCCGGGTCAACATGTTAGTGACTTATTGGTTTAAACCGAAGTTAATTAGGTTTTCTAACTACGCAGGGCCCACATGTCATACTAACATTGGTTACATACTTAATAATTTATCTTAACCATCTAACAAGCGGGGCTCACTGGTCAATGAGACAGAACAGAACACTTGTAAGTTCATGGTGGAGCTCCTTGGCGAGCTCATCGGTAGTGAGTGAGGGGTCAGCATGCTCAACTATGGGCCAAAATGGAGAGCGCATACCAAAACCTAGCTATTGGTAACGAAAGTGCTCGGTGGGGTGCACTGCAGCAATGGCTAACTGGCGGTGAGTAGCAGTGCCAGTTGGTGTGACAATGGCAATAGCACAGAGCCATGTTCTGGTCAAGCCAAATGTGCAAAAGGTCTAGGGAGTTGTCTAGAGCATTTTGGGCATGATTCAGGGACGTAGGGTCATCGGACGAGGGCCGACTATAAGCAAAGCGATGGCGGCATGGCTAGCAAATGCGAACTTCAATTTTTCTACACTAACTCATCAAATTGAAGGTGTTTCCATGCTCTATGAGATAAGGCAAAGCTAATAGAGTGATGCTAATTGGTTTTTGCACGGTGTGCTGTGCTGTCCTCGGTGGCTAGCGATGGCAAGGAAAGGTTGAACATGGCCAGGGCAGTATGGATGATTCAGGTCCAATGTCTAGCCTATTAATTTGTTTTTAGTTGAATTGAAAGGAATCGGATGGGCTTGTTGAGAGATGGAGCAAAGAGAGAGAGATCGATGACGGTGATGGATCCAATCGGCGTTGGAGAAGATGAGCATGTCCGGGCAGCTCTAAGGCACGGTAATGCAAATATAAGGGTGCATTATCATGGGGAATTCAAGGCGAGAAAGAATGGCATGATGGCAACGACCGAAGCTCACCCGAGTGAAGGGAACAGGAGCAAGGTTGGCGGTGAGGGCTTCCTAAGGGTTAACGAGCATGGGGAGGTGAGCACAAGGTAGAGGAAGATGATAGAAACTCAAAGTGCATGTGGCATCATCGAAGACTCACTAGACAGTGATGAATCATGCGGTGAAGCTTGCGGCCGAATTGGGAAAGAAAGGAAATTCTTCCTCTCCGAGCATGAAGAGGACATGAGATCTCAGGGGATGCAATGAGTGAATGAGTGAGTGAGTGAGTGAGTGAGTGTGAAGGTTTTGATGCACAAGGCATGCTTTAAATAGGGGCAAGCCAAGTGATAGAGCACAGGTGCCATGTTTTGGCTTCAGGAGCATGGGAGAGAGCATGCAAGAGGGCGCTAGCGATATGACAAGGTCACGACGTTGGGACGATGGCGTGGCACAAGAGGTTTAACATGTAGAGCCCCACAATGCATTGTGAGAGACCATGTGGAGGTGTTCCCATGTTTGTGATGACTAATTGACGGTTGTATTAGAGAGTTTGAGTTTGTTTTGGGTATTCTAGGTTTGAGTACCTTTCATTAACGCTATTGTTGATTATGCTATTTCGTGCGGTGCTATGTGATGGTTTGCTTGTCTGTGTGACTGCATGACTTCGGAGCTAGGTCATGGTAAGGCGAGGAGGACCAGGACTAGACAGAGGAGGTGTTGAGGTCCAGACGGTTAGGTACGCCGAGGATGATCAAGGCTGGTGAGGCGGTTGCGAGTCGGGAGACGAGGAACCGGAGCTGGAGCTACCGGTTATGGACACGACGGGCAATGACGAGCAGACCGGGACTAGGCTCAGGAAGGAGTCGGAGGTCCAGACGGTTGGATGTCGGTTGCGATCGTGTGCGACGGAACACACCAGGACTAGACTCAGGTGGAGTCGGAGGTCTCGGTCGGTGTCAGGTGGACACGACGGGCAGCGGCGAGGTGGACCGGGACTAGGCTCAGGGAGGAGCTGAGGTCCAGACGGTCAGGATGTCGGGTGTGGTCGTGTGCAGCGGAGCGAATCGGGACTAGACTCAGGGAGGAGTCAAAGTCCAGACAGTCAAGGTGCCGGTTGCGGGAAGCTTCCGGGAAGGTGCTTGAGGGCAAATTGGAGATTTGACTCAAGTCATGAGTGGTAGGCTGTTTCCCTCTAAATCCTGGAGCTTTGACTTTCTTGCCTCATATGTGTGAGAGGTGGGAAGTGAGATATGTATGACACTTCTTGATTTTCTCCTTTTGGTGTGTGAGCCTTGTTGTTAAAAGGAGAGGTCAAGATGCAGTCTGGAAGCAAGCAATAGTCTGTGTGTGCTTGAGCTGAGTAGAAGCAAGAGAGAGAGAGCACTGCGTGTGTTTGCTTGTGTGTTTCTCTCAGGAGACAAGCATGTAGTGTAGTGTGTGTTCTTCCTCTTATCCAACTGCGTATGGGGATGTAGTGTTGGATGTGAACACTTCATGTAATCATTCAATATGAAAAAAATCTTGTTCTTGAGGTGCTATGAGTTTCTGAGTTCGTCTGTTGGTTTTTGCTCATTTCTGTTCTCTTCTGATCTGTTGAGTTTGAGCTGAGTTTTTGCTTGTGTAGCAGCATTTCTTTGCTCTCTATGGTGGGATAAAGCCTCCAGGCCCTTTGTCCAGTACATCCCTGAGAGTAATTGAAAGAATCAATGTGTGTTACTCTGAGACCTCACTCCTCTGTTTGGGAATTTCTAGGGTTTCATGTCAGAGCATGCTTGGATTCTCTGAGAAATGTTTGTTCTAGGTGTGTGCTTCAATCGTGTGAGATCATTGTTTTGATGGTTTCCAAGTTTCATGGAGAAAAGTTACAAGTTTAGCAAGAAATTTGGAAATTAGTCTCTTCCCATGTCTGTTTTTCAGATTTCATCCCAGATTGTGATATCTTGCTCTTTTGATATGCATTCTCTTGTTCTTGAGGTCTAGTGATAGTTTAGATCAAGGTCTAGACCCTTTGGCTTGAGGATAACAGCTGCAATTCGACAAATTGCCTGGAATCTGCACTTTTTATTTTTACTATGAAGTGGTTTTTCAGTCGAGTGTGAATTCCTCGCTCTGCCCTCAGTGGGCCGGTCAGACCGGACCTTTATTGGCGGTCAAATCGCGCCTCTCATGGCGGTCAGACCACTAGGGTTGGCAGTCCAACCGCTCGGGCACCGGCGGTCTGACCGGTGATGATGGGGTGGTCTGACCGGAGGTCTCATGGCGGTCAGACTGTGGCTTTAGGGGCGGTCAGACCAACGCTCTAGGACCGGTCAGATCGGCTATGCCATTGCGGTCTGACCGG
Organism: Dendrocalamus latiflorus; assembly: GCA_017311315.1. NCBI lineage: Eukaryota > Viridiplantae > Streptophyta > Magnoliopsida > Poales > Poaceae > Dendrocalamus > Dendrocalamus latiflorus. Next base: position 31,838,585 of record CM029653.1, on the reverse strand, counting down.
CCCCCGCAGTTCGTTCTTTCTCTGGTGCTGCTTCTTTTGTGCTCTGTCTTCTTTCTTGTTCTTCTATTTCCTTCCTTGCGTCTTTCGTGTTTGTTCAATATGAACATCCAGAGAGCATGAATCTTCATCTTCATAGCTTTCATAGCTACTGGAGGGGAGATTCGGTTTGTGGATACTTGGGGGTGTTTTTAAAAGGCACCATTCACCCCCCCTCTGTTGCCATTTCCGATCCTACACATTGTACAGAGAGCTCAAGGCGCATGAGAGAGAGAAAGATAGGAGGAACAAGCATAGTAAGTGGTGCTGACAGATGGGACCAAGGCCACATGGCAGCGAGAGCGAGGGAGGTGAGATGATGGGCTGGGTTGTGAGCACGAGTGAGTGAGCACTAGGCCGACTAGTCACAACCCATATGGTTTTTAAAAATAACCGTCTGTGATATCCTACAAATCACAGATGGCTAATACAAAAAACTATCTATGATGGTCTATATTTCATAGATGGTTTTATGTTACAAACCGTCTATGATAGTTTTTGTATAACTAAAAAATTTTCTCTTTTTGACTAGCCTCAGGAAATGCTACCTATGACCTCTGAAAATAAGCATGCAGATTATAGATAAATGATATATAAGTGAATTACAACTCAAAGTGAATTAGAACTCAAATTCCACTTGGCTATTTCCTTTGAAAAAATAGCCCTTCATGATGATCGATGTACATACAGCTAGCTTCCACATTGAGTTCTTACTTGGGCCTATTACCACCTCTGAATGGAGGCAACTCGTTAAATTGATTGTACTCTTCCTCATCCATGACATTCTCAACACAGCAATCCTTCTTTTTCCTTGTAGAAATACGGAGCGGTTCTTATTTGCTGGGTCTATTATATAAAAAAACTTGAACAACTTGCTTAGCAAGTAGGAATAGTTCATATTTGTATCCGACATGTTCGAGGTCCACAATAGTAATGTCGTACTTGTCGATCTTCACATCATGTGGAAGTTGGATCCAACAGCACCAAAATAGGGGGATCTTGAAAAGTACATAGTTGAGCTCCCAAATCTTCTCTACAAACCCATAGTAGGAGCTCAACCCATATTTCATTATGTTTGGCTCAATGGTATTGAGCTGCTCACATCTATGCATACACCGTTGTTTTGGACTGTGTTCTTCTAATCCTAGGCTATCATATAAAATGTGTATCTATTTATGTCATATTCTTGCTATGTTACAATTGTAAATTTTGGTCCTTTTGCTAACCATCGCAATATATCATTACTTGATGACCTCCAGTGAGTCACACTTTTAACCATTCATAGAACTAACAGTTGTACTCTCTCATGATCCAAACCTTTGACTGGCCTGGATTCTCTTTTCAACGATGTCTTTGTGCTCGTCGATGTACCAGGACACTTCGGTCACGTGTTATAAGACTGTGAAATGGGCTTGAGCATACTATCCAGATCGAGAGTGATTGTTTTCCTTCCGATGATCCTAATACCCTCTAGCCTCCCCTCATGATGAGATAGATGCACACCTATCTGTTCCACCTAAGCCACGTAGTCGATGCAGAACTCAATGGCCTCTTTGGTTGTATAACATTTAATGATGCTACCCTCAAGCTGAGATTGATTCCGTATATAGGACTTGAGAATTCCCATATATCTCTCGAATAGGTAGATATGACATAGGAACACTTAGCCGCGTACCTTTATCTTGTTCACAAGGTGAACACTGAGATGGACCATGATATCGAATAATGACATAGGGAAATATATCTCAAGATGACATAGAGTCATCACTACCTCGGCCTGTAGAGCATCTAGTCCAGCGGGATCGATGACCTTTTGAGCAATTGAGTTAAAGAAATAACACAACTTGATGATTGTCACTCGTACCTTGTTTGGTAAAATACTTCTAATTGCAACAAGAAGCATATGTGTCATCAGCACATGACAATCATGAGACTTCATACCAATTAATTTCAAATCTTCTATAGAACTAAGTTTCTTTATGCCAGCAGAGTAACTTGATGAAACTTTCACACCACGCAAGCTCTAGCATAGTTCATTTCTTTGATCTTAGACAAAGTGTAGCAAGCTAGAGAAGGTACGTTCAGCCTTTATTGGTCTCTTTTAGTACTAACTCGGTCCTTATGTTCATCAACCAAGTTGTGCCGTGCATTGACGTCATCCTTTATTTTATCACAAATGTTTAGTTAGAGACCAATCAAGCCATTAGATACATTCTTCTCCGCATGCATGACGTCGATGCGGTGGTGAACTTCTAAGTGCTCCCAATAAGGTAAGTCCCAAAAAATTGATTTCTTCTTCCATATGTCCTTCTGATGGATCTTCAAGTTATGTTCCTTTCCAAAAATAACATCGATATCCTTAACTATATCATAAACCTCCTTCCCTCTAAATGGCCTTAAAGTTGAATCATCTTCCTTCTTTCTATCAAATTGTTTCTTCATCTTACGGTATAAGTGATGCTTGGAAAAGAACTTACGATGACACATGTACACAGTTTTATGATAGTTGTTCAGCCACACACTCTTTGTATCATCTAAGCAGTGAGCACAGGCTTTGTCTCCTTTTGTACTCAAGCCTGATAGGTTACCAAGGGCAGAAAAATCATTAATGGTGCAGAACAACATAGTGTGTAGAGTGAAGTTCTCTCTTGTCCGCATCCCATACCTGCACTCCTTCCTTCTACAATGTTTCAAGATCTTCTAGCAATGGTGCTAGGTACACATCAATATTGTTCGACATCAAAATATACTTTCACTTTATACATAGTCAAGGAGGAAGGTTGTAGATACATAGATTTATGGGCCAAGTGATATGGTAGCTGCTCATGTTACCGAAAGATTCATTCCATTTGTACTCAACCCAAACCTTATATTTTGCTATTCCACACCGAAGTCTACAAACATACTATCCAAATTCCTCCACTGGGTAGAATTAGTAGGGTGTCTTAGCTTTTCATCTTTTTTTACGCTCCTATGAGTGCCAACGCAGCAATGTTGCCTCCTTTTGTTTCACAAATAAACACTTTAAATGGGGAATTACTAGAAGATACCATAGCACCTTAGCAGAAAGTTCTTGCTTCACCTTGATGCCCTCACCATCAACATAATCATTCTTATGTTTATTGGGATATTTCACACACTGGATATACATGTATGTTTATATACTCTTTACAATACAGGATGTAGTCTTTCGGACATGCATGTATTCTTTTTACTTCCATTCCCTAGGGACAGAGAACCTTCTTGGCTTGGTACATGGTTTTGGGCAACATGTTTCCCTCCAGAAGCATGTCTGCTAAGAGACCTAACAACGCCGTCAACTCTTATCGGACTAACCATTACTTGCCTTCAACTTCAATAGTTTATCAAACTATTGAACAATCGTGTATTTTGGGTTGCATGGATGACAACCTTGTGTATTTTGGCTTGCAGCCCGAGAACAATCGTTTCTTCGAGTCCTCCATCAGGCCCTTAAATTTATCAAACTCTCTCTTATTATAGTTCACTTCTGCATTGCACAACATATGATCTAGATTATCATCATGCAACCTATCCTCATCGAAAAAACAATTGACATCCAGTATATCGTTGTCTCTCTCGACGATGTTACTACCTTCCTATATAATCTGCTCTTCACCGTGATTGCTCTAATGTGTATACCCTTTTTTGAAACCCCTTTGAATCAAGTGTGCTTCTATCTACACTGCATTGGCAAACATCTTAAGATTCTCTTAATCAATGCATAGACAATACATAAATTTTATCCCCTTCTTCAACATATCCTGATCGGCAGCTCTTCTAAAAGTAGACACGCCATCAATACACTCTTCACTCGCATGGTTCTCAACGCATATCCAGCTTCGATCCATCTGTGCTATGCATATAACAAATTAATATCAAATTAGATTAAAGCTCTCCTATATAGCCATTACATGTACATACACTCTTACACATAATTGTCATTCACCTTAGTTTGTCCATCTAAAGTAGCTAACTATGATTAATGAACCAATCCAACAAGAATTAAAGTACATAGAAGTGAGACCCACTCTTAAATTGGAGCAAAAACTACCAAGCTAGATCTCTCTTTTCTTGCAACTAAAAAGTGCACAAATCTGGCTAGAATATAATGCATTCCATTATATATAGTACCAATTACTAACCTTAGATCGCCAAGAACAAATGGATATACAAACACACTTCCAAATCTCCGGTCTCCTTTTACTAAATCACCTCAAAGCCACCGTGCGCCTAACAGGCAGAATAACTGTTGGGACGAGGGTATTTAATAACGCGGTGAATATCACAGATGCTTCCGTTCACAACGAATCTGTGATAGGTAGGATATCACAGATTGTTTTTCACAAAACTGTCTGTGATAAGTCCATACATCACAGACAGTTTTCTTATGAATCGTCTGTGATATATCACAGATGATTTGTGTAAAAAACCACCTGTGATACATAAGTTATCACTGATAGTTCTTACCATTGATTGCAACATAGATGGTCACGCTAGTTAAATGTCTGGGATAACTATGTTGTAGCTTAACAATAACAGATTCTGTAGAACCATATGTGATGAGGTATCCAGTATAGCATTCTCTGTAGTAGTGTTTAGTGATCATTTTATGAGTCATACCATGTCAATAAACTAAGTTGAGTCTTGAATCTAAGTTAAACTTTCGATTGAACTATGTTAGTTCTATGTTGAGTCATGAGTTTACTTCTACTTGGCAATTGTAGCTATGGTTAGGTATTGCTTATGGACTTAGGTTGCTCTTTATCTATGAACTAGTGTATAAATTGAACAAATGATCTTATGAGTGGACTTACATCTAGGGCAACAATTTCTACTATTCACAGAAATGGTATTCTAGCCAGTTCAACCTCGTTTCAACTCCCCCAATCTTCCCTCTAATTTGGAAATGCAGATGTCTAATGAAATAAAGTTTTTTTTGCTTGGCTTCTTTTAGTGGACAGACTCAACACCAAAGATATGCTAAGAAGGAAACACTTCTTTCCTCACACCAATTATCATTGTGTGCTTTGTAATACTCAAAGTGTAGAAAACATTAGCCATCTCTTCTTTGACTGTCCTTTCCCTGCCCAATGCTGGAATGAAATAGGTATCCACTAGCCTTTGGATGATAATATTCTAGCAAAAGTATATGCTACAAAGAGAGACTTCTCTAGTCACCTCTTCATGGAAAAATTCATACTCGCTGGCTGGATCATTTGGAAATTAAGGAGTGAACTCATTTTTCAGCTTCAGCAGGCTAATTTCAGTATGTGGAAATCAAGACTTTAACTAGAGGCTTCGCTTCTCAGGCATAGAGTCAAGCTGGACTCTTTAGATTTACTTTGTTCTTAGTTACAATCCCTCTGATCCCTTCTGCTTTTTCAGTTGTGTTTTGTATCTCGCTGTCCTCCTCCCCTCTTCTTCTTCTTTGTACTATTTTCTATATATTAATATAGCACAATAGGAGCCTCTCCTACTATTTTCCATCAAATAAATTGAACAAATGATCTCGTGTGTGACTTGTTTTCGATCTCAGCAATTCTCTCTCTCAAGACGGCTTGCCACTGCACTAAGCATGAACTTAAGGGGAGTTTTGTATGACTAAGATCATTCTCTTAAGCGTAATGCTTGAGGTGGTCAACAATGCCTTGGGATCAATCAAAATTGATTAAATGCAGACTCAAATTATGAAAAAATGGTTAAAATTTATGAGACAGTTGTGGATAGTTCCTAGTCCAAGACTTGCTTTACTAAGATAAGACCAAAATGTGTTTCAAAGTGATAATTTTGCTTTAATTAAAAGTGCTTGGGCAAAATGATTCATTTTAAAACTTGTAGCACACTAAAATGTTCAATTATAGATTCTTGGTTCCATTTAACTTATTAACGTTGCTTGACTCATTTTTGGATTCTTGGTTAAACTAAAAATTCGAGCAACTTGACATATTAAAAATCTATTTAATTTTAGATTCTTGTTTAATTGGCTTAGCTTTGTTATATATGGACTACCATAATTTAGATAGCTAGTCCACATAATATGGCTTAGTGTAATCTTTATAAAATCACTTTGGATAATTTTTATAGCTCCATATCAAGGTAAAACTGAATAAAATGCAACCACTTCATTCCTAGGGGGAGAAGATTGGTAAAATACATATTTAGAGCAAACATTGAAGTTTTTTTTGTGAATTCTTCCTAAGTTAGAGCTTTTGTGCCTTGCTGTGATTTTCTTGATAAATTTGATCTTTTCTCACCATGACCAAATTCAAATAAAACAATCATTCTTTAATATGGACCTAGAGTGAGATTTCCCTAATTCTTTGGTGGAGTTGAAACTTTTTGCAAAAAAACTTATTCTATCTAGTTATTTCACTCTATTTGTTGCTCATTTGTTCATTTTCAGTTTATGCAATTCATTTTGACCATTTTGAGCTTTCTTTCACAAAATTCCCTTCCTTCTCCAAAATCAACTCAAACTTCTATTTTTTTGGAGAAATTACCAATGCGTTCATCAAAAGTGGATTTAGGGACCACATGAGAGGCCCCACGAATATTTGTGATGAATCATTGTCAATGTGTGTTGAGTTGAAATTCAAATTTGTGAAATATGAATTTTTAGTCTGGTGGTTTCAGCCACAAGCGGTCAAACCGGCCTTATGAGTGGTCTAATCGGTGCAACCGGTCTGACCAGTCAGTCAATGGTGGTCAAACTAACTAAAGTCTAAATTTTGGCAATGTGTGTGCAAGGTTTTAAATCATTTAGATATGGATTTTGATGTTTGCACCAAATTTGGTTTTAGTTTAGTCTAATTTTCTATTCTAGGAATAGGGAAGCGATCATATCACTTCTAGGTCCGGTCAGACCGGTCGCCAGTCAGACCAGTGGGTTGTGGCCAGTTAAACTGCTTCTCTAGTGGCTATCAAACTGGCTGGGTGTTGAATCTATAAGAACTTGTTGTTTTGGATTGTTACTCGGATTTAGGCTATCAAATCTGATCTCTTTAGCTCTTTAGCTACAGAATGAAAGATTTCTCGATACTTGGGGAAAGATTTATAGAAGACATGATTCACCCCCTCTGTTGCCATTACCGATGCAACAGCTGTCAACGGCAATGGACTAGGATTAGGCGGGAGAGCTATAGTCCGTGCGGTCGGGTAAGTCCGAATGAGACTATATGGCTCAAGTAGGAAGCATAGAAGAGACGAGAATCGTAATGAACGAGTTGAGGCATATGGTATGCCATATGACGAGGCTGATGCGCATAGAGATGGTTCGGAGGAGTCCGAATGCATAAAGATGTGATAACTAGCCACTAGACACTACGGGTTGCGTGTCAAACCATGCAAAGATGCATTGATGTATTGGATTGGTGTTTCGCGCTATTGGAGCCTTTTGGATGAGCCGCTTTAAAAAACATTCATGTATGTGTAAAACTCGGTATGGTGTTGGATTAACGGATTAGCATATGTAAGTCAATGGAACCTAACTAGGGGTGTTAGTTAGAGTTTCTTGTCAGCCTCCATATATAAGGAGGAAGAGGTGTTAGCTTAGATTCTAAGCCTTGAAGAATAGGGTTAGGATTTCTTGAGAGAAACTTTGTGTGTGTGCTCCATGAAAAGAGAGTTTTTTCCTCTAAGAGTAGAGTAGCTTTATTCAATCATCTTCAAGTGAAATAAAGATTTAAGTTTCATCTAAGAGAGTTCTACCGTAGATTTCTCCTTATGCTTTTGATTACTAATTGAGTGGAGAAATAAAAAAGATTGATTTTGTAGAAGTTAAAAAAAAGGCAAACATCATTTTTCCCTCTGATATCCGTCATGGGTCCTACAAAAGCAAAGCAGTCGGTGATCGTTTGGTCGTGCAAATAGAGAATCGAAAATTCTTCCGTACGTGCAAAGAGAGTTCGCTTAACCTCCACTCAGTCGTATGATATGATGCATTGCCGTTCGCAATTTTTTTTATGTGGAATTAGTAATGTCTTTAACTATGTCAATGTCGAGTAACCCACGGTAACCGGTGTACAAATTTCTGGTCTGTTAAAAGGTGGTGGTATATATCTGATTCAGTACGTACTTTTGAGAAAACTCTCTGGCATGAATTCGATCAATTAATAGCTGCAGCTGTTGAAAATATGGATAATATTTTAATTCCAAATTTTACTAAGAGATAAATACAATAAGTTAGTGATGCAAAACTCACAACTAACAGCAGGCTACTCATCATACTTCAGAATATACACAACGAAAGTATAGTAGCAAAATCGAATGAATGCATAAATGACTTACTATTGGGCATGATGAAGAACAGGAAGCAATGCAGACTTGATGCGGTGCAAAACGTAGACGATGCAGTGCAGCAGCGGTCACGCAAATGTGATACCCAGAAACCTTATTTCCGCCCCCATGCAGGTACTCTCTGTGACAATGGTTCAAAGATAACCGCTCTTCCTCCTTTCAGGTGCACGCCAGGAAGAAAGGTTGGCGAGGTTTAGACGGTGCAGCACAATAGCACAAGTTCGCAGAGAAGAAAGTATAGAAAGAGAGGTGGAATGCTCTGTTTTTTCCTAGATGCCTCCAGGCCCTTATAAGGGCGCTGAAGTTATTCACTAGTAATTGCTGTGATTAAAATAGAATTATTCATTGATACTGCCTCATTAAATCATAGATTAAGCAGTGTTAACTCACTGGTAACTGCCTCATTATTCACCAGTAATTGATAACATTCATACCAAATAATGATAATTAAGCAGTCTCATGACCAGTTAAAAGGAGATATATGATACATGGTTCAGTAAAAAAAGGTGGACTTGGTCTGCCAAATAGCGTGCCACATCACAGTACGGTCGCAAGTCATGTGATTTTCACGCGAAAATGCAAGAATACACGAGTGCGCATGCGTGCGCATGTGTGATTAGCCAAAATCCTCCTCATGTCATCCACATCCATGTGTCACATGATTAAGGAATGGCAAAGGCTCTATCTTATAAATAGGTTTTTACCACCTTATCTTAGCAATATAGTACTAAACTATGGATGTTTTGGAATTATACGAAATAGACATCACTAAAATGGGCCTATTTCTAACAGTAGCAACCCTACAAATTAATGAAACAGACAATGGCCAACTTGAATTCAAAAAAGTTTAATTACATATTTACAAGAGGAAAACGGAACATTAAGGTAGAATATGCAGCCATTCTTCTATGGAGGGTAACTCGATGATAATTATTACTTCTTACAACAGACGATGTCATAAACTCAATTTAAACTAGGGGAACTGGATCGTTTCTTCCAGATTTCTAGTGAGAGTACTTGAGCTAACAAAACTTGAAGTCTCCAATATTGTAAATTAAGTAGGCCATGAGTGTGACACCCCATTTTTGAATTAGTATTTTTGCCTGGTTTTTGTTGAGGTTTGAAAAAGCTGAGTTTAAAAATCTTAATTAAATCCTTGCTTCTCCCAAAAGAATCATCCTTCCTTTTTATTTTCCCGGGTGGGCCAACCCTCCTCCCTTTTCTTTTTCTCCCGGCCCAGCCGGCTCTCCTTTTTCCCCGGGGCCTTTTCTCCCCCCCCCCCCCCCCGCCTCCTTCTGGGCTTTGCCCGGCCCAGCATCGCGCCCCCCTCTTCTTCTTCCTCCCGAGCGCCCGCGCTCCGCCTCTCTCTCTCCGCTCCACGCGCGCTCTCGCCGGACCCAGCAGCAGCGGCCCGCCTCCGGGTTCCCCGCGCGCGCGCCCCGTGGCGGTCTCCCCGCGCTTCCCGGCGTCCCCGTCGGCCTAGGCCCCGAGCCCCCCTCGCCGTAGACCCTCCACGCGCCAACTCCCCACTCGCCGCCGGGACAACCCAATGGAACCGCTCCGGTCTCGTCATCCTGGCCACGTCGCCGCTCCCCCGCTCTGGCATGGTGGTCACCGCAAGAAATTAATGGGCGGCAGTGGAGCCGAGTCCTTCCCCCGTCGCTCCAACACCGCCGCCCATGCCGGCCGTGCCGCCGTAGCCACACTGCCACGCCGCCGTACCCAAGTGGAGGCCGCCGGACCAACTTGGCCATGCCGCGCACCCCCCCTCCTCCTCTGTGCGGCCGTAGGAGCGCGGTACCCCCGCCATGCCGTCCGTGCGCCCTACGTGCCTAGCCCCCGTCACGCTCCTCCTCTCGCCGGGTACGCTACATGAGCGGGAGCTCCGTCGCCCATGCCCCCTCTGTCCTTCCCTCCGCTTTTCGCCACTATAAAAACCCCCCAGTGGCCAATGGTTTTTCCCCCTCCACCCCCCGTTCTTCGCCACGAAAAACGCCGCCGTCGGCCGTTCTTCGGGCCTTCGCCGCCGCCAGCTCACCCCGAAGACCCCCGGCCGGCATTACTCTCCTCCCCGATTTCCTTTCGTTCCCAGGAGTCTTTTCCCCCATTTAATCGACCTCTCTCCCCCTCTGCAGCTCGCCGGAGCCCGTCTTCCCCATCTCCGGCCATCCTTCGCCGCCGCCGATTCGAGGGACCCCCGGCCGATTCCTTGTAGCTGGAGCTTCCTCGCCACCCCGCGAAGCTGACTGAGCCACCCGTTCGGAGCTTCGTCGACTCAGCTTCCCCGGCGCCGATCGTCCACCTTCGCCGTCCGAGCTCGCCGACGCCAGCCGCCTCCACCGCCTCCCGAGCCCCACTCTCATCCCCGGTGAGTCTCAAACCGCCCCTAGTACCTTTCCCCTCGTTTAATTGGACCTCCCGTGGCCGAACTCGCCGCTGCGGCCAACCCCCTGGCACCGCCGCCGCTGGGCTCGCCGCCGGCGCCTCCCCGGTCCACCTCGGGCCGATTCGCCCCACCGTCGGGTGCGCGCAAGGTCGGGCAGCCCATTTTGGCCGTCTCCCCGAGCTCCCCTAGCCCACTCCTCGCCGCCGGCAGGCTCAGCCGCCCCTCGGTCGGGCGGAGCTCTGCTCCCGCGCGATTTGCCCCGTTTAACCGTTAACCGCCGTGATTAGGGAGTTAATAACCCCGCTGACAGTGGGCCCAAGTAGTTTAAAATCCCCCCAGTTAGACTGACGCGTGGGCCCTCCGTTTAAATTAAAACTGTTAAACCCCGGGAAAATGGCTTGAGACACTGACAGGTGGGCCCTTGCACAGTGCCTAGGCCCACATGTCAGTCTCTGGCCCATTTTCAAAAAAGAGGTAATTAATTAAACCGTGGACCCCACCTGTCATACTCAGAGTTCCCCAATAAATATTATTCTGAAATTAAAATTAAAAACCCGCGGGACCCACATGTCAGAGAGTGAACTCTCTCTCTCCTTTTTCATTTTTGGGATTTTCCCGGGAATGAAACTTCAAACGACTCGTTCTCTCTCGTCGTAACTCCGATTTGGGCGAAACTTCTTTCTAAATTTTTCTAAAATCAAGCCCTTTTTGTTGGTTCTGGTTTGGTCTGTTTTTGAGCTCTTTTGCTTGTTATTTTATGCTTATTTGTGCTCTATGTCTGTTTCCTGCTTTGTCGGTCTGCTTCGTTCGAGTAGAATTTGAAGGCACGCCAGAGCAGCAAGGTGACCTACCTCAAGACCAGCAAGACCCTCTAACTTTAGACCCAGGCGAGTCAATATTCTTGATCATTCTGCTCCTATGTTTTCTTGCAAATTATCTTGGTTTAAAAATAGTCAAACTGCATGCGTTATTTCACGTATAAAGTATGTGAACTATAAGGTAGTTACCTCCCACTCGAAGATCTAGATATGTATATAGCTATACCCTCCTTGAATTTTGATAGATCATGCACCTTGTCGCCGTAGGTATTACTGTTACTATCCTAAATAGGTATATGTCTAAATTAAATGCCATGCGAGTTCTGTCCAGTCTAGGGCATTACCTGCCCTAATCATAACTTTCAAAAACTTGAACACTAGTTTTGGGCTAGTCACGGGATGTACGTGGCTGGATATTTTGTGGCAACCTATTTTAGACTTCTCGAAACCCTCAAAACTTGCTATACCTGTTTGGGCGGACGGTAAGAGTGGTGGGTGTGGAAGTAGCACATTGGCTTGTGGTTTGAACCGCCCGAACACACTAAGGACTTAATCCTGTGATGGCATCTCCGTGTACAACAGTACGACCACCAGTCTGCAAATTGCAACTTAGCTAAGTAATTCTATCGAACCCCCGAAACTCATCTCACCGGTAGTGGAAAGAAGTGCTGTAAGGGCAAAGGAGGGCCTAAAGGGACACCGAGAGGAGGGTGACGTCTCCAGCCGTGCTAGCGTTATGGAGAGTGGAGTCCGAAGGCGCTAGTTCCCGTGGAGACATCCCGTGCAAAGTATGGGACCCACCGCCGGTGGGAGCAGCCCATAAGGTGGGATGACGAAAGGGGCTAGGTAGTTCAAAAGGCTATTGTGGTGACCTACTCAACTGCACGACTACGGAATCGTGCGGGGCAACGAGCGGGTCGTCTCTGGTGGGTAAAGTGTACGATCTCTGCAGAGAATAAACTATTCGAATAGCCGCGCCCACGGTCAGGGGCAGACATGGAAACTTCCTTGAGTTAGTTCTATTTCTAAAATTCTTGTGGGCGGGAAAGAAAAGCAAATTGGAGGGAAGTACTCCAACCTTTGAGTTTTTCCTGGAGGGAAGTACTCCAGTGGTGATATAGTCTAGTAACTCCAAAATTCTTAGCATCGGTGGATGTAGCTGATACCACTAAATACATATTACATCATTCAACTCTTGAAAACACGTTTCGTTAAAATGCTAAGTCATAGGGTTTGTACTTATATTATTTACAACTGTCGCTCTTCGCAAATAAATAAACCTGAGCCCTCTTTGTCAAGCTTTGCATATAATTACATGCATTTCTGTGAATGTTGGCTCGCGGAGCACGGTTGTGTGTGCTCACCTCGCTCTTCCCCCCTTTTCCCCAGAGTTGGCAAATCAAGACCAATATGAGTACTACCAGGATCAGGAGGGCGAAGGAAATGAAGATGGTGGTAGTTAGGCTAGAATCTATTCTCTCCTTACAGTCTGGCCGACCAATCTAATTGGAAGGTGTCCTTAACGTTAACCAGGTCCCCTGGATGATATTAAGCACACCTAGGTTATCCCGGTCGCTTGCCTGTGGGGAGATGACCCTCCCTTTTGCTTCCGCCAATAATGCAATGGTACACTGAACTTATGTGGCCTGAAAGCCCCTTTTGTAATACTTGTCCTTATATGGGACCTGTGTACCCTGGTATTGTAATAATATGACATGTATCGTGTATGAAATGAATCAGCAATGTATCTGTGAGCACTATCTACTGATCCAGAGAATAGTGCAGTGAAATCACAGGGATTCTGGGTTGGTTCAAACCTGGGGTCCGACAGGGCTGGTATCAGAGCATACGACTGTAGAAACCTAGTTAAGATGGTCGTGCCTTAAGGATGGTGTCTAATTTCGAAAACTAACAAAGATTTTGATAAAATATAGTTTACTACTTCTTACTCTTACTTTTCCTAGACTTACTCTTCTGCACTCTCTCTTCCTTTACCTGGTCTGACCTTTTGTTTTCTCTAAAAATGTAGATGGCCGGATCCTCCTCAGCCGCTCCCTGGGACTACCTTACTCACGCGGAGAGCGAGACTGACCACGTCGAGTTGCTTCGCATGTTGCTGCAGTTCCTCAAGTACGACCAGCACCCCATCTTCCGGGGGCGACGGATCCAGACCCGAGACCAGGAGGCGTGGATCATGGAGGGGTTTGTCTACGCCCGACCAGGAGGAGTTGAGCCTGTTGTCGTCACCACCGGCCACCCCAGGGGCCGTCGCGCCGACGCCGTGCAGGACGCTGCTCAGCTGCTGTCAGCCAGGCTGATGCAGCTACACGGGCCCGAGCTCGTGCCGTCCCCTTTCTGCTACTTTCCGATCTTCTACGCGGGCGGACCTCTCCCCGAGGAGTTGGACGCACCAGTGGACGACCCCCGGCTGACTCACCAGGTACAGTTGACCCAGGCGATGGTCAACACCTACTGCCGGGCGCTCCAGGAGATCGGACGACTGAGGACACTACTGACAGCCAGCTATGAGCACACAGACGAGCTTCGCCTCCAGTTGACCGGACGGGACACCGCCCTCGCCTTGTCTGAGCGAGAGCGGGTCGCTGCAGAGACTGAGCTCGCGCTTCTTCGGGCTCAGGCCGCCTACACGCCAGCTTCTCCGACCTACACGCCAGCTTCTCCGACCTACACTCCAGCTTCCCCGACCTACACGCCGGCCTCACCGGAGAGGGTTCCAGCCCCACTGCCTCCCGCAGTGGCAGCAGCAGTTGCAGCACCACTTCCAGCGCTACCTGCGGCAGCAGCTTCGTCAGCACCAGCACTTCCGGCGCCTACACCTGCACGGGCTTCCACTAGCCTTACTCTGCCTCTGCCCGCCCCTACTGTCAGAGGTGCAGCACCGGCATGCCGGTGTGGACTTCGTACTAGGCTCACTGCTCGTAAGAGTGCGCGCCCTCCTCCGGGCTTCACCGCAGCAGACGCCAGAGGTTCCAGCAGCGGCCGTCGTCTTCTCCTCTCGCCGAGCAGCGACGACTCGCGCACTGCCTCGAGCTCACCGACCCGCAGCCGCAGCCGTAGCCGCTCCATCTCTCCGATCGACATCGCGTAGTGGCAGTATCAGCAGGAGTAGTAGGATAGCTTTTGGCTGTGCTTGCTAGCAGTATTTTGGGTACCGCAAGCACTTTATCAGTTCCGCTTTTGTACCTCCCCCCCCTGTAGTAGATGTTGTGTAGAGGTGTGAATATGACTCAGTGAAGCTTGTAGGCCCCACTGTTGAGTCATACAACCCCTCTCTCTTGTATTGGACTAATGCAAGCTTTATGTTTTATCGTTCTACTTGGCTGTCTTATTTGGTTCTTCTGTGTGTTGATTAGAGGGCTAGTGACCCCTCATATATGCCCTTCCCCTCCTCTTCTTTCCAAGTTTTAACATCTTATGTGTTTCAGATGGCACCCAGGGCAAGAAGAGCAGCCACTCGCGGTAGGGGACAAGGACGAGGACGAGGCCGCGGTAGAGGCCAAGGCCGCAGTCTTCCACCTCCACCCCCAGCACCTCCCACCATGGAGCAGTTGATGGCCCAACAGACTCAAATTCTTCATGCCATGCTAGCTAGTCAGCAGTCAGGGTCAGCCAACAGGAGCTCTAAGTTAGCAGACTTCCTAAGGACAAGACCCCTAACATTCTCTTCAGCTAGCGAGCCGCTGGAAGCTGAAGATTGGTTACGAGATACAGAAAAGAAGCTTCGTCTAGCACGCTGTGCAGAAGAAGATAAAGTGGATTTTGCTACCCATCAGTTTAAGGGTGCAGCCGCAGCCTGGTGGGAGAACTTTCTGGCAGTCCGTGGGGAAGAGACGTCTTATGATGAGCCAGATGAAGAAGAGGTAGAGCCAGAAGATGGTGGAGCTACTTCAGCAGCTACTGTTCAACAGGGGGACCAGCAGGATCCTGAGGAAGAAGAAACCAGCGAAGGAGAGGAAGCCGAGTCTGCCGGAGCTGCCATTTCATGGTCTGAGTTCCAAGATGTCTTCCGTAAAAACTTCATACCCTCAGGGATAATGAGGATGAAGAGGAACGAGTTTCGGGCACTGAAGCAAGGGAGCATGTCAGTGAATGACTACCTCACCAAGTTCAATCAGTTAGCTCGTTATACCCCAACAGACATAGCCACAGAAGAAGAGAAAATTGATCGCTTTCTTGAAGGGATGCAAGAGGAAATGAGAGCACAGTTGATCTTGCTTGACCACCCTACCTTTCACCACCTGGTCAATAAAGCCCTTATCTATGAGAATGAAAGGAAGCTCCTAGAAGCCAGCCGTAAAAGAAAGTGGGTATCACAGAGGCCTCAAGGTGGTTTCCAACCAAGGCCAATGTATCAAGGTAATACCTCTTTCCGGCAGGGAGCAACTTCAGCACCTAAGGTTACAGCTCCAGCTCAGCACTCCAGTGGGAATGTTGTTCGTATGCCTCGTTTTTCGGGACAGTCCCCTTCTTCCAACCCAGCTGCACATCTGCATTGTTTTAACTGTGGAGCAAAAGGGCACTTTGCCAATAAATGCCCCGATCGTCAGGGCACCCCAGCCAAGTTTAATATGGGAGCCGCCCCATCAAGAGGACAGTCATCAGTAGCAAGCAAGAGTTTCCAGGCCCCTCAAGCCTCACGGGTTTCCTCCACACCGAACCAGGGCCGTGTGAACCACATTACTGCAGAGGAGGCCCAAGATGCCTCTGGAGTACTTATGGGTACGTTCTCTGTTCAGTCTATTCCTGCACAAGTTTTGTTTGATTCTGGGGCTTCACATTCTTTCATCTCGGGAAATTTTGTGGCAAGGGTTAAGCTACCAACCTTCAGACTCAAAAGACCCGTGGTGTTGAGCTCACCAGGAGGACCTTTGACCAGCACCCTAGTAAGCCCCAAGGTAGAGGTCACCCTGGGAAACTCTAGTTTCCTGGCAGATTTGTTAGTCCTCAAACCCCAAACCTTGGATGTCATCCTAGGGATGGATTGGTTGGCCAAAAATCAGGGGTTAATAGACTGTGCCAATAGAAAGGTCATACTCACTAAGCATCCTGGCTTAGTAATAGAAGTTAAAGTGGGTCGCCCATCACTAAAGACAGCAGTCCATCACCTTCAGGAAACACCTTTGGAAGGGATGCCTATAGTTCGGGAGTACCCCGAAGTCTTTCCAGAAGAACTGCCTGGTATGCCACCCGATCGGGATATTGAATTTGTCATCAACCTAAAGCCAGGCACTGCCCCAATAGCCAAGAGGCCCTACAGGATGGCAGTAGATGAATTGGAGGAATTGAAAACCCAAATTGAGGCTCTTCAGGAAAAGGGTTTTATCCGGCCTAGCTCATCCCCCTGGGGCTCGCCAGTGCTCTTTGTCAGGAAGAAAGATGGCACTGCCCGATTGTGTGTAGACTACCGAACCTTGAACGAGGTGACCATTAAAAATAAATACCCCCTGCCCAGGATTGATGACCTATTTGATCAACTGGCAGGAGCCACAATATTTTCCAAGATAGACCTGAGGTCAGGGTACCACCAGCTTAAAATCAGGGCAGAGGACATTCCGAAGACAGCCTTCACCACTCGATATGGGCTGTTTGAATACACAGTCATGTCCTTTGGGTTAACAAATGCTCCGGCTTACTTCATGAACCTGATGAACAAAGTGTTCATGAAATACCTGGATAAATTTGTGGTAGTATTCATAGATGACATTTTGATCTATTCTAAGACCACTAAAGAACATGCGGAACACCTGCGGTTAGTCCTAGAGACGCTCAAGGAGCATCAACTGTATGCCAAATACAGCAAATGTGACTTTTGGTTACAAGAGATCAGTTTTCTAGGACATATCCTATCCTCTTCAGGAGTGGCAGTTGATCCCTCTAAGGTAGAAGCGGTGTTGAAATGGAAACAGCCAACTTCTGTGACTGAAGTGCGTAGTTTCCTTGGCCTAGCCGGGTATTACAGACGCTTTATAGAGGGATTCTCCAAGATATCGAAGCCCATGACCCACCTCCTCAAGAAAGAGAAGAAGTACGAATGGACCGAGAACTGTGAGAAGAGTTTTCAGGAACTGAAGAAAAGATTGACAACAGCTCCTGTGCTGGTATTGCCAAACATCCACAAGGACTTCGAGGTATATTGTGATGCCTCACGCCAAGGCCTTGGATGTGTGGTTATGCAAGAAGGAAAAGTCGTAGCATATGCATCTAGGCAACTCCGTCCCCATGAGGATAATTACCCAACCCATGACCTAGAGCTAGCATCAGTGGTGCATGCCCTAAAAATTTGGCGTCACTACCTGATTGGAAATCATTATGATATATATACTGACCACAAAAGCCTCAAGTATATTTTCACACAGACAGATCTTAACCTTAGACAAAGGAGATGGTTGGAGCTAATTAAAGATTACGACCTGGAGGTTCACTATCATCCTGGCAAAGCTAATGTAGTGGCTGATGCCCTGAGCCGCAGACCTCACTGTAATGCGGTTATAGAGCGAGAAATTAATTGCGAGCTTCTTAGGGAAATGGAGGCCCTCAACTTGGGTATGGTAGAGCATGGGACCATAGCTACAATGGAAGTACATCCGACTCTTGAAGAGCTTATCAAAGCAGCCCAAAAAGGACACCTTGGAGTCCAAAAATTCAAACACCTTATGGCTAAAGGAAAGGCCCCTAAAATGATAGAGGATCAGCAGGGAGTATTATGGTATGAGAAACGTCTCTTTGTTCCCCATCAGGAGGATCTCAAGGATCTAATACTGAAAGAGGCGCATAGCTCAGCCTATACCATTCACCCAGGCAGTACCAAAATGTATCAAGACATCAAACCACTATATTGGTGGCCCCGCATGAAGCGAGACATCGCAGAATATGTGGCTTGTTGTGATACATGTCAACGGGTGAAAGCTGAACACCAAAAGCCCGCTGGACTGTTACAACCATTGCAAGTTCCAGAATGGAAATGGGAAGAGGTCGGGATGGATTTTATAACTGGCTTACCTCGTACCAAGTCAGGGTACGACTCCATATGGGTCATAGTGGATAGGTTAACCAAAGTGGCCCACTTCATTCCCATCAGAACCACCTACAAAGGAGTTAAATTGGCAGAACTGTACATGAACCGCATCGTATGTTTGCATGGGGTGCCCAAGAGGATAGTCTCAGATCGAGGTTCCCAGTTCACCTCTCATTTCTGGGCTAGCCTGCATGAGGCACTAGGGACTCATCTTGCATTCAGTACTGCATTCCACCCTCAGACAGATGGGCAGACGGAAAGGACAAATCAAATCCTAGAGGACATGCTTCGGGCCTGTGCCCTTGAATATACTTCGGATTGGGAAAGGTGCTTACCGTACGCGGAATTCTCCTACAATAATAGCTACCAATCCAGCCTTAAGATGTCACCATTTGAGGCTCTATATGGTAGGAGGTGTAGAACCCCATTACACTGGTCAGAGTTAGGAGAAGGAGGCGTGTTTGGGCCCGAGATCCTTAAGCAAGCAGAGGAAAAAGTCAGGCTAATTCGGGATCGCCTTCAAGCAGCCCAATCCCGGCAAAAGAGCTATGCAGACAATCGTCGTAGGGATCTATCCTTCAAAGTGGGAGATCATGTTTATCTCAAAGTATCCCCCCTCAGAGGAGTTCGAAGATTCAAGGTGAAGGGCAAGCTTGCACCTAGATTCATCGGTCCTTTTCCAATCATTGAAAGGTGTGGAGAAGTCGCCTACCGATTGGAGTTACCTAAGAGTCTATCGGAAGTGCATAATGTGTTTCACGTCTCTCAACTCAAGAAGTGCCTTAGAGTTCCTGAAGAGCAGACATCAGTTAAGTCAGTTAATCTGCGGGAGGATTTGACTTATTCAGAGCACCCAGTCCGGATTCTTGATACCATGGAAAAGCAGACCAGGCGCCAAACCATTCGACCTTGCAAGGTCCAATGGAGCAACCATTCCAAGCGGGAAGCAACTTGGGAGCGTGAGGAGCAGCTCAGAGCCGACTACCCCTTCCTGTTCCCAGGTTAGTCCGAATCTCGGGGTCGAGATTCCGTTTAAGGGGGGTGGGGTCTGTGACACCCCATTTTTGAATTAGTATTTTTGCCTGGTTTTTGTTGAGGTTTGAAAAAGCTGAGTTTAAAAATCTTAATTAAATCCTTGCTTCTCCCAAAAGAATCATCCTTCCTTTTTATTTTCCCGGGTGGGCCAACCCTCCTCCCTTTTCTTTTTCTCCCGGCCCAGCCGGCTCTCCTTTTTCCCCGGGGCCTTTTCTCCCCCCCCCCCCCCCCGCCTCCTTCTGGGCTTTGCCCGGCCCAGCATCGCCCCCCCCCCCTCTTCTTCTTCCTCCCGAGCGCCCGCGCTCCGCCTCTCTCTCTCCGCTCCGCGCGCGCTCTCGCCGGACCCAGCAGCAGCGGCCCGCCTCCGGGTTCCCCGCGCGCGCGCGCCCCGTGGCGGTCTCCCCGCGCTTCCCGGCGTCCCCGTCGGCCTAGGCCCCGGGCCCCCTCGCCGTAGACCCTCCACGCGCCGGCTCCCCACTCGCCGCCGGGACAACCCGATGGAACCGCTCCGGTCTCGTCGTCCTGGCCACGTCGCCGCTCCCCCGCTCCGGCATGGTGGTCATCGCAAGAAATTAATGGGTGGCAGTGGAGCCGAGTCCTTCCCCCGTCGCTCCAACACCGCCGCCCATGCCGGTCGTGCCGCCGTAGCCACGCTGCCACGCCGCCGTACCCAAGTGGAGGCCGCCGGACCAACTTGGCCATGCCGCGCACCCCCTCCTCCTCTGTGCGGCCGTAGGAGCGCGGTACCCCCGCCATGCCGTCCGTGCGCCCTACGTGCCTAGCCCCCGTCACGCTCCTCCTCTCGCCGGGTACGCTACAGGAGCGGGAGCTCCGTCGCCCATGCCCCCTCTGTCCTTCCCTCCGCTTTTCGCCACTATAAAAACCCCCCCAGTGGCCAATGGTTTTTCCCCCTCCACCCCCCGTTCTTCGCCACGAAAAACGCCGCCGTCGGCCGTTCTTCGGGCCGCCGCCGCCGCCAGCTCACCCCGAAGACCCCCGGCCGGCATTACTCTCCTCCCCGATTTCCTTTCGTTCCCAGGAGTCTTTTCCCCCATTTAATCGACCTCTCTCCCCCTCTGCAGCTCGCCGGAGCCCGTCTTCCCCATCTCCGGCCATCCTTCGCCGCCGCCGATTCGAGGGACCCCCGGCCGATTCCTTGTAGCTGGAGCTTCCTCGCCACCCCGCGAAGCTGACTGAGCCACCCGTTCGGAGCTTCGTCGACTCAGCTTCCCCGACGCCGATCGTCCACCTTCGCCGTCCGAGCTCGCCGACGCCAGCCGCCTCCACCGCCTCCCGAGCCCCACTCTCATCCCCGGTGAGTCTCAAACCGCCCCTAGTACCTTTCCCCTCGTTTAATTGGACCTCCCGTGGCCGAACTCGCCGTCGCGGCCAACCCCCTGGCACCGCTGCCGCTGGGCTCGCCGCCGGCGCCTCCCCGGTCCACCTCGGGCCGATTCGCCCCACCGTCGGGTGCGCGCAAGGTCGGGCAGCCCATTTTGGCCGTCTCCCCGAGCTCCCCTAGCCCACTCCTCGCCGCCGGCAGGCTCCGCCGCCGCTCGGTCGGGCGGAGCTCTGCTCCCGCGCGATTTGCCCCGTTTAACCGTTAACCGCCGTGATTAGGGAGTTAATAACCCCGCTGACAGTGGGCCCAAGTAGTTTAAAATCCCCCCAGTTAGACTGACGCGTGGGCCCTCCGTTAAAATTAAAACTGTTAAACCCCGGGAAAATGGCTTGAGACACTGACAGGTGGGCCCTTGCACAGTGCCTAGGCCCACATGTCAGTCTCTGGCCCATTTTCAAAAAAGAGGTAATTAATTAAACCGTGGACCCCACCTGTCATACTCAGAGTTCCCCAATAAATATTATTCTGAAATTAAAATTAAAAACCCGCGGGACCCACATGTCAGAGAGTGAACTCTCTCTCTCCTTTTTCATTTTTGGGATTTTCCCGGGAATGAAACTTCAAATGACTCGTTCTCTCTCGTCGTAACTCCGATTTGGGCGAAACTTGTTTCTAAATTTTTCTAAAATCAAGCCCTTTTTGTTGGTTCTGGTTTGGTCTGTTTTCGAGCTCTTTTGCTTGTTATTTTATGCTTATTTGTGCTCTATGTCTGTTTCCTGCTTTGTCGGTCTGCTTCGTTCGAGTAGAATTTGAAGGCACGCCAGAGCAGCAAGGTGACCTACCTCAAGACCAGCAAGACCCTCTACCTTTAGACCCAGGCGAGTCAATATTCTTGATCATTCTGCTCCTATGTTTTCTTGCAAATTATCTTGGTTTAAAAATAGTCAAACTGCATGCGTTATTTCACGTATAAAGTATGTGAACTATAAGGTAGTTACCTCCCACTCGAAGATCTAGAAATGTATATAGCTATACCCTCCTTGAATTTTGATAGATCATGCACCTTGTCGCCGTAGGTATTACTGTTACTATCCTAAATAGGTATATGTCTAAATTAAATGCCATGCGAGTTCTGTCCAGTCTAGGGCATTACCTGCCCTAATCATAACTTTCAAAAACTTGAACACTAGTTTTGGGCTAGTCACGGGATGTACGTGGCTGGATATTTTGTGGCAACCTATTTTAGACTTCTCGAAACCCTCAAAACTTGCTATACCTGTTTGGGCGGACGGTAAGAGTGGTGGGTGTGGAAGTAGCACATTGGCTTGAGGTTTGAACCGCCCGAACACACTAAGGACTTAATCCTGTGATGGCATCTCCGTGTACAACAGTACGACCACCAGTCTGCAAATTGCAACTTAGCTAAGTAATTCTATCGAACCCCCGAAACTCATCTCACTGGTAGTGGAAAGAAGTGTTGTAAGGGCAAAGGAGGGCCTAAAGGGACACCGAGAGGAGGGTGACGTCTCCAGCCGTGCTAGCGTTATGGAGAGTGGAGTCCGAAGGCGCTAGTTCCCGTGGAGACATCCCGTGCAAAGTATGGGACCCACCGCCGGTGGGAGCAGCCCATAAGGTGGGATGACGAAAGGGGCTAGGTAGTTCAAAAGGCTATTGTGGTGACCTACTCAACTGCACGACTACGGAATCGTGCGGGGCAACGAGCGGGTCGTCTCTGGTGGGTAAAGTGTACGATCTCTGCAGAGAATAAACTATTCGAATAGCCGCGCCCACGGTCAGGGGCAGACATGGAAACTTCCTTGAGTTAGTTCTATTTCTAAAATTCTTGTGGGCGGGAAAGAAAAGCAAATTGGAGGGAAGTACTCCAACCTTTGAGTTTTTCCTGGAGGGAAGTACTCTAGTGGTGATATAGTCTAGTAACTCCAAAATTCTTAGCATCGGTGGATGTAGCTGATACCACTAAATACATATTACATCATTCAACTCTTGAAAACACGTTTCGTTAAAATGCTAAGTCATAGGGTTTGTACTTATATTATTTACAACTGTCGCTCTTCGCAAATAAATAAACCTGAGCCCTCTTTGTCAAGCTTTGCATATAATTACATGCATTTCTGTGAATGTTGGCTCGCGGAGCACGGTTGTGTGTGCTCACCTCGCTCTTCCCCCCTTTTCCCAGAGTTGGCAAATCAAGACCAATATGAGTACTACCAGGATCAGGAGGGCGAAGGAAATGAAGATGGTGGTAGTTAGGCTAGAATCTATTCTCTCCTTACAGTCTGGCCGACCAATCTAATTGGAAGGTGTCCTTAACGTTAACCAGGTCCCCTGGATGATATTAAGCACACCTAGGTTATCCCGGTCGCTTGCCTGTGGGGAGATGACCCTCCCTTTTGCTTCCGCCAATAATGCAATGGTACACTGAACTTATGTGGCCTGAAAGCCCCTTTTGTAATACTTGTTCTTATATGGGACCTGTGTACCCTGGTATTGTAATAATATGACATGTATCGTGTATGAAATGAATCAGCAATGTATCTGTGAGCACTATCTACTGATCCAGAGAATAGTACAGTGAAATCACAGGGATTCTGGGTTGGTTCAAACCTGGGGTCCGACAATGAGTGATCTTCAAAGTCCACTAGCACTATCACGGTGACTAAACTGTATACCCACCGATGTTAGAAATCTTTGGCATTGTACTATTGGCTGGTCATACAAATCTGTGAGCGTCACACATCAATATGTTTGGTGCTGTCCCGTCTGAGAAATCACCTGTCGTGTATACTAACCTGCAAAGATATGGTCATGCGGATAACAGATCTGCCGACTAACTTGTAAAGCAGCCTATTTTTTGGCTTATATCTTATAATTTATATTTTTTTAAAATAAATAAATAGAATGTTTTTCGTTGTCATTTTAAAGTGATTTATCAGGACAGCTTTTCTGAAGTGGTTTATCGGTATTCGATTCGTTTACATAAACGTTTGTGATAAAATTAAAAGCTATTAGCAGCACAAAAAACAGACGAAAGAGAAGCGGCGTTTAGCCACCTATCCATATTGCGGTATGCCTGTGTACGGGCAGTAATGTGCTTAGACAAGTGCATAATATGGTACATGTATGCTGTTCTGCCTGCCACATCACGGACGACGTACCACGTGTGGATCGAGGGAGCCGGAGGCAAGCTAAAAAGGCAGCGACGACGTACGTCGGCGGGACAAGGCCAGCCATATATACCATGCATATATACAAACATGCGTACGTACATGTGCCATGATGAGGCCGCCATGGCGCCGTCCTTTCGCCATGTGGAACATATGCACGCACGATATCGCGCGCCTTTCCCCGGGAAATCGCTCATTGCCATCAGCACGCGCGCGACCACATGCGCTGGGTGCAAGTTGTTCCTGCACAAGAGATCGAGCTAGCTAGCTAGCTAGAACTCCATGGATTGAAGCAACCACCGCTCTACCGACTGGTACCTGTACATCGTGTGGTGTAGGTCGTCCCATGTACAGGCCGGACAGGATGGAGACGCCAAATCATATCACAAAAGTGAGTACCATGTACAGGCCGGGCAGCATGGAGATGCCAAATCACATCACGAAAGTGTACGAGCTAGGCAAAGGAATAGCAGCACGTTGTGTGGTTCTTGCATTCTCGAACGTACTGCAGGCCAGGCGCCGGGTGCGAAGTAGAAGCAGCTAGTAGACAGCAAGTGTAGAGCACGTACGTACGCATGCACGCTTATACATGCTCTCAGATCTTGAGAGCTAGCTTTTGCATGACGTACGGGAGCCAATGCTAGCAGGCATGCAAGCTCATCAGGAAGATAAGGTACGCATGCAGCAAGCAGATCACAGGATGATGAGCTCATCGATCTGGTCGACAGATCAAAATTTGCTCAATCGCTCCTTGCACGCGCGAGAGCACTGCTGATCAAGAAATAATTCAAGTCGACAACCCAAAATGCTTAGTAGGCCGTTGCTTAATTTGCACAAACTTGATGATCAGGTTCCCGCTCGTCATGTCATCAAGCATGGATCACAGATAGGAGGTCGATGGCGACATTGACATGGCGTGTCTGGGCGACCAAACCTGATCTTGCCTTAGCCACTAAGTAATACAGGTTATCTCTCTCTTTCTCTTTTTCTCTTTCTTTTTCTTTTTGAACCTAGTCTACCTCTATTTGTGATTTTGGGTTAGTGTAAAAAAATAGGTTATCGCAGGCCGGATGCCCGGTTCCCGTGACCGCATCCCATGACGCGGTGAAGAGAAAAAAAGGCTAAAAGCCCAGCAACAGTGAAGAAATCGTCATCGTCTTGTTTATATTAATTACTAAAAACTACTTTTCTATCATAAACAACTTTTCTATAGTATCTAATTTTCAAACAAAATATTTTTTTCAAGCAATATGTACATATATATGTACGTACATATGTACATACCTTTCCTCTCCCCAGCACACCAGCGCCGACACCCCTCCCCTTCCTCTCCCTTTCGCCTTCCCGCCGTTGGAGCACGCCGCCGGAGGCCTGTGCGGGTGCTAGGAAGGCGGCGGCGGGGCTATCTCACCTTGATCTGGTCGGCTGCTTTTGGATCTGGGCCGCTCTTGGATCTGGGCGGCGGGCGTGCAGCGGCCGGGCCCCTGATGAGGTCGCCGGCGGCGACAACGCGTCGTGTGAAGCGGACGGGGCTAGTTCGTAGACGCCCTGATGGGCGTCCGTGCTCCGGAATTGGCAGCTGCGGCGGCGGGTGCGGTGGCGCCGCGTCGGCCTTCTTGCTGCTATTCCCCATGGCACGCGGATAGTTCTACTGCAGGCGCTGCGGCGCGGAGGAGGAGGACGGGCCACCGTACGACGGTGGGCCGGTGGTCTGTGCGCTATCGCTCAGCAAGCCGTCGTCCTCGGCATTCTTTGTCGCGCAAGATTTGTTTCGCTACTCCCTTTCTTGATGTTGCCGCCGCTGCCATGTGGAGGCAGTTTCTTGGCAAGCTCTCGTGGAAGTCGCCGAAATCCGGCGGGGCTGGGACTTGCCGCCGGGGATATCCCCGTCGTCGTACGGCGCCATTGGGAGGGAGGAGGAGCTGCTGGGTGTGTCGCCGCCGGCGTCGCCTGCGGCTTGCGCTGGAGCGGAGGGGGAGAACTGGGAGGACGTGTTCCTCCGGAGCTGAACATCTGCTGCGTTGTGTTCGACTTCTCCACCGTTTGTGGCAGGGACTCGCCAGACAAGGAGAGGAAGCGGCAGGTGCTCATGTCCCTTGTCGACTGCGTCGGCGCGGCGGGGGAGCACCTCTCGGAGCCGATGGTCTAGGCATGCGTGCGTATGTTGGCTATCAACCTCTTCAGGGTCTTCCTGCCCAAGGTCGTGTACAAGCTGCTCCTCCGGTTCATCACTTCTTCGGTCATCGGTGTGAAGGTTGCTCGGAGGGTCGTGAGCATTATCTTCTTTAGTCAGGATCTGCTCAGTGGTGGCGCATAGGCGTTGCTCAGTGTTGGCGCATAGGCGTCGCATAGTGGTTTCTGCAGTGGCGGTCATTGCAGGTAGCGGCTCGTCGTGGAGTTCAAGGGTGGCTATGCCATGGCCTTGAGGCGTGCAGGATCCCAGTGTGTTGGTGGCGGTCTATTTTGTGTGTGGGTGGTGCGTGGGGTGTTGTGGAGGTGAAAACCTTGCCTCGGTGAGGCGGGCGGCGTCGGCGATTCTCATCGCCTCCTTGGAGACGTCGCCTCGGAGGTCCATCTTCACGCAAAGCATACCGAAGTTTGGATGGCACAGTTGGATGAGAATAGGGACTTGGTTGAAAGCAA
The DNA here is from genome assembly GCA_017311315.1 of Dendrocalamus latiflorus. NCBI lineage: Eukaryota > Viridiplantae > Streptophyta > Magnoliopsida > Poales > Poaceae > Dendrocalamus > Dendrocalamus latiflorus. The sequence continues at coordinate 31,811,788 of CM029653.1, read as the reverse complement.
GGACGGGGAAAAAGTGTTGAAGCTTAGTCTTTCTTGTTTTTTCATAGTCCTTTAGCTTTCTTTCCTGTTGTTTTTTGCCCCTCAGTTTTGAGGCTTTGAGCCTAAGAGCTCGTGTATCTTTTGGCTGTATATATCCCTCGTGGATATAGAGGCCGGATTTTATATCCTTTATCTAAAAAATGTACATATACATATGTGTGTGTGTGTGTGAGAGAGAGAGAGAGAGAGAGAGATATATATATATATATATATATATATATATATATATATATATATATATATATCTATGTATGTATGTATGTATATGAAAATTGCACCACTGTGTCTAAAATTATTTCTCTTACACCACTGACAATGGCCGAATGCACCTCTAGTTCTTTACTGTATATTCTAGTGGTCAATGTTTCTATTGCAAGAGAGGTTGGACAACAAGTGATTGAGAGAAATGATGCTTTCATTTATCCAATTGAATCTGTACATGATTATTTATACATGATGAAAAGGTGGCATAAAAGGTGTCTATTTGTAAAGGCATCTATACATTGGGCACTGTTACTTTTGACAGTAACTGTTTTCTAACACTCCCCATTGATCAATGTATCTTCATATGATCACCTTGATTCATCATCTTGAAATAACTCCTCCAAAACCCTGTAGGGAAAATATGAGGAGAACCGATAGAGTAGATATGCCATGAAAAACTCCTTTAAAACCCAGTGGGAAAATTTTAAGGAGAAAAATGGTATGACATATATTTGATTATATCTCCTAAAAACCCCTGTGGGGAAAAGAGAGATATATTTATGATTACGTTGTCATATTGCCTCATTAAAAACCTTGATGAGAAACCTTTAGAGGGAAAACTCATAAAGGGAAAAAGAGTACAATATCTGTATTTGAACGGGTTAAGTCTTTAGGAGATTTCTCCCCCTGACATCTGCAAATCACGTAGTCTTCGCAGACCAATTCCATGAACACATTTTTGGAATGTGGAGGTTGGTAATGACTTGGTGAATAAGTCTGCGAGATTATCACAAGACTTAGTTTGCAAAATATTTATTTCCCCACTCTCTTGCAATTCATGTGGGTAAAATAGTTTAGGTGCAATATGCTTTGTGATATTGCTCTTTATGTAACCCGTTTGCATTTGAACAACGCAAGCAGCATTATCTTCGTAGATAATGGTAGGTGATGCAATAGCACCTATACCACATGATTGTTGTATGTGGTTAATCATTCTGCGAAGCCATACACATTCACGCGATGCTTTATATAATGCAATTATTTCAGAATGATTAGTGGATGTAGCCACTAGAGTCTGTTTCGAAAACTTCCAAGAGATGGCTGTTCCACCGTGTAAAAATACAAAGCCTGTTTGAGATCTGGCATTATGGGGATCTGATAAATAGCCAGCATCTGTATATCCTATTAAGTCCACATTGTTATTCTTCTGGAAGAATAGACCGAGATCTTTAGTGCCTTGAAGATATCTAAAGATATGCTTCACTCCTACCCAATGTCTTTTGGTTGCAGCAGTGCTATATCTAGCAAGTAGATTTACCGCAAATGCAATATCCGACCGGGTGCAATTTGCAAGGTACATAAGTGCTCCGATGGCACTGAGATATGGAACCTCGGGTCCCAATAACTCTTCATTGTCATCTCGGGGTCTAAATGGATCTTTATCCCTGTCTAGAGATCGAACAACCATGGGGGTTTTCGATGGATATGCTTTGTCCATATTGAATTTCTCCAATATTTTCTGGACATAGGCTGATTGATGCACTAGGATGCCTGAATGAAGGTGCTCAAGTTGTATACCTAAGCAAAATTTGGTTTTACCCAAATCCTTCATTTCAAATTCCGTCATAAGATGATTACGTGTTTCATCTATATCCTGTGTGTTACCAATGATATTAAGTTCATCAACATACACAGATATAATGCAAAATCATGTTGAGGATCTTTTGATGAACACGCATGGGCAATCATCATTGTTGGAGTATCCCTTTTTGGTTAGGAACTCCCTTAGTTGGTTGTACCACATTCTACCCGACTGTTTCAAGCCGTATAAAGACTTGTTCAATTTTACACAATACATATTGCGATTTGCGTTTGGATTCGGAATTAAAATTCCATCGGGAACTTTCATATATATTTCCGAATCAAGTGACCCATAAAGATATACAATCACTACATCCATCAACTGAAAAGATAGATAATTTTTAACTGCCAATGAGATTAAGTATCGGAATGTTGTTCCACTCATTACTGGAGAATAAGTTTCATTGTAATCAATGCTGGGTCTCTGCGTGAACCCTTGTGCTACAAGCCTTGCTTTGTATCTCACCACCTTATTGTTTTCATTCCGTTTGAGGACGAAAACCCATTTGAAACCGACAGGGAATACTTTGGGAGGTGTATGTATCACATTGGTGAATACATTTCTTTTCTTGAGCGAGGCTAACTCCGCTTGAATTGCATCCTTCCATTGGTTCCAGTCCGAGCGTTGTTTGCACTTTGCCATGGTCTTAGGATCTGGATCATTTCGAAGGTTATTTGCAATTGTTGTGGAGAAATAAATGTCGAGAAGTGTAGTCTTACGATCATATGATTCTCCAGAATCAGTATAATTAGTGAAAATTTCTTGGACCCCTGATGACTCAATGTTATTTCCCAAAACATTTGAGTCGGGGTATTCCGATGTCCCAGGATCAATATTTGAGTGCACTGTTGATCTGGGTTCAAGGATCATTTGGTGTCTATCAACTTGATGTTGATCTGCATTTACATTCTTTTGTTTCCTTTGTCGCTTGTTAGAAGCTGTATCCGCCATTTGTACCGTACTTCTCCCCCTCTTATTTTGAACTGGGAGTTGAGTGGTATTTTGCGGTACCTTCACTCTTTCAGGTACATTTCTGGCAGGATTATAGGATTTTGTGACACCCTTATAATCAGTAAATGCATCTGACAGATTATTTGTAATATTTTGCAAATGAATGATTTTCTGAACTTGAAGTTCAGTCTCCCTGGTACGTGGGTCTGAGGCAGGAATGCCTTGTACATTCCAATTAATTTCCTGGCATTCATTTTGGTACTTGTTGTCTCCCCCTAATACCGGGAAATGTTCTTCATTGAATATGCAATCAGCGTACCGGGCCGTAAACAGGTCCCCTGTGAGGGGCTCGAGGTATTTTATAATTGACGAAGATTTATACCCAACATAGATCCCAAGTTTCCTGTGCGGTCCCATTGAGGTACGCTGCGGTGGTGAGATCGGTACGTATGTAGCGCAACCGAACTTTCGCAGATGGGAAAATATCTGGTGGATTTCCACGTACTAATTGTAGCGGGGAAGTGCTATGATAAGCAGTTGGACGCAATTGGATTAAGTCAGCAGCGTGTAAAACTGCATGACCCCAACATGATGTTGGTAAGTTGCAATTCTGTAATAATGGTCTTGCAATGAGCTTGATTCTTTTGATAAGAGATTCTGCTAAACCATTTTGTGTATGGACATATGGAACAGAGTGTTGAACTTGTATCCCAAGAGCCATACAATAGTCATTGAAGGCATGGGATGAAAATTCAGCAGCATTGTCCATTCGAATTGATTGAATTCGATATTCAGGATAATGTGCTCGTAATTGGATAATTTGACCAATTAACTTAGCAAATGCATGGTTTCATGTGGATAAAAGACACACATGTGACCATCTAGTAGATGCGTCAATGAGAACCATAAAATATCTGAACGGTCCACACAATGGTTGTATAGGACCACATATATCTCCTTGAATGCGTTCAAGGAATTTAAGTGGTTCAGCTCTGATTTTAAGATAAGAGGGTCTTAAAATCAATTTTCTGGTGGCACAGGAAGTGCACACAAAATCTGAGGATTCCGGAAATTTTGTTTTGAGGTATGTATGACCAATTGAATTGCGAATAATTTTTCTCATCATTCCAATGCCTGGGTGGCCAAGGCGATCATGCCATGTTTGGAATGTGTTAGTGTTTTGGAAAATTACTTTGTACGCAATATGTTGAACGGGTTTGATGTATGTATAGTACAATCCGGAGTTTAAAGATAAAATTTTTTTCTAGTACTTGTTTGCCATATCCGTTGTGTTTGGTTAAGAGGAGATATTCCTCTTTGTTGTCATTTTGGGTTTCAACATGGAAACCATTCTGACGGATATCTCTATAACTAAGTAGGGTACGTGTTGAAGTGCATCCTCAATTTCCAATTGTGTACCCATAGGGAGAGTGATAGAGGCGCGACCAGAGCCTACTATCGTTGCATCGCGTCCAGCGATGGTTAAAACATTTCCTTTTCTCCTAGTAAGAGTTAGGAAATATTTTGTGTCCCTAAGTATAGAGTTTGTGGTACCACTATCCACAAGGCATAATTCCTCCTCCATTGGATTGACTCCAAAAATCTATATACACAAAAGAAGAATTTAATGAAATTCTTATAGTATATATAGAATACATACAAACTTTATTTGCGATACCGAATATGTTTGATATATGATTGTAGCATACAAGCTTACAATATAGATGACAACATTATTTATATTACAACACTATAGTACTTATTAGCTATGGAACGAGGAGTCTAACTGAGATCTCCAAACATGTCTTGATAATGAAATTCTTCAAGTGTGTCCAAGGTGCACATGAGATCATCCTTCTGTGTAGAAGCACATGTGTCTTTGAGTTCTTAAAGGAACTGTTGAGAACATCCGGCTGCATCATTGTTGGATGTGAGATTGAAGTGTGCTTCAAATCTCTTCTCTTGAGCATTCTTGCCTTGAGCCAAAGACTGGAGGTTGAGGTTCACAGGATGCTTCGGGGTGCGGTATTTCTTGGTAGGATGGTTGTAGCAACCACATTTTTGATAAATTTCAGTTTTGTCAACTCTCTTACCAAAATTGCCTTTACCTTTCTTGAATCCACTTGGTTTTTGCTTTTTGTTGCGTTTGTGTTTACCTTTAAAGTTCTTTGAGTGATTGTGTGAACCACTGAACTTGTTGTTATTTTGATTAGCATGAACTTCAGGAAGTGGAGCAGCCCCAATGGGACGTTGCTGATTGTTCTTTAAAAGAAGTTCAGCATGCTTCTTTGCCTGAAGCATAGTATGCATAAGATCAAAATAAGTGTGGTAATTTGCAGCACGCCTTTGCTGCTGTAGGACCCTGTCAGATGGGAGCATAGTCGAAAGAGTTTTCTCTATTTTGTCCGCATCCGTTGGTTCCTTGTCACAAAACCGCAATTTGGAGCAAATAGTATGAAGGGCATGGTTATATTCTCCAACAGATTTGAAATCTTGGAGTCTAAGATGTGCCCATTCATGATTAACCTCAGGTAATATAACAGCTTTCTGCTGTTCATATCTATTTTTAAGGGCTAACCATAATGTGAGTGGATTCTCCTCATACAGATATTCAGCCTTCAAATCCGGATGTATGTGATTCCGGCCGCGGGTGTAACACCCCCAAGATCCACATTACCCTGGGATGCTACTAAAACTGCTCTACAACTAGCCAATTTACAAGATAAATTAAACTGGCAACAATTACTAAACCAGATAGTATGAGCGGAAGCATAAACAACTAAGGAATAACAGGATAGTGATGACAATTCAATATTTAGAACATCCTCCAACATTTCAATCTATAACATAGTTCACAAAATTTAACATTATTAAGATAATGTAAACAAAGCTATGCAAAGGTCTAGAATCCTTTCAACTTTATTACAGCATTAAACTACGATCGAAGTGCATTAGTGTGGTGCCACTCTACCCTTCCCATGCATGCTCAAAGTCCACCTGTAGAGAGGGGGAAACAAGGGTGAGATAAAATCTCAGCAAGCAAACTGTTTAACAGGCTATTCAAACTACAAACAATTATACATCATCATTTATAATTCCATACAACCACAACCACAATTCATGTCTACAATTATTAAACCACCACAACTTCCGTATTCATATCTCTTCAATTCCAGATTTAATTGGCATATGCATACAATCATTCTATCCACGATTAGATGCAAGAGAAAACATTTAGTCTTCTACAATCCACAATAGATTAATCATCAACCTCAAATCACCATCAATGACGGTAAAGCATTTAGCAAATAAATCTTGTTTGACCACTTTAAATCCTCGACCACTACCACTACCAAAAGCAATAAAACATATGTATGTCTTACTTCAATACTTTATTATTTCCCACATCCACAATTGATATCATCAATTACTACAAGAGAAAAGAACCTCATGCCACAATCACAACCCATACCATACACAAGGAAGGAATCGCATTCCACGACCACAACCACAATCCTCATACCACAATTAGCTCACATGAGCCAATTCCACATTGCAACTATGAAGTTTAATATTCCACAAAATAACTTCACCACCATATATTGCATATGCATGCAAATGAATCTTTTCACAATGCAATGCATATGAATGCTTTCATGCTATGCAAGAGGGTCAAAAATCTCTTTATCTCTTTCTCTTCTGCATTTTACCGGTAATGCAAAGTGTGCATCCGTCAATGCACACTCATGCCTGTACCCTCTGGTATAGGGACCAATTGCCCATACTCCTCAAGTATGGGGACCTTTAGCCCGTCACGTCATCAACATGATGGGGACCTCGATGCTTGGTCATCTCGTGACCAAGACATCAATAAATCAGCATGATGCACAAATGTGAATGTATTAATAAATAAAACGTGCATTCACAACATCTATGCATCAGAAATTCTCATGAACTCTTTCACTTGCAATCGACCATAAACAATATCAACATATCATTAACATCATCAAGACCACAAATTCTCATAACATGGATCAAACATCTACACACCAACAAACATCAACAATCCATGCTACAAAATTTAAACCATCATTATACTTGCTACCATCTCCACAATTAAGATTTCATGCAATCATGGCATAATGTATCAAATTATAATAATAATGTAAACTGAAAGTAGAAGGAATAACAAGTTAAACGGTAGCAACCACCGCTACGTTTACTTGCCTCAATCCGACGAAGCGAAGTAAAATCAAGAGCGCTCAGGGACAAGACCACCTGTCCAAAAGGCATCTCTCAGCACAAAGCCACAGCATACAAACACGACATAAATAATTAAGGACGTCGCTAGAACCCCGAACCCGCACTAACTCCTCTCCGCTCAACACTTCAGCAAATTACCCTCTGCAGCAGCGCTGCATAACATTTTTGTAACTTTAAAAAATATTGATCCAAATACAGAAAATGATACCTCTCTGGATTCATCACTTAAAAACCTACATTTTTCATGTAGAACACATATTTTATTTTGATCACAGCTAGGTGTAATTTAATGCCCAAAACAGAGGAAGAACTCTGCTCTGGCAGATTGGACAGCGGTATTCAATTGCGTCCCAGAAACAGTACAGGGGTCTACGAATTCTGAATTTTATACAGAAGCTAGATATCTAAATTATCTACAACTTTCTCAATTACAGCCATCACCATAAAAATCTTTTACTACCTCAAATTCACATATTACCGTCGGTCTGTATCAATCTGCTCGCCTGACGAACAGCAGTATTCCCGACCCTGTAACTCCCAGATCCCATGGAAGAAAATTCCGAAACAAATATAGGAGATGCGTCTGGAAGTCCTCTACAACTTCCCTTTTGGGAGAGTCCGCAGGAAAATTCGTTTACTAGGTCAAAACCTCGCGAACAGACGTGCTGCGCGAATCAATCTACAGGCAGACAGCAACTAATCTCTAATCGGGCAATTAATCTATTAACTACCTTCAAAATCCGTGCCAAGAACCCTAATTATTTCAAAAATCAGAGGGTTTGGGATGGGGAAAAATTACCTAGATGAGGAATCACCCCTCTTCTTCCCTCCTCTTCTTCTCTTCTTCTCTTCTTCTTCCTTCTCCTCTCCTTCTTCTCCTTCCTTCTTGGCTCCAATGGCAGCAGCACTTGTGGGGGAGGTGGGGGCACCAACCAGGGAGGGGGGCTGCGCCCAAGAGGGTGGGAAAGGGGGGTGGAGGCTGGGTGTGGGGAAAAGGGGGAGGAGGGGGGAACCCTAGGGTTAAGTGGGAGGGGGTGCGGCCACCCCTTGGGCCTCCGGCCCCAAGGTGGTCGGCCCACTCACCAGGCAGCCCACTTAGAGGTTTTTATTTAATTTTTAATTTATTTTATTCATTTTATACTGTTCTACAATTTTTTACTTTCCCCTTCCCGCATTTTGCCGAAAAACTGGCGACTCCACGATTGTTTTAAAATCTTACGCCGTATCGACGATCAGGGTATTACAGCGGGCCGCCTCGGGCGCTGTGCCGGGGGATGCCGTCGTCGTCGCTGCAGGCTTCCTCCGGATCGGGCCGCGCCACCGCGCGCGCCGCGTTGGGTTGCGCCGCCGGGCCAGCCGTGCCGGTCGCGCGCCACCACGTCGGGCCACGTGCCGCGCCGCGCCGGCGTGCCACCGCGCCTGCCGGCCTTGTCCTCGCGCCGACCTCGGGCGTCTTGGGCGCCGCTCCGCCTCCGCCAAGCTGCGCGCCGTGCCGACCGCCGTGCTAGGCCGTATGCCACGCCGGGCCGCGCCATGAGGACACGCCGCGCCGTACGCCGTGCCGCGCCATGAGGACACGCCGCGCCGTACGCCGTGCCGCGCCGGGCCGTGCGCCGTGCCACGTGCCGGCCGCGCGACGTGCTGGGTGCCGGCCACGCGCCGTGCCGGCCGCCGTGCACGGGCGCCGCTGCCACGTCGGGCCGGGCCGGCCATGCGCCGGGTGCCGCCGACCGTGGGCGCCGCCGCGTGCGCTGGCTGCGGCTTCGGGCCGAACCTTCTCGGGCGACGCGCGCGTGCACAGGAGCCAAGGCGGATGCAGGCGCATGCGGGTGAGACCATGCAGGGCTTCAAGCAGCGCGCAAGAGGGAGGTGGACCGCAAGAACATCCAGATGTTCGTTGTTTCTCACATAGTATATTACCTTGTCTTTCTTCTGTCGTGTGTGAATGTAGTGTGCTGATAACGTATTGCATGAGAGGTTGGACAACAAGTGATTGAGAGAAATGATGCTTTCATTTATCCAATTGAATCTGTACATGATTATTTATACATGATGAAAAGGTGGCATAAAAGGTGTCTATTTGTAAAGGCATCTATACATTGGGCACTGTTACTTTTGACAGTAACTGTTTTCTAACAGTTTCTACTTCTGTTGCACACCTAGTTGTCATTTTCCAACTATATCCCTCTTGAACAAAATTCGACCGTGGCAGACAAGCCTAAACCATGGGTATAGAGGCGCAATCGGGTTGGATTTGGACGGATATTGTCGTACCATATCATAACCCCCATATTTTTTTCTTAGATTTGGTATCGAATACGGTCAACTCAAATACGAATACGAATTCAGAATATGCGGATTTTCGAAAATGATAAGATTGGGGCGGATACTTGATGGATTCGAATCAGACAACGGATAATATAGACGGATATCATACGCATACAAAATGATACATTCAACATAAGTTTTCAGTAGAATACAAATTCAACATAATCTTGTCCATTTGGATTTGTAAACTCTTTCTACCCATGCTTTCCCCCCCCCCCCCCCCCACAATCTTTTCAGTGCACTAAACCATAAGCAAAGAGCCTGTCAGACCCCAGATTGTTCAATCCGGAATCCACTGTGTTTTACTGCACTAATCCCTGGATCAGTAGTTAGTGCACACAGATTACAGTTCTGATTATCAAAGTTCATATCATGCGGAAGCGTAAATATAATAATAAACTTACTCATGGGCCGATTAGGCCGAAATCATTAACTTGCAGCAGCGGAAGAACGAAGCACACATGTGGGACCTTCAGGACATGCCCACAGGCAGCCAACTGGAGGTTTGCGACCTAGCCCTTGACATCTTCATCTTCTCGGCCAGCTTGTCCAATCTTGTTGCTGAGGCGAGGTGATTTTATTCCTGATTCTGAATTTTGTCGCAAAAGCGAGCGTGAGCACTCCGACCCCGTGCTCCGCGAGCCAATACACAGAATGCAAATAAATAGTATGCATGGCTTTAACAAAGGAGAGGTTCAGGTTATTTTATTTTTGCGTAGAGTGCTTTTGAATACAATTACTTAAAAATCCCTAAGACCTAGCAACTCGAACCAAATCATAATGTGTGAATAGAATGCAATATCTTTGATAGTGATACAGATTTTTCGTTCACCATATATGGCATCTGCACCATATGCTTATTTTTCAGCATACGCTTAACTTACCACTGGGGCGACACCCAGGACAACTCAAATCAGGGCTTTCCACTGCCCTCCACTTTTCCATTCCCATTTTCCAAACATTTTTAAATAGAACTATATCTGGTTAAGTTCCCATGTCCGCCCATGACCGTAGGCACGGCTATTCGAATAGTTTTGACTCTGCAGAGTTTGTACACTTTCACCACAAGAGACAATCAACTCATTACCCCACACGATTCCTTAGAAGTGTGGTTGAGCAGACCATCACAGTGACTTTTCAAAATATCTAATCCTCTCTCCCATCTCACATTATGGGTAACCGCCCATTTGCGATGGGTCCCATCTGTACGCGGGATGTTTTTCCCCAGACACTAATGCAGCTCGGGCTCCTACTTCCCGCAACGTTAGGAAAGCGGGACAACTTCACCCTCCACTGGTGTCCCTTCAGGCCCCCTTGCCATAGCATAACCCCATCAATCCACTACCAGTGAGATGAGTCCGGGATTTCGATAAGTTTACTTAGCCAAATTGTATTTTACAGACTTGTGGTTGTACTGTTTTACACGGGTTGGCATGACAAGATTCAGTCCTTAGTGGTATATGGGCGGTTCTACCACAAACCACACTCTCGTGCACCACTGCACCATACCCCCAAACCATCCGCCCAGATAAATAAGCAATTCGAGGTTTTTGGGAATATAAAATAACCATATCCAACATACACCAGTCATTACCACCATGACTGCCCAACCAATTTTTCTCAGGATTAAAAGTGATGCTTGGGCGCTCTCGCGCCCATGAGTACCTAAGCAAAACTAAGCATGACATATAATTAGGGACTTATTTTCAAAAGTTACCATTATAATTTTGCTAGGGCGACAAGGTTCACATATTCAAGTATTCCAAAGAAGGTGTAATATTAATCAAGCAAACAATGGGCATATAACTAAAGTCTTAAATTAAACCTGTATTTGCATATAGAATAACAGCATGCAATTTGATAATTCAAACCAAAATAATTTGCAAAAATGTAGGTTCAACATGATCAAAGTATTGACTCGCCTGTCGCGGTTTACCGCGATCTTGAGCTCACACAATGCTTTCTCTTGAGCTTCCGGTCTTTATCTTCACTTCGAGCTTGATCTCGCTTGATCCACTGGATCTTCACGACTCCCAATTTCTAATTACGCGACAATCGACTGAATCCTAATAAAAGCAAATAACTCAAAGGATCCAAATAAATCCGAATAAACTCAATTTTTGTATTATTACGAGTTAATGGGTGATTCGGGTGATTTGAGACAGGGTCGGTGGAAGGATATAATGGTTCGATCTTTCTATTGATCACCTCTTTTATTATTTTCGTATTTATCAAGGAAGTTCCATGAGTTAGGTTAGACTTATGTATCGAAGTGCGAGTCTGGCTGGGTAGGTATTCCTTGTAACTTAGGTTATGGTAAAGGCAAACTGGACTGATGGATGAGATCTGTACTTATTCTATAAATCTTTTAGTCGAAAGTATTATAACACTTGGATATCTTTATTAGGTTTTAGAATAATCTCTGATATAGGCCTTTACTTACTAATTAGATTAAGATAAATAGCAAAGGCTCAATATTTATTCATATATGATAGTTGATTAAAATTTAAATCTCTAATAATCCCATTATCATATTTTATGTATCTTCATTCATGGCTAGGCTAAATTTAAGCTGAATTAGGATCCAGTCATATGGGTCCAAACTTGTTATATATGCAATTATGCTCAATACTATTATGTACTAAAGCTAGTGTTAAGATTTAATTAATGGCACTAGTATTAGCTTGCTCATACTCTAGCTGCTATTAGGCTTAGCTTCACTTCTAATTCTAGTTTAAACTCAGCTATCGGGGCAGAGCTTGGGATACAGTATTTTATGCGACCCTAATTACCCGCGTTATTGTTTAAATGTTTATTTTAGAGTATTTACATGCCTGTGAGATTATTTTTGATACTTGATGACTTAGGGCTATTATATTTTAGCACATGTATATTATTATGTCCTTTCAATTTGAGTGCTCTCTAAAGTGCTACTGCTACTGATATTTTATCCCTTTATAACTCGAACCTGCCAGGCATGATGGTAATTGTCATTGGTATTAAATTAAAGCCACTATTTAAGATTGCATGGGCGGCAATATGCTACTGATAGGGTTTATATTCTAATATTTGTTATTTTCTTTAATTAAAATTTGCTTACCTAGCAAGGTTATATCTCAACCCTTGCTAATTAGTAAAACCTACCATTAGTATTTATTCAGTGGTTGCATTTTAAATATTGGGCATATATGTATATATTATAATTAAGATATCTTTACTAATTTGGGTAATTAACCAAAAGCCACTCTTTCTTTATTAATTCCTTGAATTAATCATTAGATTTTAATTATAATTAAAGGTTGTCCTTAGTTTGGAGCCCTGGTTTCATGTCTAGATATAATTTCTAAACCTTGAGCTTTATTTGGAATTTCCTTTCAATTATGATTTTTACTTAATTTGAATACCTAACCGAAGAAATGTGTCTTTACTAATGCCTTTATTCAGTATTTAGACTATGAGTTAATCATTCAAATAGTATTGCTTATTCACATATATCAACCATTCCACATTTAAATATTAAGCAATATGGTTTTATGGCCTAATTAAATGTATTAGCCTTTCTATGTTATTCCTAGTTATGCCTAGTATCACTGACACCCTATTACATATTAGCGAGACTATTTTGGTGTATTTTCCTATATATTTTGTAAACCTTCTAATTTAGATGGACACTCTATCCGGATGCTGTTAATATTTGGTTTAATGCGTATATAAATTTTGGTGACCCCAAATTAATAATCCAGCTCCCTTGATTTATTTCCTACATATCTCTTTAATTATATTTGAGAATTTCTAATCTCAAGCAAGAAAGTTAAATCTTAGTTGGCATTTATTTAGGATTACACCTTAATTATTTAATCCATTTCCTTAATCTTAATCTTGAGGGTATTTTTAGTTGAACTCTTTATTAAACTTTGGACATGTAACCAATTCCATCTTTTTTTTCATTATGAATTTATAAATGATTTCTTATTCTTATTTCCCATTCACCATGTGTCTTTACATACCATTGAATCAACTTAAATTTTCAACTTCATTTCATAATATTTTTAGTTTAATCTCACCATTAAATTTTATGCCCATTTTTATTTACATCTCATACTCTACAATTGCTGCTAGAAATAAATGGAGAAGATGCAAGTGACATACCATAGCTAGATGCTAAAGTTTGGTGGGGCCCATATGTCATAACAGAGATAGAGAGGAGACTACCTTCGGCTGAGTTGACAGAGAGGGAGCAGAAGCTGATGAAGCAGGGGAGGCGCTCGGCGGTGGACTCGCCGGCGCGGCCGTCGGCCAGGGGGCGGCGGACGCGGCAAAACGGGTTGTCCGCGGTCAGGGGAAGCTGGTGGAAGCGTCGGCGGAGCCTGGGGAGCTTCGGAGCGGGCCGGCGGCGAGCGGCGGCGGTGAGGTAGAAAAGGGGCGGCGGCGCAATGGTGGAGGGGAGGAGGAACCGACCGGCGTAAGGGCAGTAGAGGGGCGTGGGGGTGCTTACCATACTGTTCTTTGGGCAAGAAAGGGCCGGAGACGGGCTGGCACCGTGAGCTCGCGGCGGCGCAGAGGGGTCTCGCGATGGCGGCGAGCTGCGGCGAGGGAAAAGCCGGGGCGGAGGTTGGCGAAGATGCAGGGTCCCGTGGTGATGCTCCACATGCCAGGAATCGAGCTGGTGCCGACCGAAGAGGAGACGGCAGGAGAAATGGCGGCGGCGGCCAGGATTAGGGAAGATGGTCGTGCTGCGAGCTCGGTGAATGGGAGTTCGATTACTCGCTGGAGGAGGGAGGATGCTTCTCGGGGCGCGCCATGACGTGGTCGAATCGGCTGCGGTGTCACCGGAGCGGCCGGGGCGGGGTGAGGGCACGACGGTGGGTGCAGGCGCGGGTGCTATGCGGGAGAAAGACCGGGGAGGCAGGGCTTCTTATGGTCTCGGGGGACGCTGCGGAGACGGTGGGCGCACCTGAGAAACCGGGGGCGACGGCGGGGAAACCGTGGGCGGTGCGGTTGCATGGCTGCCACGCGGAGGAAGAATGCTGGCGCGGCAGAGGAAAGAAGAAAGGGAGAAGAAGGCGCAAGCGCGGAGGAGAGAGGGGCGTGCGGGCGAGGGCGGGTCCGCTGGCCAGGGAAACAATTGGGAAGGAGATTGAGCTGGGCTGGGCCGTTCGGCCGGCCGAATCCATTTTCTTTTATTTACCCATTTATTTATTGCATTATTTGTGTGTGCACATATAAATGTATATATATATATATATATATAAATGTATATATATATATATATTCATATTTTATTCATTCCCTCTTGCTCACTTAACTTTGTTATTCAAGTATTATTATTTTTTTCTTGGCATTAAATTTTGTAGGTGCAAAATATGAGTATGTCTATTCATATATATATATATATATATATATATATATATATATATATATATATATATATATATATATATATATATATATATATATATATATATATCCATATATGTTGGTATTTTATTTACTTGTTACTATTGTTATTTATGCCATTATTTCTCAAGGATGACATTTTATATTTAAGTCAATTTTCTCTCTTTCTTTTCTGGATCATCTTTTCAGATTCTTATTTTAAATTTTAATTCTCTATTGTTTAAACATGTTTGTTTTCTTCTTGTTCCTTTTAACCTTCGAAACCTTCACCAAATTTTTCAGAAAATCCCATAAACTCCAAATTCAAATGAAATACATTGCAATAATAATTCAAAAGCTTTAAATTTTTAAATTCAAAATTTCAGGGTGTTACAGAGCCCCCCTCACAAAAAGCATAAGTGAGCTGACAAAATCAGTACACCGAAGTGCAGAAACAAGCAGCCTTAAAATGCTCGCTCATTTTGTCAAACACATGTGGTGTCTGTGCTACATAGTACATATGTCTACTAGTGCTCCTCCTTGCCACGTCCCAATGCAATGGTTCTGCCACGTCCCTCGCGACCAATGAGCGGCCGCCGCTTCCTACCACCAACGGCCGTTCCCGCCGCTAGAGTGGATCAAGCCATACACTGACCTCTCAGACCTAGCCCATACGCCTCCGCCTCAGCCGTCCCGCCCACCCTGTCACCGTGGCTCCCCTACATCATTTCCCTCGTGCTCCGCTCCCCTCCCTCCATGCTCTCGCCATCGACCTCCGCGCCTTCTGCAAGACCTTCCTCCTCCGTCTCTCCCCCACCTTCGTTGTCGCCGTGCTCCACTCCCCAGAGCTCCGGTCCCACCCGCTCCCATCGCTCTAGTTATTTCGCTCCCTCCCCAACGACACCGACCTCCTCTCCCACCCGTAACACCTCCTCAACTGCTACGTCTCCCTCCTGCACTCCTTCGCCAAATCCAGAGAAGCCACCCTTGATGATGTCGGCCAAACGCGGCAGCTTGTCTTCAAACTACGCTCACACAAGAACACTGTGTTTGAGCACCTCATGCCGCCGTCTTCAATCGAGTCCAGATATAGTAGACGGATATCCGTCCGGTAACTATCCGACTATCCGGCTACCGAAGTAATTCAGTCGGATAATAGCTGTCTAGATTCTATTACCGAATCCGACACACAATATTCTATACCGTTACCGAATCTAATCGGATATTTCATTTTCTTCCGGATTCTATACCAATCGAATTCGGTACCGGGTCGATCGGGATTAAGCTAACCCATTTGTACCCCTACATGGATATGTTAATCTATGGGAGAAATTAACTGGCCAAATTCACATTTAAATCATCATGTGAATATTTCGACCAGCATCTTGACACCCTCAGAATATGCTTTTCTTTTAATTAATTCCAAGCGCCCATTGTTTTGGGCTTTTGGCTCGATTGGCGGAGCTCGCGGCACCCACGTGGCCACGTGGCCTTTTTTTTTTTGAAAAGGGTGGCCACGTGGCCTTGCCCAATGGGAGACGAGAACTTGGGTGTGTGTTCTTTAGCGCTCGGAATCATTAACTTGTGATCAGCACAGCAGATAGAAAAATTGGGAGGTTTGGAATTTGGTGAGCAAGGAGATGCTTATTGCTTTCGCCAAAATAAAATCGTTATGCAAAAAAATGCCTTACAATAACTTATGTAAAAAAAATGGTTTGCATGTTCCTTTAGTTTACACTGTAGAAATTTTTCTTGATTATAAGGATCTTTGTCTCGGAACAGACAACGTTTCAGAGTGCGGGCAAGCAGACTTTTTAAATTACTCAGATTGGTTATATATATGAAAATATTACTGTTCTTTTTTACTTGACATCTAAAGTTTGACTGCTAATAAGTTTAAAACTATATAAATTAGCTATATAAAATTATATTATTAAATTTATCATTAAAACACTTTCAGAATGTAATAATTTTATTAGTACATCTTAATATAAAGTTATAGAAAAGTAACGGTCAAAATCGCATCTCAGAGATAGTAAAAAGTCAAAAACGTTGAGTAAAAAAGAACAGAGGAAGTGTTTCTTTAGAAATATATGAAAACAGTATTGGTAGATTTGTTATCAAAATTTCTTTCTAGTTTTTATGTTTTTTATATTTTGCATTAACATAGTACTATAGAAAATTAATAGCCAAAGTGTATACTACCGAAGACTGTCATTATCTAATTAAAACCATATCTTTCATATAGAGTAAAGCCATTTTATTTTGAAGCTATAAGATAGGCACTAGCAACTTTTAAGTACTCCCTCCATTCAATGGTATAAGTCCATTTTATTTGAAAGCATTGTCCTACAATATAAATCTATTAATGGAATCAAAGTGTAGATATTACCTCCACTTTAATATTGAAAAGGTAGATGAGTAGTTATAGTATATCATTTAATAATAGGGTATGTATGGTCTAATAACATTAACTTTCTCTTAAATTTAGTGTTTCCTTGGTAATATATGATGAATTTAGACTTATATTGCGGGACGAAGAGGGTACGTAAGGGGCATATATAACATCCTATTTTTGGGAATGATCATATGTCGGTTTAAAGTCCAAATTCGAGTTCATCTTTCAAAATATGGCTTTTCAAATTTTGTTAGATTTCAAAATTTTGCAAAAAAAATTTGAAAATCTTCTTGTGCCCCTGGCCAATTTCTTCTCCTCTCGGCCTTCGGCCCATGAGGCCTAGTCGGCCTCTCCTCCCTCTTCCTCTTCCCCTCCCCTGTTCGCCCCTGAGCCGAGCCCAGCGCGCACGTCGGCCGCACCGAGCCAGCTACGGCCTAGTGCTGCACTTCCTCTGCGTTAGCCCGACGAGCCCGTACCTGGCCTCTCCCTCTCCTCCCCTGCTGCCTAGCTCCCCTACTGCCATCCCCTCTCAACTTCTCCCGCCACCGTGCATCGCTTCCCTCCTCTCGACGCACCGTGGCCGGCCCGCCCCCGCCGTTCTCGACTAGCCATACCCTGCTCTCTCAGCGCACTGTGCCATACGCGATGACCCGGCCTTCCGGCCAGCCACTGCCTTGTTTTCTCATGCGCGTGCGTCCTTGAGCTGACCCGGCTCTCCCCTATCTCTGGTGCCAGCTTTGTTCCCCTCTCCCTTTCTCCCCCATATAGCTGCAGCAAGTCCCCCCTACGCCACTCCTATGCTCCAACAGTGCTGCCACTCCCGCCTATAAAAAAAGGCCACCCAAGTTCTCCTTGCTCTCACCACCTCCCTTCGTTCTTCCCTGCCATCTCCCGAGCTCGCCCTGACTTCGTTGTGTGATCCCTTTCGGCTGCCACCAGTGCCAGCCCTCTTCGGTGAGCTTCGTGTTGTGCCCAGCCCCTCCCTGTGATCGCTTTGTTCCACTCGTGCTCCCACGGAGCCTAATCGGCTCCTCCTTCCCTGTAGGCCACCGGTGTTCTCCATCTTCTCCAACACCGGTGCCCCTCCACCCCAGCAATCCGGTTCATCTCGGCACAATTCATCGCGCGTGTAGCACCGTCCGACCTCCCCGAGGCTTCCTCGACCATCGCCCGGCTCCCTCCACCTCGCCGGCGAGCCCGCACCGTCGCTCCTCCCATCGCCAACCCGGCTCTTATCGCCAGCTTAACTCCGGCCTCCCCGAGCCCTTCTCTCTCTCCCAGTGAGCTCTAGTAGCTCGCCCTTTAATTGGCTTCTAATCGCCTACGTCGCCACAGCGCCTTGTCCCCTGATCCCGCCGCCGCCAACAGCTCGCCGGTCGCCTTCGGCCCACGCCAACTCCCTTAGGGATGTGCACAAGGCCAAGCTATCCATTTGGCCATCGTCAGCAACCGGCACTAACCATGATTAATTAGTGAAACTAATGACAATGGTTAGTAAACGCTAATGCATGGCTGACCGGTGGGCCCGTTCTGGTTTAAATAAAACATGTCACTGACTGTGGGCCCCACAGCCATTAAAAATCTTTTAAATCCCGGTTTTTGAAAATGTTTCACTGACATATGTGCCCAAGCACTGTTTCACATGTTAGTCTCTGGGACTTTTTCATTTAAGAAATTATTTTCTTTTAATTTAAATAACCCTAGGGCCCATATATCATTCTCTAAAGCTTTCCTAAATAAATTTAATTTGAAAATTAATTTAAAATTTGTGGGCTCCACCTATCAAGAGAATTCTCTCTCATCTATTTATTTTTGGAATTTTTAAAAATAAACTTTGGAGATCCTGCTCTTCCTCGTTGTAGCTCCAAAATTAATGAAATTTCTAAATTTTTATAAAATCAAGATCTATCTATTGGTGCTAGTTTTGTTTAAATTGGAGTTAATTTGAATTTTCTTTGGTGTTTATTTGTTTTTCGCTTTTCGATGCGCTCTTCCAATTAGAGTTCGAGGACGTGAATGAGCCCTAGATTGAAGTTACGCAAGAATATCAAGACCAACCAACGTTTGATCCAGGCGAGTCAACATTTTGATCATTTTTATCCTATATTTTATAAGGAGTATATTCATTTAAATTAACAAAATTTCATGCTTAATTTCATGTGCAAATGTATGTCAATCTTAATATAGTTACATGCCTACTTGAGGATGTAATATAACAATTATGCCACCCTTGATAATTGAAATCCACAAACCTTGTCACCCTAGATTTAAATGGTAATTTTACTAGTTATAAGTCACACTTAAGTGCCATGCTAGTCTTGCTTAAGTACCTGTAACATCCCAAAATTTCGTTCTCTGAAAAATTTAATTTCAAATTAATTAATTTAAAGTATTTGAACTTTATTTGGATTTATCTAAATTTTATTTCAAAATCTAAATCAAATTTAATCCTCAACCTCTCTACTCGGCCATCACGTGATCCTCCCTGATTCAATCCATCCTCGCCCGATTTAATCTCAGCCTTCTCCCCGGTCAACGGACCCAGTCCACAAAAGCCGGTCCCACCTGTCAGTAAATAAAACCATTTTTCCTGTTGAAAAATAATTCGGCCAGAAAATCAAAATCTCTGTTGACGTCACCCTAACATCATAAATTCCTTTTTCCATAGAAAAATAATTCCTCTGAAAATCATTTCCCTTAATGATGTCATTTCAGTTCAAAAATAATTCCAAAAAAAAAAATCAGTTTATTCTTTTTCTCTCCTTTTAAACTTCCAAAATATCGTATTTCTTCATTTTAACTCCGAATGAGCCCATTCAAATTTCTAAACTCATCAAAAATTCCTATCTATCCTTTTCTCAAATTTTTGGAATTTTCGAATTTATTTGATTTAAATTAGAGCTTAGAAAGTAAAAATATTTTTAATGGTCAAAATATACTTCAATTAAATCCGAAATTATTTTATTTGGTATTTTCGGGTTCCAAGGATATCTGTGAAATTTTTCTAAATTTTTTTGGAATTTATTTTTTTTCGGAAAAACAATTATTATTTTATTATTATTTTCTCTCTCCTGTTACAGTATTCTTCTTCCCGGACGATGCCTGTTCCCGAGCGCGTACGCGAGCGCCATGGCTGAGTTCTTAAAACTTCCATAACTTTTGATTTTCTCAACGGTTTTTAGCGAAATAAATTGCAATCAATTTCTCTCATTAAGATCTTTCATTCCCCCACCGTTTCCCCTCAAATTAATGAGCCGTTTCGCGGGATTTAACCCATGTCATTCAAAGACATGGATGCTTGATCTCCCTCCTCGAGCCCCCTCAACCCCTATAAAAGGGAGCCCTGTGAGCCTCTCCTCATCCTCACTCAACCCCGAAATTCTCAAGTCCCCACTCCCTCTCTATTGGCCGCAATCGGAGTTCTTGTTTCGTTGTTCAAGCGCCGTTCTTCGGCATTTTGCGCCTCGTCCGGTGGAGCCCCGCCGCGTTTGAGCACATCCCCGGCTTCGCCTCGCCGCGTTCTACGCGGTGCTCACCTCGCCTTCGCCGGAGCATCGCCAGAGCATCATCGCCACCGTGGGCCAATTCGCGTCGTCGTTTCTCGCGTCGCCACCGGCCGTCCGTGCATGCCCGACCAAAACCAAGGTGAGCATCACGTTCCCCACGCTCTACTCTTCGTTTCGCCGCAAACCCCACATGCTAACTCCTCTCCGTTTGCCCGGAACGCCGATGTCAACCCGACGGTCGCACAATGTCTTCTCCACCGTGTTCCGCCACCATCCGATGTCCTTTGGCCGAGCCGTTTGTACCGTTGAGTTTGCCTCGACGCGTTCTACGTCGTGCTTCCATCGCCATCACCTAAATATTCCCCGAGTCCTCGTCGACCTTGTCAGGCCAGACACTAAAACTGTACCTTGCGCGTACACCCCTTTTTGGTAAGCGCTTTGATTTTTGTTCGCGTCATATTGTGTCCTAGCCTCTAAGAAATTTTTCTACCATTTTATTTAATTTTTCGTGGAGCCAATTGTCAGGAATTGAGCTTTCCGTGAAAATGGCCGTTTGTGACTCCCGACGTCGATTCGTCGCCTCCAGTAAGCCTTAGCCCATGCCATAATTTTTCTTAGACTTGCCTCACTGCGTTCTACGCCGTGCTTCCTTCCGTTTCCCCGAAAAGCCTCCACAAAATTTCGCCTCCAACACCTCGCCATGGCCGCCAATGGCATCTCGTGTCCCCGTCTATCCAGTGATGTTTTCCCCAATCCGTTCGCGTCATATCGTGCCAAACCATCCCAGGTAGCTACCTTTCAAATGGTTTTGGATTCGCTCTACCGAGCACCAAGATATCAAAATTTTCCTGTTTCTCCACTATCGTCATTCAAACGTCGATTGTATCGTCTCCGATTAATTTTCAGCTTAGCCAATAATTTTCCTAACTTCACCATGTCATGTACTATCCCACGCTCACCTTACATCTCCACGTTCCATACTCGGTACTATCTCTCTCCAACCTGCAGTTGTCGCTACTGTGCCGTCGGTGCAGTTTTTCACTCACTGCGGGTGATTGCCGCCGTTCCTCGTCGCCGTACCCATGTCACCACCTTCGCCTCATTGCCAACATTCCATTTTGCCCATTCGCCAGCCACCTTATAGCCAACCGACATTGTACTATTCAAAAATGTAATCCTCATATTTTGTTATCATTTCATGTGATGTCCAAAACTTCCAGATATTGGATCTCCCTCATACGAACTCCGAATCTGTTGATTCTTTCTCCTAAATTCATCTAAAATCATAATCTATCCGTCAATATATATTTTATAATTTTTGGATTTTAATTGGGTTTTATTTGAATTTATTTTGTTTGGTTCTTCGCGTGTAGACTACGACTAATCCGGAGAGTTCGATTTTAACGATTCGCAACATCAAGTCTCCGAGCAAGGCAAGTCTCCTTTGATCATCTTGAACCTATGATTTTGAAATGTTTTAATTATTTTAAATTATGTGCATTGCTATTTATATAAAATATTAGTTCAAATCTTAAGGGTTAGTTAAACCAACCTTGTTATATCCTCCATTGAAATTGAATGCCATGTACCTTTGTCACCCTAGAGTTTCATTTGTCTCAATAATGAGATTATTACTGAATCTTTGTGAATAGTGGAATGGTAGTATAATGCTTAGTCTCGCTATTTAATATCTTTGAAATCTTGAAAATGGGAAATTATGATTTATTGTAATACCCCTGTGTTTATGAAAATTAGTGGTAATTGGAGTTGCCACTGTTCTTTTAAAATAAACTAAAATGTGAAAATTGGTTTAGATTAGGGTGGATGGTTAGTTTGGATTGGTGCAGGAAGCACGAGATCTTGTAATGTGTATGTTCCACCCTAGTCAATTAAGGACCGACGCTTGTGTTTGTCCAGACTGAGCATTAACCGTACAACCACAAGTCTATATGGGTACGACCTAGCTGACTAACTTACGATAGTCTAGTTTAGGTGCCACCAGTGGAAAGTGGATGCCAGGGATGGACTGGTTATTCACAGTGAGGGACAGGGATTTACTGTACTCATATGGCGCAAGAGGGGGCTTCGGTTCGGGCGGTTAGCCTACCTGCGGTGAAACCTCAGCGGGTGGTATCTAGCTAGATTAGAGTAAGGTAAAGGCTTTGTGATATTTTATCTGGGTCTCATGCCAAAGGAAGCGTGTTGACTTTTAGGATAATTTATCTCTTGTGGGTAAAGTTGTACAACCTCTGCAGAGTGTAAAACTATTCGAATAGCCGTGCCCACGGTCAAGGGCGGGCAAGGAATGCATTCACATGGTAGATTTTTGGTTTTGGTTTTAAAAATCAAAGTTTTGTATTCCGAGAGTGGAGGGAACTCTCGGAAGGGTATCCTGGCAGTTGGAGCCAGAGAGGGTGGATGGAACCCGCAGTTTTAAACTTGACCAATTGTAATTGGTTGGCTAGTGTTGGTAGTTGGAACCTTCACTAGAAAGTCAATGATAGTTTCTGCTAAAACAATTACTTTATTAACTTGATGCCTTCGAAAATAATTAGTAGTAATTGAATTTTAAAATGTTGCTTTGTGCAAAAGAACCATATAGCCTTCCTTTGTCAAGCCTTGCATCTATGCATTTTTCCCAAGACTTGCGGAGTACTTTATGTACTCACATGCTGCACTCAAAAATAATAACCAGAGGAGTACGAAGCTCAAGAAGGTGATTGCGACTTCTTCGCGGGTGGATTCGACGAAGGATTCCAGGAGTTCTAGGTCGCGCTTCCCCAGTCAATTGCCTGTGGCGTATTGATGGGTCATCGCTGGATTTATCTTCTGCTTCCGCTGTGTTTTGTGTGTGTGTGAGGTCTTGAAACCTCAGTTGTAATAATGAGACCTTTCGGTCAGTACTCTTTATCATTGTAATAAAGCGTTGTTGGTTATGTAATCATTTCTGTTTGACTGTGTGCACTAGCTTTGATCTGGGACTAGTGCTGTAATACACAGAGGGTCCGGGTTCGGAAATCCGGGGTCCCGACAGAGATGGTATCAGAGCCAATTTGACTGTAGGACGTAACCTAGTTAGAATGGTCGTTAAAAGAAGAGCTTCAAAATTTATTTTATAAAATAAAAATTTAATAATGTGCTATCTTTGTCTTATCTTGTCTTTCTATCCTTACCTTCGTCATGGTATTCTTCCTTATCTATCTGCTTATTTCCTTTTTGGAATGGTAATTGTACTCTCTTCCCTTTGTAATTTCTATAGACGGCTCAGTGAAGTTGCGTATGAGAAGCAATTGGAGAAGCGCGTCATCATGAAGAAGCGAGGACTATTTCTTTAGTTGTAGTACCCAAGTAAAGTCGTACGATTTTAGAACGCTTATATATATTATTTACTTGTGTGTTAGGTGGACTGTACGAAGTCTTTGTATACTTGTAGTGCAGCCATTCAAAAAAAAACTATTTTGATTTCAAGCTAAGCTTCTCCTAGTTGTTCTCTCTTGTGTGTTTGTTTGGGATGTTGTTTAGTCGTTCCCCTGATCTCTTACCTGTTCTAGTTCCCTCTTATCTTTTGCTAATCCCAGTTACCACAATAGTGCAAGCTCCAATTCTTTCACCGAAGTCCAAGTTTGGAGAATCCTTGGAGACCTAGAGTATATGGAAGACAACAAATTTATGGAAAGTACTCTTGTCGGGAAAGCTGTCATAATCAGTGCATGTCAAGATAGATAATTTGGAGAATTGTTGCTAGAGTGATATATCTTGGATTTATAATTGACAAGATTGAATAATATTCGAGTGAATTGCGAAAAACAAAGGTATATTTGTAGATACCAATTGATTATGAATAAATGTGAAGAAAGTAATACTTGTGGATTAAATAGATCATGGAGAATGAGTATAGTAGTAAACTTGGTGGAACTAATTAGATCATGGCAAGTGTCTAAATTTGATACCTTGGATTTATTATCTAGGATTGAAAGGAGCAATTGGATGCAAAACAAGATTTTTGTTGTGAAGGGATTATTTGTGATTATTGGAGGATTGGTATTAAGAGATTGATCAAGTAAAGGGAGCGATTAAAAGATTAAGAAGTTGAATTATCATAAACAATTCATGATATCAATTTTTGGTGATTTGGTTGAATCATGAAGAGTAGATGAAGTTTGTGGAGTTAATTGATTATTAGAGTTTGGTGGACCTATTAATAAGTGGATACTAGTGGAATTGTAAAAGATAATACACTTAGATATCTTGGTGGATTAATTTTATCATTGCAAAGTAGACTTTGATATGTCAATTTGAATTGGTGGATTTAATAGATCATTGTTAGATAATTGGATTTTAACTAATGGGATTAACTAGGTCGTTTAAGGCTGTTCAAATGGATAACTTGGAGGATTTAAATTAATTATGGGAGATAGATTATCCAATAAGAATTAATTAAGAGATTGTCTGATAATAATTAATTGAAAGATTGTCCGATAAGAAGTAATTGAGAGATTGCCCGATAAGGATTAATTGAGTTCATTCAAATTTGGTGGAACCAAAATGATGAATATCAAGAGATTGATGTTGGTGGATTAATAAATATTAAATTATGGCTTAGATGACATTAAACTTGATTGATGATTACTAAAAGGTTGGATTAATCTTATATTATTTGATCAGAGTTATGGATCTGTTGAATTAGATAATAATCATAAAGCAATTGGTGGAAATCACAAATTACAATGTTATTGGATTCTTGTTAGAAAAATTATATGGTTGGTCGTCGAGTCAAATTAGAGCAGAGAATAAAAGTTTATGGGATTATTTGTTGAAATAAATGCGAATCAATAAGGTGCATTTGTGGTATATGATTTTGGAATCAAGAATTTTTGAAGAGTTAAAATAATTATGTCTTTCTCGGATGAACACGTGCGGAAGTTAAGCCCTTTTTGGTGGAATTCTGAATTAAGCGATATGATAAGGGCAATTGAAGTTAACCTAGAGCTTGCAGGCGACTAAAGATGTACCAATCCAATTTGTTGTTCTCTTCCATATTTCTCAGTTAAAGGAATCCTTCAGAGCATCGAACAACAAGATAAAATCATGAAGGAAGCTGAACGCTGCGCAAGAAGCATGACCATAAAGATCCACCAAGTGCAGTAGAGCAGCCATTCGAAGTCAAGCAAATTGGGAGCGTGAAGCGGACCTAAGAGCCGAGTTTTCCTCTCTTTTCTTTTTCCTAGTCCGTCCGAATCTCGGGGACGAGATTCTTTCTAAGGGGGGTAGGTTTGTAACATCCCAAAATTTCGTTCTCTGAAAAATTTAATTTCAAATTAATTAATTTAAAGTATTTGAACTTTATTTGGATTTATCTAAATTTTATTTCAAAATCTAAATCAAATTTAATCCTCAACCTCTCTACTCGGCCATCACGTGATCCTCCCTGATTCAATCCATCCTCGCCCGATTTAATCTCAGCCTTCTCCCCGGTCAACGGACCCAGTCCACAAAAGCCGGTCCCACCTGTCAGTAAATAAAACCATTTTTCCTGTTGAAAAATAATTCGGCCAGAAAATCAAAATCTCTGTTGACGTCACCCTAACATCATAAATTCCTTTTTCCATAGAAAAATAATTCCTCTGAAAATCATTTCCCTTAATGATGTCATTTCAGTTCAAAAATAATTCCAAAAAAAAAAATCAGTTTATTCTTTTTCTCTCCTTTTAAACTTCCAAAATATCGTATTTCTTCATTTTAACTCCGAATGAGCCCATTCAAATTTCTAAACTCATCAAAAATTCCTATCTATCCTTTTCTCAAATTTTTGGAATTTTCGAATTTATTTGATTTAAATTAGAGCTTAGAAAGTAAAAATATTTTTAATGGTCAAAATATACTTCAATTAAATCCGAAATTATTTTATTTGGTATTTTCGGGTTCCAAGGATATCTGTGAAATTTTTCTAAATTTTTTTGGAATTTATTTTTTTTCGGAAAAACAATTATTATTTTATTATTATTTTCTCTCTCCTGTTACAGTATTCTTCTTCCCGGACGATGCCTGTTCCCGAGCGCGTACGCGAGCGCCATGGCTGAGTTCTTAAAACTTCCATAACTTTTGATTTTCTCAACGGTTTTTAGCGAAATAAATTGCAATCAATTTCTCTCATTAAGATCTTTCATTCCCCCACCGTTTCCCCTCAAATTAATGAGCCGTTTCGCGGGATTTAACCCATGTCATTCAAAGACATGGATGCTTGATCTCCCTCCTCGAGCCCCCTCAACCCCTATAAAAGGGAGCCCTGTGAGCCTCTCCTCATCCTCACTCAACCCCGAAATTCTCAAGTCCCCACTCCCTCTCTATTGGCCGCAATCGGAGTTCTTGTTTCGTTGTTCAAGCGCCGTTCTTCGGCATTTTGCGCCTCGTCCGGTGGAGCCCCGCCGCGTTTGAGCACATCCCCGGCTTCGCCTCGCCGCGTTCTACGCGGTGCTCACCTCGCCTTCGCCGGAGCATCGCCAGAGCATCATCGCCACCGTGGGCCAATTCGCGTCGTCGTTTCTCGCGTCGCCACCGGCCGTCCGTGCATGCCCGACCAAAACCAAGGTGAGCATCACGTTCCCCACGCTCTACTCTTCGTTTCGCCGCAAACCCCACATGCTAACTCCTCTCCGTTTGCCCGGAACGCCGATGTCAACCCGACGGTCGCACAATGTCTTCTCCACCGTGTTCCGCCACCATCCGATGTCCTTTGGCCGAGCCGTTTGTACCGTTGAGTTTGCCTCGACGCGTTCTACGTCGTGCTTCCATCGCCATCACCTAAATATTCCCCGAGTCCTCGTCGACCTTGTCAGGCCAGACACTAAAACTGTACCTTGCGCGTACACCCCTTTTTGGTAAGCGCTTTGATTTTTGTTCGCGTCATATTGTGTCCTAGCCTCTAAGAAATTTTTCTACCATTTTATTTAATTTTTCGTGGAGCCAATTGTCAGGAATTGAGCTTTCCGTGAAAATGGCCGTTTGTGACTCCCGACGTCGATTCGTCGCCTCCAGTAAGCCTTAGCCCATGCCATAATTTTTCTTAGACTTGCCTCACTGCGTTCTACGCCGTGCTTCCTTCCGTTTCCCCGAAAAGCCTCCACAAAATTTCGCCTCCAACACCTCGCCATGGCCGCCAATGGCATCTCGTGTCCCCGTCTATCCAGTGATGTTTTCCCCAATCCGTTCGCGTCATATCGTGCCAAACCATCCCAGGTAGCTACCTTTCAAATGGTTTTGGATTCGCTCTACCGAGCACCAAGATATCAAAATTTTCCTGTTTCTCCACTATCGTCATTCAAACGTCGATTGTATCGTCTCCGATTAATTTTCAGCTTAGCCAATAATTTTCCTAACTTCACCATGTCATGTACTATCCCACGCTCACCTTACATCTCCACGTTCCATACTCGGTACTATCTCTCTCCAACCTGCAGTTGTCGCTACTGTGCCGTCGGTGCAGTTTTTCACTCACTGCGGGTGATTGCCGCCGTTCCTCGTCGCCGTACCCATGTCACCACCTTCGCCTCATTGCCAACATTCCATTTTGCCCATTCGCCAGCCACCTTATAGCCAACCGACATTGTACTATTCAAAAATGTAATCCTCATATTTTGTTATCATTTCATGTGATGTCCAAAACTTCCAGATATTGGATCTCCCTCATACGAACTCCGAATCTGTTGATTCTTTCTCCTAAATTCATCTAAAATCATAATCTATCCGTCAATATATATTTTATAATTTTTGGATTTTAATTGGGTTTTATTTGAATTTATTTTGTTTGGTTCTTCGCGTGTAGACTACGACTAATCCGGAGAGTTCGATTTTAACGATTCGCAACATCAAGTCTCCGAGCAAGGCAAGTCTCCTTTGATCATCTTGAACCTATGATTTTGAAATGTTTTAATTATTTTAAATTATGTGCATTGCTATTTATATAAAATATTAGTTCAAATCTTAAGGGTTAGTTAAACCAACCTTGTTATATCCTCCATTGAAATTGAATGCCATGTACCTTTGTCACCCTAGAGTTTCATTTGTCTCAATAATGAGATTATTACTGAATCTTTGTGAATAGTGGAATGGTAGTATAATGCTTAGTCTCGCTATTTAATATCTTTGAAATCTTGAAAATGGGAAATTATGATTTATTGTAATACCCCTGTGTTTATGAAAATTAGTGGTAATTGGAGTTGCCACTGTTCTTTTAAAATAAACTAAAATGTGAAAATTGGTTTAGATTAGGGTGGATGGTTAGTTTGGATTGGTGCAGGAAGCACGAGATCTTGTAATGTGTATGTTCCACCCTAGTCAATTAAGGACCGACGCTTGTGTTTGTCCAGACTGAGCATTAACCGTACAACCACAAGTCTATATGGGTACGACCTAGCTGACTAACTTACGATAGTCTAGTTTAGGTGCCACCAGTGGAAAGTGGATGCCAGGGATGGACTGGTTATTCACAGTGAGGGACAGGGATTTACTGTACTCATATGGCGCAAGAGGGGGCTTCGGTTCGGGCGGTTAGCCTACCTGCGGTGAAACCTCAGCGGGTGGTATCTAGCTAGATTAGAGTAAGGTAAAGGCTTTGTGATATTTTATCTGGGTCTCATGCCAAAGGAAGCGTGTTGACTTTTAGGATAATTTATCTCTTGTGGGTAAAGTTGTACAACCTCTGCAGAGTGTAAAACTATTCGAATAGCCGTGCCCACGGTCAAGGGCGGGCAAGGAATGCATTCACATGGTAGATTTTTGGTTTTGGTTTTAAAAATCAAAGTTTTGTATTCCGAGAGTGGAGGGAACTCTCGGAAGGGTATCCTGGCAGTTGGAGCCAGAGAGGGTGGATGGAACCCGCAGTTTTAAACTTGACCAATTGTAATTGGTTGGCTAGTGTTGGTAGTTGGAACCTTCACTAGAAAGTCAATGATAGTTTCTGCTAAAACAATTACTTTATTAACTTGATGCCTTCGAAAATAATTAGTAGTAATTGAATTTTAAAATGTTGCTTTGTGCAAAAGAACCATATAGCCTTCCTTTGTCAAGCCTTGCATCTATGCATTTTTCCCAAGACTTGCGGAGTACTTTATGTACTCACATGCTGCACTCAAAAATAATAACCAGAGGAGTACGAAGCTCAAGAAGGTGATTGCGACTTCTTCGCGGGTGGATTCGACGAAGGATTCCAGGAGTTCTAGGTCGCGCTTCCCCAGTCAATTGCCTGTGGCGTATTGATGGGTCATCGCTGGATTTATCTTCTGCTTCCGCTGTGTTTTGTGTGTGTGTGAGGTCTTGAAACCTCAGTTGTAATAATGAGACCTTTCGGTCAGTACTCTTTATCATTGTAATAAAGCGTTGTTGGTTATGTAATCATTTCTGTTTGACTGTGTGCACTAGCTTTGATCTGGGACTAGTGCTGTAATACACAGAGGGTCCGGGTTCGGAAATCCGGGGTCCCGACAGTACCGGGCATTAATTTGCCCTAATCATCATTCTTTAAACATGGTAAACTGTTTTGGAACAGTCATGGGAAGTAAGTGGCTGATAATTTAAGACAACTTAGCTTATGCTTTTTAAACCCCTAAAAACCTGCTATACCTATCTAGGCGGATGGTAAGAGGTGTTGGTGCTAATCGATGTCCAAGAGAATTTATGGTTTGTGGTATGTACTGCTCAGATAAATTAAGAACTTAATCCTGTGATGACCTCCTCTTGTAAAATAGTACAAGCACAAGTCTACAAAGTGCAACTAGGCTAAGTAGGGTTACTAGACCTTAGAGTCATTTCACCGGTGGGGGATTGGAGTAATGCATGTGTGGACAATAGTCCAACATAAATGGGACACCGTCGGAGGTGATGTGTACCTGCTGCACCAGACCTATGGAGACGTCGTGGTCCAATTGACCTAGTGATTGAGGTATGACTTCCCGTGCAACTTATGAGACCTACTTCATGTGCAACAAACTCATATGGATCAACTACAATGGAGCGAGGTAACTATGAAAAGTTGTATGACGGTCCCTCGATCTATATGACCAAGGAATCATGTAGGGCTATCCGGTCAATTGTCTCTTGTGGGTAAAGTGTACAGTCTCTGCAGAGTATAAATTGTTCGAACAACCGTGCCCACGGTCAAGGACGGGCATGAAAATCTCCTCGAGTTAGTTCTATTTCAAAAACCTTCGTGGGTGGGATGGAAACTTATCGTGCAAATGTAACCTCGACTTTGGCTTTTTCCTGAAGGGACGTACTCTAATATTGATAATAAGGTGGATATACCCTAATGATCAAAACTTAGCATAGGTGGATGGAACCATATAACAGGTGGATAGAATCTACACAATATAAATATTGCACAATTTCAATCTCTCTATTAAAGCATATTTTGTTAAAATGATAAGTCATAGGAACTTTAATTATGGTATTTGTAATTGTCTCTTTAAGCAAATAAAAGAACCCGAGCCATCCTTGTTGAAGCCTTACAAGTATAATTGCATGCATTCTGTGTGTTTGCTCGCAGAGCATTATTGTATGTGGTTACCCTCGCTCTGAACCCCCTTCAGAGTCTGTGAACTAGAATTAGTATGCTTTCTTTGAGGACCAATGAGATGAAGATGGTGAAGACGATGTAGATTAGAGTAGGCCTGAGTAGTCTAGCCTCTCATTACAGTCTAGCCAACCAAGTTGACATATGGATGGCTCCAATACTAGCCAGGTTCTTGACTAATATCGGTCGCACTTGAGTCTTCCCAGTTGCTTGCCTGTGGCGAGATGTGCCTCCTCCTTTGTTTGCACTATCGCTTTCTCATTTATGTAATGAATTCATTTGGCCTAATGGCCCTGTTGTAAACATGACTCGATGTGGCCTATTTAAACTTCGATATATTCTAATATTAATGTGTGCTATGGTTTGCAGCGTGTATTAAATGAATTAATAATGTATCTGTGAGTACTATCTACTAATCCAAGAAATAGTACAATGATTTTACGGAGAATTTTAGATTTATTAAATCCGGATCCAACAGCATAGCTCTTCAGTGGCGGAGAGAGGGGGGCTGGGGGGCCTGGCACCCCCCCCCCCAACCTTCTACTAATCCTTCATTATGTAGTTAATTACATGTTTAATTAGTGGTTTGGCCCCTCTCAATTTAGCCCAAATGTAAAGTATGTTTAAAGCTCAGTCATATGCAGCCTGCAGCCCAATTAGACCTAGTAGTTGAGGACTGACGCTTCATATTTGAGCGTTTGGCTCTTTGCCGGCTTGCCACACGCTCTGTCTGTTCGTCTTCTTGTCGCACGCTCTGTCTATTCGTCTCCATAAAGGTTGGCCTGACCCTCTTCCGGCGCACCGAGAAGGCCAGAAGGGCGCGTGTGAGTCCTCACTTCGATCCCCTTCCGTTCCCAATACTGTGGGATTCGGTCACTACTTACTACTATCTGAATCAATTAGTACAAGAGTACAATTCGTGCGAAATTGGAATTCCCAGGATTCGAGTGTGTTTCTGCTATGAATGTGATTTGCAGTGTGCTTGGATGGGAGCGCGCCATCTGCAGAGAGGGTCTGGGAGTGAATCTCAGAGCTGGTTCATAGTTTCCCTTTACAATTTTAGATGATATGAAGAAGAGAAAGACAATTCATAGTTTTTTTCAACTTGATGTATGCAACCATCTAGACCTAAGTGCATTACCATCACTTGCTGATCTAACAAGTGGACTAGTTAAGACTGGTAAAGATTCATCTTATCCTATGGTGGACAGGTTGTTAAGATTAGTCTTAACTCTTCCGGTTTCAACTGCAACCACCGAGAGATGTTTTTCAGCTATGAAACTTGCGAAGACGCGACTTCGAAGTACAATGGGAGATGGATTTCTATGAGATTATTTGGTAATTTATATTGAAAAGGAATTGGCCGTCAAGATTAGTCATGATGATATTATTAAGGCGTATAATCTTGCTGGTAGTCGTAGAGCTAAGTTTAAGTTAATAGAGATGTAATTTTCTTTGCATGTAATTTGCGAAACATATTACTCTGATATGTGACTATTGGATCGGTAAATCCAGCATGGTTTATTGGTTCTACTTTACTTGTTGTCTATATTATCCTCCCTATATCCAATTCCTGGCTTCGCCCCTTAGCTCTTTTTTTAGTACAAAGAAACTAACTACTCTTAGACTCTTAGTTTGTTTTACTGAAATGCCTTGGTGAATCATGACTGGTCCACGACACATGTTAAATCTCGATCTGCTCATTGGTTGGTCGGAGCAGACCCACGAGTCCTCCAACATAATTTCGCAAAGATTAGTTGGGAACGGTGAATTCACGTGCATGTTGGGTGCACGCAAATCTTAGCACCAAGAGATCTGGCTTTGTCTCATTTGGCTCTAACTAGTACAAACACAATGGATGCTACGAGCCAAGCTAGGTTCTACTGTAGGAGCATCCGTATTAGCTTTCATTAATGATTTTAGCTATGACTTATAATTTTTAATTAAAAATAAATAATAGTGGTTAAAAGATAGCTTTAGAAGGAGATGTGAGCGGTGCAAAAAAAAAAGAGATATGTATGCTTATGACAGGAATGAGAGAAGTAGGATGGGTGATGCACAGTGATACACTCGCAGGCCACTGTCTTATTCCTGGAATAAATCGGTAGCGAGAAGAGTAAAGAAATTACTGTAAGAAACCGTATATTCATATTAGTTTTTAGTTTTTCTAAATAAAAGAAGACGAAAGTAGAAGTCATGACAAACAGAGCCTATACCGTATTTTCTGCTTGCAGGAAGAGTGCATTGGTTTGAATCATATATGTATACTGGATAATAGTAGTATATTTTTAACATTCAACGGTTGCTTCTCTGGTACATGTGCTTTGGATGGAACGGCTCTACTTTTCACATGCTTTTATATCAATTTTTTATGCAAGATAGAGTAGCGCATAGTTAATATATATCAGATGAATATAAAATGTGAGTAGCCATGAAGTTGTTACAGTCGTGAAGATACCATATCTATTAAATTTATATTTATGAGATATTGTATAGTGGCAATATTTTTCGTACCCTTGTTACGATCACAATATATATAAATTATTTCTATTTTCCATCAGAAATATTAACCTCAAGCAAATCAAGTACTGCTATTTTCGAGTTAAGACTTGCACAATTTTTATAATGACCAAGCTTGCTTCGTTCTATCTGCAAATGGCCCAATCTTAAAAACCCATACTTAATTCTTTTGATAAAACTGAAGGTTGACAATAGGTTATTTGTCAAAAATCAAATGTTTTGATTGCACGTTATGACACTTGTTTTGACAGGAGGTAATGTTAGATGGTTTCTTCACTTAAAGAAAATTCAAACATAAACTCAAAATCAGACCAAGTAAGTTAAAGCAAGATATTGTTTCGTACATTTAAAATCTCCGGTTGAGCTACCAAATGCACTCAGTTTGGTTACCGACTGCAACTTGGATCTATGCAACTGTGGACTTGATTTCCGAGGGCATGTATGATAGCCTATCTCCTAAGATTGTTTCTAAGTCTTTCATC
Source organism: Dendrocalamus latiflorus (assembly GCA_017311315.1). Lineage (NCBI taxonomy): Eukaryota > Viridiplantae > Streptophyta > Magnoliopsida > Poales > Poaceae > Dendrocalamus > Dendrocalamus latiflorus. The sequence continues at coordinate 31,777,512 of CM029653.1, read as the reverse complement.
TTACATAAAGATAGTACTACAAACAACTTCTCTAACAGTAAATTATTTCTCTAACTATTATACTATTTTCATCATAACTTTCTGTCTCACACTCTCTCACTATTTGCGTTGGTTTACATACTCAAGTCGTCTCTTACATAAGAGATAACACATTATCTCCCTCTACACCCTCTCTCCTTCACATAAAATTTTATTTATTTAATATAGCTAAGAGACACCTGAGATAGTAATATTGAAGATGTCCTAAGCAATAATTTCTCGAATTTTTTTATTCGGAATTATAAAAATATGCTTGCAATTTAATTTTTGAACTTTTAACCTTATGTCGCCCAACTGTTGGGCGACTTGGGCTAGTCGCCCAACCATTGGGCGACATGTGGCCAAGTCACCTAACAGTTGGGTCACCAATTCGTCTAACGATTGGGCGACTTGCCCACGTAGCCCAACCGTTGGACGATTATTCCTCTAGTCGCCCAACGGTTGGGCGACACGAGCAAGTGGTTGGCCAACCTCGGGCGACTACTCTGTTCTTTTCTTTTTGACCCAACACCCTCACAGGCTTTCCTTATTTCTCTCGCAAGAAGAACAAGAGGAGCTTAAGAAAGGCAAAAAAAAGAGAAGTAGAACGAGAGAGGGAGAGGTTAAGACAGGGAGAAGTAGAGGAGCTCACGAAGGGGAGTGAAGGAGAGGAGCTCGGGAGGAGGAGAGGAGCTCATGAGGTTAGAGAGGAAGACAAAGGAAGCTCATTGATAAGAAGAATAGGTCTTCATGTGAAGGTAGTAGCCTCATCCGTTCTTGTTCTCATCCAAATGTAGGCAATATGTACCTATGTATTTGTTTAGCACGTATTTAGTGAATACATATTAACAAATGGTAATATTTGTAGCGAGAAATCAGTCATATCAGAACCCACAATATTGAAAGTGTATTACGGTGTTGGTACCATTTGTGAAGGTCCATACGGTGTTGACCTGAGTAGTTTCCCACAAGTCTGTATGGTACCCCCGGATGTGGAAAATGCTTAAATCAGATATGTCCTGGACTACCTCACACGTAGCTTCTCCTTGGACCCTGAGGTGTGCAGTGTCGTCCTACATGGGCTTTGGAGTCAGTCTACCATGGACATTCAATGGGAGTTGAGAAGACTAATGCGCACGCTTATATGGACTGGCTTTATGCAAGGTTGCCAGTGACGTGGTTACGAGTGCATACTACTTGTGCAATCATGTCCGAAGGGAGACACAGGTGTTAGTTCAAGCTCTCTTAAGTTGGTTTTGGTGATAATGACAAATGCAATTGTGAGACTAATTTGTTTATTAGTTATGATATTGCCCAGTCTCACTTGGATGTAATTAATAACAATTGCTATCTTGAGACTACCGTGTTTATTGATTATGATATTACTTAGTCTCATGTAATATCTTGAGACTACCGTGTTCTTTCTCTTCAACCTCGACGCACTCGATGCTGGGCACTGTAAGTGTGTACAATCACAGTCTATGTTCATGTAATATCGATAAATGACATATATAACTCATTGCTTTCACACACACACACACACACACACACACACACACACACACATATATATGTGTGTGTGTGTGTGTGTGTGAAAGCAATGAGTTATATATGTCATTTATCGATATTACATGAACATAGACTGTGATTGTACACACTTACAGTGCCCAGCATCGAGTGCGTCGAGGTTGAAGAGAAAGAACAAGTCCTCAAAGGTCACTTGTGAAAACACAGTCATGAATATCGTGCTGAAGATGATAAGGCCTGAACTTGATGGTGACACCCGAGCGCCATTGTCCCTCCAGCTTGTTCGCTTGTTCCATATACCATGCATGCAATCTCTGGCAAGCCAGTCCTAGGGTTAGGAGGAGCTCTATCAAGACGACCAACAGCTTACCTAGCATGAATTTATGGGCCAACATCAAGTAGGGGATATCATCATCGGTCTCTTTGGTTTGCGCTTGCCACCATGGTTATAGGTTGACTTCACGGCAATCAACTGGGCACAAGATATAGAGGCACCGTGCCCTTGCCACATCGGTGCAGGTAGCTCTGGTGCGGATAGCCCCTGTGGACTTGGCACTAGTGTAGGTAGCTCTGGTGCGGATAGCCTCTATGGACTTGACACCGGTGCAGATAGCTCTTGTGGACTCGGCACTGGTGTAGGTAGCCCCAGTGTACTTGGCACCAGTGCAGATAGCTCTCGTGGAATTGGCATTAGTGCAGGAGCCTCTAGGTAGATGTTCCTTTTGGGCCACTGGATGAATGTTCCAATGGCTTGCCCTAGAGTCACAACGTCATCATTTGGGAGCATCTGCAGTAGGACGACCTCGAAATTGGTAGGAACACCATCCACATTCACTTTTATGAAAATAGGCGCTAGAGTTATACCGTGCAGTAAGGCCCCGGGACCGGATGGATATGCCTATCCCCAAGCAGCGAACCGGCAACGGAGGCATATCTCACTTAGAGCTTGTACTTTATAGCCATCTATATAATGATACAAAATTAGCTACTCCAACAGACCTATCAATGGATCGAGCATTCAAAAGATAATAATTATTAGCAGGATATCAAGGATAAGAAATATGTGGTGTCTTTCTGAGGTAGGGTTGGACACACAGCTACTCTAACGATTGGGGGGCTGGCTAGCACAGGAGCGGCGGGGGCTTCCTGCTGATTTTTCATATACCTTTGCATCTCATCTCTAACATAATCAGCGATCTCCTCTCTAAGGGATGCCTTAACCTCCACTCGTAGCTGTTCCTCGCGCTCGACTTTGGCTCTCTTCCTACTCCAGTATGCTTCAGAGTCCTTTGAGAAACCATATTTCTAAGGAACATAAAGACCAAGGTCTCTCATGCGACCTAGGTGCTCCTTGTTTTCCAGGACCACGGAGAGTATATCTCTCTCCCTGGCTACCTGGAATTAGCCTTGGGAAGATTTTACACTCAACACTTCCTACAAGAGCCCGACATATCATTTCACTTCATATAAAGTTATGGAGTAATTACAAACTAGATAGTTCGATATCTTACCAGATGATGGGACACTTCCTTGTCTGCGGAGTTTCAAAAGAAGATGGCCCCTGATGACATGGTAGATAACCTCACTCTTATCCAATTTTAGGCGTACTTATTAGGGATCCCAGCAAATAGCAGGGAGGCCTACCGTAGGATTGCCTACTTGTCCTCCTCCCTCCATTGTGGGATTTTACCCGCATACCCAACGGTGCCGAGTATGTGAGGGTGTGTGTTTTTTTCCTGGAGGGCCCTATGCGACGCACTTTCACTCCTAAAATTATCTATCATCTTCGTCATCACAAACTCTTGCCATTACAGTTTTAGGAATGGATACTTGTGGAAGGGCGTTAGATCCTTCCCCACGTGTTACTTGACAAATAGGCTCTTGAAGTTCTTCCATGCTTTGCACGTCGCTAGCAACACATGTCATTGCACAGAGTCCTTGTGTTCTTCCATGATCTCGAATGATTGAAAAACTTCCTTCACCAGCTCATTTTTTAAACTTCAGTCACGATCTTCCACGAATCGAATGTGATCTCAATCTGTTCCCGTGCAAATATTCTAACCATTCTCCGGAATGCAGACACTGCTCAGTGAGGATTGAGAGGGGTCCTAGATGCATTGACATCCGTGATAGTAGATTGCCCCTTGTGCTTTTTCGATAGTCCTCTTCCACGGCACTTGGATTTTCCAGAGGATGGTGCATTACACACATCCAGTGACGATGACGAAGAATGAGCGGATGACATCTTCAAAATAGAATAATATACTTAAAACATAGAGCATGAAAACAATTAAAACCAGCAAGAAGCTCATGTTTTAATGTGATTATTGCTCTTAGTTGAAGAGTAGCTCAAGATTCACTCTTGGCCCTCTAATACTTTGTGTATACTCCTCACAAATTAGAAATGATTACCATAGTTTAGATTTTGAGCTCTAAAAAGTTTTCAACTGGACAATTCACATAAAAGGTCCCAACTCACAAGGAGACTACTTACTGCTAGTTAATTGAGTAACAACATGAAAGAATGACCACAAAACTGAACTTTAACAGCTCTAGAAACTTGATCGGTATAGACAAATTTCTGTCGGTCAATAGAATATCAACAAAAGGATTGATCTCACATAAACAGTACACCTAAACTAGATAATCATACTAATTTTACTACACAAATCTGGAATGATACAGCACAACTACTAAGTACTGAAAATACAAGAGATCACAATCTAGAATGATATAGCACAGCCGACAGAGAATATCTAATGGACTAAAGATCAAATGACAGTAGTAAGCATCAATCTTAGAGCTCAAATCTAAACTAGATAATTAGACTAATTTCTGTAGTCGACAAGTATCTTCATTAAGCATTAACCCGAGCCCACAATCAATATTTGCAAAGTCTCCCAGTGCTAAGATAATTCACCGAAGTTAATTAACTAGCACAACTCACAATGCTTGTAAAGCAAAGAAGGAAAACTGAAAAACTCATAGAGCTAATGGTAATCAAAACCACTGAGAAGAATGAGGGCAAGCCACGCCTAAAGGGTGCCAGTATTGGGGGAGGCAGTGACGGGCTCGGGGGAGGCGGCGTTGGGCTTGGGGGAGGCAGCATGCTCGAGGGAGGAGGAAGGCACCGGGCGCGAGGGAGGAGGGCCGCTGGAGTCGAGGGAGGCAGTTGTAACATCCCATTTTGGGAAGTATCTGTGCTAATGCAAAGATTTCAAAATATGATTTCAGTTTGCAAAGAGTTAAACTAAATTTCAGAATGCAACTCATTTGGTGGGAAGCTGTAACATCCCATTTTGGGAAGTATCTGCGCTAATGCAAAGATTTCAAAATGTGATTTCAGTTTGCAAAGAGTTAAACTAAATTTTAGAATGCAACTCATTTGGTGGGATCCAAAAGAGTGCAAAATTCACATTTTCTCTTGGGCTCCAACCCATGAGCACCACGCAGCCATGGTCCAACCATGTCACCTCTGCCAGCACCCTGCCACAACAGTGCCTCATCTTTAGTTCTTCTGCCGCGGTAACTTTTCCTCCTCATTTTCCCTCCCCTGTGACCGTTGGACTAAAGCATGCGCTGTCATGGTAGCCCCACATCTCCCACCCATGTGCTATGCTGCCATGGTCCGGCCCTACCACGCTAGTGTCGTCATGGCTCCCATGCCTTCCACGACAGAGCTTCCCTGTCTCGGCTCCCATGCCTGCACCGCTAACTTCTCCCATGAAATCGCCATGCCAAAATGTGCACCTCGACCCATGAGAGTCACCTCGCTGCTGAGGCCACTCCGTCACCAGCCCCTGTAGCTCCATCCCGACCACCGGCAGGGCTTCGGGTGACTTCAAAATCACCCATAGATGCTCCCATGCTAGTTAATTGGGTTTTAATGTGCTACTTATATGGCTTGCGCCATCCCCTACTCCGACCACCATAGAGCCCCACCACCACCAGCCGTCGGGCCAAACCAGGCCACGCCCTTAGTGGTGCGTGAGGGGCCCAGGAACCCATTTTGCTAATGTTACTAAGTCGCTATGCCCACCCTCGCCGGCAATGAGCGTTGCCTCCCATCGGCCGAAGGAGAAGGCCACTATAGCTTTTGTAATTAATCGACTAAGTGTTGATTAATTAGTGCTTAATTATCATGCTTAGTGCCTGGTTAATTTACTCAATGACTAGTGGGCCCACATTTCATTCTCAGAGGCTAGAAATAATAAGATAGTTTAGAAATTATTTAAAAGTCCCTGGCCCACCTATCAGAGAGACATTCCTCTCTCCTATTTTATTTTTGGGGAATTTCCCTGAGAATAAAACTTTGAGGAGCTCGTTCTCTCTCGTCGTAGCTCCAAATTTAACAAAACTTATTTCTAAAATTTTCTAGAATTGAAATATATATATTGGTGCTGGTTTTGTTCAATTTGGAATTTAGTTGAATTTTATTTAGCACTTATTTGTGTTTGCTCATCTGCGGTTTATTTTCCAATACATTCTCCAAAGTAGCGTTCAAACGTGCGAATGAGCCCCCGATTCAAGCAACACAAGACCTCCCAAGCTTTTGATCTAGGTGAGTCAATACTTTGATCATTTTGAGCCTATATTTGATGTGAAATTATGTTTGTTTAAATTATCAAAACTACATGATAATATGCAAACATATGTTACTCATAAAGTAGCTAAACACCCGCTTGTTGATCTAGTAATATAATACCCTATTCTTGACACTTGAATATCTATGAACCTTGTCACCCTAAGTAATACTATTAATCTTGATAGCTATAAGTCAAACTAAATGATGTGCCAAGGTCTTGTCTAAAGTCTAGGGCACTAGCTTGCCCTAATCATCAATCTTTAAACATGAAAACTAGTTTTGGGACAATCACAGGATGTAAGTGACTGGTAATTTGTGTTAACTTAGTTTATGCTTCTCAAAACTCTAAAAACTTGCTATACCTGTCTGGGAAGATGGTGAGAGAGGTTGGTGTGGATCTAACACAAGAAATTATGGTTGGTGGTATGAACCACCCGGACAAATTAAGGACTTAATCCTGTGATGATCTCCCTGTGTAAAACAGTACTACCACAAGCTGGCAAAGTGTAGGCTTGGTTGAATAATTTACTAGACCACGGAGTCCTTCCACATGTGGGGAGTGAAGTTGTGCATGTGTGACCTAAAATCCAGCATGAATGGGATACCGTGTAAAGGTGATATGTACCTGTTTCACCAGTGATGTGGAAAGCCATGGTCCGGCTGTGCTGAGTGTTAGGGCATGACTTCCCACACTAACTTATAGGGGCTACCTCTTGTGGTTCTCCATAAGGGTGGAGTGGCAATGAGGTGAGGTATTGTAAAGGCCTCGTGATAATCTCTCGATCTACGTGACTAAGGAATTGCGTAGGCCCGTCGGGTTGATTAGCTCTTGTGGGTAAAGATGTACAGTCTCTACAGAGTATAAACTATTCGAACAGTCGTGCCCACAGTCAAGGGCGGATATGGGATCTTACTCAAGTTAGTTCTATTTCAAAACCTTTGTGGGTAGGAGGAAAACTTGTCGGGCGGATGTAAACCTGACTTTGGAATTTTCCTAGAGAGACATACTCCAACGTTGTTAATAAGGTGGAAGTAACCTAATGGTCAAAATCTAGCATAGATGGATGGAACCATGTAATCGGTGGATGGAACCTACACCGCTATAAAACTGTACAATTTCAAACTCTTTAAAGCATGTTTGTAAAACATTAAGTCATAAGAATTTTAATTATAGTTATTGCAAATGTCACTTTAAGCAAATAAAAGAACCCAAACCATCCTTGTTTAGCCTTGCATATATAATTATATGCGTTCTGTGTGTTGGCTAATGGAGCACGGTTGTTTATGCTCACCCTCGCTCTCAATCCCCCTTCAGAGTCTGTGAACCAAGATCACTATGTCTACTACGAGGACCAGGGTGATGAAGGTGGTGAAGACGGTGGAAACTAGAGTAGCCTTTAGTAGTCTTGCCTCTCATCTTAGTCTAGCCGACCAGGCTAACTTGTGGGTGGTTCCAATATTAGTCAGGTCTTTGGCTAATATCGGTGGCACCTAAGTTGTCTCAGTTGCTTGCCCGTGGCGGGTTGTGCCTTACCACATTTGCCTCCACTTCTACTTCCGCATTTTATGTAATGTAAACATTTGGCCTGATGGCCCTATTGTAAACTCAACCCAATGCGGTCTATTTGAACTCTGGTATTGTAATAGTTTGGTATTTGTTGTGTACAAAATGATCTAGCAATGTACTTGTGAACACTATCTACTGATCCAAGGAATAGTGCGTGGAATCACAGAGGATTTCAAGTTGATAAAATCCGAGTCCGACAGCAGCGACGGGCTCGGGGGAGGCGATGGCGGGCTCCGCGGAGGCATCATTGGGCTCGGGGGAGGCGGTGGACTCGGGGAAGGAGGAGGGCACCGGGCGCAGGGGGAGGAGGACCACCAGAGTCGGGGAAGGCAGCAACCGGCTCGGGGAGTAGCGTTAGTACAGTGGGGAGACAAACCTTACAGTGCAATATATATATAGTGGAATAATCATAGATAATTCTATTTAAGAACTGTCTGTAATATTTATCATCATAGATGGTTCTCAATTAAAATCGTCTATAATAATCAAACATCACAGACAATTTTACTTTAGAACTGTCTGTGAAAAAATATCATAGGCAGTTTTACTTAAAAACCATCTGTGATGTTTTCTACTCACATTCACATATATATCACACATTCTCATATGCATAAATGCAAATTCACATATATAACACACATTCTCATATGCATAAATTCAAATTCACATATATAACACACATTCTCATGTACATAAATGCAAATGCGCACACACACACACACACACACACACACACACACATATATATATATATATATATATATATATCACACATTCTTATATACATAAATGCAAATTCATGTATGTAGCTCGTTTTTCACGTTGTTCTTTCTCGACCCTTATATCGTTTCTAAAAGGAGGAAACTCGTCAAATTGATTGTATTCTTCCTCATCCACTACATTCCCAACTCCGATAATCCTCCATTTTCCATAAGAACTACATAGCACTTCTATTTGCTTGTTCGGTTACATAGAAAACTTGAACAACTTGGTTAGCGAGTATGAATGGTTTGTATTTGTGTTCGACCTATTTGAGATCCACGGTAGTGACACCGTACTTGTCAACCTTCACCTGTGGGAGATAGACCCAACAGCACTGAAACAAAGGAATCTTGAAAAGCATATAGTCGAGCTCCTAAATCTCCTCTATGAACCTGTAGTAGGAGTTCCTCAACCCATCAATACTGAATGCACCTATACGGATACCGCTGCTCTAGTTAGTAACGCACCTATACGGACACCGCTGCTCTGGTTAGTAACGCATCTATATGGACACCGCTGTTCTGGTTAGTACTCTTTATATCCTGTGCCTGCATATAGAATGTGTACCAATTTATGTCATATCCTTGCCATGTCACAACTGTAAATGTTGGACCTTTAGCCAACCATATCAACATATCACTTGATGAGCTCCTAGCGAGTCGCTCCTTCAACCATTGGTTCAACCAACTATTGTGTTGTCTCGTGATCCAAATATTCGGTCGCTCCAGATTCTGTTGCCAAAGCACGTCCTTGTGCTAGTCGATATATGGGGACACTTTAGTTATATGTTGCAAGACCGTGAAATGGGCTTGAGCATATGCATCTATATCTGAAGTGATTGCTTTTCTTTCGATGGTCCCAATACCCTCGAGCCTTCTCTCATGGTGAGATCGAGGCACACCTATCAGTTCACCTAAGCCATGTAATCGACACAGAACTCAGTGACCTCTTCAGTTGCATAACCTTTGATGATGCAGGCCTCCGGCCGAGATCTATTCCGTACATAGGACTTGAGGATTCCAATGAACCTCTTGAATGGGTATATGCTATGTAGGAACACGGGTCCGCACATCTTTATCTTCCACACAATGTGAATAATAAGATGGACTATGATATCAAAAAACAACAAAGGAAAATACATCTCAAGATGACATAGAGTCATCACCACCTCGTCTTACAGAGCATCTAGTCCTTTGAGATCAATGACCTTCTGAGCAAAAAAATAACACAGCCTCATGATTGTCTCTTAGACCTTGATCGGTAAAATATTTCTAATTGCAATAGGGAGCATCTGTTTCATCAGCACATAACAATCATGAGACTTCATGTCAATTAACTACAAATTTTCCATTAAAATAAGTTTCTTCATGTTGGCGAAGTAATCAGACGGAACTTTAACACTATGCAAGCACTGACATAGTTCAGTTCTCTCAGCCTTGTATAGAGTGTAACAAGCAGGGAAAAGGTAAGTTCATCCTTTATCGGTCTTTGTCAGTGCTAACTTAGGCCTGATGTCCATATCAACTAAGTCAAGCCATGCGTTGACACCATCCTTTGTTTTGTCACGAATGTTCAGTAAGATACCAATCAAGCTGTCACATATATTCTTCTCTACGTATATGACGTCGATGCAGATCCCTTTCTGAGCACAATATCTAAATCCTTAATCATATCATAGACATCTTTTCTACTTAAATACCTTGGAGCTAAACTGTCCTCCTCTCTGTTGAATTGTTTCTTAATCCTGCGGTATGGGTGAGCCCTCCGAAGGAACCTACGGTGATGCATGTACACGGTTTTGCATAAGTGCTTCAGCCACACACTCTCAATATCATCTAAGCAGTGAGTACAGGATTTGGCCCCATTTGTACTCTGGCCCAACAGGTTAGTAAGGACAGGATAATCATTTATGGTGCAGAACAACTAGGAGTGTAAAGTGAAGTTCTCTCATTTGTACGCATCCTATACATATACCCCTTCGATCCAAAATATTTTTAGATCTTCCACCAATAGTGCTAGGTACACATCAATATCATTCCCAAATTACTTTGACCCTTGGATAAGTATCGACAGCAAAATATATTTTCGCTTCATACACAACCATGGAGGAAGGTTGTAGACGCAAGGAATCCTAGGCCAAGTGCTATGTCGGCTGCTCATGTTACCGATATGATTCATTCTATCTGTACTCAATCTAAACCTTATATTCCTTAGTTCTACACTGAAATCTGTAAAGCTCCTATTGATGTTTCTTCACTCAGTGGAATCAGTAAGGTGTATTAGTATTCCATCCTTCTTACACTCCTCCGAGTGTCAACGCAGCAGTTTTGCCTCCTTTGGGTTCACAAAAAACCACTTCAAATGGAGAATTATAGAAAGATATCATGCCACCTTAGTAGGAAATCATTTCTTCACCTCTGTTCCCTCGCTGTCATCTGATTGATTCTTACGCTTGTATCGGGATGTGTTACACACCGGACATACATGCATGTTTGGATACTCTTTACGGTAGAGGATATGGTCATTCAGACGTACATATGTTCTTTCTACTTTCATTCCCGATGGACAAATAACCTTCTTGGCTTTGTAGGTGGTTTTGGGTAACTCATTTTCTCCATAAGTATGTCTGCTAAAAGACCTAACAATGCTGTGAAACTCTTGTCAAACCAACCATTGCTTGCCTTCAATTCCAGCAGTTCAAGCATGGCTGACAACCTCACGTACTTTGACTTGTAGCATGTAAACAAAGGTTTCTCCGAGTCCTCTATCAAGCTCTAGAATTTAACATACCCTCTCTCATAACAGTTTTCTTCTGCATCATGAAGCATCTGATCCAAATTGTCATCATGTAGTCTATCCAAATTGGAACCACAATCGACATCATCCGGCGGCATATCATTGACTTCATCGACGATATCATTATTATTACCTTCCTGTATAATCTGCTATTCACCATGACTAGTCCAACGTGCATACCCCTTTTTAAAACCCCTTTGAATCAAGTGTGCTTCAATCTGTGTTCAGTTTTTAAACATCTTTAGATTCTCGCTGTCAATGCATAGATAGTATATATATTCTACCCCCTTATTCAACATATCCTCCTCGGTAGCTCTTGTAAAAGCAGACACGTTATTAATGTACTCTTTACTCACACGGTTCCTAGCGTACATCCAGCTTCGGTCATATGTTATGCATATAACAATTTAGTATTAAATTTTGAATTAATTAATTAGTATACTAGATATATAGGATCTAAAGTAGCTATATGTAGCAAGAATAATTAATTAAATTGAATTGAGTAGAAATAAACTATGAATTGACCAAACCCTAAACCATGTTAGACGTAAATAACCTTCTCTCCACATCAAACTAGCTAGATCTAAACCATCTTCAATTCTCCTTTTCCCAAAAGCTAGATCTAACTTATATTGCAATTAGGAACATATTACTAACCATAAGTAGTCAAGAACTTAATGGATTTACAATTACTCTTAACAAATAGTGTCATTTCACCAAATAGCCTAAAAGCCTCGCCTCCAGCTCAAAGCAGTAACCTCGATCTAGAATTTAACACATAGAGTCGACAAGTCTGCGTGCAATTAATATAGTGAAATTATCATACACGGTTTTTAATATAAACCATCTATGATGACGGTTTTTAATACAAACCATCTGTGATAACTTAATTATCACAAATGGTTCTTAATACAACTATCTATGAAGTATCATAGACAGTTCTTGTTAATAACAGTCTGTGATACTTCAAAGATGGTTTTCACCATGAACTGTCTGTGGTATTACCTCTTCACAGATGGTTTTCAGCACTGACAGCAATACAGACGGTCTCTAAATTAAAACCATCTGTGATTGTATTTAATACTGATGGTTTTGGGTAACCATCTGTGATGTGGCATCTAGTGTTAGGCTTTTGTAGTAGTGCAAGATTTATCTCCAATGTTATGACAGAAGCACAGTCACGCACACATATATACACTCCACGTAACTTTTACAATGCTTTTGAAGGAAAAACTCAAAAATAAATTCAGAGTTAAGAGTGGTACAACTCTTGGAATTAAGAGTGGTACCAACTAATTTTTACTAAATAGCGACATGCTAAAATAATCAGAAACACATAAATGACTACCGACTACAGCCTACTCTTCCCAATCTCCATAAGGGGCCTCCATCTCATACGCATCATATTCCGGACCTATCTCACTTCCCTTGGTATAGCTATCCTCAGTGTAGACCTCAGCACAACCATGTAGATCATCGTACCAACTCACCTCTAACAAGGAGGATTAATAGCATGGGTGAATACAAAAGTACTTAGCAGGTAGTAATAGCAAATATGCAACTTAATGCTAAACATCATTAGATCAAAATTCATATATCTTCTCATCGTCATTCTTAAAATAAGTTTTTTTAAGTTTCACCCAGTTAGCACAATGATGACCCCTGTATCAAGGAGGCTTTTCCATCACCTGACACATGCTAGGGAGGTATATCCATCACCCCTTAGGGGTCACCTTGATAACCAAGTGTCACAGAGACCTTTCCATCACCCGACACATGCTAGGGAGGTATATCCAGCACCCAGCACCCACCATGGTTCATGTCCCCCTTAACCTTACCCAGTCTCACGTACCCAAATGGAGTGTATAATAAACTTCGATAGAGTAACATATTCTACCCATCCTCAACGGGATCATGGCTGATACGACAATACAGCTCATACACAAGTGAAAGTTGGTTGGATCTTTTATTATAACCATATAAAGAGGGTTCCAACCTGTCTTTTTTCTTGACCTAGGCACCCTTCACTCACTTATTATTTACCTATAGGACAGTGGCTTCTCCAACTGCCTACCTTGCCATATTCATCATCATAAATCTCGAGCGCATATTCATCATTATTATCATCAAGCACATGAATTCTTTCAAAAAAATCATTTTATGTAGGGAGTGATATTATTCTAGCATAAAAATAACTTTTTAGCAAAACTACTCTAATCAATGATCAAAGGCATGTTTGCCTGGGATTCAGTAGCAGTTCTCAGTTTCAGGCATATTCAGGTGAAGTCTCCCCCGGCTCAGTTTGTCACCTGCAGTTAGTATGTAGGGTATGATTTAATTTACAGACATATAAAAATATGCTACATCAATTTTCCTCTATGGTGAACTCCTATCGATTCAGATTGATTGCGGTGTTTATATTTAAATCCTAATTTTTGTGCGCTTATTGTTGATTGCTATTTTGCTTATGTGAGAATTTGTTAGGTTAATAATTTAATGTTGGGATTAATTAGTTGTCGCCGAATAGATATTGTATGCATATTTATGCATATACATGTGCATGTGGTTGGATATCATTACTATTATAAAAGAACGAGTTGGTGGTTGTACATTCATTCTCCTCCAACCGCTCTATTCCCTCAACTTCTCACCATTCTCCACTTTCCAACCGATCAGAGGAACTCTCTTCTATAGCACGATTCTTTATACATTCAATGAGTTCCGTTGCAATGTACGGGTACGTAACTAGTTTATACATAAATGAGTGTATACCTGTTTATAAATATACATATACATATATATATATATATATATATATATATATATATATATATTAATTTCTTTTTCTCTTTTCTTCTTTCATTCCTCTTTTCTTTCCTTTTGTTTCTGTTTTTCCTTCTCTTTTCTTTCCTTTTTCCTGGTTTGGCCCATGTCGGCCTAGCCCTCTCTCTCTCTCTCTCTCTTCCTTATCTCTATCTCTCATTGCCTCTCTCTCTCTCACTCCCTCATTCCTCCCACCGACAACATGTCAACTCCCCCCCCCCTCTCTCTTCATCCTTCTCTCTGGCCTTCAGCCCATGGCCACCGGTCTCCCCAACAGGATGCCATCGACGCCCAACGCTCTCTCTCTCTCTCTCTCTCTCTCTCTCTCTCTCTTCATCACCACTCGCTACTCCCCTCCTCTCGAGCTGCCACTACCTGAAGAGCTGCCAGTTCCAACAGTGGTCATTCCCGGCCATTGCCGCTCCTAGGCCATCGTCAGCTCCTACCATAGCACCACCGCCTGATTCTGCCTCTGGCGTTGTCTTCTCTGACTCCTGGTTATGGCCCACTTCTACACGGCGTCCCTCTCCTTGGCTCGCATCTCAGGCCCTTACTGGCTAGATCTGCCCCCAAAACTAGTGGTCCCAACCACGGCCTCCTAGATTCGAATCCCCTCACTACCCCTCTCTAATCCCCCCATTTACTACTAAATTTCTTTTCTCTTTTGATTTGCTTCCGATTTGGTGATGTTATTCTTTTGATTTGTTGGTGATTTGGGCAATGATGATGGTGGTGCGGTGCTTCTGTGAGCCAAGGAGCATAGTGGAGCACTGCTGGGTGCGCGTAGTGGCCGATGTTGAGTGTGTCGACACCATGGTGGGCCTCTCCTCTGGTATACTCTACTTCCCTTCCCTAGATTTCTTCCACTACTCTAGCCTACATGCGGACGCTATGCTCTCATGTGATGCATGTGGATTAAGAATGTGCGGTTGTGATCCTACTGTGGTGATGTGAATTTGGGGAACGTGATGGAAATGGAAACATTTGGGAGCACCTTGTTGGATCTGACCAGGGCTTGGGTGATCTAGTGAGGAGGTTAATGCTAGCGTCGATGGTCACGATTCCTGTCTGTACCCTTGTCCTTGCTTGTTGCCCTTTGGTTGGCCGTCAATGATGAGCTGTCCCTCTCTCTCTCTCTCTCTCTCTCTTCCCTGTGATCACTCTCTCGATCTTATCTCTTCCTCCCTATGCCAAGTGTTGTGCTGTGGCTGAGAGATATTTACTACAATAGGGGTGGGCTTTGGTAATTCAGTAAATTCTATTTTTACTGGGTTGGCTTTTGGTGAAAAAAGAATTTGGAATGATTCAGGTTTGTTGTTAACACCGAATGATGAAACCCTACAGCTACGAAAGGTGTCAACTGGCCTCGGATAGTCTGGCATCTTGATGAGTGAATTGCCCATTTTGATATCCTACCGAGGGTTTTAACGGTAATTTTGACTTTTATTTATTTGTTCAGTCTTTTTTGGTCTTTTGTTATTGGTTCTTCTCATGATTATTAAATATCGGTTACTATAGCTTAGCAAATATTGATGTAATTTTAATTGCGACGTAATTATTTATATTCTGGATATGATTGTCTTAATTGAGATCGAGACTTGTTAATTGATATAATTAGACTATTATATTTTATTCGATTTAAAGAGTACTTTTAATTATTACTGGGCTAATGTGATTATTTATTGTAAACTAGGCTACAAACGTTTCATTTTGACATGCGCTACTTGTAATTATGTTGAGATACATTCATACATGTAACTTGCAATTTGTGAGGTGGCTTGTATTTATTAACCGGATTTGCTATTTGAAAACAATTATATTAATTTAGTTTGTTATATAATTAAAGGAAATGGCTCGCTTGTAATTGATTTAGTTAATTACTTAATTAATTATGTTTAATCATAATTTGTTATTTAGAACGAATTAGAAAATGCGGTTCTTCACACTAACAACCAACAAAATTAGATGTTGACATCTAAAGATATATATGCTTAGTAGCTAATTAGTAGTAATCGCATTCTCATATTTCTATGGACCTCATCAAGAGATAAGCAAACCACCAAATGCAGGAACAAAAAAGAAACGCAGTTGTTGAGATGATCGATATGTCCCTTGATTATCCTGCTCGCGTCCCCTTTCCAAAACGAAACAATTAAAGGAAGAAAAAGAAACCGCATTAGCAGAGACACTTAGAGAGATGAATTAATTAAGATATTGCAGCGTGATGGGCATCCAAGCACGCGTCACGCGTTGATACGACACCGGTGGCGATTGGTATAGATATGTTTATCTTTAGACATTAATAATGATAGGACGAGGTAGACGAAAGCGAAACGAGGAGGAGCTGTCCAGCTTCGAGATGTCATGTACTTTTCTATATGCGGTCCTAGAATACTTTCTTAGGGAAGTACTAAGTCTGCAACCAATCTCAAAAAGGAATATAGCTAGCTGAGGGGGGGGGGGGGGGGGGAGTACACCTGATTAAGCTTCTCCAGGTAGTCAGGAGAGACAGAGAAGCACTATTGCCTTCAACAATAGCAAAGTCCATATACTGGTTTCTCCTCTCTCTTTCTAGATCTGTAGTGTGGAAAGACGATGGGGAGAAGGAAGATAGTGATCAAAAGGATTGACAACGCGACGAGCCGGCAGGTGACGTTCTCGAAGCGGCGGAGCGGGCTGTCCAAGAAGGCCAAGGAGCTCGCCATCCTCTGCGACGCCGAGGTCGGTCTCGTCGTCTTCTCCAGCACTGCCCGCCTATATGAATTCGCCAGCACCAAGTATGTTTGCTTCTTGCTTGCTAGATTGCTGTCTAGTTACTAGATCTGCTAACTATAGATCACACATCTATATATCTCAGTACTAGTTGTTAGGGTTTCTTTGGGGCAGGGAGATAGAGATAGCATATATATATACCTCGTACCGACTTGTGTTGATATATATGTTTAGAAATCCGTCTCTTGGAAGGTGAAAATGGAAGCAATTAGTGAACGCACAATATATTTTATTTGCTAGCTTGCAAGCTTCAACGAATTGATCCAGTGGTGGATCTGGAATTGATTTATAGCTAGGTACGTGCCCAGAATTTGAACCATTTATATGTAGGATATATGAGGTGATAGATTTTATTCGTAAGATACTCTCCTTGCAAGGATTGCAATAAGCTCAAACTAGTCCAAAATCCGATGATCTATTCATTAGCGACGCACAAACAATTCTTACAAGTAAAAAGTTTCTCAATTTTGGCTGGGTTCAAACCGGCTTTCAGCCGACTTATGATTGTGCTGCCCACAGTAACTAGCTTTTAAACGGTGTATTTTTTAAGGCGGGGTCAATAGAAAAATTGTAATAAAAAGTGTACTGAGTTCAGTTACGTTGTACCTGCTAAAATCGCATGCGACTGTTTTTCCAGTACATACTACCTCTCGCGAACAGTTAAGCCATCATCCCAAATGAATCCACCTAAAATTTCTTACGTATTGAACTACTACCTCAGCCTAGCTCAATGTATGATGAGCTGTAGATACATGTGAATTACATAAGATACAAACATATGTGCTAATCCTAATAATTTGGTTAAAGAGAAAAAAATATAAACATTCTTCTAAGAAAAAAATAATTTTTTAACCGGTCACATGGTGCCATGTGTAGGAGAGCTTCTCCACTTTTATGACACACCAGAAAATAAAACTCAGTCCTATATATGCTGCTATGCTCAGGGTATACTCCCTCTATGCATCTGTCACAACATCTACATCCGCCACAACATTCTCTAATGAATTCATCTCTGCGTATTTAGGTCTAGTTCGCAATTGATTTAGAGGGTATCAATAGAAAATTTGTAGACCTAAGTTATATTATACTCACTACTACAAAAAGGCTAATAAATTCGAGAACAGTTTGCATACTTCTTATTGTTGGTTCTGAGATAATAACCGTATATAATAGTCTATATCACGGACGGTTCAAAAACCGTCTGCTATGGCTTCATGTTATTACTGATTCATAAACTCATATGGCTCATGAAACGTTTGTGATGACGTTTTTGAACCGTCTATGATGACCTTTTTCTGCAAGAGTGACTCCTTATAAAATATTAGATGTATTTTGTCCACGTGCATAAGTATCTAATTAGAAAAGTTAATAATTCAATATAATAGTATTGTAAACTAATTGAAATACACACTAAATGTCTTGGAAATGAGAGTATATAACCAATATTTGCTCTTCACACATATGCTTGAAAGGAAAAGGACATAAATGCTAAAATAAGCTAGCTAGAGATGGGAGCAATAATTTGATAAAAAAAAGAGAGGACTAAAAAAGAAAATTTTTGACCTAGCTAATATTTTTTGAAGACTGAAATTTGAATAGAGTAAGTATTTAAAATAAAAAACAAATCCTTGCAAAAAAATAAAAAATAGAGATCGCTATATTGCTACCGCAGTTTTTTAACCACGAGTCCACGATGCCATTAGAAACGATAATTCTGTTTGTATTAAGAACTAAACAATAATTATGAAGACGAAGCATAGAAAAGATTGTAATGACGCACCAAAAATTATGCAAATAGCATAGGAGTGATAAGTACCTTTGTTTGGCAACTCCAAATACTTGCAGCATTTTTTTTACACACTCTTGGTTGTTCATCATTTATACGTTATATGTTATATAGATCGTTATAAAGATATACATAATTGTCACTCTGAGTTAATACATAATTTTATGCCAGAGTCATTGGTCATTTCTTTTAGAATTGATGTAAGGAACTCTTCTATTCTAACTTCATTAAAGAATTAACTACTTGTGATTGAAATTCTCTATTTTGTGAAAACTTTTATATCGAGAATATATGTTATATATGTAGATCGTTATAAAGATATACATAATTGTCACTTCTGAGCTAATACAAAATATAATGCCAGAGCCATTTGTCATTTCTTTTAGAATTGTTGTAAGAAAATCTTCTATTCTAACTTCATTAAAGAATTAACTACTTGTGATTGAAATTCTCTATTTTGGGGGGTGCCATGGAGATATAATGGGTTTTTTCATTTTTTTTCTCTTTTCTTTATTTTCCTTTAATTGAATATCTCAATCAAAAACTAACAACCACTACAATATATTCCAGCAAAAAAACTAACAATAGTAACTAAAAGCCTTCAGCAAAAACACAGAGCTTAAATTACCCTTCAGTTCTAACTGAAGTTTTGTTGCCGTTGGTGTCTTCCACAATGCAATAGTTTCAATAAAATGATATGGTAATTATGAAAACCGTTACACGTGTATTCCAATATTATCTAAAAAGTACAAATAATCGAGCAGCAACTCTAATAATAGAGCTTAAATAGAATATAAGCAATGTAAGGATGGGGTTATTTGCGGCTGAATTAAGTCACGTTCCCGCATGGTAGTCTTTACGCTTCTTGCTTGATAGATAACCTCCTTTTATATAAAGAATTGGTATAAGACACGACATTTACCAGTATATACAGTATGAGTATTACCGACCCGGATCCTCTGACGTAACGTGGTTAAGTCAGAGGCGAACAGTGATGCACGGTGCCGATAGTGAGGAGAAATTGCAAATCACTGTAGCGAGCATTGCCGGTAACGTGCAGAAATCGCTGTAGGAAGTGTACTGTTTTGCGCTGTAGCACTTCTGTGGTAGCCTTTTTCGCTGAAAGCCTTTGTCCGTGGCTGTATTGTATTGTCTGCCTTTTGACTTCCTTCATCGCTAGTACTAATTAGGGATATGATCTGACCCATTCATCTCGGATCGAATGACTGAAAACCACCAAAAGTCACCGCACTGACAATCCAAATCTGAACAATACATATGCTTTTAATGTAATTAAGAGATTGATAATGCACACATCAGGAGTATGCAATTGTGGATAGATAACTTTAGAATATCATGATAAGTATCTGATAAGCATAAAGTATAAAGACGCATCACTAATCTACGTACACCTATTGTAATCTTTTTAACTTACAAGATAATGTCAATTATAGCCCTAAAAGTTTTTAGAGATGGTGCCAATCACAGTGCTATCTTTTAAACTTACAGGATAATGCCAATTATAGCCCTAAAAGTTTTTAGAGATGGTGCCAATTACAGTGTTACAAGATAATGTCAATTGTAGCCCTAAAAGTTTTTAGAGATGGTGCCAATCATAGTATAAGCTAAGATCTTCAACTCCACAAAGCACTAACTACTAATAAGAACATGGATTAAATGGGGGACAACACTCATCACAACATAGCAATAAATATTATAAGAGGTAGAAGGGCTTTAGTTTATAGACCTAATTAAGCAATCTTTGAGTTATTATCAAGTGGTAATATTCGAATCGTACGATGGCAAAAATCTTAGATTGCCTAGAAACTTCTTTCGAAACACCTAATACCTAGAAATTTTCCTACCTATTTTATTTGGATATTGTTGGAACTTAGCAAAAACATATATGCAAAATTCCTAATTCTTGTATAATAGTACAATCTTCCAAAGTATGCATCGCTAATTCACAACACAGGCTAGTCATAGCTAGGGTGTGTATTTGGGTACTTGACTTCAACCGTTTCGCTGAGAAGGTCAGCTTTATTTTATTTTTTTACCCCAGAATTCTCCAAAGAAACAAGGACGTAGAAAAGGATTAATTTACACAATTATTCTCTTGGTTGTTAAGGGGAAGAATTCATGTTGTCAATTTACTTTCCTTCCTGATTTTAACATCTCTTTCTTATTTAATCCTTCAAACACTTATTTAAATGAAAGAAATTGACCCAATTAGTACTCTTTCGTTTTCAATTCTCTTCATCCACGTTAATTACTTAAAGAAAGTGAAGTAGTATTTGCTTAAGTGCCATTGCCGTCATCATCCTACTGGTGTCATATGTCCTATATCCACAATAGGCTTACGTACATTATTACTTATATATATATTATTTTGTCATTTACACTTCCTGTAAACATTCTAATGAAAAATTGAGTTGTGTCAACCAGCATGAAATCTGTGATCGAACGATACAATGAGGCAAAGGAGGATCACCATCTCACCATGAATGCGAGTTCTGAGGCTAAGGTATGCTACGAATTCAATACAATTCATATTCATTTGCCATAGTTGCGTCACATCACTGAGCTTCTAATTCCAGTATGATGCTTCTAGCAGTTTAAATTTCCCTTTTGCGTGTAGATTGTTTGCACAGAAAGACAAGGCTACATGGTCAATCCTAATTTTCTAATTCAACTTCTGCTAGAAACTGCGGGTGAATTTCGTACATAATAACTAGAAGAGATAATTACCGAATGCGATTGTGATGATACTCGGTCAATTAACCAAGGTCTCGGTTTAATTTTTCTTTCAGATTTACATTTTAAGGCATTTTTGTGATAATTCTCTGCAATGACATTTTGGTAGCTGAAAAAAATGTGCCATAATTAAAAAATTACAACACACCAAATGAGTATGTTAAGGGAAATGTAGAGTACAACGGTGTTTGGGTGTCCCTCATATCAACTGAGACAAACATGCAACCCAGAGGCATCCTGCCAATATCCATTCTGCACTAGTAAAGGTCATAACATTAGGGGCTCAAATCACGGGCACCTTCATACAAATATGTCTGAATAATACAAGTCTGGAGTCAATACAGCCAATTCAAGGTCGAGTATCATATGTAGTTCTACATTAAGAGAACATAAAACACATTCGTGCATACATGGTACCCAGAGGTTAAAACAATGCTTATGTCAGTAAAACAAGATGTTTGGGTGCAATCAAGATGGAACACAAGCTTGCACTGTATATTCGCAGGTTTGAACAGAATGGGCTTAACAGGTTCAGGCTTAATGTTCTCGTCGGGTAGGGTAATCTTCCTTGAAGGCTTGAACAAGTATAGCCTTAACGTACACATCTAATTATCCAAGTAAACAGTACCTGTGATACTCGTCAGGATTGAGCTGGCAGACAATTGCCTGAGAATCAAAACAGAGATGGTTTTTTTTTTTTTTGAAAGGGAGATAGAGATGTTTGTCACTCAGAATTGTCACAAAACCCAAGTTGCAAGCAGATGTGCATAAAACAGAAGGGAAACGTGGCATTAGAATCGTTGGGGGGAAATACATATAGCTACAGAACGAGACACGAGTCATGACATAACATGTCACACAGGTTACTTCAAGAATTCAGTTATGTGGCTTAGTTCAGATTTAAATGTGTTGGCTTCGTTCTTTTTGCACATGAGCTGTCAATGGGTGGATATGGGTTGCCCTTTCCAGCAGTCCAGCCCCTATCACATTATGGGCATGTTTATTAGCTTTTACTGATATCTTTTAATTATGACTGGTAAATAGTAGTGACTAATAGAAATATCTAATAAATAATAGTAGCTGATGAATAATAGCGTATTATGTAAAAAACGGTGCAATTAAAGGGACATTCGCATCACTATGTGATTTACGAAATTATGATATAATAAAATACAAAGTACGTTACAATATTTAAAAGTGAAAAATAGTAGCTCATAAAAGAAGCTTATAGAAGCTGGGACCATTCTTCAGCACCTCCCAGTGTGTGACCAAATAGGACACCCTCTGCACTGTGGCACCCCGGCACCATTATCCAGGCCACCAGCACTGGCTCCGACACCCTTGTATGTTGTGCGTGCGGCTCAAGGCCGCCCTAGCATAAGTGACCAAGAAAATATGGCATTGCCTTTTGTCATTTCGTATAGCAACTAATCAGGCATCGATTGTTTCTACTGCTGTGGGAATGAACAAGCTTTACTTTAGCACTTCTGGTTATGCATGGCCTATCCAAAGTCCAGATCAATTTGCTCCCCACTATATTAGGTTCAACGTGTTAAGTGACCAGGGCAAGGTATTCATGCCCAAATAGGAGTTAGCAAAATCAACCCAAGTGGCTGCAGGCCCCGTGAATATGGACTAGTCCAAACTCAACCACAGGCATCGCTGAACACATTTGGTAAAAGAAGCTCTACATAGAGAAAACAGGGATATGAATACTGAAAGAAACAAAGGAAGAAGTCGACAGCAAATGAAGAAAAAAATATCAAATGCACATCTCAAGATTATGCTAATGCTTTCCCATCAAAAGGCATTATGCTTTTCATAAAAAGAAATAGATTATGCTAATTATTGCTGCAACAGTGAACATGGATGGCAACGTCCAGGGCCTTAATTCTGAGCAGTTCCTTACATCATACATGCATTTTTCTGGTGGTAGAATTAAACTTCTAAATTATTAATAAAACCAACAACCACCTCCAAATTCTAGATGTTCACTGTATTACTGGAATACAAATCGTGGTTCCAAATCATTAGCTGAATGATGTTCTGGATTCCTGATTGGGCTACAGAACTTTTCTCCATTATCTGACTGACTATAGTCTGAGAAAGATGGAAAGGTCCAGTTTAATAACCAAATGCTCGCTCTAATATGGTCGGTGTTGGTTGGGCATGGGTCCAAGAACCAAGGTAGGGCACTCGCTCTTGATCGGTCGGCCATGCCGCCGCCAAAACTCTAAGACCTGTTGAAGAAAAGAGAGAGACTAAAGAATTTTGTTTATTTCTTTGCTTAATGATAATAGATATAATGTTGTCTCTTTTATAGAGATAGCTAAACTTAACCATTAAGAAACATATCTCTATATTAAGAAAACTAATCCCTAATAATAGAAAACTTATATCTAATACATGAAAATAATCTAAAAGGAAATAAACCCAAACAATAAGGAAACTAATTATTATATTTCTAATCCGCGATATACTAGCAAATCCCAATTTTGTGCGCGCTACAGTGCCCGTAGGTACTGTTCACGCGTTGCTACAGTACCCACGAGTATTGTTCACGCATTGCTACAATATTCACGCGGTACTGTCCATGATTGCTGCAATGCTCGCAGTAATGTTAGCTCGCCTGCTGCGTGCACGTCAGCTCGCCCTCAAGCTATCAGGTTGTGGCCATAGTTGAAATCATTCATAACTCCATATCAACGAAAGGGCACAATGATGATGTTGCGTCGCATGGAAGAAGATCTGTGAAGCCTCGGTGAGCAACAATGAGAATAGCAACCCTCTAGCATCGGTTGACGTCGCAGTAGTCGCCGGTGCCAAGTTCAACCGGCACGAGGCAGCAGCATCCTTCTTACCCCCAGATGCAGCGGTTGTGCAAGGGATGTGACGACGTCGCTGGCCCCCACCTGTCAGCTGTTGTGCTCCACACTTGCGGAGGCATGGTTTCAGCCGGTCACGTGGAGATGACCGCCGCTGAACAGCGATAACCTTCCCCCTTGGCAAAGGCACCAAAGGTAAAGTCTGAAGAGGAGTCATCGTTTGTGACATGGCCATTGCCAACGCTGGTGCCAAGGAAGGTGGTGGCAGTGCAACCACTATAATGGCACGTGATGCATCTTCCAGCTCCTTCAACTTGTTCACCAACTTCATATCCTTTTCCAAGTTGACCATCGTATTGTCGAGTAAGGATGCTATTTTGTCATTGCTAGCCATCAATATGTCCAAGTAAGATAATTCAGCATCGAAAGTTATGATGAGTGGCTCTGATACCAAATGATATGGTCAATGTTGGCTAGGTACGGGTCCGAGGACCGAGGGTAAGGCACTCACCCTTGATCGGTAGGCCATGCCGCCGCAAGGCTTTGAGGCTTGTTGCAGAAGAGAGAGAGACTAGAGACTTTGTGTATTTCTTTGCTTAATAATAATAGATACAATACTGTACTTTTATAGGGATGGCTAAACTTGACCCCATAATAAATGTTATGAATATTGTGTGTAATTCATGAGACCCAAAGGGCAATATATATAGAAAGTACAAGAGGATATACAGAGGAATATGCCATATACATATAAAGAAACCAAAGCATATAAGGAAACAAATAACAATCATATTCTATCCTTAACATCCCCCCTCAAACTCATGGTGGATCACACATACTGAGTTTAGAGAGAAAATATAAATGTTGTGCTCTAGTTTGTAGCTTCGTGAAGAAGTCAGCAAGTTGTAACTCTGATGGCACAAACTGTAGAGCAAGTACTCCCTCATGCACTTGTGAGCGAGTGTATGAAGCATCCACACCAATGTGCTTAGTGAGCTCATGCTTCACTAGATCACGAGAAATACTGATAGCACCTGTACTGTCAGACATAAGTGTCGTAGGTCCCCTCACAGGTATGCCAAAGTCTGCAAGTAGCCACCTCAACCAAGTAATCTCTGTTGTCACTGCTGCCATAGCTCTCAACTCAGCCCCTGCACTCGAACGGGAAACTGCAATTTGCTTATTTGCCTTCCATGCAATCAAGGAGGAGCTAGGAAAAACACAGTAAGTAGAAAGAGAACGACGATCAAAAAGATCACTAGCCCAGGTCACATCAGAATACGCCTGAAGTTGTAGTGAGGTGGAGCTAGGGAAAACAAGCGACGAGAATTTGTCCCACGCAAGTAGCGTAGAACACGAAGGTGAATGTAGTGAAGATGAGTAAGACTAGCCATGAACTGACTCAAGATATGAACAGCATGAGCAATATCAAGGCGAGTGCTCACAAAATATACTAGACTCCTGACAAGATGGCAATAACGGTTAGGATCCTCAAGAAGATCACCATCAGTAGCACGAAGCTGAAGGGAGAGCTCCGTAGGAGTCTCAGCAGTGCGAATGTCAGTCAGACTAAACCGATCAAGATCCTAGACATACTTCTGCTGGGAAAGGTAATAACTCTCAGGTGTGGAAGAAACCTCAATCCCAAGGAAGTACGTAAGCAAACCAAGATCAGTCATCAGAAACTACTCACTAAGATGCTTCTTCACATATGTGATGAATAAGGAATCGTCACCAGTAATGAGCATATCATCCACATATAGAAGAAGTAATGTCCTACCTCGAGGTGAGACATGGACAAAAAAAGCAGGATCATGGGCATATAGTGAAACCGACAACAGTAATCACTGATGTGAAATATGCAAAGCAGACACAAGGGCTTGTTTGAGGCCATAAAGAGCACGACGAAGATGACAGCCATGGCCATCTGGAACAGAATAACCAGGTGGTGACTGCATGTAAACCTCCTCATGAAAAACACTATTAAGAAAGGCATTCTTAACATCCAACTGAGAGATAGATCACTGGCGAACAAAAGCAACCGCAACAAGAGTGCGAATAGTGGCCATATGGGCAACAGGGGCAAACGTCTCATCATAATCACGACCATACTCCTACTGGAAGCCACGAGCCACAAGACGAGCCTTGTAGCACTCAATAGTACCATCAGACATGAACTTAATCTTGTACACCCACTTGCACGTGATAAGACGACACTGACCACCAGAATGGCATGAACACGGGCATGAACAGGTGCAGAAGTGGACTGCCTAGAAGGAGGCTGAACTGGCAGTGGCAGAGAAGGGCGTGCACCAGTGATATGCCCCAAAGGCAGAGAATATCAAGTGTGATCTCCATGAGAGAAGACCATAACATGCAGTTCATCCCATGGAGCTTTGTTCCCGAGAATAGGATCACAATAGATGGAACGTTAGTCATCGGTAGGTGGCGCTGGATGGCACGGCAACCAAGGCAACGAAATCTAACAAGCGATGCTGGATGGCGCGACGGTTGGATCAACGTTATGTTTTTTCTTCTTTTTTCCTCTTTTTTTTGCTATTACAAAAACAAAAAAGAGAGGCTTAAAGCTTCTCAAACCATTAAATGGCCGACTTGGCTCGGCTTGGGTGTCGCCGAAGCGACAAGCAGGCGGATGGCGGAGCAGGTGGCCGGTAGAGCAGCGGTCAGCAGAGCAGCGGCCGGTAGAACAGGCAGCCAGCGGCTCGGAGGCAACATGCGGGCAGATGACGGCGAAGCAGCCATCAGCAAAGTGGCGAGCGGCAACTCGTGAAACACAGGCGGCTTCAATCGAGCAATGGCGACGATGGATCGACAGCGCCAAATCTGACGAGCAACACCAGATCGAGCGGGTAGCACCGGATCGGGTGAAAACGGCGGCAGCCTAGGCGGCAATGGTGGCGGCCTGGGCGACAGCGGCAACCTGGGCGGCGGCGGCGGTGGCTTGAGCGACACTAGATCAAGCGGGTAGCACCAGATCGGGTGGAGACGACGGCAGCGGCCCAAACGGAGCAGTGGCCTAGGCGATGAACACGGCGGCCTAGATGGCGATGATGGTCTAGGTGGCGTCGAAGGCAGCGGAAGAACAAGGTCAGAGCCCTCGCTCTGATACCATGTTATGAATATTGTGTGTCAATTCATGAGACTCAAAAGACAATATATATAGGGAGTATAAGAGGGTATACAGAGGAATATACCATATACAGATGAGGAAACCAAGGAATATAAGAAAACAAATAACAATCAACGAATAACAATCATATTCTATCCTTAACAATAAACATATCCCTATATTATGGAAACTAATCCCTAATAATAGGAAATTTATCTTTAATACATGAAAATAATATAAATAATAAGTCCAAATAATAAGAAAACTAATTATTATATTCCTAATCCGCGATATACCGACAAATCACCCAATTTTATGCATGCTACAGCACCTACATGGTACTGTTTACGTGTTGCTATAGTACCCACACGGTACTGTTCATGATTGCTGCAATATTCACGGTACTATTCGCTCATTTGCTACGTGTACACCGAGATCCTAGGTCATATCACGCTTGAACAAAATTATGGGCTAAAAACTGAGAAACACAAATAAGCTCTCAGTGAAATCAGTGAAAACAAGAGTTCATAAACAGCTGGTCAATTGATTTCTTATAAATAAAGCACCATGATATAACAACATCCATTGCCATTAGTAATAACAACATCCCTTGGCATAATCAGCTAATAAATAGTTACCTGAAAAAGTTAAGGGCACTTAGGCACCGATGACCATTTTAACCCATTAAATAATGAAGGTTGTGATCTATGCATATGGCAGATGATCTTGATCACTTCAACAAATAAGAGCACCCATCCACACAGGCTATTTTTATTTGATCAAAAAATCTATAGGAAATTGCTATTCAAAGACACAATAAGAAGACAATGTTGACACGAATGCTTAAGTGCATGATGCAAGGCGTCCTCTGTATGAACTTACAAAGTGAATATAACTTGAAGGTTTTTTTAATTGCGTTGAACAATTGAAAGGAACTCAGAATTGGCAAGTGGCAACTATCTCCTGTGAAAATAAACTCCAATTAGAGAACCCAAAACATCATTACAAATTATGTAGGATCGTCGATAGCAATCAGAGTAGGGTGAATAATTGCACCACACAGTGAAAATCTTTTTTTAATTTTCTTTTTTTTAATTTTGTAATCTACAAAAACCAGAAATAACAAAACAAAAAATTTTCTGATTTTACTGTAGCAAATACTGTAGCACCGAGAAAACGTTGCCATCGAACAAGAAACAGCGTTTTTCTTTCAATATAGCACTTGATTTTTAATTCAAATTAATTCATGAATATAAGCACAAAAAATATATAGCTAGAGATCAATGCATGGAGAATTCACAGGAATTAAAAAAACAAGGATAATATACACGAATTAAAAAACTCATAAACTTTATTCAAAAACTACGACAACTATTCATCCATCAGCCAGTGCATATCAACTCGATCTCGTATCATGCATGCAGCGCCACCTTTTTTCTTCTATTTCCCGATCGCTCCGTGCCTCGCCACCACAAAAACACGTCTCCTTTTTTAATCACCGATTCGGCCGACGTCCACGCTTCTCCAAAAGACGCGTATTTTTCTTCTCCACGGCTGTTCTGTATTTTTCTCCTTACGCTCCGTTCTTTTTATGCAGCTAACTACGAATCCTATTCAATCTCTACTTAGAATCATAATCCATCTCAGAATCCTATTCAATCTCTACTTAGAATTCTAATCCAACTCATCCAACTAAACATGGGCCTTTTTACCTCAACTAGGCTTTTGGCCCACTAATTTTCAAGGGACCTGAAATTCTTCCTAACACAGGTTTTCACACTTCCGACTTTTCAACTCATCACGTGTCGAAGCCTCCAGGACCGCACCTCCCGTAACTTCTCCACGCATCATCCATCTTTGATCTCCATGCGCCCCAAGCATGAGCCCGACCATCTCGTGACCTCCTTGACCGTCCGAACCTCGGATCTCCCCATCCTAGTCCCGGTCCACCTCGTCACTGACCATGATCGTCTCCATGCTCAACCTGCACATGCAAAGACCAAAGAATATTTTTCCAGCACAAGTTCGTCCAAACTTGACCAACATCAGTCCGCACACACGCGACACAACTCGCATAACAACGCTCAACAAAATCACCAATCATTCATCATAATAAATTAACTATTGTCAATTATTCATCACCAAAATATTCTAGACCTAACCACATGGTCTAACAAATTAACTTAGTAATTGCATCCTTTTAGGGTTCTATACATCATAACTAAAACTACACTATGCCACAAAAGCAACAACCAATCCAATCTTGCATACAGAAATGCAGGCACCAAGTAGAAAAGAAAACATGGATTTATTTACTAGAAGCACACGTAGTTTTGGGTGGGGATATGGTGGCAAGCATAACTTCACGCCCAGGGTCTGTTGGTTCCTGACTTACAACCTGAGTGCCTCTAGAAGGCACAACATCCCATATTACATTGACTGATCAAGCAACAAACCTCCAAGGAGATATCTAACCAACGCTAATCCTACAAAGTGCCAGTACAGTCAGCCGACAATAAATGACACGAAAACACCAATTCAAGCTTTTCATTTTCTTAATGCAACTGTTACATATAGCTCAAACCTGCCAAGGTTTGCAAGTTTTGGCATTGGTAGGATCACAGAACTGCCCTTGATCACTAAAAGGAGGGTGGGTTTATATTCAATAAGCTACCAAGTTAAGTGTCCGATATTGTTCTCCAATAGAAGGGCTAGCATGAATTAGGATGGGAAAAATAATTGTGACTAATGTTATTTGTGGTTTAGCTACAATGTGTGGCCCTATAGTACCAAGAGCGTAAACATATGTTCTCTAAAAGGTAGGCCTGTTGTACCCTGTAATGTAACTTAATACACCACCATCTTGTGAAAGCATAGGCCAGACCAGAAGCAATTGAAATTTGAAATTTGGTGGGCATGCCCTCTGTCTTTCGATTCTGATCTAGGGAATTTCTTAACAAACAAGTAGACCATAACCATCACGCTAACATGGATCAGTGATAACACATCACTGCTCTGGTTTGAACGCAGATAACATCACTGCCTGCACTGTTTTGAACGCTTTTTGTGCCTCCTGACTACCTTAAAAATTCTAAGTATTCAGGGCTAATATGTTCAGAATGCATTATTCTATCATTAAAAATCGCCATGTTCAACGAGAGACAACATTTCCTGATGTTTATGTACAACAGTAACAAAATATTGAAGTGAACACAACATAAGAAGAGTAAATGCAACAGAGACAATTAGATACAGGCAAGGTGAATATTAACATGTAAGTACTTCAACGAATGAATATTTCGGTTAAGTAAACAAAGATGATAAATGACGTACAAGGGATCACTACTAATTTCAAGATTCTAATTGTCTCGCCACATAAACAGTTAATAGCAACATCCGAAGACTTACAACAACAACAGTAACAACAAAGCCTTTTGTCCCAAACAAGTTGGGGTAGGCAACATTCAAAGGCTTAATTTAAAAAAAATCTTAAACCATTAAGCATTTTCAAACTAGAGGATAACATCGTATATGAGCTGCTACCTCACAATAGTGTTGTTATACAGTGTGTTTACATAGCCTTCTAGCATCTGGTTGCAGTTATATTTTTATTACTTGAATTCCATATGCTGAAGTAAAAATCATATGGCTGGAAAACTATTCATCTATAGTAAACGAGAGTTTTTCATCTTACTAGTTTTGGCAAAGGGAGGCAACAAGCTTAAGGCGGCAACTGCACAATTTGCAAGAGCATCATCGGTATGATCCTCAACTAACCTATAAATGCATATTCAGTCATTGCCAAAGTAAAAAAAAATCATGTAATTACATAACATCTTGCATTATTTTCTAGTATGGTAGTGCTAATGATCATTAGAAATCATCTGTGCCAGATATCAACCTCTTAAATAGAATCATTAGAAAAGATATTATATTTCCATATTATGCTCAGATATGGGATCATTGGGAACAAGTTTTTGGCACGCCATAACAGTTGCCATATGCAATTGGATCAAAGCTTTAGTCATATGTTATGCTGCACCTAGGAGTAAGCCTAATATCAAAAAAAAGTTTAACCTTACAGGTCTTGAGGTAAATTATCCAAATTGAGCCTGTGCTATAATGTCCTCAAGTCAAACAACAAAAGGAAAACAGGCCTATGTTTTGCGGCTTTTGCCAGCTATTTCACCCTCCACTGTTCTTATTTCAAACACGCTCTTGGGGCATGCTTGTGTGACACTTCACTATTACTAGAGATAGTTAAATGACTAATTAGCAATGTACGGTATTCGATAAGCAACCTTTGGGAATAAACCAGCTAAAATCTGTTTCATTTTTCTTACTTGATTAAATTGGTGTCTTACTCCTTACACAGAAATTTTAGTTCATATATTAGTTCAGTTCACCTGTATGCTTGGATAGCCAGATTCTGCACAGATCAATTGTGAAGTTCTTACAACCTATAGGAAAATCTAATCATCATGGTAGTTAGTGTTGAAGTATAAATGAATTACACGTCTTTCCTTATCAGCTTAAACTTTTCGATGAACTTGCTAGTGTATGCAACTCAATATGGTATCATAGTCAAAAGATCTTTGGTCCAAAACTCGGCTGGCACAATTAAAAAGGATATAATTGTAGCCCACTTCTATTCTACGTTTTATACCTGAGGAAACCTACATGTGAGGGGAAATGAAGTATAAGTGAATTGTCCGTCTTTCCTCGTCAGTTTAAGTTTTTGGGTGAACTACCTGGTGCATCTAACTCAATATGGTATTAGAACAATTCACTTATATTTCAACACTCTCCCTCACGTATGGCCTCCCTCAAGCCTAAGATATGGAATAAAAATAGGCTGCAATTATTTTTTTAATTGTGATCTCTTGATTCTGGCACCAAATTGAGTTGCACGTATCAATCAATTCACCCAAAAGCTTAAGTTAATGAAAAAAAGAAAGATGGACAATTCAGTTATACTTCAACAGTAAGTACCTTTGTGTTTGCCCTTTTTTGGTGGGGGTTGGGTTAACATGTAAAGTGTATAACTTTTCACACACTAAAAAATTGTGTAGCCCAACTACTAGGTTTTAACACCAAATGAACCCAAGCTGCATATAAAAATAAAAAAGGTATACAAGAAGTAAAGAACTCCATTATACTGGTTGCATAATAAACTAGAAAACCCTAAACAAGTTAACAAAAAAAACTAAGCACAGCAGCAATTCAATAACAATAGATGTGTTTTTAGAAAAGTATAATAAATGTGCTTATGCAACATGTCATTGCAGGCAGTTGTTGGGTCAACAGCTTTCTGGCCTGGATGTAAAAGACTTGCAAAATTTGGAGAATAAGCTGGAGATGAGCCTAAGAAATATTCGTCCGAAGAAGGTTATATTATAGTTTCGTTAAGACCGCATCACCATTTTGGTTTTCTTTTCACAACTGGATATCAATGAGTACTTTTGACTAAAATTCACTTTACAGGACCAACTTATGATTGATCAAATTCAAGAATTAAACAGGAAGGTCTGTTGCTACAATTAATACTAGTGCATTTGGTTCTATATCGAGGCTAATTGACTATACAAACTTCTTACTGGAATCACAGGGAAGCCCCATACACCAGGAAAACGTAGAACTACACAAGAAAGTCAACCTTGTTCACAACGAAAACATCAATTTGCAGAAAAAGGTGCAGGTATGCAGGAATATTTTGCCAAACAATGATGCAGCTTGTATAAGTCATCATTTGTTATTCAGGTTCACTTGACTGGTATATGCACATTGCAAAATGTTATTTCTTCATTTCTCAGGTATATGGAGCCAAGGGAATTAATGGACATGCGACAGGTTCTACCAGTCGATACAGTTTTCCGGCTACAGAGGATGAAAATTTTCCAGTTAATCTTGACCTAAACCAGCCACAAAATGTGGAAAAGGAGAGGTCAGGAACACCAACTCTGGGGTGAGTTCTTGTCTAAATTCAAAAACAGTTCAGACTCAGCAAAGCACATGATTTGAAATAGTTAACTGAAAGTGCAGCAGACCTCAACTGCAGTGAGGAACTGAGGATGACCGAAACTAAGAGACCAACAACCTACAAAAATTGGGCAATGATCTACTAGCTTAACTTTAAAGATTCCAGATGCAATAATTTCTGCATGAACAAGAGCATCGATTGTACTTCAGCATGTTAAATATACACATTTGATATTGTGTTGATTAGGACTTGTTAAATACAAATATTGTTAGTTGCTTACTTCTGAAATGCAAAAGACAAAAGCTGTATGGCATACTGGCATATAAGGAACTTACGCACTGAATCATACAGAAAATTTTGGTAAATGATGATGATCTTAAACTTTAAACCACAACAGCTCGATATCCAGTGTACAATACTAAAAGTTAGCGAAAAGACCACCCACTACACACCTACATGTGCACATGATCACCAAACTGAGTGCTGCTATGCCACAAACAGAAAATCTTAAGCTCTTAGCCCTAGGCCTGCCTACAGTGGAACTCGCGTACACAGGGAGCACTGCTCGGCGGTTTGCAACAGTTCCATAAATTCTTTCCTGTACAGTCTTTTTCACCCCAAATAGCAAAAGGATGCACCAGACTACACGCTTTACCCATCCTCACTATGCATTCTTAGTTTTATACTTTTGTTAGTGTATTGTGAAATGAAGACAAAGCAATCCCTGTTCCAAGGAAACATATGTACACCCAACCCCTGTTCCAAGAATATTGCTAGGAATGTTACTCACAATAATATTAAATTGAAAGGAATCTTTTTCAGGTGCAATGCTTCAAAACTTATCCACGCTTAGTTGTAAATCAAGCCTACCATTATATTATCACACTTCACACAAATATTGTTATACCATGAGAGCTCTAGGTCAGTACATAGCAGCAAACCAGCAATAACCGTATACCAACCAATAAAGGTAGACAACAAAAAACATGGTTCCAACCAAGAACATGTTGTTTGAAAAATAAAAATGATGAATAATACAATACATCAAGAAGACTTTCTTGCAAGTTATGCAGTTGTTGCCTCTAGCCTGTTGCCCCCAATTCCCCAAATGCATATCTAATCAAAACAGTCCAAGGTTAGTTACATAAATCAACTCCAATGGAAGTACTTGTGGTGACGTAGACATAATTTCACTACCAAAACAGCCAATCTGTTATCCAGTTAAATTGCAGCATCAACGCCATGTCGAGGATACAAGAATAACATAGATGGATATTAAGAAAGGGGGTTATGTTGTCCTACAGCTCTAAGCAAATCAAATCAAATAGCACATGAAACAATTTATACGGTGTTTTAGTTTTATACATATTGTGTTTTTACAAACCTATATTATGATGCATGTAGAGTAAAGTAATATGACTTGATTACGCTATTCAAACCTATACCATGACGCATGTAAAGTAAAGTATGTCACAATTAACCAGGCGTATTAAAGATCTATCAGCTAAACTAAATTAGAAAACACAATTAATAACACCTGGATAGTTGCTTATATCAATTCAGATCCTCCAAATAATGTCAAAACACTCATCCACTTTAATTGTAGCCTCATAAGCACTTTACGTTGGTCAACTTAATGACAAGACAAAAGAACTGAAGGCACAAGTGGCACATGGGGCAGCATGCAGCCAGCGTGGCACACCATGCAGTGACCTTTAGCACAAGATATACATGGGTGCCACATGCAGATGCGGGGTACAGCCATCGCTAGTTGTGGGCAGCCATGAGGCACGTACAGGATCAACTCACAATAGCCATAAGTCTACACAAAGCATGCAACAGTGACCAAATTGTGCATCAAGGGATGACATTGGGTAGTTAAGATATAGGTTAAAGTGTAATCAAATTAACTAAAACTTGTAAAATTTCACTACCTACGCTATTTCACAGGGATAATAATTTGCAATTGTGTGTTGCTCATATGAAATAGCTTGTGTCACCTTAATGTTGTTGCATGTTTACCAACATAACCCTCTACAAGACAGGAAACATGCAATGTATTACAAACAATGTATACAATGATGAAGGAGGTAACACCCTTTATTTGTAGTAAATCCCCTCGTAATTTTCTTCAGTCACAATACCATATTTATCTTTGTATAGCTTGCAATGAACTGAATGCATAATTTGAAACAATCAATTAATCGTTTCTAACCAACAGGATGTCTAAAGAGGGGAAAAAAGAACATCATATGGCCAATAAGATACAATCGAAATGCATATGATTCATCAGAATAGTAGAAAGTACCAATATTCATTAGCTAACAAGGATCCCACTGACCCTTATATTCCAAGTGTTATAGGAAAATCTTCATGCTAACCCACAATCTTCCACTTGGGAAAAAATTCTAGAAACCCAGTACTCAATTTACAAAGCGAAACAAGTAAACAATCGAGTTTGAAAAGGCCTCTTCGGCAGTTGCTGCAATCCCCAGATTAGACATTTACACAAGCACCACCTGCAGCATCTCGGGCCTTCCAACCCAAACACTAATTCTACTCCCTCCCTTGGCTGCCCAATGCACTAGGTGAGTAAATGATGTTCCCCTCTTGATCTTAGCAAACATTTAACACTTAAATTTTACCCAACAAGAGAAAATAAAAGAGGAATTTCGAATCTAAAGACCACCATATATTTCTTTTAGACTTCATGCTTATGGCTTATAGCTTTTGTTACAGTAACTAGTTTTTAAAATGTGACATTTTTAGGGTGGGTCTACAGGTCAATTATAGTAGATACCGTGCCAACTTCAGCTATATCGGTTACAATTGCATGTGACTATCTTTCTCTCGTGATAAGGCAGAATTCAAAAGCCATAAACTAAAATCCATAAGCTACGGGCCAAAAGAACCCACCCATTGCAATCTGCTTGTCCTTAGACCTACCGATCGATCGCGTCTATCTAGAACGGCATTTTGACTCTCGCTCTCGGCCCTCTCCCGCATCGAAACCGTAAGGCGTCAGCGGATCAGAGTTCAGACTCTCCCAGACGAACATCACAACGAAACGCGAAACCGATCTCGTCGGGCAACCCAACAGCGCTAAGCTAGATGACAGAAACAGAATCGAACGGATCGGAAGCAAAGAATTGAGCCACGGGCTCACCTGGATCTCTCACCCCGTCGCGAGGCCGCGGCGGTCGCTCTCTATCTCCACTAAACCCTAGATTAGGTTGGGAGATGGGAGGAGGAGGGGTGTGCTATGGTGGGCGAGCGGGAGTGCGTGCAGGTTTATAGGCGCCGCGGCGGAGGCAGGCAGAGCAGCAGGATTAGAGAATTTCGTATTACGCGTGCTTTGGTTGCTCCAAAAACGGTTCGGCTATTGTACCAAAATATCGAAAAAAATTGCATAAATAGGGTAGAATATAATCTATCACTCCACGAAATTTAAATCTAAATTCGACTGCACATTGAGAAACAAAAAAAAGAAAATCTACTGAAAAGAAAATCCAAAATAAAAGGATAAGTATACTATTCATTGAAATTTTGTCTTTTTTTGTTTCTCAATATGAAAATCGAATTTGGATATGAAATTTTGTGGAATGATAGATTATATCATACTCTGTATAAATTTTTTTGAAATTTTTCATAACTATTTGAACTATTTTTCAAGCAATGAGAGCATCGGTAACACCAAATATGTTAGGCGAGCCTTTGGCCCTATTATTTTTTATTTTCTCTTAATAGTTACTATTTATCAAACTAATAAATCGCATCTAAAAACTATAAGCAGAAGTGTAAAAAAACAGAGTCTTTCATTCAAAGGCTGACCGAATATGCCTGCCAACTTAAAAAAGAGAGAGGGGAAAGAAAAACAATTTAGATACGGTGTAACGACGACAAGTATCTATCCAACCATCTAATAAAATAATCAACGGATCATATGAATTATTATAATGGGCATGGTTGGTTCATGTCCTCACAAAATATACATCATCTCCTGTGCTGGTTTGGTTCCAAACCACGTTTTGTCAAAGGTTCCTTGTCGAAAGTGCCCGCATCACCCCTACATGCGTGGAGCCTCACCTCGTCAACCCTACCGTCGTTGCCTCCGTCAGAATCAGGGGGCGTTCGTATGGGCTCGTAATTTATGGACTTTCACTCCTATTATAGTATTTATCTTTTAAATGATATATTTTTTAAAATAGAGCCTAATCGATTGCAGTATATACTATAC
Organism: Dendrocalamus latiflorus; assembly: GCA_017311315.1. NCBI lineage: Eukaryota > Viridiplantae > Streptophyta > Magnoliopsida > Poales > Poaceae > Dendrocalamus > Dendrocalamus latiflorus. Next base: position 31,739,950 of record CM029653.1, on the reverse strand, counting down.
CGACTTTAGATATATCGGTTAAAATCACATATGACTATCTCTCTTCGTAATCTCTCTTGCGAACAGACAGAATTCAAAAATTATAAACAAAAAATTACAACCTAAAAAACCCACCCAAAACCTCCTTGGCTATTGCCCGATGGCCTTGCTATCGTTGAGGGCCTCATATTCCTACCCCCACCCCTCTCACCAAAGCCCAACCCCCAATCTCAGGCCATTGCTATTGCACACCTCCGTTGCCTCTGGTAGCATAGTCTTCGCTCTCAATGAGTACTAATTTAAGGTATGTTCATATTAGTTTCTGCTTTTGGCTTCTACTTCTAGAAGTAGAAGACAATATGAACATTTCAGTTTCTATAAACTGTTTCTATCAGCCACTACTAGTTATCAGCCACTACTTTTCGCTTTCACATATTGTAACGTACTTTGTATTTTATTGTATCACAATTTCGTAAGTTGTATGGCGGTCTAAATATTGTAGTGTCTTTCGTTACACCATCTTTCTTATATAATACACTATTATTCATCAGTCACTACTATTCATCAGCCGCAGTCAAAAGCTATAAGCAAAAGTCAATATAAACAGACCTATTGTATCCACTCTCAATTGATGGGTACTGATTTTGACGCAGGCACCTAGCTAGGTGAGGATAAAACGAGTCTACTTGGAGATTACTCAATGAGATCAATTGGCACCGGAGTGTGCTCTTCGGATTTCTCAAAGAAGAGAATGGCTCAATTCTAGGTGCTTTTCAAATATCAATCAAAGCTGATGAACACATTACATATCATCACCTTATATTGAGAGGGCGAAATATTAGCTAGGACTCTTAGGAAAACTAAAAGATTCTCAGAGAACAGCAAACTAATTAATATTATTAAACTCTAAACTAGATAAAACTATTAGGAACTAGCTAAATTGGGAAGAACTAGTAGAATGCACGTGCTTTATTACAAAATTGAAAAGTATCATATTACCCAGGACAACACGTCGAGTCGATATTGTTGGGCTTGGCCAGCCCCACACACTTGACTCCGCCTTCGCGCTGGGTCGAGCTCCAACAAACCTGACATCAAGCCTCCATGCTCGGTCTTCATCACACCCCTGGCTCTGCCGCACGCCTGATCGAGCTTCGGTGTTTTTTCTTTTTTCAGAGAATTTTTAGGGAGGTGGAATTTATTTGTTGATAGATTATTCTTTCTTTTTTGTTAAAGATTTTTCTATTTTTATTATAGATTTGTTAGGAGGAAAATATACCACCACCATCACCAACTCCCATTTTTATATTACTAGTAAGATGTCGTATGTTGCAACAAGATTCCAAAAGAAGATGATACATATCATCAAATGTGACCTAAATTATATAATGAATATTAAAAAGAGTTATGCATCTTACCATCAAGAGTTAGGTCGGTGCGGCTGGATCCACTGTTGCTAAGATCGTCGCTCCGAATCTGCCCTCCCTAACCCCGCTAGCTTAACGGTTCTTCATCACTTCCGGTGGTGTATACTTCATCCGAGTCGATGTACTTTGCCTCCCTATTCATTGTCCGTGCCGGTGTACTCCATATCCCAGTCATTGACCTTAGCAGTTTACACTTCTATTCCATCGTCGTTCTCGATGGTGTACACCAATGCCTCGTTGTCTGCACCGGTGTGCTCCTCTTCTTCGCCACTGAGTACAGCTCCGCCTATCTTCTCTTCTTCGTCATCCTAGTACAACAGTATCATGGTGGTGCATGGGAGGAAGGCATAGTGGAGGGACCAAAGGTGCTAGCCACGTTACCGTTTTTTCATGGCTATGTCGTCATATTGAGATCTAGTGGTTAGGATCAGCTGAGAGAGGAAGTTGATCTAGATGTAAATAAAAAAAACACGTCTGGCCCCCTCTACTCCCACCCAATGACATCTCCTCCCCTCCCTCGCCTCCCCCACCCGCACGTCGGTGCCACCAGGAGCCACCTCTCCCCACCAATGGCTCCCAGCAGCAGCGCCACCTCCTTGCTTTCCTGGATCCACCATCCTAAGATCACTGTCATCGATGAAACACCCCTAAAAATTTCAAAATTTTTGAGCCTTTTTCCTGAATTTTTTAGTGAATTTCGGCAACTTTCCTTTTTCGGAAAGTTTCCCCAGAAGCCGCTTTCCCTTTTCGGCCTTTCCGTGTTCCCTTCTCCTTGGCGCCTTTCTCCCTTTGCGCCTTCTCCTTTCCTCTCTTTCCTGCCCTTGTTCTTGCTTCAGTCTTACTTTCCTTTGCTAAGCCCAAAATGTTACGGAGCTGATTCCTAAGTTGTGGTTGCGAATGTCACTGAGCAGATAGCAGGTTGGGCAGCACGACAAGTAAAGCAGTTCAGTATGAAGGAAGTTCAGGTCACCATTAAGATAGATCAGACTGAAGGCAAACAAGGACAAGTCCAGATGTCAGAGCAACAAGGAGAGTTACAGCCACCGTTCATTGTCAAGGTGACACCCGAAGAGTCAGTGTTAGCATCAAGTGCAACTGCATTGAAGTTTACAGCATTCCAGCAAACTCAACCCCCAAAATTCCCTTCAACAACAAAGCCACTGAATGCAGATGACTGGTTACAAGATATTGAGAGAAGAATGAATACTATCCAGTGTACAAATAAGGAGAAAGTTCTTTTCGCCACCTACCAGTTATCCTAGCCCGTAATTACTTGGTGGAATGCTATCCAGTGGATACACCCTAATGAGGAAGATATTACATGGGAAGACTTTGTGAAGAGATTTCGTAAAGCCTACATTTCTCCTAGAGTTATCACAAGAAAATATCAGAATTTTCTTAACCTTCAACAAGGAGAGAACTCCATCACAGAATATCTACAACAATTTCATCAGTTATCCCAGTTTGCTCAAGACGAAACTAACACCGAAGCTAAGAGGATGGAGTACTTTATGAAAGGTCTACAACCCAATGTGAGACAATGCCTTCAAGCCATGAAGTTTTCAAGCCTATTGAGCCTGGTTGATCGAGCTCTCCAGATAGAAGAAGAAACACCAGGTTACGTGAAAATTATGAAACGAAAGAAGCCCTTGCCATTGTCACAAACAGCTTGTTTTCACTGCGAGCAGAATGGGCATTATCGTGACCAATGTCCACTGAAGTCCTTACCCCAAGAAGAAGCTAGAAGGCAAGCAAAGAGGCGGACCTCAACATCACGTCTGCCATCAATGGAAGAAGAAAAGCACGAAAGACAGTCAAGAAGAACGTGATCTATGTAGAACAAGGAATGGAGTGATGTCCTTTTGGGTTATCTTTTTGTAAGCTAGTTGGAAGAACTGAATAGTTGTCTGTAAATTACTTTAGCTAAGGTTTGTGGCAAAATTATGAAGGTGTATGAAGACTGTCTGTGTAAAGCATAAGGAATGAGAAGTTCATGTTGCAATGACACTAATTCTAACGGACCCAGATGTATATATAGCCCTGGTACTGCATAATTCAGCTAAGAGTGAACCTGTAGCATATACCCAAGGATGATATACAGGTGCAGGTGAGAAGAAGCGACAATATCATCTGAAGACAGCAAACCATTTTAAGATCCGAAAATGAGGACCGCAATTAAAGAAAATGAGTCAAAGTCGACCCCGGAGAAGATCAAAGTAGCCATGAAATGGAAGCCATCAGAGACAATAACAGAAGTGAGAAGCTTTCTTGAATTGACGGTTTGTTATCGTCGATTCATAGAAGGATTCTCAAAAATATCTCATCTGCCCACTCAGCTATTGAAGAAGGACAAGCCCTTCGCTTGGACAGATGCCTGCGAAGAGAGTTTTCAGCTATTGAAGACCAAACTCATAACAACACCAGTCTTAATATTACCAGACCCAGAGAAAGAGCTCCAAACTTAATGTGATGCTTCAAAGCGGGGTTTGGGATGTATGCTGATGCAAGACAGGAAAGCTGTTGCCTATGTATCCAGACAACTGAAATCGCGTGAGGTGAACTATCCGACTGATGAGTTGGGACTAGTAGCTGTGATGCCTTCACTGAAAATTTGGAGGCACTACCTGTTAGGGAATCATTGCAAGATGCCCTCCGACTACAAGAGTTTGAAGTACATTTTCACCCAACCAGAGTTGAATATGAGACAGCAAAGATAGTTAGAACTAATCAAAGATTATGATGTTGAGCTTCAGTATCACCTAGGCAAGGCCAGTGTAGTTGCCGATGCCCTTAGCAGAAAGACTCATCAAAGTAAAGCCAGTGTGACAGAGTATCCACCAGAGTTACAGAGAGATATACTACAACCAAATCTGGTGATCACAGAACAAGGCAGTATGGCAGCATTAGAAATCCAACCTCTACTAACTGATCAGATCAAGGCAGTGCAAGATGAAGGTGAAGAGATTCAAAAACTGAAAAAGAAGATTCAAGAAGAAAATTCAGCAGAGTATGCGATAGACGAGCATGGAATCCTTACTTTCTGTGGTCGCTATTGCGTACCCAACAAGAAAGAGTTGAAACACTTGATCCTACCTGAGGCTCATTCCTCTCAATTCTCAATCCATCCAAGAGGTACCAAGATTTACCAAGACTTAAAAAAGTGTTGGTGGAACGCAATGAAGAAAGAAGTGGCAGAGTATGTGGCAAAATGAGAAGCTTGCCAACAAATCCAAATAGATCATCAGAATCCGTCGAGATTGTTGCAGCTTTTGCCAATTCCCGAATGAAAATGGGACCGCATCGGTATAGACTTTATTACCGGACTTCCTAAGACTCGTGAAGGTTATGACGCTAGCTGGGTCATTGTTGCTAGATTGACCAAGGTGGCTCATTTCCTCCCGATTAAGCAAACCTATGGGAAGGATAAGCTTGCCGAGTTGTATTTGACAAAAATTGTGACACTCCATAGAGTTCCCAAGAAGATTGTCTCGGATAGAGGAGCACAATTCACCTCCAAGTTTTGGGAGAAGTTACATGAAGCTATGGGCACCGATCTGAATTTCAGCTCAGCATATCATCCACAAACAGATGATCAGACAGAGAGAACTAATCAAATCCTAGAAGATATGTTGAGAGTTTATGCTATTGCGTATGAGGCAGCTTAGCACCCCTGCCTACCATTTACCCAGTTTTCCTACAACGACAGCTACCAAGTTAGTATCAGGATGGCCCCATTTGAAGCTTGGTATTGCAGAAGATGCAGGACACCACTGAATTGGTCAGAGATCAGGGAACACCAATTTCTCGGTCCTCAGACCACCCAAGATGTCGAAGCTCATATCAGGATTATCATATACAAATTGAAGATTGCACAAGACCATCAGGAGAGTCATGCCGACACCCGAAGGAAAGACTTGAGCTATGAAGTTGGAGATTTTGTGTACATCAAGGTTACTCCGTTCAAGGTTGTCAAGAGATTCCAAGTTAAGGGTAAATTGACTCCAAGATATGTGGGACCGTTCTAAATAACTGAAAAGTTGAAGAGGTAACCTATGAAGTACAACTACCGCCTGACTAGGCAAGAATACACAACGTATACCATGTATCACAACTTCAAAAATGTCTGCGGTAGCCTACAGATGAAGTGCCAGTGTCAGACATTAACTTGCAAAACATTTTAACCTATCCTGAAGAACCACTACAAATACTCGAAACAACAGAAAGGCAGCTCAAGAACAAGAACATCAGATTTTATCGAAGTCAGTGGAGAGATCACGGCAGAAAAGTCCACTTGGGAAAGGAATCAGAACTGTAACAGCTTTTGTTTTCAACCCATTTCTTTACCCTTGGGTGAATCTCGGGGTCGAGATTCTCTTAAGGGGGGTAGGTTGAAACACCCTAAAAATTTCAAAATTTTTGAGCCTTTTTCCTGAATTTTTGAGTGAATTTCGGCAACTTTCCTTTTTCGAAAAGTTTCCCCGGAAGTCGCTTTCCCTTTTCGGCCTTTCCGTGTTCCCTTCTCCTTGGCGCCTTTCTCCCTTTGCGCCTTCTCCTTTCCTTGGCGCCCTCCTCCTTTTCTGCCTCCTCCTTCCCGCAGCGCCTCTCCCTCTTTTCCCCGCCCCCTCTGTTCGCCAGCGCCTGCGCACGCGAGGGCACCCCGCCCCTGGCTTCGCCGTGCCGCCTCGCCACGCTGTCACCACCGCCCTCGGGCCGCGCCACGTGGCCCATGTCCGCGCCGACCCATCCCCTCACGGCCCCCACCCGCCAGTCTCAGCTCCCCTCCCTTTTCCGCGCGTTGCGCCTCCGTTCACTCCGGTTGCTTGCCTGCTCCCCGCGCGACATCCCTCGCCAGAGCTGTGCGTCACCACCCATCACTCGGAGGTGACGCCCCAGCAACCCCCTATCCCCTCAGTTGACCCCGGTGCCGCACCCCATCCCCTCTCTCCCCTTTTCTCCCTTCCGCCGGAAGCCATTCCCCCCCCCCCCACGGTGCCAACCCATCCCCGTCTCGTATAAAAGCCACCCGGGGCTTCCATCCGCACCGCATGACTCCCCTCTCCCTCTCTCCGCGCACAATTGAACCTCGAGCCCTCTTTCCCTCGCCGGCACCCCGTTTCTTCTCCACGGCCGGCCGCCGATCAATCCGCCACTCCAAGCCACCGCAGTTAAATTACTTGCTCCCACACCCTCCTCAGGACCCGGCGAAGCCAACCACACCATCGGCCGAGCTCCTCTGGGCCCGCAGTTCGCCGGCGTCGAGCTTCACCCGAGACAGCCACCGCCGCACGCCGCCGACCCCTCTCCGGTGATCCCCGGCCGCCGCCGACACCCCCATCGCCTTCCCCGTGACGCAAGGGCCCCGTTTTGCCCGCTAACGACACCTCCCCGGTCGCCCTTCACCGGCCACACCGCCGCCGTCCACCGCCCCGACTTCCTCTGTTTCGGTCCCTTGCTGCCGCTCGACTCATCTACATTTATACCCCTCCCTTTGTCAGGTAACACCAGCTAGCCCAGTGGCTAGCAGCGCCCACTCTCACCGCTCCCACCCGCGTTCGAATCCCTCTGCCGCAGCGTTAAAACCTGATTTTTGGTGACCATTTCCCTGCCGTCCGATCCTGATCCGGCCAATCCAAGCCACCCACCGCCTTAGCATCTCCGCCGCTTATCCGGGCCGCGTGTCGGCCATCCCCTTCGGGTGAGCGCGCGGGCGAGTGGGCCGTGGCCTCTCGGCCTGCTCGGCCGCACCGAGCGCGCCGCGCGCGTGGGCCACGCTGGCCTTCGGCCACGTGGGCCGCTTCCTTGCCCGGGCCACGCTGTAGCAACAGGCCGGCCCGTCACTGTTCATAGCATTTTCCCAGAGTTTTATTTTTTCCCAAAAAGCCAGAAAATCCAATTAAATCCTAGAAAATCATAGAAAATCCCAAAAATTCCCAAATTTCACCACTTTGCTCCATTTAATGTCCTGAACCCATTTTTGGCCTCCTTTCCACCAAATGTATCCCAAAAAAATTCAAAAATCCCTCATTTGAAGTTTTATGCAATTTACTCCTTTTTCATAGAATTTATTTTTCCTCGCTTGATTAGGCTCTAGCCGGACTTTTTTTGTGTTTGCGCTAGTGTCGAAGTCCTCGGGAGCTGCAGTGCAAGGTCAAGATCAAGGAAGCACGGTTTTCAAAGTCGCCGAGCTAGTTGATCGCAAGGCAAGTCACAAGTCCTTGACCATGTTGAAATCCCATGCCATCTAAATTATGTTATTATGCTATTTGCATTTTGCTAGTTGTGAAATGCTAGTTCAAAGTAAAATAAAATGTTTAGAATGACATGTTGTGTAGATAAATCCTACCACCGATAAATGCCATATTAAACTTGTAAGCATGCCTTTGTTAACCCTAGAAATAATTACTTGATAATCTAGATAACTGTAGGTTATTTATTATCACACAAAGTCTTTACACTAATAAGGTTGTGGCTGCGGGCCAATAGAATTTGCAAACCCGACTCTAGGGTAGGGTGGTATGGGACACCGTGCCCTAGAGCGGAGAGTGCCGGCGTGCACAAGGTAGGGTAAGGGTTGGGGAAGAGCTGCGAGATAGTCTTCGCCCATCTCTTACCCTAGGATTGAAGTTAGGGTAAGGGTGTTGTGGGGCGCCGCGAGACGGCTTTCGCCCACCGCTTACCCTAGGTTGGGTCGCGGGCCTGGCGAGGTTGCGGACCATGTGAAAATATAAGGACTAGACCCTTACGCTGAGCAAATGACATGGTGATCGCTCAACCACAGGAGTTGACTTGTCAACACTGGTTTAGTAGCTGCTCAACTCGATTGAAACTCTACAGGTGTGGAGAAGGCTTGGTGTTGAGAAAGCGAGGTTAGGTAGGCCGTGTTGCGGGTACCTAACAACAGTAGAGTTCACTCGAAGCGGACGGGAGTTTTATTGTGCCAGACCCGAGTGAATTCTACCGGGTAGAGCCTATATAAAGAGATGAGCAGTGAAACGACCTGGCTTCCTTAACTCATTCATGAGGGTTAAGGGATCGTGTGAGTAAAGCTGAGCAAACTCTGCAGAGTCAAATAAATGGTATTCGAATACGCCGTGCTCCCGGTTGTTGGAGCTGTGTCACTTGGGTGATTCCAGCAGCGAAGCTTAAGTAGATTTGTACATGCTTTAACTTGTTCAGTTGGTTAATTAACCTTTCATGAAAACCCCTGAGATCTTGAGGAGTAGTTTTGGGTCCATTTTATCAAAATGTTTGCAAATAAAACTGCATCCACTCAAAGTTAATAAACCAAGTATACTCCCTTCCTTTGTTGATCCGTGCAAGTAGTAAGTTAGGGTTTCCCTTGTGATTTGCTGAGTACGGGGTTGGAGTACTCAGACTTGCAAAATTTCACAGATACCAGAAGAAAAGAAGGCAATTCAAGATTTCGTGTTAGGGTTGCGACCGCACTCAGGCTTTCCTGTGGTGCTTTTGCAGTTCTTCTGCAATGTAAGTACTTTTGGGCTTGCACGCCCATTTATTTGTCAAAATTGACCGTTAGGTCTTATTTCAATCAAGCTAATCTTTCTTAAATGTTCATAAGCAGACATGATACTTGATCGGTCCGTAACCAAACTCCTGGGTGGTACGGACTAGTGACGCTCCTGTTTCTCCCAGAAACGGGGGCGTTACAATCGAATGCACCGTCTCTGAGGTTGCCGCCTTCAAATCCAGCTGGTACACCCTTGCCTGCACCTTCGGTACTCCGCTGAGGTCATCGTGCTCTTTGCCAGTGTCCCCAACCCTATGACCGCTTGATCTCGGGATCATCGTCCTTGATGTCGATGTTCTCCACCTTGGCCCAGTGGATCCAACGGACCCCAAGGTTGTCATGTCCTGATCCGACATCCCTGAGGTCACCTTTGCTAGATCTGATCGTCCTTGCCTCCACCACCGTCAGATTAGGCCGTCGTCGCAATGAGACTCAAGGGAGTCGTAGTTGGAGCCGGCCGACTATGTCAGCAGAAAAGGAGAAGTGGAAGGAGGTGGCGCCGGTGGAGGAGAGTGGGGGAGAGAGGTCTTTGCGACCGGACCCAGCCATCCCCACGCCGCTGTGTCGGACTCGAGGGAAAATCTAGAGTCCAACGGATCTAGTGACCCCTGACCACTGCGCCGCTGGATCCAACCATCCTCGATCCTAGCGGCGCTAGATATGACCATCCTCGATCATGGGCCCACCGTCTTCCTCCTTCCCGATGTCACCTCCTCACTAACCGGTTCATGTCGCCACCTCCTCACTCGCTGAGCCAAGCCACCGCTTGGCAATGACCAGCTTATCATGGGATCGGTCACGAGTGCCGCCACTCATCATAGATTTGGCCTACAAAACTGGCAAAGTGTTGGTGTAGGGCATGAAAGAGGAAGAGGATTAGAAGAGATTGATCATGGTGAGGAGAGGGGGCAGCATTGATCAGGACACTAGATAGCGAGAGTAGCTACAGGTTGGGTCCTCATGGGTGTGACCACATGAGGAAAGGAAGAGGAGCGGTTGGGGTGTAAGACCGTGAGCAGTTTAGGAAGTAGCCGATTGACGACACAAATCCATATGTCAGCATATGTCAAGAGAAGATGCTGGAGTGTGTTGCAACAAAGAGAACAAAAAAGGGAAGTAGTGAACGAACAAACTCACCTTTTATATGGATTGATAGTTTGATCGATTGATAGATAGATTAATATTAGTGAGGACACAAAGAGTTGTTTTATTTTCCCGCAATTTCCTGGCAGCTCGAGTAGTAATGACCATAACTCCCTCGAAACTCCGAATGGCGCAGCGTCTGTAGCATTATACTCACTCATAGAACTTTCAATCCACGTATAGCATGACCACTAAAAGTTTTCAAACTGATGCAAACTTAGCTTCAAAGTCGATGAATCAGGATTGCACTGGATTTGTTTTAATTTTGAACATGAATTCCACTGTTTTGCGCTTTCTAGTTGACATATGTGTTCTTTGTTTTCCGCTTCGCACAGGCAAATCTAGGGGATTGCGAGGCTCAGTTCTTTTGGGTTTACTGTTTGTGGCTTTTAGCTTATACTACAGTAACTAGATTTCAAACAGTATGTTTGTCTTTTTAAAATGAGGTTTATAAGTTGATTATAGTAGACATTGTACTGAATTCATCTATATCGGTCAAAATCACACGCGAGTGCCTCTTTCTCCATACTCTGTAAGTTAAAACTCCAATTAAATAAGTTTCGGTGATTAATGACAAATGTAAATGTGAGACTAATTCAATTAATGATAAATCTAAATGTGAGACTACCTCTGTTATTAAGTATGTTATTACTTAGTCTCATTTGGATAAAAAAAAGTGAAAATCATGGAGGTATGCATTCAATGTCATATTCTTATATCTTATTGCATTCCTAAGATCTAAAATATAGGTTAAACTCCACAAAAAGTCTAACTTGAATATGTGCATATGTTTTTATTACACATTCTTATATGCATACATTTATGGGGAGTTCACTCTATGTTTTGTGGTTTTACATATATTGGGATCGCTACTTTGAAACATATCCTTTGAATATATAAAACTTGTGTAGTTCATATATACTTACGTTGACTCATATTGATTTATACTCAATTATCTGTGTAACATGATTATCAAGTATGTGAAAGGTTTAGTGTCGGATTTTGCTTAACGACTTGGAGATGCTTGCTAATATTGACAAGAATATCGATATGGCTCGAGACAAAGGTCATGCATGCATTTGAATTTAAATTCTCAAGCTAACTATGCATTGTCAGAAGAAAACGGTAGTATCGAAGTTTGAACGGCGGAACTACCGCAGCGCGGTATGACTGCGACTCCTGAGCGGTACTACCGGAACTCGAAAGTTCCAGATTTATGAGGTGGCACGTTTTTTTCCAGAGAGGACCAAGTTGGACCTCAAGATAAACGGAAGTACCGCACATGAAATCAGAACTACCAGACTTATAATGGTGGTAGTACCACACTTTGAGTTCAAATAATTTTATATTCAATTTATTATCTCATTATTTGTTAAGATTGTCATGAATTATCAAAAATAGAAAGATTGAGAATCTAGTCCCTCCATTATGAGTTAATGGTGAGTTTTGGTAATTAATGACAATCACATTGTGGGACTAATATTTTTTATAAGAGTTAGATGAATAATTTAGATCCCCATGATGATGAAGACTTTAGATGGCTTCATAAGTTGAAGGTCATGAAGAAGAGAATGCATCATATGTTGATGCACATTAAGATTTCGAAGAGAAGATAATAATGAGTTGATCATCAAGGAGATGGTCATGAGTTGATCATCAAGTTAAGAGAAGACAATGACCTGACTTGAAGTGAAGATGTACGTCATCAAACTTTAAGAGGATACTCAAAGCAAGGGTATAATTAGCTAGGGTTAAAGATGTGTTTCTAATCTTTTACCGGTCTTAGTGTTTGGTTGGAAGACCGGATTGCTAATATAAGCTTGCCGTACTATTAAGAGGGGTTTTGTCTAGTAGCTTGAGTCTTATCATGTGTTGATAGCTCAATTCTGCTTGCTCTAATTCTCAATGTGTTTTGCAAATAGTTGAGGCTCATGCATCTAATTCTTGTAACATGTGACTATACTTTGCAAATATATTTTGCAAAATGTTGAAGTCTATATACCTACTTCTTGTAGCATGATCTAAGTTTGCAAATGTGTTTTGCAAAAAGTTAGAGATCATGCATTATCACTTGGCATAGTCTAAGTTTGTTTGTTACTATTCCTTTGACCAGGGAGAAGATTTTAAGAAGTCGTTCACCCCTTTGATTCATTGTATCATACACGCATGCGTGTATTTGTGTATCTTTGCATGAAAATCATGTGACTGTGACTGTGCCGTGATTCCTCCCAAAATGATATAGATTTTTCCTCCACTATTTCTCCTTATATCTGAACGTTGTGCTATTGTAAGGAGGGTGAGTGGTATCATCCGCGTGACCGCTCCTGCGCTGCACCTCTACTTATATTTGGAAGTACAATGAGTTGTCTCCTATTAGTTTTGATTATTACATCTTTAGTCTTTCACTATATTTATCTCTTAGTAAAAATTAAAATTAAAAATTTGCTCACACTTCCAACACTAGCAGCTCCATGATTATTACATCATTAGTCTTTTACTGGATTTATCTCATAGTAAAATTTAGAATTAAAATTTTGCCCACACTTCCAACACCACCAACTCCATGAGAACACGAAAGAGCACAGCTTTGCACGCCCATGAACATGGTAGGAGAGAGGGGCCGTGCCACCGTCGTTAATGATGGCAAACCAGTTTTCCCCAAAGTTGCCGCCACGGCGACTAGGACCAGCTTGTGGCCATTCTTGGGGGCCTCACAAAGGAGTTTGGTCAAATAGGTGGTGCGCGTGAGCAGGGTTCCAAATACCGTCGGTAACCGGCAAGTTACCGTCGGTAATCGGTCTTACCGGTGCCGACCGGGAGAAAAAAACCATCGGTTTTTTATTTAATTCAAATTTAAACTTTTGAATGCAAAAATTAGTTTCTCTAATGATATTTACATCGTTTAACACTAATAGAATTTATTAGGAAGATGCATACACTTTCCGTGCTTGATTTCATACTTTTTGTCATAAATGTATTAGGAATTTTCAAAATTTGAATGTAAAAGTTAGTTTCCCGAATGATATTTACATTGTTTAACACTAATATGATGTATTAGGAAGATACATGCATATCCCGTGCTTAACTTCATATTTTTTTATCATGAATATGTTAAGAATTTTCAATTTCAAATTTGAAAAACCGGGTTTTATTGGTTTTTCCAGTTTTTAACGGTTTTTCTCCGGTTTTTTGGACGGTTACCGGCCGGTTTTTCCGGTTACCAATTTCAAATTCAAATTTTGACGCGTGAAATTCGACCGGTTTTTTTCCGGTTACCGACCAGTAACCGGTACCGACCACCCGGCAGGATTTATCCCGATAGCGGTATTTGGAACCTTGCGCGTGAGTGCATGGCTTACGTGTCCTGGTCAAACGACATTCGTGATAGGAATCCTGAGAATAGGTTAGGGTTTAGGTACCTGTACGTAGAAAGCTACGGCCGCCACCGGCCAGCGCCACCGTCACCAGCTGCTGTTCTGCCCGTAGCGGTTGCCGCCGGCCCACGGGAACTTCTCCAGAGGCATCTGACCCATTTATATTTCGGCCCCTGGAACATTGGGCGGAAAGGCCCAGTTTCAGGCCCGCCCATCCGGACCAAACGAAGAAGCCTACGGTGTCGCCTCCTGTGGGTTTCGGCCCAAGAAGTAGAATAAGGCCACGCGAATGCGACTTTGGTTTCGTGGTTGGGCCCGGGAGACATAGGGATCCACTCGTCTGAAAAAAATATAGAAAAGGTGTGCGTGTCGTGCTTTCAGGTTGATCTTTTCTTACACAAACTAGCAGATGCAGAGCACAAAGTATTGCACCATATATTCCTCATTTTACTCAAACATCTAGCATAGAAGTAACAGCACGGATAAACCAAAGCTGATGCAGAAGAGATGTAGTGGAGAGTACATAAAAAAACTAGGCAAAATGTATACACTGAATATTAGCACAGTTTACTGTCAGGTTAGTCAAGCTCATTTTATCAACTGTATTCCCTAGGCAAGCACTCCACATTGCAGAGATGTCTTGTATTTCTTACATGCTAGTTTATCATAAATCATGATCACGGTGCAAGGATTTCACAAACAACGCTGTTTGTCAAGCAATTGTTCTGTTGTTCTCTCCAATCCATGCAATAGGCAGACTCCTGAACTTTGGTAGCAAAAGAAAAACAGACTTGGATTGGAACTTCAGAATTCAGGTAAACTACTCAAACATTCATCAAGTAATAGCTAGACGTGCACCATAGTCTGCACCCACCTAGACGCAAATATATATTCAGGATAAGTTCATACTTCAGTGACGTTGTACTTTTTGGCAAAAATCTTCTGATGCTAAGGGCATTAAGTACTCCATTTAAGATTTGAGACTGCACTGGAATGAACCAATACCTGGAATTGGAGGACTGTGAAAACAAGAGTTTATAGATGGAAGCAAGTTCAGCAACCTAGAAAGATCACATGCTAGGTAATTATACTTGCTATCAAGCAACATCCATAACCAAGAATTAGCAATTTAAGATGCTCTGCTTAAGAGTCTCCACAACCAAGTAGTAGAAAGATACTACAATATCTGGCATTATTGATTTTAGACAGGTCATAAATCTATTTCAGCTGAATATATCGCAATCAAAAAGCAAGATCGCATTTGGCTGGGATCTCAGCAGCTGATATAACTAAACAGGGTACGGGCATTTGACAGCAGTAGATCAGAAAATGTGGGGCATGCCAGAGCTTTGGATTACATTTTTTTTCCTGAATTTTCTGGCAGATCTTCTATAGATCATTTTTTAATGGAAGGTCCAACCTACAAAATGTTGCCTTGGATGCTAAAAAGGTGTATTTGAAGAGATACTCAAATTTCTCCTATGTGCTTGATATCAGTGTTACCAGGACTCGGACACTGGTGTCGGAGTCCGACTTGGATGCGGGTGTCCGATTCAGCAAACTTTAGAAATTAAGATTCTAAGATTCGCCTAATATATATATTTAGGGAGGTCCAAATAGAAAGAAATCCATTGAGGAAAGAGTCTATTCATAATTTTCAAAAACGCTTGAGGGCTAAATCACAAAAAAAAACCTTACTACATAATCTCATCTATAACCCTAACCCCTAACCCACGTTGTCTCCGACCCTGTTGCCTCCCACCTCGCGCTGCCCCCTCCGCACGCCTCCCTCTGCCGCGCCGCCGCCTCCCCCGCCGCTTGTCGTCTCCCTCACCGGCGATCAAGGGAGCAGCGGCGGAGGGATCCAACACGGGAGTCTGGATCTGGCGGTGGTGGCCATGGGAGCGGCGGCAGCGGCTGACCTGGTAGGATCCGGGCGGGAGGAGGCATGCTGTAGAGGAGGCGGTCGGGAGACTCGCCGGAGAAGAATCTGAGGCGTGTCACCCCGTGTCTGACACGCATCAACACTGGGACACATGTCGATGCGGGAAAAATTTCGAACATGCGTATCTAGGTAACACTGCTTGATATGGACCTATCATGTGGAATCAATTGCCTCAAGAAGCATGAAAAATGCACCCTCTCCTGGCTAAATTAAGGGAAGATGCCTCCCCACAAGAAGCAAAATGTACACAACAAAGTGAGGCATGGAGATCAACACTATTTACCTATATTCGGTAGTGTGCAGCCTAACAAAATCCTAATGAATAAGCAGTTCCTCTTAGATGCATTGTATGGGAGTCATCCGCATATGAACTTCCCAAATGACCACACTTGGGAATTCTACCATACTCTGCTTAGCTATGGTTGATTGGTTATTAATCCTACAGAGCCTACCCAAAGGTTCAGACCGTTGCAAGTTTCAAGTTTCAACCATACCCATTTCTCCAACCTTCCTTTAACTATGAGTAGTTTCCAAAGCATAAACTTTTAATAAGGGAGGATGACATGGAAAATTAGACCAAACTCAAACATCATTCCAAAACATAACTTTCTGATGGAAGCTGGAAACTATAGTGAAATCTTTTTTTTCTAAAAAAACTTAAAAGTATGAACTATGGGGACAATAAACAGTAATTAATACCCTTCAATCAACATCTCTCTAAATTCTATAATTGCAGTGATATTCTTGTACAAGGCAAGGCAGCTGAGCAAGTGAGCAGCGTAGACACATCACCAAAGCTAGGATCCCTCTGGGGAATTGAAATACATTCTCTCTAAATTCTACAATTGCAGAGTCATTTGTGGCAAGCAGCTAAGCAGCTTAGACATATAAGCAAAGCCAATGATTTCTCCCTTTAATCCAAACCTACTATGTGCAGTTAGGCATCAATTCAGCACTGATATGAATATAACATCACAAACTACAACTCACTCAAGACACATATCCTGAAAAGTTGTTATCTCTTGCTGACCTACATAAGAGAATGAATAATACAACTGTGCAAGCATGGTTATTTCTAATTTTCTAGGGTGTCTTAAAACTTCTACAGCAATGATATAAGGTTAGCAGATGTCCCACAGAGAATCAGATGACTCATCCTATCAGCCGTTCAGGCATCATAGACGTCACATAAATGTTAAGTCCTTTTTTAGCTCATTTTGAGGCTTTAATATAAGCAATACCGTCCAGTGTATACCACCAAGTGTTAATTGTCTCAAATGCAAATTTGCAACATCCTATGATGGACACTTACTGGAACTTTATGACACTTGTTCTGTTAGTGAATCACAAACAAGCATCAAGGTAAAAAAACTTACAGACATCAAGGAAAATAACTGAATCTATTACACGCATCAACACAAAATAAAGGGGAATCAAGCCAGCCAATAGCCCTATACCATCGCCACCAGGTGGCTCAGGTAATCTGCAACAGCAACTGAATTATTTCCTGGGTTATTAGTAAGCATCAACGAAACTGTGTGCTGCCTAATCCTATGATATATCTTCCTTCCCCAAGATTCTTCGATGTGCGCCAAATTGACAATCAACATTTGGGTAACACCAGGTAATTCCCCATAAACAAGAACTATCTAAACACCCCATCGACAGCCTTCCCCCACAGTCAACCAGCAGTCCCGGCCTAGCACCACAAGCAAAGAAAACCACACTTCCTGAACCAGATAGGCTTACACCCACTTTAACACAACAATTCCCAAATTTCACAACAGGGTCAGGTCCATTCGTAAATTCACCAAAACGGCGACAAAATTCTCACGGAATGGTAACAAAAGTAGCTAAATTGTAGCATGAATTCCTCACAATTGTGCAACAACGTACCGCATTTATTCAACTAAGGCCAGACATTGCCCACATCAACAAGTGAAGCTAACACGAGATCAGAAAAAAAGATGTAACACTTGCGATAAGAGAGAGAGAGAGAGAGAGAGAGAGAGAGAGAGAGAGAGAGAGAGAGAGAGAGAGAGAGAGAGAGAGAGAGAGAGCGGGGGGGGGGGCTGCTACAGCTTGTAGCGCGCGACCTCGGCGTCGTTGGGGAAGAAGCCCATGAGGCGGCCGGCGGAGTTCTGGTAGGCGTACATGAACCCGCCCATGACCCCGATGAGGCCCCCGGTCACCATCGATGGCCCGCGGATCCCCGGCTTGATCCCTGCACGCAACGCCCAAGAATGCGGGGTTGAGCTTTCGATGGGTGAGAGATAGGATTTCGGAGGGCATAGGACTACGAACCGGAGAGGTAGCCGACGGTGACGGACACGGCGGAGATGGTGGAGAGGCGGAGGTAGTCGAGCGCGGAGAAGTTACCGACGACCTTGGTGAAGGGCGGGTTCCGGTCCACCACCGGGTACTCCGGTTTCGCCGACGCGGTGATGTCGGTGTTCATCTCGTGCGGCGGGGCTCCTCCTCCCGGCCCTGGCGGCGGCGGCGGCGAGCGGAGACGGGCAGATTTGGTCGTGGGGACAACAAGGTGGCTGCGGCACGCTCCCTCGTCTCAGTGGGCGAGGAATCATTACTCATTTGCCCCCCCCCCCCCCTGGCGCCTCTTTTTTTCAACTCTAACCCTGAGTATTTTTTTTATAAATATAGCCTCTTCCTTAGCTGCGAAATTACTCAAATCTGATACATGGCAAATCCACGCCTAGAGAGCATGTAAAATCCAAATCTGCGGCACTGTAGCGTGGCTTTCATACTGTAGTTACACGCAGCACAGTAAAAACATTTTCCTCGCTCCCCTAGCGTGGAGTTTAAAAAAATGCGCTACAGTATCACATAAATAGAGTTTTCAAACTTTTTGGATGTGAATTTGCCATATGTTTTTCGTAATTCCACGTTCGAGAAGGAGGTTAGATTTGCAAAGGGAGGAGATTAAAGCTGCAAAAAAAAAGAGTGCCGGGACCAATTTAGCAAAGATTTCGTGGGAGAGTAGTGGTGCAAAATGGGCCTGGATGGGCAGGCCCAAACCTCTGCAAAATGGCTTGGCCCATATCCATCCTTGTGAGTGACGCTTTGCTCGGCCCACCATTCCATCGTCGGAGTTTCCAAAATGGCGGCGACCCCGGCGCCCCTCTCGCTCTCCACCTCCACCCTGCCGGCGCGCCTCGCGTGGCGACGCCGGCCGCGGCGGCGCGGGCCCATGGTAATCCGCGCCGAGATCCGGGAGATCTTCATGCCGGCGCTCAGCTCCACCATGATGGAGGGCAAGATCGTCTCCTGGACTGCTGCGGAGGGCGACCGCGTCTCCAAGAGCGACGCCGTCGTCGTCGTGGAGTCCGACAAGGCCGACATGGACGTCGAGACGTTCCACGACGGCATCGTCGCGGCCGTGCTCGTCCCTGCCGGGGAGTCCGCCCCCGTCGGCGCCCCCATCGCACTGCTCGCCGAGTCAGAGGAGGATGTGTCACTCGCCGTCGCCCAGGCCCAGGCGCTCTCCAAGGGACAGCCCCAGCAGGCCCTTCCTCGTTCGGATTCCGCCGCGCCGCCGCCCCCGCCGCCTGCGTCGGCGGCTCCGGTGGCCGCGGGGACGAAGGGCATTGCCACGCCGCAGGCTAAGAAGCTGGCCAAGAAGCACAGGGTGGACCTTGCCAAGGTGACTGGCACCGGGCCGTTCGGCCAAATTACGCCGGCCGATGTTGAGGCGGCCGCCGGCATCCAGCCGAAGCCAAAGGTTTCCCCTCCTGCTTCTGCTGCAGTTGCACCTGTGGCTGCTCTGGCAGTGGGCGCGGTGCCGCAGGCTGCGGTTCTTCCACCAGTGCCTGGTGCGACAGTGGTTCCATTCACTACCCTGCAGGCTGCAGTGAGCAAGAACATGGTGGAGAGCCTGTCAGTGCCAGCATTCCGGGTTGGGTACCCCCATTTTGACCGATTAGCTCGACGAGCTATATGAGAAGGTGTTGCCTTTGGGAGAAAATTGATACTATGCCAAGGAGTAGGGCTGTGCATTCGGTTGCTTCGGTAAAATCGGTTCGGTAAATACGGTAAATACGGTATTGTTAGTTCGGTAGTATACGGTATTTTTGAAAATACGGTTCGGTATCGGTAAATCCCAATTTATTTCGGTACGGTATCGGTAAATACCATATTTACCAAAGTTAACGCAAATTGCAAACAATATAGTGACTAGATAGAAGTTGCAAACTTGATGCAAATTGGTATAATTTTTTGTCATAACAGTTCAGTTGAATTGAATGTAAGGCGCTTTTGATTTGGTTCGGTAATGGGCTTCATGGATGTATTGTACTGTTGTTGTCTTCTGGGAAATAAACACAATGTAAAAGGTAAATCCGACCGAGCGGGCAAGGCCAGGCGCCAAAAAGCAGTCTTGCACAGGATGCGGACCATGCGGTGATGCCATGGCCCACGGATCCCCCAGACCCCGCGATTAGAAGCGGTGATCCGAGCCGCTTCCATCCGTTGCCTGCTCCAGATATTTTCAGCCCATGAGATGATGAGTACTGGCCTACTGGGCCGTTCGGTATTTCGGTTTTTTCGGTTTTTAATCGGTTTTTCCCGAAAAAACCGAACACAAAAAAACCCATAAATATAAAAACCGAACCGAAAATCGAAAACCGGTCAAACCAAGTTGACCGGTTCGGTTCAGTTTTTTTGGTCCGGTTTTTTCAGTTCGGTGCAGATGTGCACAGCCCTACCAAGGAGTGGCTTCGATAAAATGTCACCCTCTAGATGGCAATTGTTAAAATACCACTCAATACATGATTATCTTTATGATTTGCCCTTTTAGGGGTTTTAGTCATTTCTTTTTCGTTTTTTCTTTTTTTTTCACCAAAATTGTATGTGAAATGACCATAATATTCCTTCTCTTTAGCCATTTCTTTCTGAGTCTCTCTCCGTTGATTCGTTCCAGCAGAGAAGACCGAACGAGAGGCGCCGCCGCTGGAGGTCGTGGGCCACCGGCACGGGACGCCGCCTCCGCCGCCGCCCGCACGCCTGGGCCGCCTCCGCCCGCACGCTCGCTGCCCGCACGGGCTTCTCCGCCGCCGCCGCCTGGAGGGCTTCTCCGCCGACGCCGCCGGCAAGGCCCGCCTCCGCCGCCGCCCGCACGCCCAGGCCGCCGTCGCCCGCACGCCCGGGCCGCCTCCGCCCGCACGCCCGGGCCGCCGCTGCCCGCACGGGCTTTTCCGCCGCCGCCGCCGCAGGCACGAGCCGCCTCCACCGCCGCCCGCTGGATCAAGAGCAGGGGCAGGAAGACGAGGGGCCCGGGCGCCGACTCGAAGAGGGAGGAGGACGAGAAGGAGGCTGAGGGCGCGGTGGGCGGCGTTGCATCGCCCCGCATCTCAGCAGCGCCGCCGGTCGGGAACCCCCTCGGCGCGGGGGACCATGGGAGGGAGCGCCGCCGGCGGCTCCCAGATCCGCCGGTACGAGAGGCGCCGCCGCTAGCGGCGGCGGCACCCCGTGGGCGGAGGTGGGCGGCGGCGCCCCGTCCGTGCGCGCGGGCGCGGCGGCGAAGCCCTCCAGGCGGCGGCGGCGGAGAAGCCCGTGCGGGCAGCGGCGGCCTGGGCGTGCGGGCGGAGGTGGCCCAGGCGTGCGGGCGGCGGCGGAGGCGGGCCTTGCCGGCGGCGGCGTCCCGTGCTGGTGGCCCACGACCTCCAGCGGCGGCGCCTCTCGTTCGGTCTTCTCTACTGGAACGAATCAACGGAGAGAGAGACTCAGAAAGAAATGGCTAAAGAGAAGGGGTATTATGGTCATTTCACATACATTTTTGATGGAAAAAAATAAAAAACGAAAAAGAAATGGCTAAAACCCCTAAAAGGGCAAATCATAAAGATAATCATGTATGGAGTGGCATTTTAACAATTGCCATCTAGAGGATGGCATTTTATCGAAGCCACTCCAAAGGAGTGGCATAGTATCAATTTTCTCTGCCTTTGGAGACTTTGGGGCAGTACTCAACTGCCTCTGATGCTCTTTTGTTTTTTTGACCAGTTTGGTGATGGTTGGATTGATTTGGTTTGGTAATAGGTCAAGTCAAAGGGAGTGACGATGACGGTTCTTCTGGCAAAGGCCGCAGCTATGGCGCTTGCGCAGCATCCTGTGGTGAACGCTAGCTGCAGGGATGGGCAGAGCTTCACTTGCAGCAGTAACATCAACATTGCGGTGGCTGTTGCTATTGATGTTGGGCTCATTACACCCGTCCTGGAGGATGCCGATAAGGTACATGCTATCTGTGTGACAAATGTGGTTCTATTCAGGAAGTGTAACATGTGAGTTCAAAACTAAATAGCTTAAGAAATGGCGCAATGCAGCTGGATATATATTTGCTCTCACAAAGGTGGAAGGAACTGGTCAAGAAGGCACGCACAAAACAGCTCCATCCAAATGAGTACAGTTCTGCTATGGAACCTATTGCATTGCATAGTGTGTTAGATCGTTGTTGCAAAACTTTTGATGTTCATGAAAATTGTACTTACCTGAAGAATTGGTGGTTTGCAGGGACTTTTACACTGTCCAACTTGGGTATGTTTGGTGTAGCTAGATGTGATGCAATTCTTCCACCTGGCCAGGTGGGGTTTTCTTTCTCCTAATCTACTTATTGCCTAGTAATGCTAAGTGTTTGTATAATTGCTTTACTGATGTATGAGGTCTTAGAATTTGAGTATGAATGCAGGGAACTATAATGGCTGTTGGAGCCTCGAAACCTACAGTGGTGACTGATAAAGATGGTTTCTTTAGTGTCAAGAGCAAAATGCTGGTATGTTGTCTTTCACACACATAACTTGCATGTGTTAATGCTGCAAATTTGTGATTGTTATGTTAGTATGTTTCTCTGTCCGTGTGCCTATTCATATGTCATCATTCACAGTTTTCACACATGGAAGTGAAATATCTTTCTGCCAATTGGATGTTAACACAAACATGATAGGCTTTGTGTGTGTTCGTTTTTCCCACTAATCCAGAGTGAGTTTTGTTTTTGTCACCGACTTCTCTCAGTGACATGCAAGCCCAGACCCCACATGTCAATGAAATAGCCGGTGGCAAAAACAAGATGTGGGTGCAGCGTAGTGGCAAAAACGAAATTGTCCCTTGCATATAATGTTTTCGGTCTCAGATTCAAGAAATCTTAACATTGCTATATGCTGGGGGTTTTGAATAAATGTTTTGATCTAATGTAGTTTCTGCGATACAATGTTTCAGATG
Source organism: Dendrocalamus latiflorus (assembly GCA_017311315.1). Taxonomy (NCBI): domain Eukaryota; kingdom Viridiplantae; phylum Streptophyta; class Magnoliopsida; order Poales; family Poaceae; genus Dendrocalamus; species Dendrocalamus latiflorus. The sequence continues at coordinate 31,717,327 of CM029653.1, read as the reverse complement.
CATCAACTGGAGAGCATTTAAGTCCTAAGTAGTTAATGTTTGTTTAAGTTTGTATGAATAATGTTTGTTTAAGTTTGTATGAATAATAAGTTTTTATGCAGAAATATTGCCTGGTGCTGCTTACATAACTAGGTCCAACTTTTTTTCAGGTCAATGTCACTGCTGATCACAGGATTGTATATGGTGCTGATTTGGCAGCATTCCTGTAAACTTTTGCGAAGATTATTGAGGATCCTGAGAGCCTTACTTTGTAAGATTTCCTTGGAAGTGTTGTCTATGTGCCAGTCATTAGTTTGATTCCAATTGGAGGTCTATTGTCAAATTACATTTTTTTTTTTTTGCATCTTTGAGCATTCGACGGGATATTGCTTTTGAGCCGTTTGTATGGCTTTTACTTTTGAATGTTGGATACTGTTGGAGAGATGATACTGTTGACGCCATGGAAGTTTTTTTTTTTTTGATAAGGAAGAAACTTGTCTCCCACTAACCCTTGGCTCTAGGCAAATCGCCAGAGACCAGGACAGTTACAAAGTCGGGGACTTGGTTCATATACACCGCTGAACCCGAGCAGACAGCGCTCGCTCCATACAGAGCTAGGCAATCAGCCATTTTGTTGCATGATCTCGGACAAACCCGGATCACACATTGCACAAACGATTCCGCCATGAAGTTTCTAATCTGCCGGAACAGACACCCATCAACACTCCTATCCATCTCTGTTGAGGTCAGGCCTTTCTGCAGATTTGTTGCATCTGTTTCGAGTATAATTCGACTCATTCCCAACTCCGCAACTCGACGTAGGCTCATCAGCGTTGTCTGTGCTTCGGCCTGCAGAGGGCTCAAGACTCTCTCCAGTTTCCCACAACCCCCTCCAGGAACTCCCCATTGTTATTACGAGCAACAAAGCCCCATCCGCCTTCTTGTGTACTGACCCTGAAAGATGCATCCACATTGATCTTGTACATATCCTCCGGTGGGGGTTCCCACTTCAAAGTGCCCTTACCTCCCTTCTGGCCCTTCGTTTTGTTGAGCTTGTCAAAATCCTTGGCATAGTAGTCGATTAGTGAACAAATTTCTGGACCCGAGGCTCTTCTCTCTCCTGCATTGACTTTGTTTCTAGCGGACCACCATCGCCATAGCAACACCCAGACCCGCACCTGAATTCCTGCATCAAGGCTCCAGATTGCTTTCACTGTTTCCTTTGCCGTCCTGCAGCTAACAAGCCTGGATCGCACCTGCTCCAAGTTCATCAAACGCCAGCACTCCTTTGCTCCTTTGCACTTCAGGAAGAGGTGCCCACAGTCCTCATCGGCTCTATTACACATCGGGCATTTTGTTTCACGTTTAAAACCTCTCCGTGCTATGTTTCTCCTGACTTCCAGACTGTTATGCGCAAAACGCCAAACAAACATCCTGACTTTATTTGGTACTTCAAGCAGCCATATCCTTTTCCAGTCAAAGCTGGCATCGTCTTCCTGATTCAGCCCAGACCCAGAAGCGTCTCTTGCTTGTTCATGTTCCCTCTTCCTCACTGCCACCTTATAGGCTGATTTGACCAAAAAAATCCCTTTTGGATCCAACTGCCATGCTGGCCAGTCATCAATATCTGCATCCGTTTGTAGGACTAGTATGATTTTTGCATCCGACTCCCAGAAAATGTCTTTCACCAATGCCTCATCCCAGGAGCCAGTAGCCGGGTTCAAGAGCTCGGAGACCCGTGTCAACACAGAAGCACCTCTGGGGGTCGCTGTTCTGCGGGTCATACCAGCGGGTATCCATGGGTCAGACCAAATATCAAGCGAGTTACCGTTACCTACCCGCCATACCACTCCCTCCTTAAGCAACTGTGCTCCCTGCAGAATACTTCTCCAAGTATATGAGATACCATCTCTTGCGCTGCATTGCAAAATGTTACAATTTGGGAAATATTTGGCCTTTAGGACTTGACTACAAAGAGAGTCCAGGTTTGTGAGGATTCTCCAAGCCTGTCGAGCAAGCATGGCTAGGTTGAAAAGATGGAGATCGCGAAAACCCAGTCCCCCCTCCTTCTTTGATAAAGTCAGCTTATCCCAGCTCAGCCAGTGTATTTTGTTCTCCTTGTCATTCTGGCTCCACCACCACCGTCCTATCATGGAGTTTAGCTCATCACAAAGCCCCTTCGTCAGATCAAAACACGACATGGCATATGTTGGAATTGCTTGGGCAACCGCCTTGATTAGTACCTCCTTTCCTGCCTCTGATAACAGCTTTTCTTGCCACCCCTGTATCTGCCCCCAGATCTTCCTTTTAATATACCCAAAGGCTTTCTTGCGTGATTTGCCAATAGAGACAGGAAGCCATGGAAGTTTTGGAAAGCAAGAAGTTACAATTGTAGAATTGTTATTAACTTTATTTCGTAAGGGGTAAACACCACTGAAAGGATGGTTGGGCGGCGTCGGCGTCGGCGTAGAGAGAGAGACTATAGATAATAATGACATTGTTATTTCTTGCTTGGTTTCTATATAGATGGGCTCCCCCTAACAGATAGAGTCTAATATTAATCATATCTCTAACAAATATAGAAACTAATATCATATCTCTAATCATATCTCTTACAAATGAAAACTAATCTCTGTTATGAATATTGTATATATTGAAGAAGCCCAATAGGCAATATATATATATATATATATATATATATATATATATATATATATATATATATATATATATATATATATATATATATATATATATATATATGGAGTGCAAGGGGATATTACAGGGGAATATGCCATATGCAGATAAGGAAAGCGAAGATATAAGGAAAGGAATAATACAATTCCTATTCTATCTCTAATACCCTTAACACCCCCTCAAATGCAAGGCGTATGCACTTGTGACTGGCTGGCGTCGTAAGGATCGTTAGGGTCTCTACATTCTCGATCTCCTCCACCTTCCATCCACTTCAGTTGCTCCTGCTACGTCTGCCTCTACCGCCACTGTTGTCGCCACCTCTGGAGCTTTTACGCAGTGGTATCATCGGTTAGGACACCTGTGCGGGTCCCGTCTTTCTTCATTAGTTCGTCAGGGTGTTCTTGGACGTGTTACTATTGACACGCTAATGTTTTGTCAGGGTTATAAATTAGGCAAGCAGCTAACTTCCTTATTATTCTAGTGAGTTTATGTCTTCTCATCCTTTTGATTTAGTTCATTCAGATGTATGAGGACATGCGTCTATTATTCCAAAAGATGAGTACATACAAAACACTCAGAAGGAGTGGTCGTAATAAGGCTACGATTACGTCAGGAAGGGGTGGTCGTAACAATCATCTCTTGAAGTGATCGAAACTTGAAGTGGTCATAGCCAACACACATTGGGTGGTCGTAGCCAATATCACTGAGTGGTTATAGCCAACATTAAGTGATCGTAACCAAAGTCGGACCAGTCGTTTTCCAACACCATTGATCGCCACTTGTTACCTTGTCGCTCATGAATCGCTCCTCTCGACGACGGCGACAACGTTGGCTTCCACGCACACTTCGCCGGGGAAGAAAGGGGAATGTCAAAAGGCAGAAGTAGGAGCTTGCAACGGCGGGAAGGGGGGAAGAAAGTGGTGGCAGGCAGCTGGGGTTAAGAGGGCCCGGATTGACGCTTGCCTGGCCTTTTCCTTCTGAGGCTGTTCACCTCCTTCCTAGTGGACAAACACCCAGCGTGCCTTGTCGGAGATCGGAATCGGATTCTGGGCCAGCGACGCAGGCAGCCTGGCTGACTGGCTTGCACGAATGGTGGTCCTTTTCCTAGCTTCTTAGACTTTTCCCTCTGGACATGGCAAAATCAGAGAGCGCAGCACGATGGGAATCTTGGAAATGCAGCGGGAACGTTAGCGAGCCACCCTTTCTATTCTCTTTCGCGGTAGAAAATCATCGCTATCAGTTTGGCCGTCCAATCCTGCCTTTCTACAACGAGAGCAGTGCAGGCACTAGAGCGGTTTGGAAAATGAAGGGGTGGGCACACAGGTTAGTCAGCGAATGGTGAAACATGTCAAACCAAACACACGTTCACACCACTAGAGCAGGCTTAGATTCTTCTTCCAGGCCGCCACCAACTACAACGACTTTCCAACAACAGCACTGCAACTTGCCTTTGAATAACATTTTAAAAAAAAATAAAAGCCATGCCATGACACGACTACAGCCTAGAGATTTAGGAAACATTACTGCAATCAGAGCAAACGATTCACAAATAACAATGGATGGGCTCAATAACAAAATTGAAGTATAACATCAGATAAGAGAGAAGTACAGCATCTGTGACAGAGGATGAATAAATTTAACAGGAGGGAGATTGGACTGTTAGGAATGTAAACCCAAAAACAAGGACTCTAAACTGCCAAACTGGAATCAGAACTCAAGCCATTCTCATCCCTACTAAACACGACGTTAAAACTCCTATCGATTCCTATAATGTGATAGCAAAAAGCCAAAACTTCTCTAGATCAGTAATAAATACAATAGTGTACTAGTCCTTGATGGCATCCAAGACAAGAGAGCGGATGAGCTTTCAGAATTCTCAGGAAGATTGGATCCCAGTGGGAGGTGACGCAAAAACCTGGGGATGCACCAAACTCACATCTCGCCGAGGCTGTTGAAATCCAGGAAGGAAAAGCATAAACATGTCAGTCATCGAATGGCAGTAATAGGCTTTCATCTGGACATCACCAAGTTGGAAACCGGCACAGGCACACCCATGAAAAGCGGTTCCCCGCTGCTCTTGCATACTTCTTCATCAGGCGCTGAATTAAGAAGCACAAAACTTCCACAGGGGCTGGACTCCTCCATGTCTCCCTGGCTGCTGCTACCGCTGCTGGTGTCTGACTGCCTTTTCGAGCCAGATCTTCTGCTCCGCTTTCTCGCCCTCCATTTCAGGTTATCAAACTTCAGAGCATTTGTGAGGTCAGCCAGAACACGTTTCTGATCACATGAAATCGTGTTGCCCAAAGGTTTGTCATCACACCTCTCGTCAGATTCAGATTTTGGAGATGGATTACCCTCTTGCGAACCAAGTTTGCTAATCAAGCCTCCATTTTCACACACTGAAGTAGGGGACAACTGGTATGTGAGATCTTTCCTTTCCTTCAAAGGATTCCACTTACCACCTACCCACTCAAGTGAATGCCGCAAATCATCTTCACCAAATTCAGCTACTCGCTTTTCTCCTGTGGTAAACAATCATAGGAAGGTAAGTTCTGGAGCTCCAATGTTACTAGCACTACGTCCGCTAATGATCATAAGAAGCACACAAAATGTTGATAGTAATTTAGAATGTATAGTTACCTGGAAAATAAACTTGTAGACGTCCATCATTTCCCCGTCGCAACACAATCCCCTCCCACCAGCCACTATTCCACCATGCATCAACAATGGCCCCAACATCAAAGGAGCATGGGCCCTTGCTATGTTGCACATGATGTGGCCGAACCATTGGTCTTCCAGAGATGCGTATGCCCAACTGATCAGGTTTAGCAATCCTTGTTTGCAAAACCCACTCCTGCAGAATAAAATTAGGTCAAAGATCAGCTCAACGATCCAGTTTACCGACAAAATAGTAACTGATTATATAGAACTGCACTAAGCATACCTCCAAATTGCCTGTCTCATCAGCATCCTGAAGATCTTGGTATCGCACCTTGATTTTATCCCTGTGCCCCTTTAAGATGAAGCACCTAAACCAACAGCCCCTTATACCACTATCCTGTGACAGGACCTCAGCATGGCAGCCAGCGTATAGCTGTTTTTGAAGGTCATGCTCCAGATCTTTGTTGAGAGAATCAGAAGCGTACCCATCAGAACGTAAATACTTCTGCGGATTAGTATCATCATTGAATGCATCACACTTCCTCTTCTGCCCTCCATCTGAACCAGATCCACCTTTAGTGACCTTGAAACGTACCTTTAGAGAAGAAGCTGCATTAAACATGGTCCTAAGTACTTCCTGGTTCCAATACCCTTGCAATTGGGTGATGTCAAAAGGCTTGACATCATCATTATCGATCTGCCGACGGCAAAGATAAGGCTGCCAGTAGCAATGTTTGGTGCCACTCTGAAACTTCTCGAAGTGCTGAGCACTCAGGACTGCAGCCAATCCATCAATGCATTCAACATTGAGATCTTGAAGTCCAAGGGAAAAGAAAATTTCTGTGTCTCCAACATCCGAGGGCAATTCAACACCAACCTCATCAACTTTGTCGAACCATCGTACCATGACCATGTTGATTGCATTTGTATCCTCATATAGATCCTCCACATAGGCAACAAGTCTCTTTTTCTCTTCGCTCATGATGTAGACAAAATTATGCACCTATCAAGATAACAGGGACTTGTATCAACCAAGGTTCAACATTTAAAAGTTTAAACTACTAGTAACGAGTGTTAACATTCAAATTCCATCTATTTTAAATGTTTTATAATACCATAAGGTACTCCGGTATCATCTCCAAGTAAAAGAAAGAATGAACAAAAGTTATTACAAACCAAAAAAGAAGCTAATTACAGAAGATCGTAGCTACCCCCCCCCCCCCCCCCCTCCCAGCTCAATCTCACAAGCCACAAAATTGCCATAACTCATAAACGTGTCATATTTTTATATATTTCAGTTTCAAGTCAGCCTGTATCTAACATATCATATTTTTATAAATTTCAGTTTCAAGTCAGCCAGTATCTATGATGCTAGTATGTGTTCAGTGTTCCACTATATATTTAGTTCAACTGAACATGTCATCTTTATTACTTGATTACTGGCAAAAATTTCTTTGGCGCACACACTAATAAGTAAAAAAAGAAAATACATGAAATGATCAATCATGGACATACCGAAATAGTAATTCCCCTACGGCAGAACGATCTGTAGTGCTTCCATCGTTTTTGGCAATACCATGCAGGACCTAACCATGTGAAGTCTTTCGAATTTTTCCTAACTAATGAAGTAGGAGAAACATCCTGAGCACGGATAAAAGAACATGCATTAGAAATAAGGAATTATCATATAGATTTCAAATACGAAAAAAAACAAATAAACAAGAAATGCATACCTTTAAAGAAACAACATCAGTGAAGTCAACATCATTGCCATCATATGAATTTTCATGGAGCCTATTAGCCATTGAGGAGGGCATGTAAGTACAACCTGCAAAAGCAGCATTCACAATAATAAATTTACCAAGACAAGTCTCACAACATAGAAGCATACAACCCATGATCCAAATGAAAGCAACACAACCGAAAAAAAAGGAAGGGGGCCAATCACGCATAACTAGAGACCACGAAGAACGTTTAGAAGCAAACATACTCGGGTTTCACATTTCATTTTTAAGGATAAATCATATTCAAACTACAAATACCATATGCCCTGTTATGCCACTTCATCCAAATATAAGTTCATATGCCGGCAGGCACACCACAAGTCATACAAAGCATTTCCACAAAGCTCATTGCCAGAAATAACTGGAAGATTCACGTAACTATTTGGCGTATTATTGAAGCATGCATTATATATGGATTAATTCCATGGAGCTTTCAAGGGAGGCCACAAGAAGGAAAGATCAAAATGGCACCTGATTGACTTTCAATTCAAGCTACTGCTTTTTTTCTCTATATTTCCAAATGCAAGCTTACTCAATTGAACCAAAAAGCAAAGGGGGATAATTCATGATATACCACTTGAAAGAGTGGTGTGGCTCGAAATGTCACTCGAAAGATTTGACTTTGTTGTGAATTAAAGCTTTTTCCCCTCATTTTGCCCATGGATGGCACTGCTAGGATGGCTGACAACTGCAGATGGTTTGGTGTTGTGTTTTGTGCATGAAATGGCACAAGACTTTGGTGCCCTTTATGTAATAGCTTAGATGAGGGTATGACAGTACATTGTTTAGTACTTAATTGTTATTGTCATTCGTCTTCCTGAACTGTTATTGTTATGACAGGGAAAATTTTGGTAGAGTTCTGCCTATGGCAATGTAGTAACAGAAAATAAGAGTTGCTGCAAGATAACTATTGCAAACGACTAAGTTAATTAGACAACCATCCATTGCAAAAGCAATGGTTCATGACACGTTAACTAGATAACCATCACAACCATCCATGACAACAAGTTCCTAAAGCTAACAGATTACAAAACACATATGCAGTGGTCATTACAACATCCGATGGTTGCCAAAGTGAAATCCCCTTTCACATCCTAGTGCAAAGCTCACATAAGCAGTGGTTCATAACACATAAGCAGCGGTATTTCTGGTATTTCCTGTAAGTGTGAAAACATGGAACACTAGGGCAAAACGATCATTTTCCATGGCCAAAAAAAGGGGGAAAAGCTTCAATTCGCAATAAAATCGAGGTAATGGTATATCCTCAATCCAAACATCTTTAGAGTGGTATGTACTGGAAGTCAAATCTTTCAAGCGGCATTCTGAGCCACGCCACTTGAATTCGAGTGGTGTAACATGAATTATCCAAAAAGGGAGCCAGCTGAGGCTTCCACTGGGTCACACCTGTATTCTCCACAATCCTATGGAAAAGAAGGCATGAGTTTCGCACGTAACCAAAATATTACTGAATCATATCGGATGAGGAAGACCTATGAGCTTTTGTAGAAGGGAGCTGAACCCTACCTCAAGGGCCACGTAAATTAGGCGAAACATGAAAGACGGTAAGAGAGCAGACTAATCCGGCAAACATTCCTCTTCCAGATAAAACTAGACAAGAATCAAATCCACCATGGCAAGAGATGCACCCCAACCAAAAGCGCTAATGAGAACAAAAAATAACTAAAGCCAGCCGATTGTGCTTGTAAAAATAGTAAGGTTCTCTTCTAGATTGTCCCAACACACGTAGATTGGAAAGTGCCATGCATATAAACAGACGGGAAATAATACAAGAAAGTCGATGCTTTTCTTCCTCAAATCAGGCTTGCCGCCCCAGCAGATGGAACTACTGCATCCGAAAACGTATCCCTTGCCCTAAAACCTAATCCTAAGTTATCTGCCGGAACCCTGGCCGCCACAATCCGCTGCAGGCACAGAAATGGAAGCGCATCACATAGAACAACAGATCCGGTCCAAGCATAAGCAGACCATTCAAACGATTCGATGGCGCAAAGCACTCTTCATCGGCCAGAACGAGCGAAACTAAGACAGTAGATTTTGCCCCTTGTCGGAAATCACAAACCACAATGGAAACTCCCAAATCCAAATTGACAGCCCAACCGCGTGCACCTGCACAAATGGCTTAAAATCCACGAAACGATCCACCATAGCCAAAGAATCCGAGACGTAACCGCAAAAACACAAGCCTAAAACGCATCGGAACAAGCAGAAGCATAAAAGAACCATGCTTCCATCTCAAATCCAATAAAAACACGCAAAAAAATCAGCACAAGACGCGTAGAGTACGAAACAAGCCAGCCCCTCCTCACCCTGCAAATCGGGAAAAACGACGCCCAAATCCCACAAACGCTACGGCGCTCGGAGCAAAGCACCCAAATCGACCGCTCAAACGCCCAAAAAAACCAGGCAGGCGCACGAATCTTACCGGAAACGAGCGAGGACAGCCAGTCCACGACCTCCCGCCTCGACCGCCACTTCCGCGGGGCACCCTCCGCCGCCGCCGGCGACCGGGACGGCGACGGCGCGGCCGCCCCCGCGGCGGCGGCGAGCGAGCGCATGAACCGTCCCTGCACCGCGTACGACATGTGCCGCGGGCTCCTCTCCCGCCCCACCACGGCCAGCTCCCTCTCCTCCCCGCCGCCGCCGGGCTCGCCGCGGAGGTAGTAGTGCACCAGGCGCCGTCCCCGGTCGTTTGACACCACGACCTCCTCCCACTGCACCCACCTCCTCCTCGCCGCAGACGCCGCCGCCGCCGTCTCGTCCATGGCCGCGAAACCCTAACCCTAGATGGGTCTCGCGTGTGGGGGTCACCTCGCACGAGGGGTCGGATTTGGTAGAGAAAGATGAGAGGCGGGCGAGAGAGAAGGGGGAGGGATTTGGTTTTATTTGGGGGAGTAAAGGTGAATGGCATTGGGGGAGTAAAGGTGAATGGCAAGGTTCTGGGGGGTGGGGAGGGTAAGTTTTTTTAATGGAGGTAGAGGGAGGGGCGTTTTGCACAAAGGAGTTTGACTTTTTATTTATTAGGAGTTGCAATTTTGTTTTTGCTGAACATAGGGGAAATTAGTTTTGACCGTGGGATTTGAAAACATTGATTTTTGCCCTAGCTTGATCCACGGGGTGACTTATTTGGCATAATTAAATCTAAAAATTTTAGAAATAGAAAATAAAATAGGTTAGTCTATCACGGACAATACGAAAGAATACAGAAAAAAGATAAAAAGCTAAAAAACAGAAAAAAACAAAAACACTAGAAAAAGATGAAATTAAAGAATATTGAATTAAAAACCATAAGCTATCACTGAAATAAATGGGGCCTTTAGTCATTATAGTATATACTATAATTAAAATCACTCTATTGTAGCAACGATAGGCTAGTGAACGTTTTGTTCGAATAGAAGCCTGGCTTTATAAAAAAAAAGCTGAGATGTTTAAGTGGGACTAAAGGGAGGCGTTCTTTGCAATGAAAATTGTATCAGAACACAAGGACGCCTAATTATATAAATGTCTAGGGGTGCCGTTGTAAGGTGGAGGCGCTGACAACGGAAACCGCCGCGAAGCAAACACAGAGACGTGTATCCGTGGAGGGAGACCGCCTTCCCATAGTACCCTCTTTCTTCGAGAAAACAACGAGGATGCCATCCCATAGGATCCTGAAACGTTAGATCGAACAGGCAACAGCGAACAAGGGGGCATAGGGCATGACACGTGTGGATGCATCAGAAAGATGAGGAATGCCAGCAGGAATGGAACGTTTATCATGAGAAAATTCTGGCAATTCTAAGAGCAACTCCAGCAGTAGCCTTCAAAACAGGGCCCCTACTTTTCATTTGAGGGCTCCCTTTACTTTTGAGGGCCCTGTTTTTTTACATCTGCTCCAACAGCACCTCTCAAATTTAAGCCCTCAAATCCATTCCACTGCAACTGACACATGGGACCCACTCCTCATTCTCTCCCTCTCCCTCAGTCCAACTCCAACGCCACGTCCCAGACAATCCACGTCGATCTCCAAGCCGCCGCCGGCCGCCACCGCGTGTCCCACGCCTCGCCATGTACGGCTCCAACTCCCTCGGGGGCGGAGGTGGCGGTGGAGGGGGCGGAGGCGCCGGGGAAGGGGGCGGCGGGGGAGGGGGCAGAGGCGGAGGCGGCGGTGGAGGGGGCGGAGGCAGAGGCGGCGGTGGAGTGGACCAGATTTGCCGAGGGCCGCCGCCGCGCCAGATCTGCAGAGGGCCGCCGCCGCGCCAGATCTGCAGAGGGCCGCCGCCGCCGCACCTGCTCTGCCGAGGGCCGCCGCCGCCGCGCCGTCACGCTGAGAGGAGCAGCCGAGGCGCAGCGGAGCCGCGGAGGGGAGGGGCTGGGGGCGCCCGTCGCCAGTCAGCCGCAGAGGGAGAGGCACCGCCGCGCCGAGGGCCCGAGGCCGAGGCGGAGAACGGGAGAAGGCGAGACGCCGGCTGAGACGCTGAGTTGAGACACTGGCGGAGTGGGAGGCGGGGGATTTTTCACCGAGGCGGGAAAAAACAGAAAAATGAGAGCCAGAGTAGGGGGCCCCTGGGAATGAGGGCTGAAGGGGGATTTGAGGGGCTCCTCAAATTTGAGGGCTCTAGTAGGGGCCCTGCTGGACCTCTATTTTTGCCTCAAGCCCTCAAATATGAGGTTTGAGGGCTCAAGTAGGGGCCCTGCTGGAGTTGCTCTAAGGGCTTGTTTGGTACAGCTCCTGCTCCCAGCTTCTCTGTTGAATTTTGTGGAGCTATGCCAAACAACCTGCTTCTCAAAATTAACTAATTCTGCTTCTTGTGTGGAGCAGCATCCAAAATGAACTAACCAAGAGAAGCTAGGTTGAGGTGGATTCTCGTGAGGAGCTATCCAACCTACCCATTGAAGTTCATATAATTTACTCGCAAATGCCACCCATATAAAAACCAAAACCCTCCTGTCTCCCGTTTCGCCCCCCGCCCCTATCCCCTCGCCCCGCCGCCTCCCTCCTTCCCCCTCTCGCGCCCGGCTCCTTCCCCTCTCACGCCCCGCCTCCCTCCTCTCGCCCCGCCGCCTCCTCCCTTCCCCTCCCGCGCCCTGCCGCCTCCCTCCTCTCACCCCGCTTCCTCCCTCCCGCCTCCTCCCTTCCCCTCCCGTGCCCCGCCGCCTCCCTCCTCTCGCCCCGCTGCCTCCCTCCTGCCTCCTCCCTTCCCCTCCCGCGCCCCGCCGCCTCCCTCCTCTCGCCCCGCCGCTCCCTCCCGCCTCCTCCCTTTCCCTCCCGCGCCCCGCCGCCTCCCTCCTCTCGCCCCGCCGCCGCCCTCCTTCCGCCCTTTTGGTCCAGATCTCCTCCGACGCCCTCCTTCCGCCCTCCAGATCTCCTCCGACGCCGCCTCCTTCCGCCCCTCCGGTCCCCAGCACAGCCACCGCCGCCTCCTTCCGCTCTTTGCTCTGAACTATTTGCTCTAAATGTGTAGACACTATTTGCTCTGAACATTTGCTCTGAATGTGTATGTGTATGATTTGCTCTGAACATTTGCTCTGAGTGTGAATGTGTATGATTTGCTCTGAACATTTGCTCTGAATGTTGTATATACTGTGGGCTTATATATAACGAGTTCTTCTCAGTTCCATTCCATATATTTGGCAAATCTGCATATGAATGTCGGGAAAAAAACCTGCAGGTAGTTCATTATTCTTTGAGTGGGGTTCTAGTTACATGCACCAGTGTGTTTTTGGTAGTTACATGCACCAGTTGTAAGCTAAATTATTTATGCATGTTGGGATCAATAGCAATAGCAAGTCTGAGCTTATGTTAGTGATTTTGGCAGGTGTACTCTTGTGCATAATACAGTAGAATTGCTATGCTTTATGTATGAGTAGAAATGGCATAATACATGTTAAGATCATATAGATGTTTTGCATTGCTTACTGATTTTATCGTTATCTCCTGCGCAACTGCTATAGAGATCTAAATATTACATGTTACATATTGTGATTTAAATTTGTTGTATTTGTATTTGGCTTAATCTTCCCCAGCTATGAATTTCGTTTGACTTGTTATCTTCAGACATGACACATTTGCGTCGGTTGAGGAGGGGAACTAGCAATAGGTAGGCGACTCGACGTCGATTCCTCGGCGGATTGTGCGGCGACGTCGGCGACTCGACGCGGCTACCTCGGCGACTTCCAGAACGATCACAGAAGGCTGACACAGAACAAGAATGACCGTCCGGGAGGAATTGGCTAAACTGATCATAATTTCAGAGATATTTGTGCTGGAGCTGTATTTCTGTAAAGTCAAAACCACTGCATTGTGTACTTGTCCTAAGATCTCAACCCTGACTGTACATTCTTGAGTTGATTCTTGTTAGAGCAAGGGCTTTCCTTGCCACATGTAATAAGTCTGATTGATAATAATGAGCATCATGTGGCCTGTGTTCTGAGTTCCGAAGCTCTGAATGTCTGAAAGTGGTTCATGAAATTCCTGCGGTTTTTCATTTCGGTCATTTTCTGATCATCACAGCAAAATTCCAAAATCCCTTTGTGTCGCACTCAAATCATGAAAGTATACAGCAATAATATGTTCATTGCCTTGACTTCTGGATTTAATGCTTATCATTATTAAGAAAAAGAGATACTTAAGTATATGAGAAATCGAGTGGTTTATTTGCATATGCTCATCCGTAAGCATTATTGTAAAGCTTGTGCAACTTTCTTTTTGTATGGAGTATGTCATCACTCAAACCTCTACGTATTGCTGTACGATTCTGTGTAAATGATTTTCCTACTTTACCTTTGGAAAGAAATAGCAAAATCTCCCAATTATTTGCTAGGGGTAACATGGTCTATTTCCCTCAAATCTCTTCTTTTATGAATCTGGAGCCAACCCACTAGCCAAACGCTTTTCAGAGGTAGCTTCAGATTCTCAGAGAAGTGGATTCTTATAGAATCTGGAGCAGAAGCTGAAAAATGAGAATCTGAAGCTCTGCCAAACAGGCCCTAAATAGGCTTTAACACTTAACAAGGTCTTATTTGGCATCGCGGCGACTCTGTGAGTTGACTGCAATGGGTGGGCTTTTTGGAACGTGTCTTATCGTTTTTAAATTTTAGCTGTTCGCAAGAGAGAATATAAAAAGAAAAATACTTATATGTAATTTTGGCTAATATAGATAAATTCAGTATAGTATCTATTATAATCCACTTATAAACACTGCTTTAAAAAGACACACCGTTTGAAAGTCGATTACTGTAGCATAAGTCAAAAATCACAAGCAACAAGTCCATATGAGATTCATAAGGATTAAATTATGAGTCTCTGGTGGCCCAATAACGAGCGGTGATTAGAGGAGGGCAAGGAGGACATGTGATGGTCCGGGTGAGTTAGGTTTTGGAAGGCAACTGTGAGAGTTAGGGCCTGTTTGGAAGAGCTCCACCACTGAAAACGTGGATCTGGAGCAGCAGCTCCACCATGGAGCAGCTCCACCGTGGATCTGGGATCCCACCATGGAGTGTTTGGCTTGTACAGCAGCTCCAGATCCACGAAATTGAGGTTTTGGTGGGAATGGCCACTTTTGGTGGGATGGGGTGTGTAACCAGTGGCATTGGTGGGTAATTACCACCCAACTCCACGGTGGAGCACCCCTTGAGGAGCTCCATGAAATCCATGGATCTGGCCCTCAGATCCAGGATTTTGGTGGATCCAAATTTCGCGGAGCTGGAGCGTTTGGGTAAAATTTCGTGGAGTGGAGCTGTTTTTCGTGGATCTGGAGCTGGTGGAGCTCTCCCAAACAGACCCTTAGTAGTGGCCATGGGTACTAGGGAGTGGGAGCAGAAATTAGGCCCCATTGGAATTCAGATTTCTTCCTAATTCCATTGTAAACTGAACGTTTTCGTGAAGTTCTTCGTGTTCAGGATATGCCCTTAATATTGTGAAATTCCCATCCGTAACACCCAATAGCCATCGGCGGTTACCTATGATTCGACCGCAACGAGCCTCTCTTAAGATTCACCAACGATTAAATTATAAGCTCGTGGTGGCCTGACAACGAATGGCAATTAGTGGTGGACGAGGATTACGGTGCTGCTTCAAACAACTTCGAAGAACAATTTCTTGTTTCTGCTTGAGACTTTTGGCTGCAAAATGTAATGCAGCGGGTCTAGCAGCTATTAGTTTTTATAAGTCAAAAAATAAGAAAAATAGTAAAAATGAGAAATTAAAAAACACCACTATATCTTCTGGGACAATACAAAATAATAATCGGGAAAAGAACAGACAAAAAAGACTAAAAAACCAAAAAACCTAAATTAAGAAGCTGACGTATTCCAAGTCCAGAAGCTGAAGGCTCAGGTAGTGCTCCAACTAACTTCTAGCTGTTAGCTTCTAGTGTAAAACGAACTATAACAGCCATTAGTAAGAAATTGAGAAAAATAGAAAACACCGTTGTATCTTCACAAATAATGCAAAGTAATAAGAGAAAAAGAAAAGGTTAAAATAGCTGAAAAGTAAAAAAAATCAAAATTAAGAAATCGTTTGAAGCAATGCCTTAAAAACCATCTGGAGCAGGCCATGTGATGGATTTGCGAGTTAGTTTTCGTGAAGACAATTGTGAGCACGGCAGCGAAGACGACACTGGGAGCAGTGCCATAAGTGGCGCTCGGAGGGGTGGTGACATGATGAGAAGGAGGTGAAGGCGGCGACGATTGGGCCGTTCACAAGTTAGACCCATGCTATTTCCACACATGCATGATTTAATCATTAGTAGAGACACTGATAGGATGTTCCATAGCTTCGTTTTCGTATTGGAGTGAATTATAATAATCGCAATCGGTACAACCGCTTTTCGTATGTTTTGGTGTCTAGTTAGTTGGTTTTCTTCTAAACCATATAGCTAAAAAGAAGTCAATGCGTTTCAAACAATAAAAAACATGAAATTAGTTCCTAAATATTTGAGATAAATAGGGAAGGATAAACCATTGAACTATATAATTTATTAAACTATGCACTAATCTGATCTGCCAAAAAGGTTACTAGATTTTTCACAACCAAAAAACAAGGCAACAGTAATCACAAACTGACTCCAAGTTACATGGCTACAAAATTACTCGATCTACGAAATAAGACGGTGTGCATTCAAACTATTTTAACTTCCATATAAATAGGTTTGTTTCAAAAAAAACAAAGAAAAATACTTTCAGTTTTCAAAGGAAAAAAGGGTCATGAGTGGCAGGTACTCCACAAGAATGAAAACGTTGGTTGCATCCTTCTCGTTCTACTACAGTACTCTCTTCATCTAGATTGATAGGATGTGTTTTTAATAGCCTTATCTATAAATATAATGCAAATTTCATGTTCAATATAAAATTAGTATATATGTCTTTTATATCCTTAATAAATATGTAGTTTTATTTGCTATTTTCTATATTAAATAAAATACTTAGAGATAATAATTAGATTTAATTTAGTTGCTTTCACTATTTTTTTGATCTATATAGAAAATACAGCTTATAAAATTAGAAAGAGCCAAAGAGGGAAGTCTGTACTACTAATAGTGACTTTGACGTGAAAATGGCATATTGCGCCTACTTGATTTTTTTTATAGCTGCGCTGTAGTCCATGGCAGACGATAAATGATGATACTATCACGCAAAATGATCGAAATTGCCTACGAGTTAGTGCTGAGCCGCGACCTCCCCAGTCCCCACTCCCCAGGCCATGATCTTGTATGTGCTGAACTCAATGGCCCTTTCAGACTTCTGCAAACCATCGAAGGTGTAAACTTTTGCTTCAGACACTAAAGTAGACGTGAGTGATGTCATACCGATCTTTCTAATAAAATTACCTAGCGATTTTTGTTTGATATAAAAAATATCATCTAAGCTCGGTTCTACGCTAGTGAAAAAATTGCTGTTGCTAGCTACTAAATTTAGCACTAAGACTAAATAAACATTATAAGTTTATTGTGGCAACCGGTGTTGTTCTTAAAAGAATCACATGACATTACTAAAGATAAATTATGTTGAATATCTAGTCAATTTTCGGCATATTTTAATCCAGAAATTCAGCATATAAAACATGACATAAACAAGCATGAGTGATCTATCATCGACGTATTTATATTCGCTAACGAATAAGCTAACAGAAACATCTATTAACATATTCATAGCGCACAGAAACAAATACACCAGAAAAGGTTTCGGATTATACCCTCGGGCGGGGCCAGTGCCGGAGACACCGGAGGCGCCGTTACCATCAGTCGTCATGATGGCCTATTCGATGTAGTCGATCAAGGCGTGATGCAGGAAGAAGCTTGATGCAGGAAGATGTTCGCAGTGCAGTCCCGCGAACGATTCACCAACAGGAAGAAGACGTCGCAGATTGAGTAGTCGCGCTGATGCGCTTCCCAAAAACTTGATCGCCCGCCTACCCGTGCAGGTACACAAACGGACGAAGTTCCGGAGGCCTACTCGCCCAGAAACTTGTGCGCGCAAGGTTCTGGACCGGAGATTGCAGAGAGCAGCGAAAACAGAGAGAGAGTTCTGTTCTTTCGTATCCCATTGGAATGGAGAGGAGAGCCCTCTTTTGTAACAGCAAAAACGAAGAGACTGGTAACTGCAGCCATTATTCACTAGTAACAGCAACCATTACTCGAAAGTAACCACAGCCATAATCGTGCACCGTTACTGGCAGCCATCAGTGCGTTTCGTTTTTCGAATAGATAAAGAAAAACGCGCCCGCACCCGACACGCCTGCGCGCGTACGTACGTACGCACGCACGCACACGCACACGCACACGCACACGCACACGCACACGCACGGCGCGGCGCGGCGCGGCGCGGCGCGGCGCGGCGCGGCGCGGCGTGGCGAGGCGAGCGAGCGCGCGCGTGTAATGGCTCTCTCCAATTCCACAAGGGGGTTACCACATTCCACCTTTTAAAGTGGTGTAACTCCCATTCAATTCTCCATATGGGACTAAACAATTTTCTACCTAGCATTAGTTGTGGGCCTAGGAATTTCATTTGATTAATTGCTAAATTAAAATGGGCCAATCCCAATTAATCCAACAATCCCCACCAAATTTCAAGGCACACGAGAAATGCTCTCAGTTCTGCTGTTGTTTGATATACCAGTGTTTCGATGGAGACTGTTAAGTTGAACATCCACCTAGGAAAGGAGTTACACTCATCCACAACTGAACAATGGACTATGCCTTGAATTGACAGTTTTGTGCGAACAAGCTTTACCCAATTCCTTTACTAGTACTAGGCTGCCTAAAACATCCCCTCTGGTTGGAGCGTATAAGTCATACTCCAAGCCTATTCATGAGTATCTAGAGATCACCCAAATCTCATAGACTGTGACCAGCAGTCGAACTCATATAGGTGTGTTCTTTCTAAGATGTCCTGTAGGCCGACATCTCTGCTTTAAAAAGCCACTTGAATCACATTAAGGTAAAAACTAACCTGCCATACAGAATAGGAGAGAAGCGCATCACTGAATAAATGAGCCCTGTAAAGGTCTCTCCTCCCAGTCAACCAACAGATTGTTTCACCATCCTACTTCACGGGATCTCCGATCACATAGAACAGGTTACCACTGTGGTATGACTCATGTGGGTCTCAGGCCCATCTCACTCGATGCACTATCTATCACATTACGTGATAAACCCTTTGTAAATTGGTCTGCCAGATTCTTAGCTGTCTGGACATAGTCCAGTGCTATAACTCCGGAGTTTTCAGCTTTCTGACAGACTTCAACCGCCTCTTAACATGCCTAGATGACTTCATGTTGTCCTTAGAACTGTTCACCTTGATAATTACAGTCTGATTATCACAGTTCATCAGGATAGCCGGTATCGGTTTTTCAACCACCGGCAGATCCATAAGGAGTTCACGAAGCCACTCAGCCTCAACAGTGGCGGTATCTAACGCTGTGAGTTCTGCTTCCATTGTTGACCTCGTTAAGATGGTCTGCTTGCAAGACTTCCAGGAAACAGCACCACCTCCAAGTGTGAACACATATCCACTCGTGGCTTTTATCTCATCAGCATCAGAGATCCAGTTTGAATCACTATATCCCTCCAGTACCTTTGGGTACCCAGCATAGTGAATGCCATAGCTCACAGTTGCCTTTAGATAGCGCATCACTCTCTCAAGAGCACGCCAATGATCATCTCCCGGATTTGAAACAAACCGGCTTAGCTTGCTCACAGCAAACGAGATGTCAGGCCTCGTAGTACTAGCTAAATACATCAATGAGCCAATGATCTGGGAGTATCTCAATTGATCCCTTGTTATTCTTCGGTTTTTCCTCAATAACACACTAGGATCATAAGGAGTAGAAGCAGGTTTGCAGTCACTATAACCAAAGCGACTCAAGACCTTATCCACATAGTGGGATTGCACGAGTGTAACCCCACCATCACCTTCTCTCAGTAGCTTAATGTTAAGAATCACATCAGCCACTCCCAAATCTTTCATCTCAAAATTCTTGGACAGAAAGTCCTTAACCTCCTCAATCACATTGAGGTTGGTCCCAAAAATCAGTATGTCATCAACATACAAGCACAAGATCACTCCTTCTCCCCTACCATAGCGATAGTACACACATTTGTCAGCTTCATTCACAACAAAGCCAGCAGATGTCAAAGTTTTGTCGAACTTCTCATGCCATTGCTTAGGTGCTTGCTTTAGGCCATACAAAGACTTTAACAACTTGCACACCTTTCCTTCTTGACCTTGTACCACAAACCCGTCTGGCTGATCCATATAAATCTCCTCCTCCAACTCTCCATTTAGGAAAGCTGTCTTAACGTCCATTTGATGAACGAGAAGACCATGAGAGGCAGCCAGGGCAAGTAGTACTCGAATTGTGGTCAGTCGGGCAACAGGTGAATAAGTATCAAAGAAGTCCTCGCCTTCTTTCTGGGTATAACCCTTGGTCACAAGCCTTGCCTTGTACTTTTCAATTGTACCATCAGGCCTAAGCTTTTTCTTGAAAATCCATTTACATCCTACAGGTTTACACCCATAAGGACGGTCAACGACCTCCCAAGTTCCATTAGACATAATAGAGTCCATCTCACTCCGTACTGCTTCCTTCCAATAGTCAGCGTCAGGAGAAGAATATGCCTCTTCCATGGTTCTTGGAGTGTCATCCACGAGATATACAATGAAATTATCACCAAAAGACTTTGCAATCCTCTGTCTCTTACTCTTTCGAGTAACTTCATTGTTATCCTCTTCAGGATTTTCCATAGGCGTTTCCTCAACATGTTCTATCGGCACAAAGGAATCAAGGGAAATTATAGGTTCTTGACTAGATGAGCTAGGTACATCATTTTTCATAGGAAATTCATTCTCAAAAAATGTAGCATCTCTGGACTCTATGATTGTACCAATACGCACGTCAGGCACTCCAGATTTTATAATTAAGAACCTATAACCCACGCTGTGTATAGCATAACCAAGGAATACACAATCTACGGTTTTTGGTCCAAGTTTGCGCTTCTTGATAATTGGCACGTTAACTTTGGCCAAACATCCCCAGGTGCGCAGGTATGAGAGAGTCAACTTCTTCTTTTCCCATTCCTCGAATGGTGTTACTTCTTTGTTCTTTGTAGGAACTCTATTCAGGACATGACATGCGGTCAATATAGCCTCACCCCACCATTCCTTAGAAAGTCCCGCAGTGTCTAACATGGCGTTAACCAAATCAGTTAGAGTGCGGTTCTTTCTTTCGGCAATCCCGTTTGATTCAGGAGAATAGGGAGGCGTCCTCTCATGAATAATTTCATGTTCCTCGCAGAATACAGTAAACTCATTTGAAAAATACTCTCCTCCACGATCAGACCTTACCCGCTTGATTTTCCTTTCAAGTTGGTTTTCTACCTCAGCTTTATAGATCTTAAAGTAATTCAATGCTTCATCTTTTGTTTTCAATAAGTACACGTAGCAAAATCTAGTGCAATCATCTATAAGCGTCATGAAATATTTCTTTCCACCTTTAGTCAACACGCTATTCATCTCGCATAAATCAGAATGAATGAGTTCTAACGGTGCCAAATTCCTCGCCTCTTTTGCTGCCTTGTGAGGCTTGCGAGGTTGTTTCGATTGAACACACGCATGGCACTTAGAACCTTTGACCAAAGTGAATTTCGGGATTAAACTCATATTAGCTAAGCGCGTCATACACCCAAAATTAACATGACAAAGTCGTGAATGCCAAACATTAGACTCATCATCATCATTACACACATGGTTCACAATTTTATTACAGGAATCCATCAAAGAAAAACGGAACAAACCTCCGCTCTCATAGCCTTTACCAACAAATATTCCATACTTAGACACGACACATTTATTGGACTCAAAAGCAAGCCTAAAACCATCTCTACATAGTAGAGATCCGCTAACGAGATTCTTCTTTATGGAGGGGACATGCTGCACGTTCTTCAACTGCACAGTCTTTCCCGAAGTAAACTTCAGATCGACCGTACCAACACCATGAACAGCTGCATGCGATCCGTTCCCCATCAACAAGGAGCAATCTCGACCGACCTGATAAGATGAAAACAAGGAAATATCAGCACAAACATGAATATTAGCACCAGTGTCAACCCACCACTCAGGTGATTGACAAACAGAAAGAACTGTAGGTAAATAATTACCGTACCCCGATGTTCCTCCAGCATCACTAATAACCATGTTGGCAGACTTCTTCTGCTTATCCTTGCGATCTGGACAATCCTTAGCCCAATGGCCAGAATCACCGCACACAAAGCAGCTGCCCTTTCCTTTGCCTTTCTTCTTAAACTCAGTGGTAGCCTTAGGCTTGACAAAAGGCTTATTTTTCTTTTTGTTATGGAAAGCCTGAGGATTCTTCTTCTGCACCAAATTGGCGCTAGAACCTCCCTCAGCAGCAACTTTCTTGCCACGAGTATCTTTTGCCCTCGCCTTCTCTTCAACACCAAGAGTGCCAATGAGATCAGTAACACTGAACTCCTGCCTCTTGTGCTTTAGAGAAGTAGCAAAATCCGACCAAAAGGGTGGTAACTTAGCGATAATACCGCCAGCCACAAACTTGTCCGGTAACTCGCACTTATTGTTCTCAAGCTCCTTTGCCAGCGCCTGAATCTCATGAGCTTGCTCTACTACAGAACGGTCATCGACCATCTTGTAGTCATAGAACTGCTCCATGACATACAGCTCACTGCCAGCATCAGAAACTCCGAACTTGGCCTCAAGTGCATTCCACATATCTTTTCCCGTAGGCAAATGCATGTACACATCCACAATGTTATCCGCCAGAATGTTGACAAGCGCACCTCGGAAAAAGTTATCTGCTACATTGAACTTGCGTTCATCCTCATCAGACAGAGGCTCAGCGGGCTTTCCTTGTGTAACATGAAAACATTCCATGGCAGTAAACCACAGGATCGCGCGTGCACGCCATCTCTTAAAATTTGAACCATCAAACGGAGGGTGTGGCTTAAGCGACGCAGCAAAGCCAACTACCGAAAAAGACCTATCAAGTTTTTGGATTGTTGAATATCTAGTCAATTTTCGGCATATTTTAATCCAGAAATTCAGCATATAAAACATGACATAAACAAGCATGAGTGATCTATCATCGACGTATTTATATTCGCTAACGAATAAGCTAACAGAAACATCTATTAACATATTCATAGCGCACAGAAACAAATACACCAGAAAAGGTTTCGGATTATACCCTCGGGCGGGGCCAGTGCCGGAGACACCGGAGGCGCCGTTACCATCAGTCGTCATGATGGCCTATTCGATGTAGTCGATCAAGGCGTGATGCAGGAAGAAGCTTGATGCAGGAAGATGTTCGCAGTGCAGTCCCGCGAACGATTCACCAACAGGAAGAAGACGTCGCAGATTGAGTAGTCGCGCTGATGCGCTTCCCAAAAACTTGATCGCCCGCCTACCCGTGCAGGTACACAAACGGACGAAGTTCCGGAGGCCTACTCGCCCAGAAACTTGTGCGCGCAAGGTTCTGGACCGGAGATTGCAGAGAGCAGCGAAAACAGAGAGAGAGTTCTGTTCTTTCGTATCCCATTGGAATGGAGAGGAGAGCCCTCTTTTGTAACAGCAAAAACGAAGAGACTGGTAACTGCAGCCATTATTCACTAGTAACAGCAACCATTACTCGAAAGTAACCACAGCCATAATCGTGCACCGTTACTGGCAGCCATCAGTGCGTTTCGTTTTTCGAATAGATAAAGAAAAACGCGCCCGCACCCGACACGCCTGCGCGCGTACGTACGTACGTACGTACGTACGCACGCACGCACACGCACACGCACACGCACGGCACGGCACGGCGCGGCGCGGCGCGGCGCGGCGCGGCGCGGCGTGGCGAGGCGAGCGAGCGAGCGAGCGCGCGCGTGTAATGGCTCTCTCCAATTCCACAAGGGGGTTACCACATTCCACCTTTTAAAGTGGTGTAACTCCCATTCAATTCTCCATATGGGACTAAACAATTTTCTACCTAGCATTAGTTGTGGGCCTAGGAATTTCATTTGATTAATTGCTAAATTAAAATGGGCCAATCCCAATTAATCCAACAAATTACACTATGAAGCACAATCTATATAAATACGATTCACAAAATCCATAGATATATATGGCTCGCTGTTGCTGGTCACTTTGGTCAAAAATAGACCCCTGTAGCACGTAAATACCAAATCTAGCTCCCGGAGCACCGTAATTCCGTTTCTAGTCCCCTCCCGACCGCACGTTTAATCTCGGGACAACACGTGGCAGTCGACCGCACGACTGCACTGTTTATGCGAGTCGTGCGGTCGGCGACCGCACGACTCAACTGGCGCCGCTGTGACTCCGTGAGCCATATGAGAGCTCATGCACTTTTGCTTTTGGTTTTGCCATCCAAACCATCCAAAAGCCATAGAGTGAGGATGTGACTCCGACTGGCTCAACTGAGTAATAAAACCATCTGAGAGCTCAACTGTGTGAGCCAGTTGAGCGGTTTGGTAATAAAACCATCCAAAAGGCATAGAGTGAGGATGGCTCACGGAGTCACAGCAAAAGCAGGCGCCAGTTGAGTCGTGCGGTTGGCGACCGCATGACTCGCATGAACAGTGCAGTCGTACGGTCGGTGACCGCACGACTGCCACGTGTCGCTCTCAATTTAAACGTGCGGTCGGGAGGGGGTTAGAAACGGAATTACGCTACTCCAAAGGCTATATTTGGTATTTACGTGCTACTGAAGTCTATTTTTGACCAAAGTTCCCGTATTTTCACCGCGAGCCCACAAACTACGTATGCTTATCCACGGCAATAGAGTTGCGCGACGCAGGAGATCTCGCGGAGTCGTCGCCATCTGAGAGGATGCACTCAAAACGTAAGCCAGGCACGACAAAATCCCATTCAGTGTAATAAACAAAAAAAAAGTCATCATCGCAGCTGGATCCAGCTCACCTGGCCACCGTCCCCGCGCGCTGGCAAAAAAGCACCGCCCTGCTTCCCACCGAAGAGCCTCCCATCCACGGACAGGTCGGGCCCACGGAGTCTTGGCCCCACGTGTCATTCACCAGATGTAGCGTCCGTTAGCTACGGGAGGGTGCAAGCTGCAGTGAGGAATATCCGGCGGTGGATTCTGACCCGGCTCCTCGCGAGTCTCGATGGATAGGATTAACCGCACGTGGCATATGTTGTTCTCCCTCGTCTAGAACCTGCGGAGGGGGCGCTGCTTGCTAGCGCGTGGCTCCTAGGTCGGCAATGGCGGTCTCTCCACAGTTTGGGCCGGAGATCCGGCCATCCGTTGAGAGATCCGATGGTTGAGGGAAGAAGTAAGGCCCCGACGGAATTGAGCACACAGACACCACCTCTTATGGCTTTCGGCTTAGAGCAAGTACAATGGTGCTGACTAGGTTGCCTCTAGTAAAATCCACATCAGCACAATCCTAAGTGGAAGAGAGAGAAAAGAAGAGAGAGAAGCAAGCTGCCCCTCATGCAAGAGGTGACCTCTAGCACATTATACGAGGAGAGAGAGATAAACTACCCCTCATGCAAGAGGTGACCCCTGATATATTTATGTAAGTATTAAATGTTTGAGTGCTTTAGTAGAGGTAACCTCTACTCTACTCATTGTATTAGCTACCTCCACATGAGCCACATGTAGTCTTTTTGCTTATGTGGCTAGTCCTAGAGGTGGCAGCCACCTCTTCTATTGTACTTGCCCTTATGGATCTAAATTATGGGCTACTCTTTTAGACTACGATTTAGGCTCTGTTTGTTTCCACTTAAGATTATTATAATCTAGCTTATAAATCATAAGGGCATCTCCAATGGTTATAGCTAGCAACTAACTATAAGACTTTCACATCATCTATATAGTACATACTAAAGTTAGCATTCTAAAGAACTATCTATAAGGATAGCTATTTGATGCTTACATGCACACACAGAATTTATGGAGGCTGCCTCGTTTGGCGCTATAGACTATCTCTAGAGCTGTAGAGAGCTGCGTTCTCTTTCTTCATTTAATATCTTCCACGTAGGACAGTTGATGACATGGACTCTCTTGTAGATAGCTGCTATAGACCCATTGGAGATGCTCTAAGTGGAAACAAACAACTCAGATTATAAGGTAACTTATTATAATCTAATAGCTCAGATTATTGTAATCTAATAAGTTCAAAAAAAGGAGTTTATTTCAACTTATAGATCCACCTTTTATCTTAATGATCATAAAACTTTGGGAATATTACCCACATTTGCCATTCATCCAACCCCCAACTCCCGTGCCTCTCTCTCCCAGGGCATTGTAGTCTTTAAACATTCGAATACAACAATCCATAACTCTGATAATCCAGGCTGCCAAACACCTAACAACTTATTTCCCACCAGCTTATTATAAGCTAGCTTATATAATCCCCACCTATAAGCTAGATTATAATAATCTTAAGTGGAAACAAACATGACCTTAGTAGTCTAATAAATATTAATTACTAAGAAAAGTCAAAATCACTAAAAAAACTAAAAAGAATATGTTCTATAGATTGTTGATCCAATGGTCTTCATAGCATGGCAATGCTACATGCAACCAAATTAGATTTCGTGCTTGCAAATGCAAAAGGTGCAAAACTAGACACCCTGATGTGCCCAGTTCCACTGAAAACGCAATCCGATGGTTTATCGGTGCTATTTGTACCACAAGTCGGAGGATCCGGTTCCAAACAACAACTAGAAAATTCCATGCCATTTTTGCATTTCTCCAGGACGCCTAAACTTGAATCCATCACATAAATATCACTCTCGTCAACTTTTTTTTTTCAAATTTGACCACCAAACATCTATTTTTGTAAATTTAACCCTCTTCCCTTAAGCCACCGTAGCTATAGTGCTACCAAGCAACTGTAGCTCGGTGGGCGGCTGCTGCACGCGTGTCAGTCCTGCTATAGTCTGCCGCGCATGGTAGGTCCGAAGGATAGGGCTAAATTTACAAAAACGGATATTCGGAGGCTAAATTAATCCCTGATCGGTTCGGCTTGAGCTTCTGGCTTCTGGCTTATTTTTCACTATTAATAAATTTTGTTTTTTCTGAACTTTTGGCTTTTTGTTGAGCTTTTTGCCGGTTCTTTTTTTCCCGTATTCGTTTGTATTATACATATTGGGCTAACATATTTTTTACATTTTTAAATTTAATTATGTTAAATAAGCCTCTGTCAGTTATAATATTTTTTTCAGCCAGCTACAGTGTTTTCAGCCATAAGCTATGAGCTTTTAAGCCCAACCGATCACCACCTAAAAAAAAGTTGGTTGGAGCCATATTTTCGAATTCAATTCCCCAAACTTCTGCGTGGCTATGCTTATATGCACGGTAAGTTCCAGAGGCGTTGTGCGTTTGGGGTCAGTTCAGTCACTTCGATCATTTTTCACGCACGTGCCATTGGTGATGATGTACTGAAGTCGATCAACCCTCAACCAAGTAACCAGCCAACCAGTGAGAGATTGTACGGACGACTCGTGCCTAACCAACCATGACAGGAGTAACCGATCATGAGCATGACGCCATCATCGCTGTAGTGTGAAGAAGGGGTGCAAATGCAACGCAACAACAGTGCTGCTCACAAGCCACAAGGCCATCGTTGATGTGACGTCTGAACGACCACGCATGCACGAGTCAAAGGCATGTAAACTATAGTCCAAAAGAATAGGCTTTTGATTACGTTTTTTGAAACGGTGATATTGGAGACATCCATGTATATAATTTTAAATTGAGGAAATCGTTTGAAAAAAATAGCTTTAAAAACCCGCTTATAGAAACGGTTCCACTTAGAGCATCTCCAATGGTCTGAGTCAGCTAGCTATATGTATATACACATCAGCATATATCCTATATGGAGGAAAGAGAGTATGAAAAAAAACCGAGCCAGCTCTTCCTTAAGCACTAGTCTATAACGCAAAACGAGGCAACCTCTATAAATGATAGTCCTTTTCTGTGTGTGCATGTAAGCATCAAATAGCTATCTTTATAGATAGTTCTTTAGAATGCTAGCTTTTAGTGTGTACTATATAAATGATGTGGAAGTCTTCTAGTTAGTTGCTAGCTAGAACCATTGGAGATGTCCTTATCTTAGCTTTCAAATAAATCTAAACTAAAAGCGGAGAGAGGAAAGTCCTCCGCTTCCCAAGTCCTTTTAGCCGGCAAGCGTCAAAACTTGGCGTAGAATCGAATCGAAACGAATCCTCTTTAAAGCAACACGATGCGCGCGGTCGACCGCGATGTAAATGTGACATGTCGATAGGAGGAGGAGGATGTAGGCAGGAAGCTGGCAAGCTGCTGCTGCTGCATCTGCATATGGAGCTGCGGGCTCGCGTGTGTGGGCCTGCATCCCCGTGCTGTTGCTGTCAGCCTCCGCAGCAATTTCCCACCCACCTTCCCTTCATCTCTCAGCGCCGTTTACAGCGCGGGGATATTTTTTTGATTCCTCCGAGAGTTAAATCGTTTTTTCCTGAAATTTTTGTGTTTTAAGCGGGGCCTTAAGTGAACTTATAAGGTGGTGATCGGTTCGGCTGAAAAGCTCGTGGCTTATAGCTGAAAACACTGTAGCTGGCTGAAAAAAACACTGTAGCTGACAGAGGCTTATTTAGCATAATTAAATTTAAAAAATTTAAAAATAAAAAAAATATGTTAGCCCATTACGTATAATACAAACCAATACAGGAAAAAAAGAACCGGCAAAAAAGCTCAACAAAAAGCCAAAAGTTCAGAAAAAGACGAAAATTATGAATAGCGAAAAATAAGCCAGAAGCCAAAAGCCGAAGTCGAGTTGATCAGGGCTTTAAGTTTAGCACTAATAAATTTTTGGGTTCTCTCTGTGACCAACTATATCATCTTCAACGGGATGACAAAGTAAAAACCAAGCATGTTTTTATTTTCCATGGCGGCTGAGAGATCTGATGGCGTCAAATGTCAGTTCGCATGTGGGCGTTTTTATTGTTACCAGGTGGGCCGGCCGGTGTGCTAGCTGCAAGTGGTGCATTCAAGTTCATCAGGAGACGGGCAAAAATGGCGAGGATAGATCGGTAGCAAGCAAGGTCCATGCCTATGTGATGATGCCCATGTGGTGTGTTCTTGACGATTTATCCACAGGGACAGCTGAGCTGAGACCACCGGAGCTTCTTTCCCTTCCCAATGTGATTGTGATCACTAACATGGCCACAGAAAAATGAGTGGACGATATGCATCAAGTACAGCTTCGGCCTCTGAAACGGCATAATTTCGATGGCTTGCTGTAGATGTAACACCAAAAGGTGGAATATTTTGGATTAGTATTTATTTCTAGTATTGCCAACTCATATATCTTCCTGAAAAGATTTAACGTATCTAATTCTTTCAGTACGTGTTGAAAGAGATAGATAGGTAACTGATATTGAGCACAAGGATTCACCAAAACTGTGAAAAGACACGGTGAACTTTCAGTCAAGTTTGTACGCGTTTCAAGATGAGAACAAGAATCCAGTCATTTGCCAGTCGGATGCTTACAAATAATCGCACAATAGACTCTCAGCCTTCCACCCTGCATATGTGTACTTCTTTTCAAGCATACGTATGCATATCTCAGTAGAAGGTTCTCATAAATCATAATCACCGATTATTAGGATAGCGTTAGACTATGTGGATATGTCATGAATATAGTAATGATGAATAATTCACATTTGAGTTACATTGAAATTTGCGTTTGTGAAAATTTCAGTCAATGCACTTTTGTATCGGAGCACAGTCGGAGACCCCAGAGTACTGTAGAAGCCGGAGACTCCGTAGTACTGTAGCAGTCGGAGACCCTTGGTAAGTTACATTGAACTAGTCATAAGCTATAATGAACCGGTCGTAAATGACGGTGAACTGGTCGTAAGCTATAGTGAACCAGTCAGTGATCGATAGTCAGCGCTATAGTACCTGGTCGATACTCGGTGATCGGTAGTTGGTGCTACAGTACCTGGTCGGTACTCGGTGATCGACAGTCGGTGCTACAATACCTGATCGGTACTCGATAGTCGGTGCTACAGTACTTGGTCGGTACCTGGTAGTTGGTGGTCTAAGCTATAGTACCTGGTCAGTAGTCGGTAGCTACAGTTCCTGGTCGATTGTCGTAACTACAGGGCTTGGTCGTTGGTCGTCGCTACTTGTGGCTTTTGAGTACCTCGAGTTCTCGTAATCTTCGAGTACCCATATTAGGCCAGCGGTATGACCGGCGTGCGCTCGGCGGTCAGACCGGTCTTACTGAGTGGTCTGAGGTTGATTTTTGGAAATAATAGAAATTGAGGTCGTGGATAATTTAGTTCGTGTTTATGAATGAACAAGCGTGTGTAGATTTATGTTGGTCAAGTTAGAAAGAACTTGTACCGAGAAAATGTTCTTTAGTCT
Organism: Dendrocalamus latiflorus; assembly: GCA_017311315.1. NCBI lineage: Eukaryota > Viridiplantae > Streptophyta > Magnoliopsida > Poales > Poaceae > Dendrocalamus > Dendrocalamus latiflorus. The sequence goes on along the minus strand of CM029653.1, from coordinate 31,687,300 downwards.
TTGCATATGCAGGTTAGGCATGGAGATAGTCATGGTCGATAACGAGGAGGACCGGGACCAGGATGGGGAATTTCAAGGTTCAGACAGTCGAGGATGTCATGAGGTGATCAAGCTCATGCTGGAGCACGTGGAGATCAAAGGTGGATGATGCGTGGAGAAGCTACGGGAGATGTGGTCCAAGAGGCTTCGACACGTGATAAGTTGGAAAGAGCTATGGAAGGAGTCTATAACTAGAAGGTTTAGAGATTTTGGGGGAACCCATGTTTGGAAAGATTTTGGGTCCCTTGATTTTTGAAATCAAATAGAATTTTATGTCTGTGTTGATGAGGACATGTTTTAGGGCTCTAGTATATAAAAGGAGAGAGAGGTTAAATGTTTAGGCAGGGCTTTCGCATGACTTTGGAAATAAAGCTTTGAGAGTTTTTGTGCCAGAGTTTGAGGGATGCTGTGAGGGTACTCTGTAACCACAGAGCATGATTCAGGAATAAAAATCAGATCTATTCTGAAAAAGTTAGTCAGCGTCAGCGACTTGTTTTCTGAGCGTCGTCTTTGACTTGTTCTTGTTACGAGCAGAGTAGTGCATGGTGAGATAGCGTTCCTTTGTCGACTAGATCACTCACCTAGTCGTCCACTCGATCGTTGTCAATAGCATTAGTAGGGAGATCAAGTGAGCAGTTGAACGTTGAGCGATCAAAACCATCATTAAAGTTTACGACTGGTAAGAGTTTACGACAGTTGAGCGGTTGAGCGCCAAGTGGTCGGAACCTTAATTGACCATTGAGACATTCCAAAAAGTGAAGGCAATTATTCATCTCCCCTCTGATTACGGTATTCGATCCTATAAGTGGTATCAGAGCGAGTTGCTATGACATTAGAGATGTATGTGAATCGTCCCCCATACTAGATAGTACTGATTTTGCTTTTTAGAAGTGTCGTATGCAGGCTTACATTGATGCTCAAGGTAGTGATATTTAGAATAAAGTTTCTACACCTTATGTGGTTCCTACTACTATTACTAATATAAATAAAATAGATGTTGATTTAAATGCTCAAGCTTGTAACTTATTGTCTTAAGAAATTTCTCGCAAAGAATTTGATCGTGTAGTTCATATTAATTTTGCCCACTTAATATGAAAATCATAAAGGAACCACTAAAATCAAGAAAGTGAGTAAAAATCTGTATAAAAAGAGTACTCTGATTTTGCTATGAAGCCTAGTGAATCTATTGATAATCTTTTTGCTTGTTTTGAGAAAATATTGAGTAATTTACATGGTGTTAATGTTGTTCCTACTAATGAAGATAATACAACTGAAATTTTGAGATCTTTAGATTCTGAGTAGTTGATGGTGTCACAACTATTAATCAAACTATCGATCTAAATACTTTAACTATGGATGATCTTTATTCTAAATTGAAAACCTATGAGATGAAAGCTTACCATCTAAAATTGATAAATTTTCATCTTTAGCACTTGTGACTAACCCCGTGCAAGCTGCATGTTCTTTGTCCTATGTTTCTTTGTTTTTTTTCATAGTAATAATTTGAGCAGCTTCTAAAGAAGACTTGCTGTTAATCTTCTCACGTACATACAAGGCACTCAACAACGTGAGAATGAGGTTGCGAGGTGGCATTTCGGGTTCGATCAGGTGCTTTAAGTGTGGCGAGCCAGGCCACATTAAGATGGACTGCCCTAAGATCAAGGGGAATATGATCAAGGAAGACAAAAACTATTGTTGTCGGCCATCCAAGAATAACAACACCAAGGGTGGTAACTTTCGTTGCAAGTTTGCTCAAAACATCATATCGGCTATTGAGCGTGTTGATTTGAGTGATATGGAATATGAGATTTGCGACGACGACCATGATGATGATCATGCTAAAGGTAAGAAGAAGAACAACGACGACTTCACGAGTATATGCTTCATGACAAGCAACAATAACATGACAGTGATCTCAATGAGGTAAGACCGTCGTATGATGATCTTAAAAATGGTTTGATTAAACTTGCTATTGAAGTCTGTGCAAGCTCCTGTGGAGTCTGTGCAAGCTCCTTATCATTACTTTGGTCCCTCTAATCAATTTTCTGTAGGTTCGGTAGCTTTTGCAACAGGACCAGTTAAAGCAACGTTTTCTACGCTTTTAGACCAGTCGGCAGTCAGACCAGCCTTACTGAGGTGGTTAGAGTGCTCGACGGTCAGATTGGCTTTTCAACGGTGGTCAGATCTGAATTTGATAGAGACTAATTCTTCACTTAAACTTTTATTACTGTCTGTTGTTGCCCCTATTTATCGTGTATCTCGATACTGGATTTATAAATATTATTTCGCTAGTTAGAAAACGGTGTACTGCTTTCTAACGGTTTTGGTGTGAAGTCATAAGCACGAGGAGCAATCCTACCTTTTGACTCGAAATCAAAAGGTTAGCATGAACCGACTACTTCTGAATATTCTCCGAAACCACTATGGCTCTCGCTCTCCGATAAACCTGTCATACATCAGAAGGGAAACTTCAGCTTCAGGAGACTGGAGATATTTTAACGGATGTGTCAATAGCACAAGAGATGTCTGTACAGGTAGAATGGAACCAAATGTTTCGCAGTAGCTTGAAATAGTAGAAAAATGTGACAGGATGGAAGATTCAGGTTTCTTTACCCTCTATTTTCTCTACACCACTGGCTTCGCCGCTATCTTCGTCGTCGGCCACACAACTCTCCTTCAACATTCAATCCTTCAGAGTTCTCTCTACGCCTTAACTAATCCTCAGATTGGATATCATCAGCTTCACAGAAAATTGGACGTATTCGAGATCTGGCCGAACCATGAAAAGGAAGGAACAATGGATACATCATTTCCAACACATTCTGTGGCATATGCAAGAGAGCTTATCTAGATTCTAGGGGATATAACTCGTAACAGCTATCACAAAACGCATAACCATTCTGAGCCAGGACTACCACCAAGTTAATCCATGGGTACTTCTGAATTCATCTGAAAATGAGCAGCGGCAGGAGAATCCGTACGTGTTTGAACTGCAACCTGTTCAGTTACTGCCTACATGGCTTTTGAGATATCCTTTCATATCAATCTTATCGTTGACGTTGGGCAGTTTTCTGAACCTCTTTGATTGACCACTTGAAAGGTTCACTGACACAACTTGAGAAAGTTGCGAAAGGCAGTTAGCGTTTGAAAGGGCTCCAATACTGGACGCTGCTTTTCGCAAAGCTCTACGGATTGCATTAGGAAATTCCAAATCATCAGTTGGATCTAATTTCCGTCGGAGTTTCACCGGCCCAGACCAATGTGTTGCTTTTGCATCATAGCACCCGCTAGTTGGAAAGGATAACAACACCCTAGCAGCATAAAATACCGGGGAATCGGTGAGGTGACAGCTGAAATCCCACCTCAGGCTCAAGAGTCAAGACCACTATATTCTAGTAGTAAACAACACGATGAAATCGAAACTGAGTCCACAATTCCTACGAACTTTAGATCTATTCTTTTTTTTAGTTTCGACTTATGATTTATAATTATAGCTTATGACTTTTAAACTGTTCGTAAGAGAGAATATGAGGTAACAGAAACTCACGTATAGTTTTAGCCGATATAAATAAAATTATTATAGTGTGTACTATAATCAATTTGTAAACCTGTCTTATAAAGATATTCCGTTTGAAAGCTAGTTAACATAGAAAAGTCAAAAAACATATTTTATAAGCTGAAAAGAACATGCTCAAAATTAGCATCCTTTGTTGCCAGAGGCACAAGAATGTTGCATTGCAGGCTATGATCTTCCGTAGTTCACGTCGGTATAATGCTTTGAAGAATAATTCCAACCACAACGACTCGCCCGCACATACCAGTTTATCACCGGTATGAAAACATCATGCACAATTCGGCCTCGTTATGTTAGAATAATCTGGCCTTAAATCACTTGGCAAAAGCTGAGACTGCTCAAACATATCGGGCTTCCAAATTTCCGAGCATTATATATATATATATATATATATATATATATATATATATATATATATATATATATATATATATATATATATATATATATATATATATATATATATATATAATGCTAAAGATGGAGCAGCGATTATTTTATATGTTTTTAGCACTTTTCAGTATACTTAAATACTAATTTTAAGATACTCCAATGCACCTTGGTTGAAAAATTTTCATCAGAGCCCTTTATTTTTTGCAATATACACATTTTCATGTATCAAAAGAGTACATACAAGTGTGCTTTACCATCTAGATTGAAAACCTATGAGATAAAAGCTTTACCATCTAAAATTGATAAATTTTCATCTTTAGAACTTGTGACTAACCCCATGCAAGCTGCATCGTCGAGTTCTTTGTCTTATATTATATATATATATATATATATATATATATATATATATATATATATATATATATATATATATATATATATATATATATATATATATATATATATATATATATATATATATATAATGCCAAAAATAATAAAATGCAGCAGCGGAAACTTCACACAGGTGGGACTCGTAGGACTTGCCCACAGGCAGCCAACTGGGGTTCGCGACCTAGTCCATGGCCTCTTCGTCTTCCAGCTCTGTCGACCCTTTTGAGGCATCGCAGGGCTTGACTTTATTTCCTTTTTGACTGAATGATGGTAATTAAGCAACAGTGAGTACGACGGTACTCAGCAAGCCACCACACAGGATGCAATAATAATAGATGTAAGGTTGTCCAAGGAGGCTTGAGGTTCTTTTATTTGCTTAATGCGACATTTGCAATAATCATAATTAAAATTCCTATGACTTGGCATTTTATAAACATGCTTTAAAGAGTTTGAAATTGTGCAATAAATATAGCGGTGTCGGTTCCATCCACCGATTACATGGTTCCATCCACCTATGCTAGCTTTTGATCATTATGCCACTTTCATATTATCAGTCACGCTGGAGTACGTCCCTCCAGGAAAAATTTGAAATCAGAGTACATCCCTCTGATAGGTTTCTGTCCCACCCACAAAGGTTTTTGAAATAGAACTAACTCGAGGAGAATCCCATGTCCGCCCTTGACCGTGGGCACGGCTATTCGAATAGTTTTGACTCTGCATAATTTGTACACTTTCACCACAAGAGACGATCCGCTCGTTGCTCCACATGATTCCTTAGTCATGCGGTTGCGTAGATCATCACAATAACTGTTAAAAATATCGAGCCCCTTTTATCATCTCACTTTATGGGCTGCTCCCACTTGCGGTGGGTCCCATACTTTGCACGGGATGTAACCACGGAAACTAGCGCATTCGGACTGCAACTCTCCACAACGCTAGCACGGCTGGAAACTTCACCCTGCACTTGGTGTCCCTTTAGGTCTTCACTTGCCCTTGTAGCATCCTCCTTTCCCCTACCGGTGAGATGAGTTCCGGGGATTCGATAGATTTACTTAGCCAAGTTGCAATTTGCAGACTTGTGGTTGTACTGTTTTACACGGAGAAGTCATCACAGGATTAAGTCCTTAATGCGTCCGGGCGGTTCAGTCCACAAACCACATATTCTCGTGCTACTTCCGCACCAACCACTCTTACCACCCGCCCAGACAGGTATAGTAGGTTTTGAGGGTTTTGAGAAGCATAAAATAAGTAGTCACAAAGTATTCAATCATGTACATCCCGTGACTACCCCAAACAAGTTCTTATGATTTTAAAGATTGATGATCAGGGCAACTAGCACCCTGGACTTTGACAAGACTAGCATGGCATTTAATATGACTTATAGCTAATAAAGTTATCATTAATATCTATAGTGACAAGGATCAGGTGATTCAAGTATCAAGGGACGGCATAATAAATTAATACAACATCAAGTGGGCATGTAGCTACCTTAAGCTTTGACACATATTTGCATAATAAATTAGGCATGCAAGTTTGATAGTTTAAAAGAACATAATTTTGCATAAAATGTAGGATCAATATGATCAAAGTGATGACTTGCCTTGCTTGGTGTACCATGGCCTTGATTGACCTAAGTCAAAGCCTGCTCAGTCAGCGATCTTAACTTCCTAGTCGTCGCTTTTACCCGAGTCTTGATCTTGTTCGAATCTATCGCCTCGTTGAGTCTTCAGATTCTAATACGCGGCAAAGAAAAGAAAGACCAAATAAATCTAAAGACTTTAAATGCCCGATTTAATTTAAGTTATATATTTATTGCGATTTGGGAATAGAAGGATGATTCAGCTTGGTGTGCTGTAAACACAGCGGTAGATGAATTGGGCGAAGGAGTGAGGTGGCTGAGTAGCTTTACTATGAGGGAAAATTTTAGGATAACGAGGATCAAAAATGAAAAGGAAGTAATTACAGGAATTATCCACTTTGGAAAAGGAAGTGGCCAGACTTAGCCGATTTGGGAAAGGCAAGGCTCGATCTTTTATTTGATGACTTTCTTTTAATTGATTTACATTTATCAAGGAAGTTCCATGAGTCGGGCAGGACTTAGGGACAAATAAAAGGGGTTAGCGAAGATAGTAAAGAGGAACATAACTTTGTGATTTTAGGATGCGGGAGCTTTACATGAGATTTTTAAGCACTCAATGTAACTTTGATATTTCATATGGCAATACTTATCTGAGGTTGCAATAGCCATTATTTTAATTTCCTAATTAAAGGATAGGGTTGGTCATTTTAGTCCAGTCGTTAACATGAGCAAAGTGAATTAGTCGGCCTGATTAACAGAATTATTAATTAGAAATGGCCAATGGTTGATGATACATTGGAAAGAGGAGTCTATGATTTTTTTAATAAGGATCTTCTTGACAAGACTATTTCTTTCCTTATTATTTATATTCGATCGTCGAATTTTAAATCATGATATGATAATTGGGGATTTGGGCGGGAGACGACAATTAATGATTGCTCCTGCTTATTCAAGAATTCTAAACCGTACTCATTTGTTATTTTAAATCTTAGCATTTTAAGACGGATGTTAAAGTTTTTACTACAAATGTTTTTAAACACTTTTTTTGAGAAGATAGCTTCCATGATTTTAGAGACGAGGAAACCGCACTTGATATTTTATGTGGCTTGCCAATGATTATTTTAAGCACTACTAAGAGAGATGAGCAATTCATGGTTAATATTTCATGTGACACAATCTTGCTGAATTGATTTACTTAGTTGTCATAGACTTGGACAAGATCATATGGGTATGAATCTTTTATCAAGTTTCAAAACTAAATCCTTTGTCCATGATGTTGTTATCATTATTATTATTACTTTATTAACTTTATGTTAGTTTCTTAGTATTAGAAAAATAGTTCATGCCATGAGCTTACTTTAATTAACTTTAACTTATTAATCTGGCATACAATTGACCCATGCTTAGTTTTTTGTTTAATTGCATTAATCTTCTTCATTAGTAATTTATAAATAATTCTTATTCTTACTCTCATTCACAATGTATCTTTATATGCAATTTAATCAAACTTAAGTCTTTAATTCCATTTCATAACCCTTTTTTGTTGAATATCACAATTAAATTTCTATTCTCCTTTCTATTGACAATTCATAGTTTACAAAATTGCTCCTTTGATTATCTATACAATATTAGTTTCCAAATGAGTCGTACACCAAAGAATATTGAGACATGAGGCAAAGTTTTGGGGGTGCTTGACCGGCTGGGCCCACCTGTCATACCAGAGAGAGGGAGACAGAAAGAGGGACACTGTCTTCGGCTGGGAACTAGAACAGAGACACAAGCCAAACCGCGAAACAGGGGAGCTGGGGTGCTGCGGGGCCGTGCGACGTAGCCGGCGAGGAGCGGCCGGGGAGGCGACGGCGACCTGCAAAACAAGACCCCCGCATGGCGAGGAAGCTCCGGGAAGTAGTGGCTTTAGCCGGGAGACGCCAAGGTGAGCTGACGGCGGTGTTAGGCGTCCGGCGGTGAGGAGGAAACGGGGCACCGGCGGCCGGAGGAGAAAAGGGGGAAAGTGAGGCGCGTAGGAGTAGGAGTAGAGTACTAAGAGATTACCTTAGGGGTCGAGGTGGCCGAAGAGAGGCCGACATGGGCTGGCGGTTGTAACATCCCGAAAATTTAAAATTTGAAAAAGTGAAGCTTTTGAATTATTTTACAATATATTCTCTTGAAATTTGAGTCTTCCCTGGTGTTTCCTAAATTTTTGTTGAGGTTTCAAAAATTTAAGAGTCATGGAAATAAAACTAACATTAGTAATACCAAAAAGGTAATGTGCAAATAATGGAAAACAAAAATTTGTAAATACGAATCTGAAAAGATGATCTAGCATCAAGAGAGAGAAACCCGAGCAGAAATATAAAATCTCATTTTGGAAAGGCTAGCATAAAAAGCATGCAAAACCCAAATTTGGGCATTCAAAAATTTATACAATTTATAGCAACAATTTAATAAAATCAAAATAGAGGGCTAATATATTTTGTATCAAGATAATTGAGCCAAACATGCAAACTCCAAAAATCAATAGGACCTAATGCAAATTAAAATTTAGAAATAAAAATCCAAAGTCCAGAAAAATGATTGGGTCACTCTTCCTTTTCTTTCCCTATTTTCCTCTCTCACTTACAGGTGGGCCCCACTCCTCTTTCCTTTTCTCCCTTTCTTTTTCTTCCCTCCCGACTGCTTCTCTGGGTAGCTGGGCCCGGCGTCTCCTCCCTCTCGCTGTCTTCTCCGCCCCCGCATGCTTCGGTCAAGGCCAAAGACTCCCTCTGCTGCTTGCGTCGCCCGGCCCCGCGGTCCCTGTGCGCGCGTCACGCCTTTGCGTCGCACGTCGCCGCCCTTGCGACCGCATCGCGTCACCCCCGTCGCCTCTGCGTCGCCACCGCCCTGCGCCCGCGCCACCTCTCCTCTTTTCTCTGCTGCGCCGCAGCTCTCTTCCGCTGCGTGGCATCCATGCACGCCACCGTCGCCCACAGTTTTCTCCCATCTCGCCCATGGTTTCTCCAGCACCTCCCACACCCCTTTCTACGGCTATAAGTAGCCCTAGCTCCTCCCCAGTGCTCCCGGGCACACCCCTTCCTCCCTGCCTTGTCTCCCACCTAGCACTCGTGAAACCGTCGCCGCGACCTCCTCGCCGTTCCGGTACCTCGGTGCTTCTCCCATCAATTCAAGTGCGCCATCCCGTGTCCCCACTCCTCTTTCGCTTCCCCTTCGGTTTAATTGGAGAGCCGTGCGCCGAGCTCGCCAGAATCGGACCTTCCTCACCGCCGGCCGCCGCCGCCATTTCCCCCACCGCCGCCTCCTCGGTTGGCCATCCATCGATTAGCCACGGAGGGAGCACCCTCTCGACATCCCGAACATCTTCCGACGGCCCGCTGGAGCTATTGCCGTCGGTGCGCCGCCAGCGCCATGCGCCACCGCCGCCCGACCCCGGCCTCCGCCGCCAGCTCCCCTCAGCGCACCTCCCGCCCGGCTAACCCTTTGGTGAGTTCTCCCCTACCCTCCTCTAGCTCCTGCGCCCGCCAAATCCTCCTCCCTCCACGCCGGTGCCACCGCCCCCTTTCCACCCCCGTCGCCGGCCGCTTAGCCCTGCCGCCCGCCCGCCTCGCCATTTCTCCGGCCAGCGCGTCGCCTCCGGTGGCTTTACCACCTCCCCTTCACCCCATTTTGCCGGTAGCCGACGCCCCTCCGGCCACCGTTCGCCGGCGGCGCCATTGTCTACCCCTGCTCCCGTTGCTCCTATGTTTCGGCCGACTCCTGAATGGAGCTCTGCCGTTATACTCACCTTTTCTAGTTTGAACTCCCCTTCATTCACCGATAGAGCCAGCGCCCACTTGGCCAGCAACGCGCGTTTCTAGCCCAGCAACCCGCGTTCCATTTCCCCGGCCGCAGGCTTAGTTAGGATTTTTAGTCTTTTTCTTTTTGCTGTTGCATTGCCAAGCCATGTGCACATAGGTAGCTAATGTAATTGGAACATTTAACAAAAGACTAAGTTTTAATTAAAGGTATTAATAAAAGATGACTTTGGTTAATTATCTGGAATGTCATAAAGAAAATCTGCATTGGTTAAATGTTCCCAATTTAGTAAACATACCCTTAGTCATAAATAAAATACAGGATTCAATATCTAGCACATTGTCATTCAATAAATCTTGGAGATAGAATTCTGTTAAGCAACAAATATTAAGAGTATGGGACTAATCCGCAGATAATACTAAAGTTTCTCAAGATAGAGACGAGTTTAGTAAATGTTTAATCCTAGATCAAACAACGTATGCCAGTAACTAATGTGCTCCGAATGTTTGTTTTAAAGATTAACTATTAATCAAAAGCGTACTAGTAAATTGAGTACAATCTTGTTAGGTTATGCTCTCATGGAATAATGATTTAGCAAATGGAAGCTTTCTAAGGAGCAAATCATACACTCATGTATTGTGGTAAAATAGATAGAACTAGCCACCGCCTAGCCAAACATAAAAATAATAACCTGGTACTCTAGCGTCTAGCGTACTGCCGTTAAACAAAATCTCCATAGTGGGTTTAATTAAGTAGCCATATTAATATATGAACTCGTATGACATGCCGTGATAAATAAACTTGACAATATATATATATATATATATATATATATATATATAAAATAATAATAATAATAATAATAACAATGCTTAGCGTATCAATAGCAAAAATGAATGGGTTGTTAGGAATTTGGAATACTACCTTGTACAAAGACCTCGGCCTAGATAAATGAATCAAATATAGAGCTAAGCCTAAGAATAGTTAAAGTATGAGCAAGCTAATAATAGTGCCATTAATTAAATCTTAACACTAGCTTTAGTGCATAGTAATATTGAGCCTTTGCTATTTATCTTAATCTAATTAGGAAGTAAAGGCCTATATCGGGGAATTATTCTAAAACGTAATAAAGATATCCAAGTGTTATAATACCTTCGACTAAAAGATTTATAGAATAAGTACAGATCTCATTCATCAATCCAGGTTGCCTTTACCATAACCTAAGTTGCAAGGAATACATACCCGGCCAGACCCGTACTTCGATACATAGGTCTACCCTAACTCATGGAACTTCCTTGATAAATACAAAAATAATAAAAGAGGTTATTAATAAAAAGATCGAACCTCGTCTTTCTCCAATCGGCTATGTTTGGCCACTTCTTTTCCAAAGTAAATAATCCCTGTAGATACTTCCTCACTTATGATCCCTTATTATCCTAAAATTTTCCCTCACGGTAAAGCTATTCAGATAACTCGTTCTCTCACTCAAACCCAGCTACTGCTGTGTTCGCAACACACTAAGCCGAATCATCCTCCTATTCTCAAACCATAATAAATGCATAATTTGAAGTAAATCGGGCATTTAAAGTATTTGGATTTATTTGAATCTTTTGAGTTACTTGCCTTTATTTGTATTCAGTCATTTAGCGTGTAGCTAGATAGTGGAGTCCTGAAGAATCAAAGGATCAGGCGTGATCAAGAGCGAAGCGAAGATAAAGACCAGAAGCCCAAGAGAAAGCTATGAGCGAGCTCAAGATCGCGGTAAACCGCGCCAGGCGAGTCAATACTTTGATCATGTTGAACCTACATTTTCTGTAAATTACTTTGGTTTAAATTATCAAATTGCATGCTGTTATTTTATATGCAAATACATGTTTAATTTAAGATTTAGTTGTATGCTCATTGCTTGCTTGGCTAATATTACTCCTCCTTTGGATTACTTGATTATGTGAACTTTGTCGCCCTAGCAAAATTACAATAATAACCTTTCGAAAGTAAGTCCGTAATTTATATGCCATGCTCAGTAATGTTTAGGTACTCATGGGCGCGAGAGCGCCCAAGCATCGCTTTTAATCCTGAGAAAAATTGGTTGGGCAGTCATGGTGTAATGACTGGTGTATGTTGAATATGGTTATTTTATATTCCCAAAAACCTCGAATTGCTTATTTATCTGGGCGGATGGTTCGGGGGTATGGTGCAGTGGTGCACGAGAGTGTGGTTTGTGGTAGAACCGTCCAGATATCACTAAGCACCGAATCTTGTCATGTCAACCCGTGTAAAACAGTACAACCACAAGTCTGTAAACTACAACTTGGCTAAGTAAATTTATCGAAACCCCTGGAATCATCTCACTGGTAGTGGATAGAAGTGGATACGCAAGGGCAAGAGAAGGCCTAAAGGGACACCGAGTGGAGGGTGACGTTTCCCAGTCGTGCTAGCGCAGAGGGGAGTGGAGCCCGTACGCTAGTATCCGTGGGGAACATCCCGTGCATAGATGGGACCCACCGCAAGTGGGAGCAGCCCATAAGGTGAGATGACAAAAGCGACTAGATACTTTGAAAAGTCATGGTGACGGTCTGCTCAACCACACTTCTAAGGAATCGTGTGGGGCAATGAGTTGATTGTCTCTTGTGGTGAAAGTGTACAAACTCTGCAGAGTCAAAACTATTCGAATAGCCGTGCCCACGGTCATGGGCGGACATGGGAACTTAACTAGATATAGTTCTGCTTTAAAAACATTGGAAACTGGGAATGGGAAACTTGAAGGGCGAAGGACTGCCCTGGTTTGGAATTGTCCTGGGCGTCGTCCCAGTGGTAAGTTAAGCGGCTATAACACTGAAGAAATTGCTATATGGTGCAGATGCCATGTAACGGTGGATGGAATCTGAATCGAATTAATAATGCATTTCCTTGTACATTATGATTTGTTCCAAAATTGCTAAGTCATAGGACTTTTTAATTAATTGTATTCAAAAGCACTCTACGCAAAATAAAATAGCCCGAGCCTCTCCTTTGTTAAGCCATGCATACTATTTATTTGCATTCTGTGTATTGGCTCGCAGAGCACGGGGTCGGAGTGCTCATGCTCGCTTTTGCGACAAAAATTCAGAATCAGGAAATCAAATCACCTCGCCTCAGCAACAAGATTGGACAAGCTGGCCAAGAAGATGAAGATGTCAAGGGCTAGGTCGCGAACCTCCAGTTGGCTGCCTGTGGGCATGTCCTGAAGGTCCCACCTGTGTGCTTCGTTCTTCCGCTGCTGCAATTTATTGATTTCGGCCTAATCGGCCCATGAGTAAGTCTACTATTATATTTACGTTTCCGCATAATATGAACTTTGATATTCAGAACTGTAATCTGTGAGCACTATCTACTGATCCAGGGAATAGTGCGGTGGAATCACAGAGGATTCGGATTGAAAAATCTGGGTCTGACAGCGGTGAGCGCAGGTGGCGGCGCAGTGGGGTCGCCGTGGCGGGAGAGCTCGGGTGGCGGAGAGCGTCGGCCGGCGGTGGGGTGAGCTTCGGTGCATCGAGTAGATGCCCGCACCGCGAGGAATCGGTCGGGGGCTGACCGACGAGGAGACAACGGCGAAGATGGCGGTGGCCGGCCGGAAATGGGGGGAAATGCGATGGGGAAGAGAAGCAAAAAGAGGGAGATTTGGCCGGCCTTTTATAGGCGGGCGAATGCGGTCGGAAGCTGGGCGAGCCGGAGGACGCGTGCTCGGCGTTGGAGTGGCGCCGGTATGGGCGAGTTGTACTGCGTGTACTGCCGGCATGGCTGCGGGTACGGCGGCATGGGGCGGCGCGGAAATGGCGGAAAACCAGGGGCGGGGCCCGGCGAAACCGGGGGCGGAGCGGGAGGCGCGGGCCGGGCCGGCTTGGTTTGGCGGGAGCGATGCGGCCTGGGGCGGTGGCATTGTGAACGGGGGGAGGAGGAAGAAGCAAGGAAGAAGAAGAGAGGCGGGGGCGTCGGATTAGGCTGGGCCGAAGGCCAGGAGAAGAACACGCCGGGCGGCCCGGGTAGAAAAGAAAAGAAAGTGGGCCGGGGGAGAAAAAGGAAATGATCGGCTGGGCCGGAAAGAAAAACAGGCCGGGCCCAAAAAGAGATTTTTCAGGAATTTCAATGGTTCCTGAATTTTGAGACTTTAGATTTGGTTTTGTGAGTATATTTTAAATTTAAACACTTGGTTCAAATTTTTGGATCCAACAATTTAATTTCAAGATTGTCGAGTTTGGAGAAATAACTCTTAATTTTTCAAATTTGAATTTTCGGATACGCATATTAGATGGAAAAGATTTTATATTAATTTAAACTTCCATTCCTGGCTTTGAATGCCCAGATTTCAATTTTCAATTTTGAAATTAGGACTTCCAGGTAAAATTTGATTTTCTACATTTTTTTTAGATTTTGATTCTTGATTCCAAGGTTTGGACTTTTATTGGTCGGGCTTTTGGCAAGAAATCAAATCGAGACATTTGAAATACGCCAAAAACTTTTGAGAACACATGAAAAACGATTAAAAGATTTTCATCATTTTCGCAATTGCACTAGTTACCTTTTTGGAATGTTACAGATAGGCTATCATCTTTGCTGGCCGTTATGTAGAACTAGAGCTTTGGAGTACATTGTAATGTATTCCATTGCCTTCCCATCATGGTGATGCAAGGAGCAGCTTTCAGGTGTCACCGCTACTTTCCCTCTCTCTCGAACATCCTGTAGTAGTATCTAGATAATTCCATATTCGCTAGAATCCCCAAATACACCTCGCACATGTAGATGAAGATGTTAAGGATTGCGATCGAGTTGGGAGCAAGGTTCACCAACTCGATTTCGTAGAATTCGAGCATCTCTGACAAGAGAAAATATTGAAGGCCAAAGAAATTGGTGCTTCCCGGATTGGCAATATCCGTAGTATGCCCTTGTGATTTGAGGAACCATGCGTATTCTTCTGTTAGCAATTTTTTTAAAAAGAGGCTTTTTCTAGAAAGAATTCAGGGGCATGTTCTTTCCAAAAAAATGATGCGGATCAATTAGATACTCTGTAAAGGTAGATGGCTAGAACGATCGTGATATGGTTGGCAAAGCTGTGTAGCAAATCTTTCATTATCTGGTTAACGACCTTCCTCCAACTTATGTGAAAGAGAAAGTGTGCAAGTGTACTGATATTTTAATTTTAACAGATTCCCAGATGATCTCTCAACTCCAGCTAAGAGCTACGCGATCTTCAGAAGAGAGTAGTTCTACTGAAGACGCTGAGCTCCTTGCTGGTTTCAGGGAGAAGGTATGTTTCAGTTTACTTGGGTGAACACCACGTATTTCACTCTGTTAATAATCTTAATACGAATAATCGCCTCCATGGCTGCTTCAGTGGGATGCCATTGAGAATGTCCCATTGGTATACGTCCAGCTTATCTTGCTGCTTCAATTTTACGTGTGGATGTTTTGTTGTCTAATGTTATCCTACTAGCCTCATAGGCGCGGCGTCACCGTGTATACCGAAGTAAAAGAGGCGATAATTCGTGAGGGGTTTTTTAAAAAAAACCAAGGGCGCATGTGTATTTTCGAAAAAGTTAAAGATCTTTTTCGTAAAAAACCGAGGGCACATGTGTATTTTCGAAAAAGTCAAAGGTCTTTTTCGTAAAAAAGGAAGGACATGTACGTAAGTAAACGAGGACCCGTACGTAATTTAGAAAACTACGGGGGGCTATCCTGCAAAGTGGAGGGGCTAAAAAAACTGGTAGGGACCTTTTCGCGAGAACCAAGGACCTTTACATAATTTCGAAAAAACACATGGACTTTTTTTTGCAAAAAGGGTCCCTCGACCGTACCGAGATTCCCCTGCCACGCGACGGCCAGAGCGCGCGCAGGGGCGACGTGGCCGGGCTCTCCGTGCGGCAATCCCCCGGGGTATAATATGGGGAGTATTAGTCATACACTTACCTGTTTGACCGATTATTGTTTCTTTTTTGTTCTTCTGTCATGATCTGTAGCTCCCAAACTTACTGGAGCTAGTGCGGCTCGGCTACTCGGGGTGGTTTGTGTACCGGTACCTTCTCTTCAAGGTAATCTCAAAATCATGTAGGCTGGTGGTGAGACTGTGAGCCTGTTCTTTACCTCACAAGTTAGCGGCTTTTGGTTTTTGCTATAGTACCGAACTTTCAAACGGAGTATTTTCTCAAGACGGGGTCTACAAGTTAAACGATCTACACGTTAAAAGCCCAACATCTGTATCAGCTAAAATCGCAAGTGAGTATCTGTCTCTCTGTAATCTGTAGCATAAATAGCAAAAATTCAAAAATTTCAGCCAAAAACCATAAGCCATAGCCGAAAAAACAGACCCTACTTTTCCACTTATTCAGCACGAGTTAAGAAGAGTTCTCCTTGTCCCTTTATCTTAACTGTGCACACCAAAAGGGCAGCTGGTGGAACTGCGAAAGTTGCACAACTTGCTACTAACTAGCCTCATAGGCGCGGCGACACGCCGCGCCAGCCACCGTGTGTACCGAAGTAAAAGAGGCGATAATCCGTGAAGAGTTTGTAAAAAAAAATTAAAAAATCGAGGGCACATGTGTATTTTTGAAAAAGTCAAAGGGTTTTTTCGGGAAAAACCGAGGGCCTGTACGTAATAAATGGGAAAGCAAAAGGATTTTTTTGTAAAAAACCGAGGGCCTGTACGTAATAAACGAGGACCCGTACATAATTTAGAAATCCGCGGGGCGCTATCCTGCAAAAATTTGGGTGAAAAAAAATTACCAGGGACCTTTTCGCGAGGAAAAAGGACCTTTACGTAATTTTCGGAAAATATGAGGGAATCACCTCAGCCGGCCGTACCAAAATTTCCCCCGCCACGCGCCGGGCGGCCGCGCGGGCGGGGGCGACGTGGATGCCCTGGGGGGGCCGGAATCCCCCCAGGTTTAGTATTGGTATGATGAGTTGCCCATGCCTGACATGTCTTGCAGATAAACAGCTGGCTAGCGCACCACCCTTGTCATGTTTGTCACAGCTCGATCCCAAGTCCTGTGCATGTTTTGTCCCAGAAAAAAATTCTACAGAGCATTTTAAATGCAGTTTTCCATGCTAAATATGCTTGGGTGCAGCTTACTTTAAGACACAGAAGAATACTTGGATGATGTACTTTTTTAAATTTTTCCAAGTATTACTTTTGATTCAACACGTCTTAATTATATCATATGTATGTTTCCTGACAATCTATTATTCTTTCCGGCAGGAAAATCGGGAAGAATTGTCCAGTGAGATTGATGCTCTAAAGAAAATGATAACTGGAAATGAGGAATAGCTCTGTGTCCTGGTTTGGAATTCTCTCTCTGCTTTAACATTGTGGTCTAAAGACTTTGTTCTCTTTTTGATGCCCAATAGATTTAGAAATGGTCTAGAAATATTAAGAGTTATTGAGGAATGGTCTTCCACATCTTCTGTACTGTCTGCAGCTCAGCATGTTTGCAGTATCGTCTGAGTTCTGAACAGATCTCTACATTTATAGACGCGCCAAAATGCTTGTGATTCTTCAGATATGCTGGTGTGGTCTGTGCTGTCCTGGTGGGGTTCTACTCTCAAATGGCTCAGTTTTATGCTGCACGCTGTAAAATTCAGACTTCAGAAGTGTAAACTTTAAAATTATTTGAAATAAAATCTGAAGTGGATTTCTGCACTCATGCCATGAGAATGCCCCATCTTGCTAATTGAGTGACTCATCGGTTTTCTTTCTGCCATTTCTTCTTTCCATGTTACCCTGAAGTTGTCGAATTTTTTATTGTTTGGTCCTGTAGCGCCACATTTTTTTCAAATCTAGCCTTATGACATACAAATTTGCAAAAATAGTCTATTTTTCGAGCGTGGGAGGATGGGATAGGAAGGCGACGTGTGTCGCCTTCGGGTCGACGACATTGCGGCAACCACGTCGAGCGTGGGAGGCGATGTGTGCCACCTCCAACATTACCCCACCGTGGCAGGCCGATGGCATCACAGAAATGTGTCGAGCGCAGAAGGCGATGTGTGGCGGTGGTTCCACCCACCTACCGCGGTATGTGAGCGTTGGAGGTCCTCAGCTCTTGTCGCACTTACCAAGCGCTGGAGGTCGGCGCCTGCTGCGATAGCTAGGGTGTGGCAGGAATCTATCCCCCACGGTCCCCACCTATAAAACCCATCGGTCATTGCTCTCCCCCCCCTCGCTCATTCTATGCTACGCGGGCCGAAGCTCCAAAAAAATATCAAAGAGGGAGAAGAGACAGTAAGGAAAAAGGTTTCAATTCGATTTTCGAGGCTGTTAGGTAAGTCTCATTCGCATGCAGGTATTATTGTTAATATATGATTAGCATGTAATTAGCGTAATGATGGCGTTATAATGTAGAAATTGATAGTTAACCATGCTTAGTTCATGTACATGTTTCTATACTGTCGTAGGGATGGCCCCCACCTAAACCCAGCAGGCCTGGTAGGAGATTATAAGGCCCAGAATAGGCCATGTGTAATGACATAATTGCCCCCAGAGGGGATAACCAGATGTAAGGGTATAACTGTAAAAACACTCCTCATGTGTATATATATATATATGAGTACAAGCCATGGGGAGGACCCAGGCCATTACACTTATCTTCATCACTCTCCACCACCATCTCTCTCTCTGTTTGGTCTGTAGCCACAACAGTTGGCGCCGTCCGTGGGGAGGACGAGGACAAGCCTGGAGACCGAAGAAGAAGGATGGCACCGAAAAAAGCTTCGTCAGCGGCGGCGAAGGGAAAGAAGGCGGCCGGGCCGGAGCGGCGTATGAGTACCAGGGCTTCGGCATCGGCAACGGCGGGCGAGGATGGCGACGCAGGCGTGGTGGCCGAAGACGTCAATGTTCGCGCGGTGATGACCAACCTCGTCAACGGCACCGCGGCGACCAACCCCGTCACCGGCACCGCGACGGCCAACCTCGTCAGCGGCACCGAGACGACCAACCCCGGCACCGGCGCCACGGCGACCCGCCCCGTCACCGGCGCTGCGGGGACGGACCCCGCGGTCGAAGGCGTCGACGCTGGTGCGGCGACAACCGACCCCGCCGACGCAACGACGGCCGACCTCGCCGCCCCCGCCGCAACCCTCGCCGGCAGCGCGGACCGGGCGGTTCGAGGTAGCCGCGACGGAGCGACCGGCAGCTCGGGACCTCGCGACGCGGTCGTGCCCGCGCCGATCCGCCCGTTGGGAGTACCGGCGACCCCGCCTGCGCAGGCGGTGGAAAGCGCCTTGCTGGCGGCCCTCAACGCGTTTCAGCGGGAGCTAGGGGACCTTCGCGGAGCCGTCCGAGATATGCAAGAGGCTCGGAGCCAGCAGGCCGCGCCAGTAAGCGCGCCCGAGCCCACGCCGGAGAGGGCGGACAGTCGCGAAGCCCCTACGTCCAGCCGCGTGCCGCTGCGGCGCCTAGATCCGGAATCCCCGCTTTCGGCGGGGCTGCAGCAGGCGGCATGGCCAGAAGACTTCAAGTTTCCTAGCTCCATCGACTCGTACAAAGGCGACACGGACCCCCGCGAGTTCGTGCGCGTGTACGAAACCGCGATCGAAGCCGCGGGCGGAGACGACACAACGAAGGCAAAGGGACTCCCCCTCGTGCTGCAAGGCGTGGCGCTCTCTTGGTTCTTTACCATAGAGCCGGGCTCCATCTACGCGTGGGAGCAGCTTCGCGTCCGCCTCCACAACAACTTCCAAGGAAACTACGTCGACCGAGTCGACGCGGACCAACTCTTTGCTGTCAAGCAAAAACCCTCGGAGAAGCTCCGGGACTACTTCAAACGCTTCGCCAAGATTCGATGCCAGGTGAAAGACGTTAACGAAACCACCATCGTTAATGCAGCCATACAGGGCCTTCGCCCGGGACCGATGGCCGAGTACAATGCGCGAAAGCCAATCAAGACGGTGGCGAAGCTCTTCGACAAAATGGAGGAATATGCCAGGGCGGAAGAAGACGCGCGGCGAAGGCAAGGGGACGACTCCGACACCAATCAGGCCGGAGCCTCGGCAAGAGCCGAAGATCCTCCGAAGAATGGCTCTTCGAAGGGAAAACGTAAGCAGGAGCCGTCTAGGGACGCGCCCGACCGCAGGGACGCCTCGCATAAGGAATCTTCTGATCAGCCCAAGCGCGACCAGCAGAGGTCGAGGCGAAACCGGTACGTCCTCGACATTGAGGGCGGTTCCGACGAGGGCGCTCCTGCGGGCCAAGGCGGTCGGGGGCGCCGTGGCCGCGACGATAAAGGTCGCGGCGATTACGACGACCAGCACCAGGGACTGTGGTGCGTAGTCCACGGCCGCGGCAATCATGATACCCGCACCTGCACCTCCATCGCGGCGCTCCGCGACAGCGTCGCTAGGGACAGGAACCCAGAGGCGCGCCCGCCTGCGGTGGCCCACGTCCAATTCCCGTACGAGGCCCCCGTGCAGGTACAGACGCAAGGGATGCAACCCCAGGAAGGCGCCTTACGAATCCAAGCTCACGTACAGCAGCCTCGGGAGGGCCTCCTGTCGCTGCAGGCCCCGGACGCAACCTACCGCAGGGTCATTAACGTCATATCCGGAGGCTCTGCACTGGAATTCACCTCGGCACGGCAGCAAAAGGCCTATGCGCGAAGATTGCATCACGTGGCGGCATACCCAGCGCAAGCACCGCCGGATTGGGCGCGGCGCGAAGTTACATTCACACCCGACGACGCCCAGGGTGTGGATTTCCCTCATCAGGACCCCCTGGTCATCCGGGTCACCATCACGGGATGCGACGTGGGGCGCGCCTTGGTGGACGGCGGTAGCTCCACGAACGTATTGTTTGCGGCGGCCTTCGACCAGATGGGGATCCCTCGAAGCCGCCTAGGGCCCTCGGGAATCCCACTGCAGGGCTTCGGGGGACAGCCCCTGCGGGCGCTGGGCCAAATCGGTCTTCAGGTCTCCTTCGGCCAAGATGACAATGTGCGGACCGAAGATGCCACCTTCGACGTGGTCGACCTTCCGTACCCCTACAATGCCATACTAGGGCGCCCAATCCTCAACTCCTTCGGCGCGGTACCACATCACGGCTATCTGTGCATGAAGATCCCGGGTCCCCGGACCATCATCACCGTCCGAGGCGACCAGGATATGGCCCGGCGCATCGAGCCAGGCACCAGGTGCCCGCGTCGCGAAGCCCAACGGCGCTCTTAGAGCCGGCGTCACAGCGCGGAGGTCCGCGGGGCCATTCATAGGCGCCTGGGCGGGCCCTGCAGATGTCTAGCGACTAGAGGCTTCGGCCGCACCAAGGGCAAACGGTCAGTATATCCACCCTTTGTAGTTGCTCACCCGCGCAAACGGGGATGTAATGAAGATCGCCGTTTGCCGCTAATCTTTCTTCATCACACGCAAGTACGCGGTGAGGGCGCGTGCAGGCTTGGCCAACGCGCGCGTCCCCGCAGCATAAACCAAAGACGCACGTTCGCGTGTGCACTCGCCGTCGCCAGGGGGACGGGACTGAGTATAAACCAAAGACGCACGTTCGCGTGTGCACTCGCCGTCGCCAGGGGGACGGGACTGAGTATAAACCAAAGACGCACGTTCGCGTGTGCACTCGCCGTAGCCAGGGGTACGGGACTGAGTATAAACCAAAGACGCATGTTCGCGTGTGCACTCGCCGTCTCCAGGGGGACGGGACTGAGTATAAACCAAAGATGCACGTTCGCGTGTGCACTCGCCGTAGCCAGGGGTACGGGACTGAGTATAAACCAAAGACGCACGTTCGCGTGTGCACTCGCCGTCGCCAGGGGGACGGGACTGAGTATAAACCAAAGACGCACGTTCGCGTGTGCACTCGCCGTCGCCAGGGGGACGGGACTGAGTATAAACCAAAGACGCACGTTCGCGTGTGCACTCGCCGTCGCCAGGGGGACGGGACTGAGTATAAACCAAAGACGCACGTTCGCGTGTGCACTCGCCGTAGCCAGGGGGACGGGACCGAGTATAAACCAAAAACGCACGTTCGCGTGTGCACTCGCCGTAGCCAAAGGTGACGGGCCTGAGTATAAACAAAAGACGCACCGGGGGGACGCCCTCGCGCGCACCAGTCTACGGACTTTAAATAAGACGTAGCGTCGAAGTCCGCTTCCGCACGCACCAGTCTACAGACTTTAAATAAGACGTAGCGTCGAAGTCCGCTTCCGTACGCACCAGTCCACGGACTTTAAATAAGACGTAGCGTCGAGGTCCGCCTCCGCACGCGCGAGTCTCCGGACTATAAAGAAGACGTAGCGTCAAAGTCCGCTTCCGCACGCACCAGTCCATGGACTTTAAATAAGACGTAGCGTCGAGGTCCGCCTCCGCACGCGCGAGTCTCCGGACTATAAAGAAGACGTAGCGTCGAAGTCCGCTTCCGCACGCACCAGTCCACGGACTTTAAATAAGACGTAGCGTCGAGGTCCGCCTCCGCACGCGCGAGTCTCCGGACTATAAAGAAGACGTAGCGTCGAGGTCCGCCTCCGCACACGCGAGTCTCCGGACTATAAAGCAGACGTAGCGTCGAAGTCTGCTTCCGCACGCACCAGTCTACGGACTTTAAATAAGACGTAGCGTCGAAGTCCGCTTCCGCACGCACCAGTCTACGGACTTTAAATAAGACGTAGCGTCGAAGTCCGCTTCCGCACGCACCAGTCTACGGACTTTAAATAAGACGTAGCGTCGAGGTCCGCCTCCGCACGCGCGAGTCTCCGGACTATAAAGAAGACGTAGCGTCGAAGTCCGCTACCGCACGCACCAGTCCACGGACTTTAAATAAGACGTAGCGTCGAGGTCCGCCTCCGCACGCGCGAGTCTCCGAACTATAAAGAAGACGTAGCGTCGAAGTCCGCTTCCGCACGCACCAGTTCACGGACTTTAAATAAGACGTAGCGTCGAGGTCCGCCTCCGCACGCGCGAGTCTCCGGACTATAAAGAAGACATAGCGTCGAGGTCCGCCTCCGCACGCGCGAGTCTCCGGACTATAAAGCAGACGTAGCGTCGAAGTCCGCTTCCGCACGCACCAGTCTACGGACTTTAAATAAGACGTAGCGTCGAGGTCCGCCTCCGCACGCGCGAGTCTACGGACTTTAAATAAGACGTAGCGTCGAGGTCCGCCTCCGCACGCGCGAGTCTCTGGACTATAAAGAAGGCAAAGTGCGGAGGTCCGCCTCCGCACACGCCAGTCTACAGGCTGTCCGTTCTAAGGAACCCCGGCGCAGCTACTTCGCCAACGGTGGCATCAACACACAGCGCATATCCTAAATACCAGGAAGTCTGCACACCGCAAAAATCGTAAGTACAAAGGTCCGGCAACATCCCTGCCGCTCTAAGCCGCTATCCCGCGGGTTCATCCTTAACACGCGCTAAAGCTGGGGCCTCGCTCGAAGACGGCCGGCTCGCCCAAAAGTCCAGCGACTCTTCGGCCCTTCGCCAGCGTCGAAGGCGCCGGCGGGTTGAAAGGTCGGCCGCAAGAAGCCGGCCCCAGCGAGGAAGCTGCCCAGGATATAGGCAAAAGTCAGAATGTATGCAGCAAGGGCGCACTTTATTCGCAAAGGCAACGAACAGTACAACGCACGCCTACACCTAGGCACCACGGCGTCAGACCTGCGGGTTCCCGGTGCCTTCGGAGGGCCCAGCGCCGCCATCGTCGCGTCGAGGGACCCCGTCCAGAAATTGGCCGAGGCTCCCCGTCCTGTAGAGCGACTTCTGGAGCTCGATCCGTACAGCATCCGGCTCGACGTAATCCCAGATCCAGTCGAAGAAGGGCCCGAGGGTACGGCGAGCGGAGCGGACGGCGTCGGACATTACTCCGGCCCCGCCAGGTATCTCCAGCTGGGGATCATCCAGCCCGACGACGTGTGTACAGCCGCGGTGCTGGAGGAGCGCGCACACCAAGCAGGCCGAGGTGTACGCGCAGTGGGTGCCAAAGGACGTCGCGGCGCCGCGCGCGACGTTGGCGGCATCCCCGACCCAGCGGAGGGTCCGAGACAACTCCTCCGGGCCAAAGGCGCGGTCCGGCACCTTAGTGACCAGCCCTTGAAGATGGCTCTCCAGCGCTTGCATGGCGTCCCACGCAACCACCGAGGCGTCGCCCAGCGTCTGGTTACGCTCCGCTAGAGTCAAGGCAAGCTCGCCTTTTGCCTTCTCTAGCGTGGCGACCTGCTCCAGGAGCCCGTCCCGCTCCGCCGCAAACCTCTGTTCAGCAGCTGCCGCAGCCGACTCCTGCGCCGACGCAACGAGTCCCTCGGCGTGCGCCCTCGCTTCGGCGCATTCCTCTTCCAGCTGGCGGATGCGGGCGTCCTGGGCAGAGCGGGCGCCAGAGGCTTCGCGCAGCTCCTCCTCGGCGGCCCGCAGCCTATCCTCGAGCACCTTTTGGCTACGAGCATAGGCCGTTTGCAGGGCCTGCCCCAGCACAAGTGTCTGTAGAAGGGAAAAGACTTAGCAAACTCAGCTAAGCTCAGGCGTGGTTGCATGAGTACTTACCCTCACCCCAGACACCTCGAAAGCGTCCTCGAGGCGCCCCGCACCGTAGGCCTGCAGAACTTGCAGGTCGACGCTCGTGGCCGCGTCATTCACAATCCCGCGCCACGCCCTCAGCGTCTCCGGAGGTGGCACGAAGTCCGCGGGGCTCACGTGCTCGGAGGCCCCGTGTCCCGCCGAGTGCTCTCCCTCCGGAATGAGCAATGCTGTAAACAGGGATATGGGTGAGCACCCCAAGGCATAAAAGCATACACCAGAGTAAGCTAAGCCACCTTACCTTCGGTAGCAGAAGGAAGGGCCCCGCCGCGGGCAGAAGCCTCCGCGTTCGGGGAGGGCGACGGATGTCCCTGAGCGGCGGGCGGCGTGGCCAGCGGGGAAGCAGGCGCATAGGCCGCAGGGTCTCCGGCGCTGGCGCTGGAGTCCCACAAGCTCCTGATGCCCGTGGCCACGACGAATCCCCGCGGTGTCCGATGGAGCTCCGGCCTCACGCATGACCGTTTAGCCGGGACAGCCAGCGGCGACACTGCCCCCGCAGCAGCGGTTAGCGAAGCCTCCGCGGCTGCCGCGCCTGGGGGCGAAGCTTCCATGGTGGCGGTTGTCGCAGGGGGCACCTTGTTTTCTGCTGCTGTCGGTAAAGACAGCACGGCTCCGTGCGCCCCCGCGAAGGGCGCCTCCGGCGCCACGGCGGTCGCGACCGAAGGCTCCGCCTCGGCATCGCCGGTCCGCACGGGGCCCGCCTCGGTGACTTCGGCGGGCGGTGAGACTTCCCCACTCCGGCTGCCCGCGGCGCACCCGCCGTCCGGGACGCTCGCCGAAGACACCTCGCCTTCGGCGCCTGCGCCACCCAAGCCCGAGTCGGCATACCTCGCCGAGTCCGACTCCGCGTCCGCCGCACCCTCGGAAACACTAGCAGCAGGCGCGGCAGGCGCCCCGCTGCGGCCCCTCTTCCGAGACGGGGCCTCCTTCTTCTTCTTCTTCTTCGCTGCGCCATCGTCGGGAGTGACACGGTCCGGCACGGCAAGGCCTAGGACCTCGCACACGCGGTTTATTCGCCCCAGCCCCGCCTTGGCGATGGCAGAGGCGCGCTGCTCATGTTCCCTGGCGGTGTACGGCCCCAGGAATACGCGCGCGGCTTGCTCCGCCTCCTCCAAGGAAATCCCTGAAGCAAAGGAGAATAGCATCAGCATATAACGCATTTCGCGTGAACAAAGGAGGGACGCGATCGAGGCTTACGAGGACCGGGCGGCGCCGGCAACGAGCAGACCCATGGCGAAACATTGTCGTCCCGACGCCTCTCGGCGGCAAGACGCCAGTCGTAGGCAAGCGGTGCCACGCCGTACATCACGAATTCCTCGGCGAGGTCGCGCATGTTGAGGCGGGCGGCCACGCCTACGAGCCGCTTGACCCTCCGCTTGTCCTCATCATCGAGCGTTCGGCCGGGCGAGGGCTTGAACGCGATTGGTCGGCCTGTGGACTCAAGGCCGCTCCCACTCTCCACACGGTGGTAGAACCACCGCTTCATCCAGTAAGACTCCCACTTCCCGCGAGTTGAGTTCGCAGGGAAGAGCTTCTTGCACGACGGGCGAAGAATAAAAGTGACGCTACCGAAGCTCGACAGCGTCCCGTCCCTCCGGCCCTTGGGCTGGCATCGTGCCTCGTGGAGATAGGCGAACAGCGACGCGCTGGGCCAGCATGCCCCCGAGCGCAAGGCCAAGCTGTACACCGCGAGCCGGGCCACGGCGTTCGGAGTCAGTTGCGCCAGCTCCAGCCCGAAGGTCCGCAGCACGTCGCCCACCACAGCCGCCGCGGGGATCCGGAGCCCCGCGTCGAAAAAGGCAACGAATACGACCGCCTCCGACCTCTCGGGATGCGGTTCCGTCTCGTTGGCGGCGGGCAATCGTACGTCCTGGCGCCCGGATAACTTCCCCGCGCGCAAGAGCCCTTGGATCGTCTTCTCGGTCACGAGCGAGGGGCCTAGCTCGCCGGAGTACGTGCCTTCCTCCTCCGCCACCAGCCGCTCCTGGTCCGCCGCCGCCGGGTCGCGCTCTTGGAGCGCGTATTTCACCTTCAACGGTGAGGATCGCCGGTGAATGTCAGGGCCACCAACCGCCTGGCCGCGCCCGCTGCTGGAGGCCATCGCTTCCCACAAAGAGACTGAAGCGGTGAAGATAGCGCGAAGGCGTAGAAGGCGGAGCAGACTGGAAAGAGGGCGTAAAGGTGTGGGGACGCTGTTACGGGGGGGGGGGGGAGGGCTATATCAAGCCACCTCGCCCATACCGCCGCTACCAAAGCGTCGCAACGATCCGCGTGCCGGATGCAACCGCAGCGGTGTAAAGGCCCGCCCCGCACGATTCCCCGTAATTGAAAGCGAAGGGTCGCGAAGGTCCGTGTACGAGGCGCGACCGCAGTCGTACAAGCGCCCGTCCAGCGCAACGCCCCACCCAACGCTGGAAGGTCACGACCACAGGCGCCAAGGACCGTCACAACACGGCGTTACCTAGCCGCTGTTATGGGCGCACCAGTGGGCCAGGGGATCACAACAGCTCCGGCGCCGCGCCATTCACTGCTCGCCCCGTGTCCCCCTTGCCTAGGGAAGAGGCGAGCGGCTGCAAACACGCAACCGTCCACATCCCACCGCCCACCAGTCATAGGCCGCCGCATGCCCTGGGCGCGTCGGGTCGCACGGTACGGGAACCTAACCCTGGCAGACCAGGGGCCGGCGTGATTCCAGGAGCCTTTACAGCGCAAGACCGCATCACAAGACCCCAAGTCACCACCCACGCGGCGGTGTTCGCGGGGCGAAGGCATCAGCTTCGCTGCCACCCGTTCGAAGGGTAGGGGACGGTGCGCGCGCGTCTACTTCGACTAGGCGCCAGCTTCGCTGCCACCCGTTCGAAGGGTAGGGGACGGAGCGCGCGCGTCTACTTCGACTTAGGCGCCAGCCTCCGCTGCCACCTGTTCGAAGGGTAGGGGACGGAGCGCGCGCGTCTACTTCGACTAAGCGCCAGCTTCGCTGCCACCCGTTCGCTGGGTAGGGGACGGAGCGCGCGCCTCTACTTCGATTAGGCGCCAGCTTCGCCGCCACCCGTTCGAAGGGTAGGGAACGGAGCGCGCACGTCTATTTCAACTAGGCGCCAGCTTCGCCGCCACCCGTTCGAAGGGTAGGGAACGGAGCGCGCGCGTCTATTTCAACTAGGCGCCAGCTTCGCCGCCACCCGTTCGAAGGGTAGGGAACGGAGCGCGCGCGTCTACTTCGACTAGGCGCCAGCTTCGCCGTCACCCGTTCGAAGGGTAGGGGACGGAGCGCGCGCGTCTACTTCAACTAGGCGCCAGCTTCGCCGCCACCCATGCGAAGAATAGGGATGGAGCGAGCTCGAAGAACGGAGAACAGCACATACGACCACCATAACTCGAACAGGCAAAGGTCAATATTGCGGCAAGAGCAGACATGATCTCGTAAGCAGATATGCGTCGCCACACCAGCATATGCTCGTTCGCACGAGCAGAGCGTATGGATGACCGCATATCTGTCTACGAGAGCAAGTCAGGCCTTGCCATTTCCGCATCAAGCGGTGAAGCATTCCCACAAATAGGACGTATTTTGTTCACCGGCGCTCGCGGGCATTGACGCCGGTCGATGCAGTCATCAAACGCAGGTGAACAAAATTTTCCCTACATATGAGAAGTTAACCATGAACAGGTACGGGATGTACAGCAAGGGATGTCTAGGGAGCGGCCTCCGGCGCCATCATATTTATACTCAGCCTCACTAGGCGAAGAGTCGCCAGCATGGAGGCATGCCAACCGACGGAAGCACAAGCGCGGGGTCGGGCGGTTCAGCTACCAGGGGCGCATAAGTGCAACCGCCCGCACCCCACCGCGTGCACACCGGAAACCGTCGCACGCTCCACTTATGAGAAAGCACACAACCGGGCGGCAAGGTCGCAACGACTGCGGAGTGCGCGCGCCTCAGAAGTCCCAATGCTGAGAGTCCGCCGTCACATTGACGGTCACAACGCCTCAAGGCCCGCACCGCGCCAAGCACGCTTCACCACGTGGACGGCCGGAAGAGCACGCATCTGCTTCGGTCGCAGCGCAGCCCCGGGTCAAGTTTGGACAGGTTCACAGGCCGCGGGGACGGAGGGGGCCAAAGGACTTGGCAACATGGCTTCGGCCTTGTGAAGCCCTTTACCATGAGAGGCTCCTGTCGTAGGGATGGCCCCCACCTAAACCCAGCAGGCCTGGTAGGAGATTATAAGGCCCAGAATAGGCCATGTGTAATGACATAACTGCCCCCAGAGGGGATAACCAGATGTAAGGGTATAACTGTAAAAACACTCCTCATGTGTATATATATGAGTACAAGCCATGGGGAGGACCCAGGCCATTACACTTATCTTCATCACTCTCCACCACCATCTCTCTCTCTGTTTGGTCTGTAGCCACAACATATACTAATATAAAAAACACCAGTTTAATTAAACCATTTGTCACCCAACCACATTAATACCCTCCTCTCATGATGGTTAGATCAACATAATCCAATAGCTAACATTGCAAGTTGGTCATGCCATTTGAATATCTACACCGTTTATTCAGTTCATCCAACGTCTACAATTACAAGTTGGTCCTGCCAATACCGCTATCCTGCGCGTTCGCCTACTCAGGCACCAATGCCTCACGCCGCGCCCCCCGGCAATCAAGCATTTTCATAAGATTATTTCTATTGGCGCCACACCTCATGCCTATAATCCATTGGCGTCGCCCCAATGCTCCCCTGTTCCTGTGATGCCCCTGCTCCGCCCTAACCCCATGCTCCACCACTCCACAGCGCCGCTCCGTCCCCTCCACTCCCGCCTGCCCCCCTGCTCCACCGCTCCGTCCCCCTTCGCTCCCCTGTCGCCACCGTCCGCTCCTGCACCACCCCCTGCCCCGCTGCACTACCGCCCTCTACGCTTTGCCCCACTCGGCCCTCGTGGCGCCGCTCTGCCACACTCCACCCCCTCTAGTCCGTGCCCTGTGCCCCCTCCTTTGTCGCACCGCCGCACTCCGTGTTTCGCCCCACTCGGCTCCCGCGTGAAAGATCGAGGAGTCCAACTAGGGGTGAATAGGCGATTTTAAAATTCTTTTTGGTTAAAATCAAGTTTATAATGCGAAAGCAGAAATCAATTTGGTTTAGTACAAATAAGGCGTAAATCAACTAGATTCATCTAAGTGCACCAACAACCTAAGCCTATATCAAAGGTTTGCAATCCTATGGTGAGAAGCAATCAATTTAATTATATGAATATAAATTGCTTGAGTGTGAATTGAGTATAGGAAAATAAACCATAAAGACACGGTTTCCTTTTACTGTAGTGCTCGGAGACTTGCTAGTCTCCCCTAGTCTTCGTTAAAGTAAGCACAAACTAATTGGACTGGCTTCATGAATTAAGCCAAACACATCAATCCACTAGTGGTACCTCTTCTTCGCTCTGGGTAGGTGAACTTCAATTTTCATAACATGCCGAGCCTTACCATAAGCTTCTTTGAAAAGATCACCAGGCACGATGCCTCCAACACCGTTTAGGAGTTGGCAACATCTAAGAGTAACAAGTCAAGCCCCTTACTTGACTCTTACCATGTGCAACAAATGCACAAACTTAAGTAGACACAAAATCCACCTCTAGATACAACACATGCAACTAGAGACATTTCTCCTTACTAACAAGGTGTAACACACGCACAATTGAGAGGAGAAACTCACACTAGCTCAAGAGAGTGAAATGGAGTGCCAAAAATTGTCTTCCAACCAGCCAAGGTGGTATTTATAGCGTACACCATAAAAACTAGCCGTTAGAAGCAAGAATACTAAAAAAAAATCAGCATTTGCGATACTACTGCTGTTATAGGAGTGGTAATACCTTTTTTTTTATCATAACAGCTAAAAATTGCCATTATTCAGCATTTGAAGTACTACCGTAGTTATAAGGGCGGAATTACCATTTTTTGATTATACCGTAGTTATAAGGGCGGTACTACCATTTTCGGTTTTTCAGCACAGACGACACTTGAAAAAACGGTCATAACTTTTGATTCCGATGTCGGAATTGAGTGATCTTGGACTCTACGGAAAGTTTATTCAAAGGGGTACACCCGCCTATTTGCATGATCTCAAACACATAAGATTAATTTAGAAATTATAAGAGATCTAAAGAGTCATTACCATGGTCTTAATCCAAGGAAATAGCAACAAACAATCTTAGACCATACCAAGAGATAATGCATGACCTCCAACATTTTGCAAAATATATTTGCAAACTTAGATCATGCCACAAGGAGTAGGTATATGGACTTCAACTATTTGCAAAATATAGTCACATCTTTCAAGGATTAGATGCATAAGTTTCAATTATTTGCAAAACACATTTGCAATAATGACATCATGCCACGGAGAGCTAAAGCAAGTGAGATTGAGCTATCAACACATGATGAGACTCAAGCTACTAGATAAGACCTCTCTATACTAGCAATCTGGTCTTCCAACCAAACACCAAGGCCGGTAAAAGACTAGAAACACATTCTTAGTCCTAGCTAGTTATACTTTTGTCTTGATCATCCTTTTGAAGTTTTATGACACACATCTTCACTTAAAGTTCAGATCATTGTCTTCTCTTGACTTGATGATCAACTCATGATCATCTCTTTTTTTCCCTATCCTTCCGTGCTCGAGGTACTGGCTATGTTGGCAAATTCGTATGCCCCGAGGCTAGATAAAAAAAACTTCGAAGTTGTTGGCTTGCTGCCACCAAACCGTTGTGTAATTTGTGTGTGCCCTGCAGCTTCATGCACAGGTTATTGTATATGAATTAATGCTGCATGATGACACGAGTCTGTAATGAATCATCCCCTTATTACTCCCCGCGGGTTTCCTGGACGCTGAGGGCGTCCACGTCGCCCCCCTGCGCTCCCTCGGCCGGCGCGTGGCGACCAAATTTTGATACGGTCAGGGGAGCAGTTTTGCGAAAAAGTCCTTGTGTTTTCCGAAAATTACGTAAAGGTCCTTTTTCCTCGCAAAAAGATCCCTGCCAGTTTTTTTAGCTCCTCCACTTTGCAGGATAGCCCCCCGCGGTTTTCTAAATTACGTACGGGTCCTCGTTTACTTACGTACAGGTCCTCCCTTTTTACAAAAAAGTCCTTTGAATTTTTCGAAAATACACATGTGCCCTCGGTGTTTTACGAAAAAGACCTTTAACTTTTTCGAAAATACACATACGCCCCTCGGTTTTTTTAAAAAAAACCCCTCACGAATTATCGCCTCTTTTACTTCGGTACATACGGTGGCTGGCGCGGCGTGACGCCGTGCCTATGAGGCTAGTATCTAATATGTGCCGTGTGAACGCTGTCAAATGGCACCCCTTTCTGCTATTAAGATGAAAACTAACGTGATGTGCCGAGCAGTGTGTGCCTGTCTCTGGACAGGGACACGTTTTAGGGGTCTGGAAGGATGAGGAAATGTTACTCGTGATAGCAACTCTGCAACGACTGCTGGGCTGCAACTTGCGAGAGATTATTGTTTCTTTGACAAGATAATGTACGGATGCAAATGTTTTTATATATCAGTTTTTTTACTTTTTAAAAGTTCGTCTAAAATTGAGAGGCGCTTGTTTTGCGCATTTAGCACACAAGCTGGCCAAATTTGTCCTATCTAGTTCTAAAATTTGTCAGCTAGATAATGTCCATAATTCATCGGGCCTCCCTTTATGATGTTTAAGGTTCACAGGTGAATTTAGAAAATATAAAAAAAATTACGATTCTTGCTTGGGAAATTTTTTTTGAAGCTAGAGCCACTCGTTTGATCTTTAGGAGCATCGTCCAAGATGACCTTACCGCAAATTAGGCATGTCATAGCTCAGTGATTAAAACTAATTGCTATCTCTAGTTTTACCATGTGACCTGAATTTCCTTGTAGAAATTCTGAGCATTTAGACCTCTAGCAAGTTGCAACTGAAAACAAAAGCATCTTCCATCGCCAAAGAAGAAGAAAAAAAAGACAACAAAACAGAGCATCTTTAAGAACAAATGGGGATTGCTATACGGTATTATTTTCTGACGTTTTCTTCTTCAGATTTTGAACAAGGGAGGAAGAGTCAGAAGTCAACAAGGCAAGAACGAACTTTATGCTGTGCAATACAGCATGACAGCTTAGGCAAATGATATTGCCCCCTTATTTTTAGCCTTTCAAGAAGGGTTTTGGTTTCGATTTATTTAGTAATTAGTATTTGTTGGACTAAAAATCATAGCAAAAAATCACAAACCATGGACTAAAAAGAATGCCTCTATTATGTGCAAACTGTGCACGATGCTAATGGCCATTTCCCTTCTCTAATCACTTGATTCTGCATATATAATCACAAGTTTTTTCCCCCGGTCGTATGCGTCATCAGAGATCTTTGTTTGTTTTGAGATGTCATGTTTGTTTTTGACAGGTCAGCAAGCACAACCTCTCAATGCCATGTTGGCCCCACTGGAACCCGGACTCACATGTCAGGGAAGCACGTAGCACATACCGGTTGTACAGCCCCAAGAGAGAGAGGAGCTCCCAGGGTATATCCACCGACCACGCACACTGCGACTACCGAAACCCGCACCATTCCTCGCAATGATACGTGGGCCCCAATACAATTGCGTCCCCACACGTCATTGACCGTTATCTCTCGCCTTGCCGTGGCGAGGGGTGTCGGTGGGTCTGCGCCGCTCACGTGGCACCACTCGATTGGCGCATTGGCCGCAGCCTCGCGATCGCCTTTTACTTATATAGCAACCCCCACACCGGGCCGCGCGACACGAACCACGACGAGCGCGACGCGACGCGACCCCCATCCGCTGCGCCACCGCACGCCTCGCCACCCCGGAGGTTGATTTCTTCTCTTGGTCTTCTCCTGTTTGATCTCGCCGCATGTGGTGGTGTTGGTACGTGAGACGCGAGCGTGCTGCGATTTTTTTTATTTTGGGGGGGGGGGGGGGGGGGACCTGTTCCGTGCTGCGGCTAGATCTGGTGGCCTCGGTGTTGTTTGGGGATTTTGGTTTGGTTTCGATTCGCGAGATCTGAGATCCCGAGCACGTGCTGCGCGTAGATCCGACAGATTTGGTAAGCCTTTTCGTGTGAAAAATGGGGGGTTTTTTTTGTGTGTGTGTTTGGTTTCCCCTTTTGTGCTGAGCAACCGTGTAGTGCTCGTTAGAGACGTAGACCAAATATCGATTTTTTTTTCTGGGGAAGTAGGCTGATCCGGGCGATTTAGCTGTTCGTGATGCGGTGACTAGATCTAGATGTACATGTACCTGCGTTTACTCATTTGATCAGGTGTGATTTCTCGTTTAGTGGAGTGTCCATTGTGTGCGTTTTGTCCCTGTCGTAGAAGGTGTTGGGGTAGTTTGTTGATCTGAAATACCGGTGACTATATTTGATATTTTTGTTTGGTTTGATGCATACTTTTATAATTTTTTGATGGTTGCCTTATTCAAAATAAGATGATCACAACAGATTGAGACATGATATTAGCCTGTTTGTTTGTAATCTAATGTGGACCTGAACTTGGATGCTAGTAAACCAGTTGTAGCCTTTTGGAGGGACTGCATATTACCGGTTGGATCATATTTGCAAGATTTAGTGTAATTATTAAGAAATGTTTGAATAGTTATGTGTTTGTTAACAACATACATGAATGAGATGAATCACAAAGTGTTGTTCTGAATTGGACAGTGATATTCATACATTTTTTTTTTCATAATTTGTGCATTTTAGTTTATTGCTTGGTACGTGATTTTGGCGATAGTATTTTGTTTGTTGGTGCAGTAAGTTACCCTGTTGATCAAAATGTCACGGGAGGAGAATGTCTACATGGCCAAGCTGGCTGAGCAGGCGGAACGGTATGAGGAGATGGTTGAGTACATGGAGAAGGTGGCTAAGACAGTAGATGTGGAAGAGCTCACTGTTGAGGAGCGTAACCTCCTGTCTGTTGCCTACAAGAATGTCATTGGGGCTCGCCGTGCCTCGTGGCGTATTGTCTCATCCATTGAACAGAAGGAGGAGACCCGTGGGAATGAGGAGCATGTTACTCTGATCAAGGAGTACCGTGGCAAGATTGAGGCTGAGCTGAGCAAGATTTGTGATGGTATTCTGAAGCTGCTTGACTCACACCTTGTGCCTTCCTCTACTGCTGCTGAGTCAAAGGTGTTTTACCTCAAGATGAAGGGTGATTATCACAGGTTGGAAGGATGCAATGCTATATTGATATTCTGTAGTTGAATCGATATTCTGTAATAACTTCCTAATTTGTTAACTATCTAATTTCGAGCAGGTACCTTGCTGAATTTAAGGCAGGCGCTGAGAGGAAGGAATCTGCAGAGAGCACAATGGTGGCTTATAAGGCAGCTCAGGTTGGTTCATTACACTGCTGGGATAAGACATGTCCTGTACTACAAAATCCACTTCAAGTTTACCTTCTTTCATCAGATCTCATGACTATTCTTTTCATGGACAACGTACTAGACTGGACATTGTTTTCTGAAAAATGCCTATCCTACAATTCATTGTGTAGGATATTGCCCTGGCTGAACTGGCTCCTACACATCCCATAAGGCTTGGACTTGCACTTAACTTCTCAGTGTTCTATTACGAGATTCTGAACTCTCCAGACAAAGCCTGCAACCTTGCAAAACAGGTTGGTGGCACAGTTACCTTTTTATTTCTATTGTTTTTACTTTGTATGAGGTTCTTTGTTGTAGACCTAGTTTATTTTCTGCGCATTTGAATCTGCACTCAATTAGTTGTTACAAAATTATGCAACACTGGGTCTTTTTAAGTTTTAACACAATGATTTTACCTTTTAACTGGAGATTATTATTTATTAGATCCTTTTCTTGTTTGTTCTTGGTTACACTTGGATAAGTATTCTTGATTGCGGGTCTTATGCTACAAAGTTCATAGAGATTATTTCTGGTAGAACATTTTGCTCTTAGGGGTTTATAGTGGTAATCATTTATAGAGCCAAAGAAAAAAGAGTCAGCAGCTTATTTGGACAGAAGAAGTCTACAGTACATCATGATTTTCTATTGTGCCTTTACCTTGGTAACGAGATATTTGTCTCCTATTTGACAGCTTGGCATAGTTGGGTGCGACATGTCGTATCCTATTATTAATTTTACTTTGGTATGATGAGTGTTTGGTCCTTTTGCCTCACATTCTAATCTAGGCAGTGGTATAAACTTGCGAGCAGTTTGTGTCATTCGTAGCCCGCC
This sequence comes from Dendrocalamus latiflorus, assembly GCA_017311315.1. Lineage (NCBI taxonomy): Eukaryota > Viridiplantae > Streptophyta > Magnoliopsida > Poales > Poaceae > Dendrocalamus > Dendrocalamus latiflorus. The sequence goes on along the minus strand of CM029653.1, from coordinate 31,651,763 downwards.
TTGTTCTTTGTGCTAGAATGTTGGTATTTGTTACTCTTTGAGCAGGCTGTTCGTGGTCTCTTCTCGATGGAATTATAACCCCGGAGTTTACATTTCTGGATATTAACCTAATAAGTTTGTAGCATGCTCCGAGCCCGAGTTTGTTTCCATGTCATGGGAATCTTGTGACTGATGAACTATTCCCTACAGGCGTTTGACGAGGCTATCTCCGAGTTGGACACCCTTGGAGAGGAATCTTACAAGGACAGCACGCTGATCATGCAGCTCCTGAGGGACAACTTGACCCTATGGACCTCCGACCTCACGGTATCTCCTTTTTTTTTTTGAGAAAACCTCACGGTATCTCCTGTTTCATGACTCTTTAACTGCGGTGTCCTTGTCGCTTGGACCGTGAAAATATTTGCCAGCAATCACCATCTGAAACTGTATTGTGGCAGGAGGACAGCGCCGAGGAGGGCAAGGAGGCCTCGAAAGGCGAAGCCGGCGAGGGGCAGTAACTGGGCGGATGGATCAATCAATGGGTCCGGTCCGCGTGTTTCTGGAGCCCATTGTTGTCTTTGAGATGCTGCCGTGCTGTTGACGGCCCGTGCGCTGCGCTCTGAATTCTGCTGTTCTAGCTGGGGTAGTGGTCGAATTTAAGTTCCATTGCTTTGCATTTGCTGCTAGTTGGCACTAGGTCCATGTGGACTGATTGTTCTCCCTGGACTCGACTCGCATGTGTGTGATCTCTCGCTAGTATTTTGTTGCTAAGCGATATTTAAGCTGCCGTTTTCACCTTGTCCCAATTGATTGGGTGCTATTGCACTGTGATTTGCATTATTCTTAAATGGCTAGCTATTCGGACGGCAGTTAAGCCGAGATGTTCAGGTGGTTCCGTCTCGCGCTTCTGCCCTGGAACGTACCGTTGCATTGCACCTGAGGCTTACCCTCAGGCGTGCAGTGAGCAGTCACCGGTCTGTACGGAATAGATTGAGGGCCTGTTTGGGACTGCTCCGTTCCAAGTTTTCCAGCTCCGCTTCCAACTTCGCTAACCAAATAGGTCTAACTCTAAAAACTCTGCTCCAAGAAAAAGGTGGAGTTAGAGGTCAACTCCATAATTTTTTATGGAGCTCCTCAAGGGGTACTCCACAAACAAAGATTTCCAAACTTCTCGTGAAGTTGGTGAAAAATTACCCACCACTGCTATTACACAATTCCTCTCCGGGTGAGTACCGATTGGATTTCTTACCGAGTTCCTACTCCGACTTCTCTTCTCCCCCCGAACCGCACGCCCCGTCTCTGCCCCCACCCACGCCGCCCTCTTCCTCTCCGCCCCCACCTGCGCCGCCCTCCTCTCCGCCCCCCACCCGCGCCGCCCTCCTCTCCGCCCTCCACCCGCGCCGGCCCTCTTCCTCTCCGCCCCCACCCGCGCCGCCCTCTTCCTCTCCGCCCCCCACCCGCGCCGCCCTCCTCTCCGCCCCCCACCCGCGCCCCCCTCTTCCCGCGCCGCCCTCTTCCTCTCTGCCCCCCACCCGCGCCGCCCTCCTCTCCGTCCCCCACCCGCGCGCCGCCTCTTCTCCGCCCCCCACCCGAGCGCCGCCCCTCTTCTCCGGCGAGGTGATGGCTGGGATGGATCGAGCGGGCGGCCAGTGGCCTGGAGAGAGCGGCCAACGGCCAGCGGTCAGGCCCCGCAGGCCAACCTATGGCCGCTGCTGGCCAGCCTGCAGCCGCCCAGGCCACGGCCGGCCACAGCCTCTCAAAGTCGCCACGGTCGGCTGCAGGTGACGAGGTGCCAGAGTCGCAAGCCACAACCGCAGGTAGGAAGCGTGCACCGCCGGCGAAGAAGAAAAAGGAGGATATGGTATGCTTGCATGCAAATTTGCTCATGGTCATGGTTTTATGCAACGCAAAAATACTTTGAATGCTCATGGTTGAACTGTAATTGTATACTTGTACTGTTGTATACTGTAATTGTATATGGTGTGTGCGCAACCGGTTTCTTTGAGGAGATCTTATTTCGGATATGTGGAGCATGTCGTTATGGTGTATTTCCATTGGGAGGAATATGTCTGATTGTAGTAGTAGTAGTGGTTGTAGTCTGGGTTAAAAACTTCGTCCGAAATTTTATTTGTGTGCAAAAACTTGATCTGGTATACTTTGAATGCTCATGGTTGAATGCTATTAGTTTGTACATGTTGAACCATTGTTGTTATCAGTGAAGGTTGGGTTTTGAACCAATTCAAGAAAACTGCTCCTTGCACATGGAACCTAAAACGTTGCATATGCAATTTCATCCAATTTGAAATGTGCTCCGTAGTTGAAAGAATCTTGTGGTGCATTCAGTTCAAGTAGCATGTCTGCTCACTGGTCATGGAGTACAACTACAAACCCTTTTCCTGAAGATAACTTTCTTATTGCTCATAGATGTTATGTCTAGGAAGTGGTGTTCACATTATTGTTGTGATACAACTATTTTGCAATGCACCTTTTTGCTCATAGATCTAATTTTTGCATACATCTGTTGTGGTGACTATGGGTATTAAGGGATTTCATCCACTGAAATTACTGATGAAACCCACATTATTTGGTGTGTAATATCATGGTCAGGGTGATCAAATAGATTGGACCGATGCACATGTCACACTTGCTTGTGAGTTAATGGCCGAACAAGTTAGGAAAGGCAATCGCCCAAACACCCATTTGAACTCTGTAGGTTATACCGAGGTGTCGGATAGGTTTTACCAGATGACCGGAATCATGTTATCGAAGACACAAATAAAAAACAAGTGGGACAAGTTAAAGGTTGATTGAACTGCTTGGCAAAAATTGAAGAGGAGGCAAACTAGTACAGGTTGGAACAATACGAAGGGGTCATTAGCATGGAGAATGAGTGGTGGAAGAAGATAAGAGCTGCGAGTGTATATGTCTCTAAATTTGATAATTTCTACCATTACTCGATGCACTGATGTTTGTGGTTCTTATTTTGACAGGAAATTCCCGATAGTGGCAAGTTTAGGAAAAAGGCTATCCAAAATGAAGATTTGCTTAGGGATATGTTTAGAAACATTACAAATGAGGAAGCAGATCATTGGAATCCTATGAGTGATAATCCCATTATTCCTAATTCTCAAGACCAACCTTTTGACGTAGACAATGAAAATGGGGGTGGAGATGATGATGTCCGTGAAGTACCTTTTGATGCACAAAACACTAGAGAGGAGGAGGTCCAGGAGGTGAATCCTTCCAATGTGCATGGAAATAAAAGACCTTGTGTTGCAGTAGACAAGAAAAAGAAGTCAAGCACTGCACTTGTTATTCAAGAAGCAATCACAAAGATGTCTGAATCTGCCACATCTTTTACATCAAAGAAGCAAGAGGGGGTGACAGTCAAGGAAGTGACGGATCTCGTTTTGGATTGTGGTGCAGACTATGGTTCAGATGAGCATGACATTGCCACTCAGTTGTTTGTGAAGAAGGATTTTAGGGAAATGTTCATGACTTTTCCTACTAGAGAGATTAGGTTCAATTGGCTAGGAAGAGGCACAATGACAAGTATGGAAACTAGGATAATTGTCTTTGGGCTAGTTGTGTGGCTCTATGTGTGCCATTTAAACTTTTTATTATTTGCCTCTATGTATGCCTTTGAAACTATTTGTTTTGCTCTATGTGCCATTGAAACTCAATTATTTGGCTCTATGTATGTTTAAATGTTGCACTATTTATCTCTATTTATTTGGGTCTATGTATGTCCTTTGGCTCTATGTAGATGTTTGGAACTGATAATGATAGTGATAGTGATGACTCCGACAATGAGAGCATGGAATATTGGAATCTTATTATGTCTGGTGCTAAAGTTGCTGAAATGTATGTTGAGTTATACCTTGACAAAAATCCACCGAGGACATCAAACCTCAGTGGTATGGGGTGGTTGCAAGAGACTTTGACGACACCGGGTGAGTGCCATTCGCAGCTTCGAATGAGCACGGAAATGTTCTACGACCTTCATGATTTGTTGGTGGGAAGGTACGGTCTAAAATCATCGCTGCATATAAACACTTATGAGATGTTGTGAATTTTCTTGTTCATTTGTGCTGGAAATGAATCCAACAGAAAGGGACAAAACCGATTCAAGCACTCGGGTGAAACCATTCATAGAAAATTTGATGAGGTCCAAAATTCTTTGATGGCCATGGCTAAAGATTTTATTAGACCAAAGAACTCCAGCTTTCCAACTGTTCATAGGAGGATAAGAGATGACCGTAGAGCATATCCACACTTCAAAGATTGTATTGGTGCTCTTGATGGCACGCATATTAGAGTTTCTTTGTCACCCGAGGATCAAGTGAGATATATTGGGAAGTCAGGGATACCTACTCAAAATGTTCTAGCAATTTGTGACTTTGACATGAGGTTCACATATGTGTCGACTGGGCAACCGGGAGCTATGCATGACACTAGTGTGTTGTACACTACGATAAGATTGGATGAAAAATTCTTTCCACATCCCCCACAAGGTAACATGGTTATCTACATATGGTCATGTAGTTTATTGTTTGTTTAATTGTTGACAAATTCTAACTTATGTCATTTTTCATATTTATAGGCAAATACTATATTGTTGATGCGGGATATCCTAATCGTCCTGGATACCTTTGCCCTTATAAGGGTGAGAGGTATCATATGACGGAGTGACATAGAGGTATGGAACCGAAGACTCCTAAGGAAAGGTTCAATCGCATTCACTCTTCTATCTGCAATGTTATTGAGAGATCGTTTGGAGTGCTTAAAATGAAGTGGCAAATTCTCTACAAGATGCCATCCTACCTTATGTTCAAGCAAAAGATAATTGTTGTGGCTACTATGGTTCTTCACAACTTCATTCGTGAGCATGGAGGTGAAGACTTGGACTTTGCTCGCTTCGATCGTGATCCAAACTTTGTCCCGACAATACCCGAAAGGTATAACAAATATGTAGCTCCATCAAATGGGTCTACTATGGAACCCAATGCTCCTACTATGGATGCATTCCGTGATGAGTTGGCAACCGCTATTTCTCTAGCTTGGAGCTAGAATTATGTATCGGAACACTTGCATTCGTAGTCATTTTGGTTTAAACTACTCTCTAGTTATCTATGGACAATTATTTGTATTCGAATGATGGACTTTGTTAATTATCTATCATGCACGTTGCAATTTATGGGACAAAAGGATGGAATTATTTGACCAAAATATTTGTTTTTTGGTTTTCTCGAATAAATTAATTGCGATTATAATATTTTACATCATATTTCAATTGGCAACAAAAAAAATTCAGTTACATATGCTCCACAGACATCAAAACATACACCAAACATCATTCAGAGGCACATTGGACCTTTCTCAGGGAAACCTTACATTCCTGGAGCTGGAGCTAGCTGCGTGCCAAACAGGACCACCTGCTCCAGGAACTCCACAGTGGAGCTGCTCCATGGTGGAGTTGGTGGAGCAGAGCTGGAAAAACTGGAGCAGAGCAGTCCCAAACAGGCCCTAAAGCCCTGTTTTTTCTTGCTTCTGGTTTCTTGGAAAGTCAAAATAAATAGAGTGGTTTTATAAAGTATATTCTTTAAATGATTTTTTGAGTCAAATTGTATATGTCGTCTGCATTACTATTATCGTCATTTACTATTGTCTTAAAAAATATTAATAAAAATTATCCACCGTAGCCTAGAAGAGCAGCACCAGAGCCATCTGAACGAGAGCCCTACACAAGCAGGTTGTGCAATGTGATCCCCGAGCCAGAGCATTGGGCTGTCTGGGGAGCAGATTCGGTCCGATCGAGTTGACGTGGAGCACTTTTACTAGAGAACCACTATTGTACATATGTACGGAGCAAGAGATAAAATCGGACAAAGCCAACGAGCCCTTCACTTCCTCTGTCCTTCTCACCTCACTCCTCGCTATCTTCTGAAGAAGAGGACGAAGTGAGACCCTGCAGACTTCGATCGGATTCCCAAAGCCTCCCAAGGGTGCCCTCTAGTGCCACCCCCGGTTGCTCGATCCGCCGCTATACAACGCCTGGATCTGACGAGTTCTTTGTCGTAAGCCCTAGATCTAGGCAGAACTCTCAAGGCTGCCCTGTAGCGCTACTCCTCTCTACTCGATCCGCCACTATACGATGCTCGGATCCGACGAGCTCTTTGTTGGAAGCCCTAGATCCGGAGCAGGACCGAGCCCTTTTGGTGGCCTCTTTGCTCCAGACCGAGATAGGTACCTGCCATTGTCGCATCCTCCTCTTGGTTAAGATTTCAAGTGTGTTTTCCCATAATTTTGGTGCTTTTAGGGGGTTGGTTTTTGTAGAAACATTTATTACATACGGTGGTTAAATTTGTTGCACACATGACCAAGAAATGTTGCACATATAACCGAGATATATTGCATATATGGATAAAAAGTATTGTGATCGAGCGTCTGGAAGCTAGCGCTTGAATTGGACGTCCGGACACTATCGGATTCCATTTTACTAGGGACCAACAAATCAATCATCCATGAGAGGAGGGCCGTAGGCGGCAAAGAAATAAGCAAACCCTACTAATCCTACGTCCATACGACCACCCACGGCTCCCGCGAGCACCTCTTCCACTCGCCTTGTCGGAGTTAAACTGTGGCAGGTGTGCATACATACGCTCTTGGTTAGGCGGCAGGTGGCAAGAAACACGATGGTAAAGAAGACGGCGGCGGTGGACCACTACCGGCGCCGGCGTTCACCGTCCCCTCCTCCCATCTTCGTACGATTCCCCTATTTGTTGGCCGGTCAGCCTCGCCATCGCCCTCTTCAACCAAAGGTAACTGATCGAGCAAATTAATTACATTAGCCTAACCCTGATCAATCCCAAGTAATTAAGCAGCATCCGTGATCTTTGGCATTGCTAGCTAGTGGTTAATGCTCCTGGAAAGAATTAATAAATAGACGAAACAAATCATCGTGTAAACGATTGCGGACTTAGGTTGCCCCTGTTATACCATGGTGCTGTTGCCATCCTTGTACAGGATAGTAGTAAGCTGAGCAAGCTCACACAAATCTCATGCATGCTACTCACCTCGAGCCTAATCCCTTTGGGTAAAGCTGTCAATTGAAATATATATAGGCACACACAAATGGTGAAAGTGAGTGTAGCATCGAGTATGGTGAGTGGGGTAGATGATTCTTTCAAAATATTCTCTCAAATATCAACAACAATATACAACAAAAAAACAAATTTATAACCCTATCAAAGCCCTAGGCCAATGAAGCAAACAAAACTCCAGAAAATCACGGCCTCACTGGTCAAACCATTAATTACATTCGGTCAGATCGGAAATTGAAGCCAATCAGACCTCTGGGAATAGCAGTTAGACTGCTATGAACAACAATTTCAGTCGGATGAATGGCACTGTTTCAAGTCATAAAATCAATGTAACTTTTGATCCCGATGATCCAAATAATGTGAAACTTGGTATGCACCTTCTCTAGGATATCACGAACCTATTCCAATCAATGATCGAGAGAATAGTTGCAAAAGTTGTGACTTTTTATTTGAGTGAAGGGTGCATCAAAACTAGGTAAAATAGAAAAGTCTTGATCTACACTTACTCGTGAGTCCTAGATGATTTAGGTGACCTTAGATGGATTTTCATATGTCATAGCAAGCTAGATTACAACACGAATTCGATACAAATCACCTACAAGAGCAAAACCTTAAAAACCATGTGTAGGGACCCAGATATTACAATCCGGAATCCACTGTGATTTTACTGCACTATTCCCTGAATCAGTAGATAGTGCTCACAGTTACAGTAATGAATATCAAAATACATATCATGCGGAAGCGTAAATACAGTAATAGACTTACTCATGGGCCGATTAGGCCGAAATCAGCAAATTGCAGCAGCGGAATGAAGCACATAGGTGGGACCTTCAGGACATGCCCACAGGCAGCCAACTGGAGGTTCGCGACCTAGCTCTTGACATCTTCATCTTCTTTGCCAGCTTGTCCAATCTTGTTGCTGAGGCGAGGTGATTTGATTCCTGATTCTGTATTTTATCGCAAAAGCGAGCGTGAGCACTCCGACCCCGTGCTCCGCGAGCCAATACACAGAATGCAAATAAATAGTATGCATGGCTAAACAAAGGAGAGGCTCAGGTTATTTTATTTGCCGTAAAACGCGTTTAGTAGCATTTCTATTATTATATCATATGGTTATTTTTGTGACCTAAAGACTCCTCACCGCAAATGACATCATTGACTTAATCCACCGAAATTACACTTCCTCTATTGAGTGCTCTTTAAACTCCAAACAACATGTGTCATCCTCTATTCAGTCCACCGATCATATTCTTTATGTATTGGTTGCTGTTTAAGGCTCCAAACAGCAAGTAACATTATCCAATTATTCCACCGATTATACCCCTTCTATATTTATTGCTGTCTAGAACTCCAAACAGCGAGTGTCATCATTTAACTAATCCACCGACCCGATTCCTCCTATATTGATTACTGTCTAATACTCTAAACTGAGAGCGGCATCATTTAATTAATCCACCAATCATACACTCTCTATATGGTTTGCTGTCTACAACTCTAAACAGCGAATTTCATCAATTGTTCAATCCACCAATCAAATTATGCCTAATCCTCAAACAGCGAGTATCATAATCTATATAATCCACCGAGCAAGTACTGCCCAAAACTCTAAGCAGCTAGTGACATTATTTATCTAATATCACTTATTTAATCCACCAATATCTTTTGTATTCTAATCCCTAACAGTCCAATCCTTTTTGTTACTGATCCACAACCATAATTTGCTATTCCACTTATCACCTTATAATCCATCTCTAACTACTTCACTATTGTACCTCCACCAAGAATATCATTGATCAAGTCTACGAATCGCTAGTATACATCCACCAAAAATGTCATTGATCAGATCTAGAATTCTCTAATAAATATCCACCAAGAATATCCTTGATCAGGTCTATGATTCACTAATATATATCCACCAAGATTATCATTGATCAAGATTAATCTCCCATAGTTATTTTCATACCTCCAATTCCCAAGGTTCAACTTATCCATCTAATATTTGATCAAATCATATTAATCCCATCATTGTCAACATCTTCCAAGAATTTACACTAAGTATTAGTGTTGTAATCCAACAATTACCTTTATACTCCCTAATTCTCCAAAGATCATTTAAATCATCTATCTAGCATATATATATATATATATATATATATATATATATATATATATATATATATATATATATATATATATATTCATTTTTGACTCCACCAATTTCTTTATTTTTTTTCTCAGAATTCACACTATCATTATCCCTATTATGATCAACATAAATCCACCAAATTCTTTATGCAATTACCATAAACATCCATCTTCTTTTCTTACGACTCTATTTATTCCTCCCATATTTTATTTTGTAAGAATAGAAATGCCACTATTTGAAATACAGTATAAAATTTCCTGAGACCTAGCAGCTTTGGAACAAAACATAATGTTCAAGGAATATTAACATGATTTTCCATACATATGGCATCACACCATATGCCTAATATCAGCATAATTTCTCCATACATACGGCATTACACCGTATAACATCTTTCAGCGTTATAGCCGCTTAACTTACCACTGGGACGACCCCCAGGACAACTCAAATCAGGGCTTTCCACTGCCCTCCACTTTTCCATTCCCATTTTCCAAACATTTTTAAATAGAACTATATCTAGTTAAGCTCCCATGTCCGCCCTTAACCGTGGGCACGACTATTCGAATAGTTTTAGACTCTGCAGAGTTTGCACACTTTACCCACAAGAGACAGTTTACTTGTTGCCCCGCACGATTCCTTAGCCATGCGGTTGAGCAAATTATCACAGTAACCGTTCAAAGTACCTCGCCCTTTCCATCATCTCACCCTCTGGGTTGCTCCCATTTGCGGTGGGACCCATTCGTTGTGCGGGATGTTCCCTTCCTATGCACCTAGCAGCTGGCTACCCACACTGCTAGCGCGTCGCAAGAGAACTTCTCCCTCAAGCCTGCCACCCAGGCCGCCACTTGCGGGAGTCCCATTCAAGCCTGCCACCCAGGCCGCCACTTGCACTACTGCCATGATGATGACTTCCAGGGTCCGGTAAATTTACTAAACCAAGTTGTATTTTACAGACTTGTGGTTGTACTTGTTTTACATAGGAGGTCATGACAAGATTCGGTCCTTAGGGTTATCTGGGCGGATTTATCACTAACCACTTTGTGCTTCCACTGCACCACTTACACACACACACACTCGAACCCTCCGCCCAGATATTTAAGCAAGTTGGGGTTTTTGAGAATATAAAATAATCATGTCCAAATATAAACCAGTCATTCCCACCATGACTGCCCAACCAAATTTTCTCATGATTAAAGTGATGCTTGGGCGTTCTCGCGCCCATGATTATCTAAGCGATACTAAGCATGGCATATAATTAGAGACTTATTTTCGGAAGGTTACTATTATAATTTTGCTAGGACGACAAGGTTCACACATTCAAATATTCCAAAGGAGGTGTAATATTATTCAAGGTAAACAATAGGCATATAACTAAAATCTTAAATTAACATGTATTTGCATATAACATAACAGCATGCAATTTGATAATTTAAATCAAAGTAGTTTGCAGAAAATGTAGGTTCAACATGATCAAAGTATTGACTCGCCTGGCGCGGTTTACCGCAGTCTTGAGCTCACTCGATGCTCTCTTGGGCTTCTATTCTCTTCCAACTTCTGGATCTTCATCTTGCCGGATCCGTTGATTTTCCAGAATTCCAATCTCTAATTACGCGCTAAACAATGGAATGCAAATAACTCAACAAGATTCAAGAAAATCCAAATAAACTCAACTTAAATTTTATTATGAGGTAAAGGGTGATTCCTGGTAGGATTGAATGAGCGCGGAGATTTGACGGAGTCAACGGGGTTGGAGCGGAACGATGAATGGCGAAAAGTGAAAAAGGAAGTATCATGGCAGAGGGAGTGTTTGCCTGAACATTCCGCTTCGAGTTCAATTATGGCTAGGCATAGCCGATTATAAATTATCATGGTTCGATGTATTTTATTTAATATTCTTCCTCTTTATAATTTTATATTTATGAAGGAAGTTCCATGAGTTAGGATGGACCTATGAGTAAATGTTATTTCGTCGAGCGTAACTTTTCAGGGCATTTTGGTTTACCGAATAAATTTTAGAGTCTAGGTGTGTAGCAATTTATGGGGTGGCATTTTATGTATATTTAGTTGTCACTAGTCATATCTTACTATTTCATGCTCATCATTATTATTTATTAAATCTAGTATTGAGATTTAGTTAATGGTACCATTATTATTTTATCTATGCTTTAGTTTAGGCTTAGCCTTATCTCTAATTTAGCTATTCGGGTAAAGCTTGGTATGTATCATTTTATGTGATCCGGATTACTCGTGTTATTAGATACACGTTCATTTTAGAATATTTGTGTGTCTGTAAGATTACTTTGAATCTTGATAACCTAAGGGCTATTATATTTTAGCACCTCCATATTATTATGACCTCTTAATTTAAGTGTTCTCTGAAAACTACCGATACCGATGTTTTATCCTTTTACAAGTCGAGCCTGCTATACATGAGTATATTTTGTTATCATTATTAACTAAACTATCATTTAAGACCTCATGATTGGCGGTATATTAACGATAGCATTTACATATATATTTTAGTGGGATCTTCGGTGACCGCAAAATGGTACAGTTATTTTTACTAGTGGGCTGCCTATATGCTATCCGCATTTCTCTAACCCTTTTAGGTATATACATATATACATATATGTCTATATACATATCTTCATAGAAAGTCTCTATATTCTAATTGTCATTAGCTTTAATTAAAATTTACTTATCTAACAACGTTATATTTCAACATCTGATAATTAGCAAAACCTATCACTAGAGTTTACTTAATGGCAACATTTTAAGTATTAGGCATAAATCCTAATTTTAGTTAATGGCAATCTTTATTTGGTTAGTTACCATAAGTCGTTCTTCTTTATTGAAGTCTATAATTAATACTTGGTCTTTTGGTTAGTTATGCGAACAGGATTAATTATTCAAACATAATAACTATTCCACATTTATATATTAATCAATCTGGTTTTATGACCCAATTAAACTTATTAGCTTTTCTAGATTATTTACAAATTTTTCCTTGATTTTTCCTAAACTGAAATGAGCAATAATCAACAAAAATAAAAAGAAGGAAGAATTGCACCGAGGAGGAATCGAACTGATGACCTGCGGGATGAAGGTTGGCTGGGCTAACCAGCGGAGCGGCCGCTTGTTTGTGACAACAGTGGGAAGATAATTTACAAGAGGCGACACAGAAACGGAGCTCCACATCAAAGCACTCAGCCGGCCGAACAGGGGAAATGGCGGCGAGCAGCCAGCGGCGATGTCGCCGGCGCCGGGAGGCCAGAGAGGCGGCGGTGATGCATGAAATGGGGTCCTAGGAGGCCGGAGATCTCATAGTGTGCCGCGTTGGGAGCTGCGGGGAAGCAGGGCGGCTCGGCACGGTTCTCACCGGCGGGGCGGGGGGTGGTATGGTGCAACGGCGTCGGCGTGGGGGAGAGGGAGAGCTGATGCAGGTGTGAGCATTAGGGGGTATAGGGGGGGTCACCGTGGGGGAGGGAGCTCAGGCGATGAGAGGCTTGGCCGGCGATTGGAGGAGGTCCAGGGCGCTGAGGAGTCTCTCCCACCGCGAGGAATCGGATAGTGGTGGCCCGGGGAGGTGTTGGCGGCGGCGGCCGGTTTTGGGGAAGGAGCTACGGCGGTGAGCTTCGGCGCGCGGAACTTCGATTAATTTGGAGAGGGAGTAGAGGGGAAGCGGGTATACGCCATGACGCGGCCGGATTGGTGGGGGGATGCACCGGGGTGCCCGAACGGCAAGGAGGCCGCGGCGGCGGGCTCTCAGGTACTGGCGGGAGAAAGAGCACGGGAGGAAAGGGGAGTGGCGCAGAGAGAAATGGGGGGGGGCTGCTTTGTAGCGCAGGAGAGGGGGCCGGCTTGGCGTAGAATGACGACGCGCGAGACTTGGGCACGCGGTGACGGGTTGGGCGCAAGGGCGACGGAACATGGCGCCAGGGAAACGGCGTGGGCTCGGCGCATGTCAGGAGCGGCGCAGAGCAGGGCAGTGGCAGGCGGCGGAGGGGACGAGACGAGCAGCGCTGCGCAGAGAACAAGGGAGAGGTGTCGTGGCAGGGCCGTCCCGGCCAAAACCGAGGCCCTGTGCAAAGTCTAAAACGGGGCCTCGTAGGCTTGCTAACTTGCCGGCTTGCCGCACGCTTCACAGAATGACCATTCAGATTTCAGGCATTCACCAATCACGATTAGGCTTCCGTCTTGGCCGCTTCCTAGCTTCACGTACCACGCGAAACACTCGTCGATTGGCACAGCCGCTCGGCCTCTCGCGGGCTCGTGGCCTCACCGTCCGCCGCGGCGCCGCTGCTAAAGTGCGGCAAGTGCGAAGTGCCTAGGGCTGAGTCGCCGACTCGCGAGTCACGATTCGTCGGGAAGAACGAAGACACGCACGATCGGGAGGGAGAGGAGTCGATGGCATCAGGAAGTCGAACAGACGCGAGTGTTGTTTTGGGCTACCGACTACGCATCAATAGGACTTGGGCCAAAAAATAGAGACCAGGCCTATATAGTATTGGGCTGTACATAAGATATTGGGGGCCCCTGGAAATTGGGGGCCCTGTGCGGTCGCACAGCCCGCACTTGCCCAGGGACGGGCCTGTGTCGTGGAGGCTGCTCAGCCATGGAAGAGGGGAGAGGCAGAAGAAAAGAAAGGAAGGAGGAGGCGCTCCGCGCGGGGGAGAAGTCCCGACCGTGCGGTCGGCAAGGAAAGCAGGGGCCGGGCCCGCTGGCAGGATAGAGAGAAAAGAGAGGGAGAGAGAGGATTAGGGAGTGGGGTCCACATGTAATAGGCTTTGAAATTTGAATGCTTTTGGATTTTACATTTCCTTTCTTTTTGAATTTACTGATTTCAATCTTTGAGAATTTAGTTCAAATCTTGTGCAAATATCTAGCTACAATATCTATTATTTCTCTATCTTCTATTTTATTCAGTTTGCCCTCGGATTTCGATTTTGACATTATTTTGCTGTGAATTGTATATATATACATATAAATTCTGAATATCCCACTTTGGATTTTAATGGGTATATTTTAATATTTTATTGTCCTGAACTTGAATTCAAGACGTTAGTATTTAGAATTTCATGATATGTTTGGCATTATTAATATTAGTTTTATTGTTCGAGGCTTTCTTAAATTTTTGGATCCTCCGCCAAAATTCAGAAGGTCACCATAAAATCCAAATTTCAACAGAACATATTGGAAAATAATTTAAAAACTTTATTTTTTCAAATTCGAATTTTTCAGGATGTTACACCATGTCTCTTTTGAGAAAAACTGAGCAAACTCAGCAACTTCTTCTAGATCATGCCTGGATGAATGAGATCTTGTCTCCAGGACATGCCTCCACCTCTTACATGTTCTTGGTACCACCAAAAAGCTTAAGAGAAGGGAAATCCAAACAAGAAAACTAAGTAATCAGGGGATTCATAGTACAACTCATCTGGTCAAACTTTAGATGATCATTTCACTTGGAGAATAATATTTCACAGCCAATCTCTTAGTATAGCAGAGCTACAAGCCTAGAGCACATACTTTACCACCTCTCACTTAACCCTAACATCCAGCCATTCTTTAGTGGATCACACCACTTAAATATAGGAAAATCAGATAACCCGCACATAAATGGATTTTACTCTCACACACACTTTCATGTTTGTCAAAGCGCAATTTACTAAAGGCTTCATAAGTTCGATAAGACATCCCATTTACAAAGACATGATCAAAACCACTTAGGCTAGCGTTGTGGTTCTGGAAACTACCACTACACCCGATTTGGATAGTTTCCTCAATTGCCACCCGTAGATCTTTACGAACGATGCGATGCTCATGACTTGTTGCCAAGATCACACGCCTACGCCGAGACCGTTACCACTTGAAATACCCAAGTACCATGCCATATCAATATCACTTCACAGTCTGTGATGCCTAATGCCTTGCTGTCAAGATCGTATGCCTGCTATGAGAAACATTGCCACTTGAAATGCACAAGTCCGATTGGCACATAACATGCATGTATTGCCTCTTCATGACCTTTGTCTTTCTCTAGTGCTTCTCAGCTTGAGATGTTGCTCCACCCATACTTACGTGACATGTTATAGCCTCAGGACTGCTTCTATAGCCTTGGTCTCATCGTTGGCCATAACAATCATCAAAGTACCTACACATCAAAGAACAAATCAATTGATCCAAGCACAAATGACATGCATTTAACTCTCAATTAGTAAATTATATGTATGGACACACCATGACTCACACATGCATGGACTCCCTATAATGATCCTTAAATCATTACAGAGTAAACATCGCCAAGGGGATAGATGAGGGAGAAGAACTTTGAAAGGGAGACTAGATTAATTCATCTTCATTGCTTGATACCAATGGTAGCTTGTGGCTCCTTTATTATAGAGGTGGCGTCCCTAACAACTCAATCTAATCTTTCCTATTAACAAGGATAATCTTACTAATAGATAAGATTATATCCTAACAATAACTTGGTTGCTAAGGAAACATAATCTAATCCTTAATTAGGCTGGCCCTATGTAGCACGGACACGGATACGTCGACACGACACGACACGACACCGACACGGGAATTCGCCGTTTTCCCAAAAATACCGATACGGCGACACAGCTATATATATTTAAATAATAAATATTATATATATATATGCATTATTTGCTATGTTTCCACATGCTTATTAAACTGCAATAATGTAAATTGTAAACTTGTACTTTGTAAAGTGTATACTCGGAATATGTACCTCATGAATTGTTTGGTAAACCTGATGACAATTGTTGATTGAATACCATTTCCAGAAGTAAGAATTCCGTTAACCTGGGAAAACAATAACATAATCAGATCGGCAAGACTACAAAGATAACATATTAACATGTATATTTGATTCGTAAACAATTAAAGCAATGGACTAACATGTATATTTGCATCTCCATTTCACATTTCCTCCCCCTTGACCACCCCTGTCTAGAATATCAACATGATTCCACAATGGAAGCTTTGACCTACTGTGGCTTGTATTTTCCTCCTCTCTAGCATTAGAATTAGAGGCTTCCATTTTTCTAGAATGATGAAACAAACAATCAAGCATAAATGTTATTGCATACTGCATCTAAATGTTATTGCATATTGCATACATATTATTGCAAACAAGCAATCAAGCAAATGTTATTGCATACTGCAAAAATGTTATTGCAAACAAACAATCAAGCAAACAATCAATCAAGTATAAATGTTATTGCTGACTGCATCTAAACCATACTGCATCATAGAATCTAAATGTTGTTATTGCCGACTGCATCTAAACCATACCTGTGCGGCTGTGCCGACTGCGAGGCGGAGGCTGACGGCGCGCGGGGTGGAGGCCGACGGCACGCGGGGAGGAGGCCGGCGAAACAGCGGAGGCGCGCGGGGAGGAGGCCGGCGAAGCAGCGGAGGCGCGCGGGGAGGAATCCGGGGAAGCAACGGCGGCGCGCGGGGAGGAAGCCGAGGAGGCAGCAGCGCGCGGGGAGGCGGCGGCGCACGGGGGGGGGGGGGGGGCGGCGCGATGCTTGAGCAGGCGGAAGACATGGGAATGGCCGATGGGGTCTCAGGTAGGGTTAGGGTTAGGATGGCCGTTGGCGCACGGGATGGGCCAGCTCTCTCCTGGGCCGGCTCTAGGCCAATTGTGTCCTGGGCTATGTCGGACTCGTGTATTTATCGTGTCCGACACGTGTCGAGAATTTTAGCAATTAAAATTAATTCCAAAATTGCTCGATACGTCGCCGACACGTGTCCGAGCCGTGTCCGTGTCGTATTCGTGTCGGACACAGATACGACAGTTTACACACGTGTCCGTGCTACATAGGGCTGGCCTAGGAAGGTTCCTCGCTGCTGCTACAGTACCCGCGAGTACTGTTCATGTGCATTATTTTTTGCATATGACAACTTCTCTCTTCCTTAATTTGCAACAACTCATCCTCGAGCTGTGGTGGCGGCGGCCATGGTTGCATCCTTGGAAGTACCACAACTGCAATAGGATGCAACCCTTGGAGGTAGACCATGGAGTGAATGACAGCGGCTTCATGGTGCCGAGGACAATACCCGCATCACAGGAAACCAAATTGGGGCAGCACGAACACCCTTCACTTTCACTCCCCGAGACACCATGGCCCATGGTGGTGGGAGGGAGGCTATGACATTGTTGTCCCCTACACGGCAAACGCCATGCTCCACAATGCCAATGGCATGACGTCGATCAACGTCATGGAAAAGATGGCTGTGAGGCAACGACCCTCTCTCTCTTTGATGGCGGTAGTGGTGGTGACCTTGGCACTAAGGGCAACACTGCTCCATCCACTGTTGCCATCATCTTCTCTAGGATGACCTTCATCTTCTTGATAGTTGCCATCATCTTGTCGGTGATAGCCATTATGTTCTCATTGTCGACCTTCATCAAGGCCAGCTACTCAGCAGCATAAGCTATGGTGTTCGCTCTAATACCAAATATAATTATCCTTAAATTATGACGAGGTAAACACCATCAGGAGGATAGTCGGGCGGCGTCAGCTTGATTGGGATGAGGAGCAGACTATAGATGAGGGAGAAGAACCTTAGAAGAAAGACTAGATTGATTCATCTTCATTGCTTAATACCAATGGTAGCATATGGCTCCTCTTTTATAGAGATGGAGGCCCTAACAACTTAATCTAATCTTTCCTATTAATAAGGATAACCTTCCTAATAGATAATTTTCTATCCTAGCAATGACTTGGTTGCTAAAGAAATCTAATCTAATCCTTAATTAGGCTTGGCCAAGGAAGGTTCCTCGTTGCAGCTGTAGTACCCATAAGTACTATTTATGCACGTTATTTTTTGCATATGACACTCCCCATGACTAACACTTATACAGCACCCGCTGTGACTAATACCACCAAAATCACATAAAATAACATCAACTCAACTCAGTCACACCTCACCAGGGCCGATCTGACCGCGGCTTGCAAGCCGGTCAGACCCCCTGGCCGGTCTGACCGATTCTAGAGAGAAGCACAAGTGAAAGTTCAATTTTACAAAAATCAGACTCAATTGATAAGAGCAAAGCACAAATAATATCAAATACTCATCACTCTTATAGGGCTGCCACTATATGGTCTTACAATGAGGCTATAGGCACACGTAAATGGTGAAAGGTAGGCTTGTTCAGATCCATGCCTTCATTACGAACGACCAAAATGAGCTCTGCAACAGATGAGTACAGTACATGGCATAAGCGTTCAAATCAGGTTAATGATCCCTCATCTCTGTTTGCTCTTTCACCATGCCGTGTGTTTATACTGTACAGTTAGTGATTGGAGGACTGGAGTGTTGCATGCACATTAGGTGCTTGTTGTTTTGCCTGGCGAGGAGCTTATATAATTTGTATTTCAGTTCCTGCTATTGTCATTATCGAACAATATTGTGGGAACAGCTTCGAACTGAATTTGTCGGCCTAGTTTCTTTTCGGTAGTAATTGGTAACGGCTCTTGCTTCCAGTGTGTTGTGTTCAGTACTTGGGAGATGGGACTGTTGCCAGAAACTTGATTGGTTTATCTTGGTATTGAGTTAAATGGTCATTTAATTCTGATTTGTTCTATTGCTGTCATTAATTGCATGGATATATTTTGACTGTATCTTGTACCCAAGTGGTTCATGCAGATTATTACGGGAGAAGTGAACACAGTGTGCACCTTTCATGAAATCTAATGCGCTTCTAAAAAATTAATCCTTTTGCGTGATCATGTAATCCTGAGCTCCTAACGGTGCAGCGTAAAACTCCTGCAAGAACACAGATCCAAGAGAAAATTTCGACGAGGACCGCAATTGCAAGTTGGGACATGGCCCGTGATGTCGAGTATGATCAAAGGTAAGCTTATGTGACATTGAGAAGGCCATTTTCTCTTTCCGGAAAAATTACGGATTTAACTTTCATGTACAAGGTTTAGCAGCAAAATAAAAGAAAGAAAGCAAGTGACATAGATGGCAGGCAGCGCTGCACATCTGAATCAGAGTTTCAGCAGGGCACACAAACCCCTATACTGTTAATATATCTTCACTACTACCAGCCAAAATACGCTGCTCAATATGAACCAATGCTGCCAATTCTATGAACTTTTGGTGTGAGATGGCAGTTACCATGCATGAAAAATTTTGGCGGAGTTTTTCACCGTGTGATGGTATAAGGCAGGGCGTTAACAGATAGCACTCCAGTCCACATATCAACTCAAACAAAGCATGCAAAGCTAACATTCTTGCACTCCAGTCAAAAGGACCTTCCCCATGGTTCGAACTCAGGCTAGAGGGGCAAAATTGACTTTTCCTTGGGTCAAAAAGGTAAGAAAAAGCATGAAAAGACAAGAAAATAGCGGAAATAACATCGTGTAAATCTAAATATTTTTGAAGTGGTATCTGGAGTGGCATAGTATGAATTTTCCCATATTATGTAGGCATCAAATTTTGTTGAAGTTGTGGTCATATCAAAACGACATGGTCGATGACTCATTCCAGTATTCATCGAACCAATCAAGAAGAGATCATTAGGTAGGTCGGAGTTAGGATCGAATGGTCCTAGAACCAACTGGTATGGTTCGTCAAATTAAACACCACCTCCATTGTGCATTTGAAAGTACGATGGCTTTCTAGTGGGAAAATATTTGCACATGCTTATTTATTTACCTAAGAAATGCTTTGCTAGGATTCCATTAAGTTTCGACGTTGTTGTTGTGCAATCTAACTCAGTGCAGTTTTTCTTTCCGTTTGTCTTGCAGGAAAGAGGACAGTGTTCAACGATGATAGTGAATTAGTGACAACGACTGCTGAAAATTTCAAGCAAACAATTAATCAACATCAAACCTACCATATTACGCCTGATTAATTCTTGCGACTCGATCCATTGACATGTGAATCCCATCCTATTTAATTTGGGTACGTTGGAGACAGTTTATATTCACGTGTGTGCGCATCCCCTTTGCCTTGTGGACTACATATATAAAGCTCCGGTAACACTGTTGGTCCACAAATTGTGCCTTTCCAAAGGAGCAAGGGGATTAAAAAGTGTTTCTGTTTGATAGGACATGCAAGTCTTCTTAGTTGGTATTTTTCTGGTTAAATAATCTTAATTTGTATAGACCTGAAAACTTTGGAACACGTAATTAATACTCCCTCAATCTCATAATACAAGTCTAAATCTCACTATGCACATAGACCAAGGTGACATTAAATTTTAAAAAAGTTAATATATTAGACTATACATATCTCTATTAAATGATATATTACAACTACTTACTTATTTTTCAGTATTAAAGTAGGAGTATATGGTGAAAATATTATAATAAATATAACTTTAGTCTCTGTAATAGATTTATATTATAGGACAACGCTTTTACAATGATGACTTATATTGTGGGACGGAGGAAGTAGTCTAGTACGGCCTCCGTTCTTCTTTCATTTGGTGTTATTGACCACATATAATATTTTTGCTGGTTAAATAATCTTAGTTTGTATAGAGCTGAAGGCTTAGTGCTCTACTAGCCAATTGCTTCTTCCTTAGTATACAAGCGAATTTGTATAATCTTAGTTTGTATTGTATAGACCTGAAAGGTCTGGGACATGTAATATCTACTAGAGAATTGTTGTGCACGCATGTTCGTGGTCGATCGATCGATCTTGCATTCTTGCAGGAGAGCTTCTGTGAGTATCAAGTTCTATGGTAGATTTCGTGCAGCGCTGAAGCGAGAAGGGCTGGTCCTGGGAGATGGTCGCGAGCTGCGTGTGACCAGATGGCTCGAGCTGCTGAACTTCCCGTGGTGTGATGATGACAAGAGAGGAGGCAAAAGCGGCCGTGGCAAAACTTTCAGAAAAAGGCTGTCTTGTTTTATGGATAAGCTCATCTCTTACAACCAAACTGCATTTATAAAAGGGAGGTTCATGCTAGAAAGTGTAGCAAGTGCACATGAGATCATTCATGATGTGTACCGTAGCAATACTAGTGGTTTTGTTCTTAAACTTGATTATGAGAAAGCTTATAACTGGGTAGACTGAGATTTCCTTTTAAATCTATGTTGGATGAACTCTATGTTGTATAAAGGTTCTGTGGGCATTAGGATCAATGATGAGGAAAGCAACTTTTTTTTAAACTGGCAAAGGTTTAAGATGGTAATCCCCTGTCTCCTTTTTTTTTATTCAATTTAGTTGCTGATGTTTTCACCAAGATGATAGTTGAAGCTGCTGAGAATAGTTATATTAAGGGTTTATTAGATAATTTCTGCCCCGGTGGAGTGATTAGTCTGCAGTATGCAGATGATACTTTACTTTTCCTACAGAGTGGTCTTTTCTCTGCTATGAATTTGAAGTGGCTTCTTTCTTTTTTTTGAACAACTCTCTGGCATGAGAATCAACTTTCATTAATGTGACATGATGCCTATTCATGTTGATAGAGAGGATGCTATTCCTTTTGCTCAAAATTTTGGTTGTCAGTTGAAAGATTCCCCATTTAAATATCTTGGTGTTCCTTTGCATTGTAAGAATCTAAGAAAAGAGGATATGCAACCTGTGGTAGATAAAGTGAATAAGAGAGTAGCAGGTTGGAGAGGGAGACTCTTATTCTTTGGGAGTAGATTAATCCTAATTAAATCTTGCTTGGCTAGTATTCCAATTTACCTCCTGCCTGTAATTAAATTTGCAAAATGGGCCATTGATCTGATTAACTCTCAAATGGCTAATTGCTTATGGGATGATTTTGATGGTCATCATAAATATCATCTAGCAAACTGGAACCTTGTGTGTCAGAAAAAAGAAACGGTGGTTTAGGTATTCCAAACTTAAAAGAGTTAAATCTGTGCTTGCTTGCTTCTTTGGTTAAGAGATGTAGTCTAGATGAAGGTAAACTTTGGAGAAGAATCATTGATTTTAGATATGACACTATTGAGCCTAATATTTTTTTACTGTAATGCTGAACATGCCTCTCTCTTTTGGAAAGGAATCATGTGGGCTGCTAAAGCTGCAAAGCTAGGGTACCATTGGAATGTGGGGAATGGTAGGAAAGTGAAATTCTGGGAAGATTCTTGGTTTGGTAACTCCAGTTTAGCAATTCAGTACCGAGATGTTTATATTTTGGTTAATGATCAACAAAAATCCATTGCTGAAGCTTGGGATGGGTCAAAACTGATGTTTACTTTTAGGAGATGTGTAGATGACAGGATTATGGGGCTGGTAACCGGTACCGGAGGGGGTCCGCTATTTTTCGCGTTTCCGATTTTTGAATCCTTGCCTGATACATATGCGAGTTTATTTCAATAGGAATTTTATGAGAGAGTAGATTTATTCCGGACTCCGTCTATCTAGATATGTGCTAAGGAGGCGCACCCACGTGTGCGCGCCTGTCGTGCGTGTACGTCTTTCTTGCAATTGCGAGAGAGAGAGAGAGAGAGAGAGAGAGAGAGAGAGGACTATTGCAGGGCACAGAGGAGAACCCGGTGGCAATTCAACGGGTGAAGGTGGAGGTCCTCTCCCTGGTGAAGATTTAGAAGGAACTTTTGGAGATGGTGTGGTGTGCGTTCTGGATGTAATATTATGGGTTTGTGATGTGGTGCTGGTGATGGATGTAATAGCGAGTTGATGTTAACTGTTTGGCCTAGAGCCAAAATAACTTGTGGTTTCGTTTTTTTGTAAAAAAAAAAAGGGGACTCCAGGTCTCCCTCTTTGGTTTGAGAAAAAGCGGCCGTGGTGGCGGCGACGGCGACCGTAGAGGTGCAGTAGGGCATATATTGGGTCGCCGCTGTGCTAAGCGCCACCTTGTGTAAGAGATGGACTTGTCTGTGTGCATTGTGGCTGTTGAAACTTCAAAGGTCTTGCTCATGCTTGGTTAATGCTGCCCTAGCTAGGAAATGCTTCGCTGCGCCCTGTCAAGCTTCGATCGAGTTCATTTTGTTGTCGAGTAAATTCATAATGTTGGCTATTTCCAATCACTCGATATATGTATTCGGTTGTGTCTGTCTGGCAGAGAAGAGGAACCGTGTTACACAATGGCAGCGACGATGGTTGCTTCGGAATAAACTCGCAAGCCGTTCATTTTTTTCCTTTAAATTTAGCCCTGACGTCTGTTTTTTGAAAAATTAGCCTCCTCTCTGAGCTTGATAAGTGTAACAGGTGATATGTGTTATCTATTGCGCCACCTAGGCTCGGTAAGCCGGCTGCAGGTGAGTGCGACAGGCAGAGGCAACAGCTGGTGTGAGCACGGCAGGCTGGCGACAAGCACAACAAGCAGGGCTACCGAGCACCACTGGCTCAGCAATTGCTTTCGAGCTCCCCTGGCTCAGCAGGAGCTGCTGAGCTCTCCCGGCTTGGCAGCTTTGCTGCCTTAGCTGCAGTACACAGACCCCGAATCCCGAGGGCCGTTTGCCTGTGGGTGAAAAAAACATCTGATTTTAATAGAACTTTTTTAGAGAGACATAATAGGGGGTTTGGACAGGCAGATGAACTAACACCACTAACTCTATCTTTTAACTAGTACAGATACATTATTGAAAAAAATAGGAATGGATCATATGTAGC
The DNA here is from genome assembly GCA_017311315.1 of Dendrocalamus latiflorus. NCBI lineage: Eukaryota > Viridiplantae > Streptophyta > Magnoliopsida > Poales > Poaceae > Dendrocalamus > Dendrocalamus latiflorus. The sequence goes on along the minus strand of CM029653.1, from coordinate 31,627,955 downwards.
TAGGCATAGCATTTTGCGACGAAGGTGTGAATTAACAACGGTTCTAGGGTTAAAATGTGGAACCATACGGCACCCACATGGCGCGACGGTCATCCAAACAGTGTGGACGTGGCTAGTTATCATGGTAGTGGCAACACAATTGCAGCTTGGGTTGACACAGAGCACGGGTGGTAGTTTTTAGCGAGGTGCACCACCTCCTTGTTGTTCCTCTCCTTAATGCTCTACCTACGGAGCTCATCTTTGTTGGTCCTCTCAGAAGCTCCTCCCATAATTCTTCTAAGTGGATGTGCTGTTTATGGGTGTAAACTTGGACGGATATTGGATACAATAGATCCACCCACTAGGTCAACTTGCAATCCGTTGTTTGCAAACAAGACGAGGTTAGTACAAGCATTTCATATGTGCAAATATACATAGGTAATGAATGATTTACCATGAACAGTGAACATGAAAGAATCAATGTCGTAGGTGGATGTTGTCATCACAAATCAGCACCACCACATAAACGTTGTGCTTGCCTTGCGGCCTAGGCTCAGGGATGTGTGGGTAGTCGTGGAAAGGATTTCTAGGAGTGTACGACTCCCTAGTTTCGAGCAGTAAATCGGAGCTTAGGGGGTCGGGGTCCAGGGACTATAATTCTCATGTCTTTAAGGTAAAGGTCACAGCCTCGAAACCCAACCCATGCCTGCCATCCCTTCTCACGCCTTGAGCTTTCAACCCTATTTACCATGCTTCTATTGTTGTAGTGCGATTCCCTATAATACAGATTATGATGTTTGAGTGTCTGTACAAAATGTGCATTAGAAGCATGTATCAGTGTGGAAAAGAACATGGCAACATTAGAAGTGAACTTAATTTAAAATACACATAATTTGCATCATCGAACATTAATTTGATGTGAGTTACATTGCAGGATATGTCAGGGTAGGTGTAGGTGCTATAAATCAATAGGTCTACCGGGTGGCCGACAAAGTGGGTCTATTTGGGTAGTTTCTTATGGAGTGACCTATTGTCTTGCATAGCCTACACTTCCGTGGCCTCGCCTATTGGCCATGTTGATTGTCTCCATATCGTTACAAATGTGATGGAACTAATGTCTTCTGCACCCCGACTGCTTCAATGCGTTGTTTGGCACCCACTTCACTTTCCCCAGCCAAAGGTCATATAATGCATGTCCACTCCGTAGGAGTTAAACTCAGCGCTCCAAGTTTTGCATAAATGATGGATGTCATAGTATTCTGAAATATAATGCATGGAGGATTGCTGTCATGTAGCACACATGGCGTAAACATAAGAGCAAGGCTTGTGAATGAGCATCAACTTGTTGCACGTGTAGGTTGTAACTTCACCGATGGTGCACGCATGCTTGCGATCACCTCTGGCGTGGCCCATGATATACTTGTCCCTCAAATGAATCTCAAACTTTTTCCTCCCCTCATCCATGGTCCGAGCGACATGCGAATGAGCCTTCATCTTTTCTACTTCACGTACGCCTACATAACTTCTAACAGTTGCCTCCCTTCATCTAGGTTCTTCTTTGCAATCATGGTTCTATTAACGAAATAACCAATAGTGCGGTTCCAACTCTTATACATAATTGCAGTGATCGGGAGGGACGCACACCCTTTAGCACACCGTTTGACACCTCGGACATATTGGTCGCCATCGGTGTCGTGAAGAAGAGAACATTTCTCTACGTCGGGGATATGCAAGTTGATCCATTGGGTGAACTCGCCCGTTGCTACGGGAGTGGCTTAAGCTATAGCTGGTTCTGCTCCCTGTGACTCTCTCACATGCTTGGGTCTCCTCGTCAAGCTCTTGTTATATTGTAGTGAATTTGTGCATTTGGTTCTACATATAGAGCTTCTTGAATTTCTTCATCAACTTCTTGTTGCGAAAACGGATGTGGAAATTCGTCGCTAGATGCCTCATACACCAACGGGTCCTCACATCGTTCCACTAGAAGGATGGTTGAGTCTTTTTATGCATGGTGCTTAGGGCCGACAGTAGCCCAGCGTTGCGGTCCGTAATAAGGCAGACATTGGGCCGATCTTGGACTATTGGTTGTTTTACATTAGCCAGAAACCATAGCCAGTAATCAGTGTTCTTGTTTTTCATAATTGCATACGCCACTGGGAGTAGCTCCACACCGCCACCACTAACCAACTACGGCACTTTACGCTGCCACTCACGTCAATCTCGCCCCTGCTCAACGCCTCCATCATCTTCACAAACTACGCATACACCATTGGCCTCCCACATATCGCCGCAGTATGATTGCTTGCAATCTCTATGTACTGCCACTAGATAACGTTGCCAACCACCTTCTTCAGCTCTCAGAAACATTCCCCTGAATCTTCAACCACCGTAGCTATCACCCCTCGATGATGAGCTTCTTCTTGCCAACTTCTCTGTCAAATGCACTCTGCACACACCTCCTGAGCTTAGGGGGACCAATCTCCTTTAGCTTCAGAGCCTGAATTACGGTCAATTCACAACTTTGAAGGTCCGTCCCACGCAGTCCGTTCCGTATGACTCTCTTCCCATAGAACACGAACGATTATTCTATATCTGATAGCAGGTACCTACCACCAATGCAGACAAAATACACTTATTTCAGACGATACTAAATACAAATAAACATAATACAAAATAATCATCAATATGTACATAACTGAGCTACCAATTATATATGCCTGCAACCATGTGCTAATAATATCCGCACAAATATTTTCTACATTATCTGCAATATCACCAAAGCAATACATATATATGTGTGTGTGCGCGCGCGCGTGTCTAATTTGCAAATAACGACGATAAGTGTACAAATAATAGTGCAACCTATTTTATCGTTATTATCAAAAAAAAGTATAAAAAAGTAAAAATAATAATAGCGTACAAATAACAACAGTGTACAAATAATACATCATTAACATTACAAATAAAGATTTAGAAAGGTACAAATAATAACAGTATACAAATAACAATAAAAAAGGTCAGCTAGTAACAAAGAATCATTATTATCGCCACTAATACATCATTAACATGAGTAATTACAAAATATCATCTGCATTAACTAAATACATATGTCATCTAAACATCATTAACAAGAGCATTCTATATAGCCAAACCACCGCACGCTAATAAAACGTTAATGACATATTAAGTGTATTACTCGCAAGCGAATGAAATATATCTCTTCGTAAAAGTCTTCACCAGATCCACACTATTTCCAAATACGAAATCCCCTAAATCACACCAAAACCATGTCAAAAAACTAATTCAAACCCTTTTCTACTCCCCCTTTCTTTCTTCTCTCTCGGCTCTCTCTCATTCAGTAGGAAAGATACTCAACTGTGCGGTTTCGAATGAGATAGCGGAGAGGGATGTGATCCATTTTATGTGTGCAGGAAGGCATTACCGACCGACAGGCCCACACAGATGCATGCGAGCGCAGAGGGCAACACCAAGTCCAGTCGAAAGCCACGGGAATCACTACTGAGCGTGTCGCATGCGTCGCGTTAGTCAGCCACCCAAGCACCTACTGAGCCAGGCTAGCTCGAAGCCAAGGGAGCTCGATAGCTCATGCCGATCCAGTGGTGCTCGGCAACCCCCTGCGTGTCGCGCTCGCTCTCTGCCTACCGTGCTACATCTAGCTTACCGAGCTTGAGTGGCGTAGTAGGTGACACGTGTCGACTGCTACGTTTATTGAGCTTAGAGAGAGAGAAAGCTCTTTTTGCAAAAATAAGTGTTCAAAACTAAATTTGAAGAAAAGATATGCTAAAGTGTTATATGTGTAAGCAGCTCGAAAGTTGCACATACATGTCATGGTTCGGTGAATTGTCGTATTCCGTTCATAGTGCTTCCATTCCAGTCTAAGTTACTACTTACGTTTTAACCTACCATATACCATAAAAAAAGACAATACTAGGTGTACTATATATTTTTCATCTATCAAAACCTACCAATGTGGCATAATTGGCAAATAAAAAATGCCTCAATGATATAAAATACCAATTGACGCACGAGGAAAATAAGACTGAAAGAAACACAGGCAATTCTTAAACTATAACTCTTAATCCAGTTAACCCGACACTAAAACTTTAATGGCGATGTATCTGATGAACAAGAGATGCTTTGTGAACATATAGACAAACTCGATCTCGTCCATCCAAATCTATCTCGATGCCTTAGATCGCACGCAGATGATCCTCTTCCCACTAATCCATTTTTGCGATTTGCCCCCCGGTGCTATCGCCTGCTAATTTACGGAAAATGTCCTGCACCGAGTCGTGGCCAGCCCATCGAGATCCTCCTCCGGTCGATCCCCTCATCGTCTGCTGGGTTAGGGTAGGCTGTTGCCCCTACCTGACCCGCTCCGGCGAAGCTGCCTCCTCCTCGTCCTCTGTTAGCGTCGTCAACTCCTCCTTCAGCAGCGACGCTGCTCCCATCCGCCCACAACACCGCCTTGAAGCCGAGGCGATGCTCCGCGGCCCCTGGCCATCCCCCTGCGATGTTGCTCCACCAGTGACTCTCCTCCCTCCGAGTGTCATCCTCCTTCACAGGCGGCTTCTGGAATCCTCCACCATTGGCGCTGACCAGTTCAATTACCATGACCGTCAGAGGTGGTGGCACAAACTTTGCTTCTTCAACTGGTGGATGTAACATATGTTCTTGCAGTTTTTATTTCTTTTTTCTTTTCCAGAGAGTGTTCTTGTTTGTTCAGGACCAATATAGTTCAGATAGAGTAATAAAATTGTTGGAAATTGTAATTAACGGAATATGTGAAAAATTGCTTCCAGGTGCTTCTATTCCTTATATATGAAAAGCTGTTTTTGACAAATTGTGATGACAACAGCATAACACTTGTTTCATGATATATGAATCATTTGAAGCGTTGGGCATCAATAGCCCAGGCGACTAGTTCTTCCCCGAGCCCTTGCAACCATGGATTGATATTTGAATTGTAAAATTTCACTCTGATTCAGAGACGTCAATGTATGAGGATATACAGTTGAATCTGGTAATTCTGGATGAATGATACCAATACTTTTCACATAAGAAGTAAGAAATGCTTGTAGTTTACAATTGAACAAGACAAAAACAATTTGCGTTTCACATTCAATCATGTCTGAAAGCTGCTACCATTTTTGCAAGCTGACAAAGGGGTATAACAATAGTTATTGCCATTTTTGCTTAATGCTGTTGCACTTAAAATTGACATAAACCTGGTATTGCTCATGAACCATACATTGCCATTCTCATGAGTTTGGTTCCTACTTAAAATTCACAAAGGCCACACAACACAGCTGCAAAATGCACGAAGATCATACAACGCGGCCCATGTTCCAGAAATAAAAACAACAAGAACATATATTACATCCATCAGTTGAAGAAGTAAAGTTTGTGTCGCAACCCCCAGGTCATGGTAATTGAACTGGTGGGCGCGCTGGTGGAGGATTCCAAAAACCACCAGCAAGGGAGGAAGACACTCGGATAGAGCCTCACTGACAGAGCGACATCGCGGGGGTCGCCTCAGCTTGGATGCACCGTCACAACGGATGGGAGCAGCGTCTCTAATGGAGGAGGCGGCAACGGCGCTAACAGAGGACAAGGAGTCGACGGCCTTGCCGGAGCAAGGTCTGGTAGGGGCAACAGCCTGCCCTAACCTAGCTGACGACGAGGGGATCGACCAAAGGACAGGCTGGCCATGACTCGGTCACAGGGCATTTTCTGTAAAATTTGCAGGCAATGAAACCAGGGGCAAATCACAAAAATGAATGTGGGAAGAGGATCACCCACGTGCAATCTGAGCCACCGAGATAAGAGTCCGATGGGTAAGATCGAGTTTATGATCGAGTTTATCCATATGTTCAACAAACAGCTCTTGTTCGCCAGATCCGTTGCCAACTTTAATACCTGGTTATATAGTCTGCAAATGTCACCTAGAGTATGTACTACGCGTAAATCCCTAAGCAGAACAAAGAATGACAACGAGAGAGAACCAGAAACATTTCTCAAGCCCCGGACATCCTAAGACGGGGCAATCAGACTTCAGAAACACCACTGTAACAATCCAATGGGCTCGCTCATCACATTTGCGCGCGACATCGTGTATCTTTAAAAACTATCTGCCATCTTATTGCGGCGGTTCCGGCGCTTCATCATCAAACTCGTTCATGTGGTCCAAAAGATAGTTTGCAGCGAGCTGCTCATCCTTGTTGCACGCAAAGAAAACCTCTAGAACCAGGTCACGATCGAAGCCCATTTGTTCAAGCTGCATATGGACAACATAATGTGATGATATTACAAATGTGGAACTGTGGATAAAGCAACGGGTAACACAAAATCAGTTATTCATCCTTGTGCCATGCAGTATGCAGAGAATGTGGAGGCTGGCACATAGATAGTGAGGGAGGGGGTTGAATCTATTGGCTTACACGTAGTATGGCTTCATTCTCCTCAGGTGTGACTGCTACTGTTTGAGGCATTCCGGCAGCAAACTGATCTAGCAAATTCCTGGTTCAGGTACAAATAATTTCAAGCACAACACACAAACATTGCCAGACAAATATCAGCATAAGTTGTAGCTACGATTTCATACCCTTGAGCTCCCTCTACAGGTTCATTTATTAAACGCAGGAACTCAGCCTGGTTTTCCTGAATCAGCTGCAAAATCTGTGGATTTTGTTTCCCCAGTTCTTGAAGCAAAGGCTGCAGTATAAGGAATTGTGTGTCAATGGAAATGCCACAAGGATTAGACAATTAGAAGGAAATGATAAAAAAGGATCATGAAAAATACCTGCAAAATTTGAGGGTTAGCCTGCACCAAAGAAAGCAAGCCACGGAACTGTGAGTTGTTTCGCAAAACATCAAGATTTCCACCACCAGCATTACCAGAAGTCGCAGAAGCATTTTGAAGGACCTGCAAATCAAATTAGATAGAAGTCAGATCTCAATTATACCATTGTGCAGGGCCCGGGGCGGGGGGGGGGGGGGGGGGTGTTACAGAGAGAGAACCTGAGGAAACAGGTCCAAGGGATTAGCATTGGGTCCAGACGATGGAATTGCAGGTTGAGATGATTGTAAAGCCTGAACTGGATCAGCTGGTTGGCCACTCGCAGGAAGTGCTTGAACTGCCACTGGGGCCTCTACCTGCTCGGGAACCCCCTATATCAAATGCAAAATGACATCAGAGTAGGCACCAATAGAAACATTACATGCTAAAATTGTGCCAGAACAAGAGCTGAATATATTGGTCCTCCTGTGGTCCATAATCCCAGAGAAAATCTTGAATCACACAGATATACAGTATGGCTTACTACAAACAGATGCCTCCCATCGGTAAATTTGCTAGTTGTAATTCACTATTTGTTTTGTACGACTCCACAAACTAAGAATTCATCCAGGGAGTCCAAGCAACTAGGAAGGAAAAAACAATTGAAGAAGAAAATTGTGGTTCTTACGGAATACAAATACTCAACAGCCCGCTCTGGGTTGTTGTATGCAGCCCGTAGAGCACGCACAACAGTGTCCCGGTCCCATGCTCCTCCACCCATTTCAAGAATCGATTGAATTGTTCCTTCCAAATTGCTGCCAGCAACAAGGTTTGACGCAGCTTGACCAAAAGGATCCGCTTCAGTGCTGTTCAAATCACAAAATAGAGAGTATCATCAAATGGCATTTCATGTCTTGCCAGCGAAGAGTGCCAAATAAAAGCAGGAACTCAATATGGGGAATTGATCAGATTTGTAACTTAAAAGGAAACACATAATAACTCACATTGCAGCAGCAGCAGCAGGAGCTGCGACGGCCGTTGCAGTTGGAACAGGTGCAGTCACAGGTGGGCTGCTTCAATAAACATAAAAAGGGATACTATTAGCTAGCTACTAACAAAAAAAATCTTTTAGCAACTACGATTACCAGAAAAATATTGAACTATGTCGCGCGGATACTTCACAAAAATCGCGTACCGGTATCGGATACTGTACCGGATACGGATACTGCCCCGATACGCCCGGATACGTATCCTGCACGTATCCTGATTTACTGATTATTCAAAAAAAGAAAATAATTCCCGATACTTCTCCGATACTGCTCCGATACTCCTAACCTAATATTCCCCGCCCTCACTCCCCACAACCCCCAGATCCGATCTATTCCCACACCCCGCCGCTGCACGAAAAAACCGACGCCGCCGAGGCGCCGACTCGACTCGCCTCCACGACCGCCGCTCCTACGCCACCTCCGCTCGCCCCCCACCTCGCCTGGCTCCTCCGCTCGCCCGCCGCTTCTACATCGCCTCCGCTCGCCCGCCGCCTCGCCCGGCTCCTCCGCTCGCCCGGCGAGCGGCGAACGGCTTGGAGGCGGGTTGATTCTTGCATGGCGCCGACGGAGGTAGGCCTGTGGGGGTGCGCCGGCGTGGGGCGCCAGATCTGGAGCAAAGGAGCCGGCCCGGAGAGGACTCACCGCGGCGCCGCCTCGCCGACGCCGAGAGGAGCCGCCGGCCCGCCAACGTCGTGTGAGGCAGGGAGGGGGCCAGGGGGAACCGGGGATGGATCTGCCGTGCCGGAGGGAATGCGCTGTCGGGAGGGAGGGAGTGCAGTCCGTGGCCGGCCGTTTGTCCGAGACACTGAGAGACCGGAAGAAAGAAGTGAAAAGGAAATGAGGATTGAAACGAATGAATCTGGACTTCACTTGGGGCAATTTGCTTTGGGCGTGATAACTGGTAAAGTGGTAAGTGGCTGTGGTCTGTAGACTGTGGCACTGTGGTGTGGTGGCTAGTTTGGTTAGATGCCACATGTCAGATGGTCTCCTGTCTTCTTTATGTTATTTTGTACAATGTATTTACTTCAATACTTCACCATTCAGCAGTGTTCATGTATTAATGATTCTTGACACAATACAAATTCATGGTGTGGACTTGGCTACAAGGGCCTGACCGCCTAGAGGGACTGTTGGCTGTGGCTTTGCATTAATAGGTGAGCTGACTACCCGATCCTCTCTCTTCTGCCTGTTTTGTCTGCTGCTGCTGGCCATCAATTTTATTGGTTGCGGTGTAACTGAATGTTAGCATATGCTTCATTGCTTCTTGCTGTTTAGCACACATTAGCCATGAAAGCATTGAAATGTTAGCATAATAGCATATGCTTCCTACTATTTAGCACTCATTAGCCATGAAGGGATGAGGTTAGCATATGCTTCCTGTTGTTTAGCATTGAAATGTTAGCATAATAGCATATGCTTCCTGCTCTTTAGCACACATTAGCCATGAAAACATTGAAATGCTAGCACAATAGCATATGCTTCCTTCTGTTTAGCACACACCATGGCATCTGGTGGTGGTGGATATGGAGGCTCAAGTATTGTGATTCTATTATTTATTTCATTATTTGTGTAAATGTACTTATCTATTCTATTATTCTTCACAGATGGTTCATTATATTGGTCTAACAGTTAGAAGAAAGAACTGCAGAACCAAGCAATTTGCTACATCAATATTAAGGTATTCTCGGTTTCTCAATTCCTTATAAGAATTCATTAATTTCTTATTTTTATCTTTATATATATATATATATATATATATATATATATATATATATATATATATATATATATATATATATATATATATATATATATATATATATATATATATATATATATATATATATATATATATATATATATATATAAACGTATCGCCGTATCGGTATTTTTGGAAAAATGGCGAATCGCGGTATCGCGTATCCGTATCCGTATCGGAGTATCTGGGTAACATAGATATTGAACAAGCCCATAATTTAATATTAGCCAGACTAAGAACGGTTAGATGAGAAGAAGCAGACTAGCATATCTTTCATAAGTTACAAATGAAGGTGCAGACCAAAAATATCCCAGTAACAGATTTAATGACCAAGTATACCATTATTTTGACTCTAAATACAGCTATTATTAGAGAAAAACAAATTTGAAATTTGATAAAAGTGAATCCTTGTGCACAATAAGAATTTTTTTTTGTTAGTCTGGCCAACATGAATGGATACTTACACAGGTGCTGGTGCAGCTGGGGGTTGGGTTGCAGGGGCAGAAGGCGTCGCCCGATCAACTGAGGGCTGCAAGAGAAATACATATTATTTTGAACTGGGCAGCAAAGAAAATTGGGAAAATATACGGAAGGAAACACAACACGCAACATTAAATTTGGAAAAGAAATTGACAATTCTACCAGCCAACAACCACAAGCATATGAAAACACAGCGCAAGCTCAAATCCATGGTTGTCACGGCCTAATTGGTGACCACGGCGCCTAAGAGGTGCCAAGACGCCATGGCGACGCCACGGCGAAACGCCTTGAGTTGGGAGAGAGCAAAGGTTACGAGTTATGAGGGGAGGAGGCCGCTCCATGTACATGTATTGTATGCATGTAGTGTATGCCTAGCGAGGAAGACAGGGGGCGGTCACGGTGCTCCATGTTGTCCCCCCTAGACCGCCACGACGCCTAGGCGTCACCAAGGCGACGACTTGGTGACGCCGTAACAACCATGCTCATATCACATATCATAACATGTATAAGTCTTGACTTATCAATAGAGTTTCCTCCCATCATTTAGTTGGCCTGGACATTATGTATCCAGGAAATTATATTATCAAAACTACAACCATGCAAGCAAAATATAAACGTAAGCAAATTTCAAATCGACCTTAATTGTACTTCCCTCTTAAATGAGATAATAAAGCTACCATAAATATGTGGAATAAGACCTAGCACACTTGCTTTATTGTTCGGTAATCTTCTAGGAGAACGACAGAGCACTAATAAACAATAAGGGGAAACAATAATGCGAGACAAAAAATGTGAAATATGGTTATTCCATAGCTCTATCTCACCTGATTGTTGGGCTCCTTGGCAGTATTTGAAGCAGCACTTGATGATGCCTTCTGCAAAAGATTTGTCCGAGTTGTGGTTAAGAAATGTCACATTGCATGCATGTAAAGTCTACTAACTTTTCAACAAATACTTGCATCATATATCAAAAGGCAACATGATCATCTTCATTGGTACCCCAAGCATTTCTTGTATATAAGTGATCACAAAATTCTCAGCTCTATACTATACTACGAGAATATGAGCACTTAGCATACCTTAGACAACATTATAACAATGAAGTTGTTCTCCAGAACTTTGTTCTCTTCAAGTGTTGTGTCATTCTTAAGAACATTCCCTTGATGAATGAGCATCTGTTGATCAGCTGGGTAGACATTCTGTCCTTGCGTAGTCTCAATAAGACTTTTAACATCGGCGACCTGCACAAAAGCATTGCAGTCAAACAAAATTTCGTGTGCATTTTTACTATATAGGAATCTGGGCTCAATTGCCAAGGAAACATCGTCAGACAACAAATCATCAAAGAGTGTAGCTATTTAATAAGACATATTAGGATTCCAGCCATAGATTGCAATGTAAATTAGCAAAGCTCAAAGACGACCATCTAACCATAATTGATACTAATCCGCAAGCAATATTGGCAACAATAATGCCCTATTCATCTATGGTAACATAAGCAACATTTGTCATGTGCATATTAATATATTCCGAACTAGTTGAACCTATCTGCATACTCAACCAAACATGGATAAATGAGCTTTTTTCCCTTCCCTGATCATCACACCACAGCAAAAATAAATAAACAAATAAATCGTATGAACTTTTTAGCTCAAAACTCTAAAATTAAAGGTGGGACACCTTTGCTGGTGTTGATATCCCTAGTCCTAATCTTAGATTCAAATAACACTGCCGAATGATGATACCATTAGTCCATTATCAGCCCACATCCTAGTCATATAACATTCCCGGTAAATAACCTGTTAAGTCATACTTGTGCAACGATACCAGAGCACATCGACTTAACGGGCTGCCCATTTGGATGGTCATTTATTACATCCTACTCATGCACGTACTGTAAAACTTAAGATGTACAACAATCCACTCACCACACACCAATTACATTCTGCAACAACCAAGACCCACAACTAAAAGGGCGACGAGCGATACAGATATGTGTTGATATCCCATTCTACGCTGCACCATCAAGCAGTTGGCACGCATTCCATAAGCCTAACATCGCTTCCCCACAGTGTCAGAAGCAACCACGCCATCAGGACACAATCCAACTCAGCGACAGCTCCCCAGAACAGAACCTACCCCCACTCGCAACGCAACCACGATCCACACCAACCTCGCGGGCAAGGGCAAGCACGAACAACACCTCATACAACGAATCTACCAACGCAATATCACGCTCTAACACCCCCCCCCCCCCCCCCACACACACACACAACCACAACCACCACCACCAAAAAAGCCAGCAGATTCGCACCAATCTGATCCGAATCCCGCAACCCTAAGCTCGTCCCGCCGCTACAACGCTAAGAACCCTAACACGCGCCCCTCCGAGACCAACTCGACACAACCATGCGACCGCCGAAGCCAAAATAATCACCGCGGAAACAAGTAGATTCGCACGGAACCGCACAGATCAGGAGGCGGCGGCGTACCTTGCTGGTGGGCTCCACCTCGATCTCGAAGCTGGAGCCCTTGAGGGTTTTGACGGAGACCTTCATCGCGCCGCCGCCCACCGCGCCCTCTCCCTCGCGCAGCCTTCGGCGTCGAGCTCGAGGGTTCGAGGAAGAGTGGGAAAGGGGAAAGAAGAAAAAGAAGAAGAAGAAAGGAAGAGCGTCAGGAGGTGTAGTAATATAGGGGGCGATGTGAGAAAAGACCCCTCTTTTCTTTGGAAAAATTGCTCCCTTCCCCAAAGTTTAATGGCGTTTGCTCATTTACCCCAGGATGTCTCACTGACATGCGAGTCCAGGGTCCACATGACAGTGAGACATCATGGGGCAAATGAGCAAATGTCATTAAACTTTGGGTCTGCGCTACTTTTGCGAACTGGGTCCTCCAAGTTGTTACTAATTGCGAAGGAGATAATTCATCTACTCCGCTCAATTCGCTTAACTTTTGGCTTATTTTTTACTATTCCTAAATTTCGTCATTTTCTGTATTTGTAGCTTTTTTGAGTTTTTTTGCCGGTTTTTTCCGTATTCGTTTGCGTTGTCCGTGATGGACTAACTTGTTTTTTCTATTTTAAATTTTTTTAAAATTTAGTTACGCCAAATAAACTACCATCAGCTGCAGTGTAATTTTAGCCAGTTACAGTACAATTTCAGTCATAAATCAGATTATTTCAGCCTAACCAAGCGGCACCTATACCGCTTGGACTGCCAACTACTAGAATATCACTCTAAAGATTTTTAAAATAAACAAACACCACTCTAAAGACTTTTAAATTCACACAATACCAGCCTAATATCTTTTTTTTGCATTTTCCAAGCCATGGGAAGTTACCTATTTGCTCCCCATCGTGCTAACTGGTCCCATCCCCCCCCCCCCCCTCCCTTGGATCCATGGTACTGGGAGTAATTTTGCTTAGCTAGACGTAATGAATTTGTTTACACTGAAGTATTTTGCTTAGATTAAGTAATGAACTTCTGTGGGGTTTGAGGCGTTATGTATGTAGCTGCTACAGTATCATGTTGCTTCTTCCATAATTATTTTCAGTGTGATTCAATGCATCATTTCGTACTGTATTAGATGAAAAGATGAAGATAGCACCTCTTTTCTTCTATTCTAAGAGCAGAACAATTTTCTTCTAATGTTTTTTGGGACAAGTATAAATTGTCAAGTTAGCACGATGGAGAGAAGCCAGAAGCCGTTTGGATGGGTTGGATCTGATGTGGTTGGTCGAGCCAAACTAGGCATGTAGTGCACCCAAGGGCAAATAAGTAACCTCCCATGGCTTGGAAAAATGGAAAATCAAGAAAATGCAAAAAAAAAAAAGTATTGAAATGGCATTTTGTGAATCCAAAAGTCTTCATAGTGGTATTATCTAAAGAAAAATCTGTAAAGTGATATTTCAGTATTGGCAATTTTTGGAGTGGTATAATATGAATTATCCCTTTGCTCAAAGGTCCCCCTATTGTACGATGAGCTTCTTAGAAGCCAGTGTAAAGTGAACATGTATTTGGAGAAAGAAAATTACTTTTGGGTTTTTGTTTATGACAAATAAAGCAGTTTTTTATTTTATAAATGTGTGAAGAAGAAAGTGCCAACAACCGCTCACAATATAGATAGCGGATACCACGTACTGTGACAAACATATTAATATCGCTCTTGATAACTTATCGTATGTGATAATGAGCGTGTCAATCATCGTAGAGAACTTGGAGGCTATTTTGCATGTTGAAGTAGTATCTTTAACAGTAATCTGAAATTCCCACATTTCAAACGGAGCCTGAGAATAGTGCACCAAGTGTTGTATAATCTTGATTGATGCAATGTAAGGTAAGTTGGTTGGTATGCATCACTTGTGCCTTGCTTTTCTCAAAACAATAAAAGAAAATTCGTGGGATTATAAAAACGAGGGAGTACGAAAAATATAGTATTGCATTGCCATGGCTTCTTTAATCCTATAAGATTGAAAACCACATGAATTTGCAACGAAAAGTGTTTGATTACACCACAGAAAAAAACATAGAAATTTTTCCAAGAGCTTTGAGTCAATGTTTAGTTTCCTATGAAATTGAGTGCATAGGAAAATAGTCCATAGAAATTATACTATTTCAATCCTACAAATCAAACAACATATATAGAAAAAATTCCTAAGGATTAGAATCCTCCAAAAAATCCTTTGAAAATCCTACAAATCAAATCAAAGAGGCCAATGACTACATCACCAAGCAAAGTGGGGCAAGCTACTGAATCCATGGTCAGCAAACGGCAACACACTTTGCTATTTCGTTGTGCATTTCAAGAAAGTATGTTTCAATCAAGCCGTTACTCCCATTATTCTTTAGTGTGTGGTTCAACTAGACTCGGACTCTAAATAGAGATAGAAAAGGATATGTAGTTCATAATTGAGATGATCTATTGTTATTTCTAGCAATTCACATTGCAACGCACAGGGACGTAGACTTCAAAATAGCAGCAAATTGTAGCTTACGAAGAGCTCGATCCATTTCTCTTAAACTCGGGCATGACGCATCCAAGAAACAAGCGACTGCACCAAACCTATCACAAAAGGGGTGAACTGCTCCAGAACACCAAACTCAGAGAAGCCATTGCGTCTCCTCAAGCCCCAATCTGCAGAGGAGCCCAACACACACAAGACAACACAAATCAGTAGTCGCTACTCAGATGCAGTTTACCGTGATACGTTCAAAGCAGAGACATCCAACTTGCACTCCCTCCTTGCCAATGGATGGCCACTTACAAATTTACCTGACATACAGTGTCGCTCATTGGGGTTTTTGCGCATGAACAATTAATTGGCTCTTGCAACCTCGGATTTTGATGAAGATATTAGTTTAGACGGATAAATAGTATCTAGAAAAGATACTTTTTGATATTTAGGATCGATACTACAGCGAGGCAGCAAGATTGATAAAGATGTAAGCCATAGGATAAAAACAGGGTGGGTAAAATGATGTCAAGTATTAGGTGTCTTGTGTGATAAAAAATCTCTCAAAGTTACAAGGGTAAGTTCTATAGGACGATGATCAAATCTGTGATATTATATGGAGCGGAATTATGGGCGACTAAAAGATAACACATACATAAGATGAATATAGTGGAAATGAGGATGCTGCGGTGAATTTGTGGTCACACAATGCGGGATCGAACCCGCAATAATGATATAGCTGATAGGATGAGGGTAGCACCAATTGAAGAGAAGCTTATCTAACATCGTTTGAGATAGTTTGGACATCTCCAACGGATACCTTCTGCGACACCGATACGTAGTGAAATTTTAAGACGTACCAAAAAATGCAAGAAAAGGTAAATATTGACCAAGACTGACATAGGAGAAAACAATTAAAAAAGACTTTGAGAAATTAAAATATATTCAAAGAATTAGATTTGGATAGAAACACATAAAAGTTAGCGATCTGCATACCAAAATCATAATATAAGAATGTTTAGAGCTGGTGTTTTAGAATCTCTGCTCAGATGGCAAGATGCAAACTTAAGGTTTTTGCCTTATAAATTTTATTACAAAGATCTCGTTTCTTTAACCTTAAAAAGGTTTTATTCCTAGCCTATTTATGTGTATGCTTTACAGATTACATGGTTTAAATTATCTATTATCCTCATTAATCGTAATGAATTGCCTCTCACGGGCATCCTGGGTTACATTGCTCGAAGGGAATGTATCAAGATAACAGAGCTGGTATAGTGTTACGCATTGGCCAGCAGAGCTAGCAACATTAAACTGCCCCTAAGTCGAAACACCAGCTACTGTGCACAAGTTTTACTACAAAGAGGGAAGGTTCGTCACAATCAGTACCCAGTGACCCTAGGAAGATGAACAGGGAAGAACGAGGATCAGAAGCACTATCACTTGTGTGGATAACCGTGGGGGTCATGTGGTGCCCAGGGTCCAGTGCCATAGCGGCTCCCAATGGACGTATAGCCACCATCATAGATGCCATGCAAGCCCATCCCAGGAGTCACCATAGGTGGTCCATAAGCTCCATGGCTGCTGAAACCTAAAATTAAATCATGTTATAGGCTAACCGCAATTGATTTCAGTAACTTAAATGCAAGTGAGAAAATGAAACCTACTAGGTGCCCTTCTCTTCTCAATCTCAGCCCTTAGCTTCTCAGCCTCCTGAGCCATAGCTACAACATCCTTCTCCATTGCCTGCACCTGTGCCATCAACTCTGGTTTTGCTTTTTTCTCATACTCAAGGACCGCCCTACAGTGATATTAATAATTAGCTGCTCTTCCACTCATACAAAAGAAAAAAAGGAACTGAAACACTGAATTAAATGCCCCTTTGATCCACCAACTTAGACTTCACATTAAAACAAAAACAGCCATCACAGAAGAAACACAAACCAGAATTATTTAATACCTAGTCTGGATTAGTTCCTGACGCAGACCATCACGTTCAGCTATCATGTCAGGTATTCGCTGGCTTTCAGCGTTCTGATGCTCAAGCTCCTTTGATAGACCCTGCACCTTTGCAGTCAGCTCTTGCCTCAAAGACTGTAGTTTACCTGCTTCATATCGTAGCTGCAAAGCATCTTGCCTAAGGGGCTCTAAGGAGCGTAGCTCAGCTTCCAGTTTCAGATTCCTCTGAGTCAGCTCCCTCAATTCAAGTTCTTTCTCTGCACGGAGCTTAGGTATAGCCTGACTCGAGGCATGGAGATCTTCTTTCATATGAGGCATTGCTTGCCTGAGACCAACAATTTCATCCACCAGATGTTGATTGTCATCACGGATTCTGCGCATCTCACCACGGCGGCTAGACAGTTCCTCATCCAAGCGATGCGGAGAGATGGGCCTTGGTCGTGCAAGTGGAGGGGGACCATCACGAAATCCTCGAGGTTCACCATAATATTGGCGACCTATGGGGCGTCTTCCTGCCATTTATAGGCCCTAATCAAGAATAACCAGAATTTGGACAAGAGGGTAAGAATAATAAACATTTTTCCTGAAAAACACATAGAAACAATGAGAACCGTGCACCTTATATCCCAAAGGTGTATGATTTATTAGGCACATTACACAGAAATATAAATACTAAAATCGAAGCCTTAATTAAATTTTGTTGGCAATGCCATTGTCCATGTGAAGTTTCACTTTCCAGAACAGGTTCTCAATACATCTTCACAGGCTTCAGAGAATTCAGTGAAATCAATTTCTTTAGTTAATTGATGAGTCTGATTTTACCAACAAGATCTTGTTCAGGATGTTTGTTTTAAGGGGCCGCTCCAAGTGGCTTCAGCTTTTGCCTTCCAAAAGCTAAAAGTCACTTGGAACGCGTCGGCTTCTTATTTCGGTTTTTTTCGGCTTTTTTGCCTTTTCTTTTTTCCTTATTTCTTTGCATTGTCCATAAAGATATAACGGTGTTTTTTTTTCTCATTTTTATATTTTTAATTGAATGACTCAGAAAAAGCTAGACAACTGCTACAGTGTAATTTCACTCAAAAGACAACAGCTGGAAGCTAAAGCCAGTTGGAGCAGGTATTAAAACTTTTCGGTACAAATACAAGAATATAGACATTGCAACAACCATGCTCATCAGAGTTATATTCAGGATAATACTATAAAAGAAAGGTTAATCAATGCTAGAACAAAGTGGAAGATATTTAGAAATGGGAGAAGAAAGGGAATGATGGATAGCACACACAATACCACCATAATAAGTAAGCATTCCACAATATTAGCAGTCACTTAGTGGGATAGTCTATTATGTCTTATACAATACACTTAAGGCTGATCAAGCATGCCATTTCAGGACTTAAAAAAAGACATTTGGGGGAACAGTACACATGGACAGGAAGTCACCACTTACGAGTTCATCTAGATGTACAACTGATAAAACTAATCCAAAAGATCTCCAGAATTTGAACTGAATGGGTTTATGTTTGGTTTACAACTCCACATATCAAAAACCAGTATTTCTCAGTGAAGAAGCATACAAACGACTTAAGGACCTGCTAGATCCTCCTTAGGCTTGAGGAATGAAAATAAGCGACCAATGTATTAAAGGATTTCAATATAATTTTCTCCGTGTCCAAAATATATATAGTTTTCTCCAGTTCTCCAGTGGAATATGGTAGAAAAATAACACCTACTTCTGCAAGATCTAGTTAGGCGAATGTTCGAAAGGAATTCCCCAATCACAAGTATTCATAATTGCACGTTGCTAACATCATGGTATTGTTGTTCAATATAAGATGCTTTCAGTTCTACAGCAACTTGTGGCAATGATGAGCATATACCATCTCTGATACACCCCTTGAGACCCTAAAATATATAAGAAGAAAGAAAGGTGGAAAAAAAAGAGATATGGCACACTGACCGTCTTGCTTGTTAATTTGATGGGAAGTCAATTCCTAAGGGGTCAAGCATGGCAGAAGGAAAGAAAGTTAATAATTATTAATCTATTCACAAGGCCCACACCTACTAACTGGAAGGAATCTGACTGCTTAGTGTTATAGACAGCAGTAGGACATGCATAAGACCACAGTGCACAGACAATAAAAAATGTGGAGTTACATAACACAAGTGCCACTTGGTAAATACGCAAAAAAGAACATTGGAACAGATGGTTTCTAATGAAATATAGGCCTGAGTTCTTGCGGAAAATTGCAACACTATTTGCTGAACTGGTATTCAAAAAATAGATGCAACCTATCTTCCACTAATGGAACAGATGGTTTCAACAAGAGGCCAACACACACTTTAAATAACAAATAGAATTACAATAGTGCCTATCAATGCAGGAGAAAACATAATGTCAATATGCAGTTATATCACTTATTAATATGATTCGATCAAAGGTAGATACTTTTGATGTTAAAGAAAAGGTAGCATGCCCCATTTGTTTAAAGTCTTGAGTACCGACATATACCCTTTCGATATGATTATCTTTTGTGCTTCTTCATAAACCATGTGATTTCATAATTTACAATTGTCCAACTTCCGTGTCTGCAGAAATATTTCAGTGTGAGGATAATTAAGCTCCATCAATCACCACATACACTGCTAGAGCCTACAATCGGGGTGTCAATCCATGTACTGTAACCTATGTTGCTCTACCCAACCAAGCATAGGTGATCAAAGGAATATAACCACCCTACATATAATAGTATGACTAAACCATTTCATCGATCAACAGCATACCTGACGTTAACAATAATTTTTTGGGTGGCTATTGGTTTGGTTTATTAGAAAAAGAAGAACTTATGTTGTACTAGTAAGCTATTTTCAGGGATACACCTCATAGGGGTGCCCCTTTCTTTTATAGCAGGTTCCTTTTGACCAAAATATGTTTAATTATACTAAAATATAGCAAAGGTTTGCAGAAGCTGGATTACTCAAAACTTGCATTGGCCTGAAGAGGGACAAACAAGAAGCAATAGCAGCGTAGGATAAAAACCAAGCTGTACCTCCAAAGGTAGGCATACAATCACAAACGAAAAGGCAATAGATAGATTATAGCTGACCAAAGGTACTAGGATGTGATCCAAGTCATGCTCATCTGTTTCACGAATTAACCTATATCCATAGAATCTATGTACCACCGACACGCGATACGGACGGCGATACAGAGACATATACTAAAATACAAAAAGAAAGAAAATTAAGGGTAAGTGCGGATTCATCTACAATCTGTGCATGGCGGACTTAAAGTGGGGCGTGGGGTTCAGTTGAAACCCCAAAATTTTGGGAAAACAAGCCCATATTAGATCAACAATCAAATCAAATCCGCAACTAACTGGATAGATCGGAGTATATCGGAAAGAAATAAAAGATTTGGATTTGACTGCTCATAGCAAAGAACAAGCAAAGCTCCGTTAGGGCTTCCGTATCAATAGATGGGCTCGGATGAGGCGACCTAGGACTTGAATAAGGCAGCGCCCGGCGGCGAGAGGCACGGTGGTGGCGAGTGGCGACAACCGAGACCAGCGGTGTGGAGGAGGGGACAGGGAGGCGTCGGTGAGGGAAGGGTTGGGGAGGGGAACCGTGGAGGTGATGCGGTCATTGGGGGGGAAGGACGGTGAAGTGTTGGAGGGCTGACATGAGTGAAAGCGTTACAGCAAAATACGTTTCTAGCCTAAGAAAACGTCCGCGATCGACAGAAAATAGAGAGGAGCTGGGTGAGAGAAATTTTAAGGGTGTCTGGAACATAGGATTTTTTTTTTCAGGAATTTTGAAGGAATTAAATTCTATCAAAATTTTTCATACGTGGCTCTCTGGAACAAAGGAATGAAAACTTAGGCTTTCTAGGAATTTTTATGGAATAGCTCATTCTAGAGGAATTTTAGAGGAAAGAAACATGAGGTACAACCCCTCACCAAATTTGTGTTTTTTTTTCCATGTGAAGCATCCAAACAATCGATTGGAAGATTTCCTTTGTTTCCTTGTCCTGTAGGATTTCACTGCACATGCCACCCCAATTCCTATGATTTTCTATTCCTGTGTTCCAATTTCTGCGTTCCAAAAAACGCCTTTAAGTGTTATGTTTGCCAACAGCTATAAAATAGGTGCTCTTTATTACCTATTGATAATTGCAGGACTGTAAGAGTGAGGTTTATACGGATTCATGTAACTAACAATTTTCACTTACACTAACAACCCATCTCTAAAAGCTCCAATCCAATAGTACAAACAACGAAACTTTGAATCTAGGCGTCATCAAGAATCGGGGCTTTGGGCATGTTCTTTTTAGTTTTGACTTATGGCTTTTGGTTGTGATTTTGACTTTTAGGTTATTCGTGAAAGAAAGTACGGAGTAACAAAAACTCACATACAATTTTGATTGATATAAATAAAGTTGCTATAGTATGTACTATAATCAACTTGTAGACCTCGCATTAAAAAGACACTTTGTTTAAAACCTAAGTTACTAAAGAAAAGCCAAAAAAACATCTTTTAGAATTTGAAAAAAGATACCCTTTATATGCATAGCTAAAAATTGAATTGTGCAATTATTCAGTTTAAACATAGGAATGAGAGATACAAAGATTGGATATCATATTATTAAAATCACCACATTACAACATCAAGTGCCTGTCATAGATGAAAAGTCTCATCATTCATGAAAAAACAAAAATCTTGAATATGATACAATATATGTATTTAAAAAATCCATTAGACTTTTGCAAGTACATGCTTAGATATTTTTAGCAAACCCTCTAGAATCATCTTATGCTATAAGTATCTGGACGTGCCACCCCAATTCATGTGGTTTTCTATTCCCGTGTTTCCAATTCTTGCGTTTCAGAAAGAACCTTAAGTGGTATGTTTGCCAACATCCATAAAATTGGTGCTCGTCTTTTACCTATTGATAACTATAGGGGTTGTAAGAGTGAGTTTTATACGGGTTCACGTAACTAACAATTTTCACTTACACTAACAACCCATCTCTAAAGTTACAATCCAACATTACAAACAATAAAACTTTGAAATCTAGGCGTCGTCAAGATTCAAGGCTTTATATGCATAGCTGGAAAATTGAACCATGCAATTATTCAGTTTAAACATAGGAATGAGAGGTACAAAGATTGGATATTGTATTATTAAAACCACAGCATGACAACATCAAGTGCATATCGAGATGAAAAGTCTCATCATTCATGAAATAAACAAAATTGTTGAATATGATACAATACATATATTTAATAAACCCATTAGATTTTTGGGAATTATATGCTTATATATATTTTTTAGCAAACCCTCTAGAATCATCTAATGCTATAAGTATCTAAGGGGACATATCACATGGAAACCATTGGTTCCATGGAAGAATGGAAACTATCATGATAGTCGTTCAATCAGGGACAAGAGACTCGTATCCATGTGGGGTTCACCTTTACCCTCCCTCCCACTTAATACACTTATGCAATAACAATCCAGCAACCCCTTGCAATCTTGCATCGACCCTTCTCCTTAGCCTATCACCCATTCACCCATCCCCATCCCCAATTGCTCCCACAACTTTGTCGTCACCCATCCTCACAAAGTGACTCGACCCCGCCTCTCCCTGAATCCTCTATCGATCTCTTGCTGACTCCACCGCACCCACTTCTCCCGACTCGCCTTGAGCCACCACCACTGCTGCCAATCCAGATCTGTCCTAAGCTAGGGTTTAAGCGATGTTGACTAACATCTGTTGACTATCCAACCCCATCGAGCTGACCATCCTTAGTAGTGTCCCCTCCACTCGAATTTGTAGCCTCGTACTCTCACCGCGCCATTGCAAACATTGGTGTTGCCCTAATCTATCGATAGAATAGCATTAATTGTTCTTATTGTGTATGATTGAGATTTCTATTATGTGCCAAAATTCTTGACAGCATATACTGTGTGATCTTAGAAGAGTTTATTAACTTTGTTGTGTTTTCTAGTTTGGTTTTAGGCAAAATGTGTTACATGACGAGAGCAACTATGTTTCCTCACCATTTGTTGGCAGTCCTTACGATATAATGATAATTTATCAATACACCCACAAGCGCACGGTGTCGTCATAGCATTTCACCATGGAATATTCTAGGGTATCATATTTTTCTCAGCGAAACACTATGAGTTAGGAATATCGAATTAACAAGTATCTAAATATTAACTAACTTTCCAGAGCAGAGAGCCTAGAATTGAGTATGGATGGGTTCGAACCACACATCGATCAAACCACAACCAAAGGTAGGTGGCTAACCTGAGTCTAAGTAACCAATAGGAGGCCTAGGAGTGAGTATTGCAGTTCCTATGTAGTGATTTGGTGTCAGGTCACATGAAAATCTATTATCGAACAACAGAAACAAAATTGTCCAACCTTCAAGAAAATTACTATTTTATACTACTTGGGAAGACCTTGAGGTAAACCCTACTAGGACACTACTTGGCACTGTGTTTATGCTGTCACCGTCCATCCCCGATATAGATCACAAGTCCATTTTGTATTCCTAGGCAACTACTAACCTACACATATTTAGGTTGTTGCCACCTAGCCCGTAATTACTTGCGTAAGAGGAGAGCGAACAAGCAAAAAAGCAAGACAAGGAATGTAGTAAAAAACAAGTAGCACAACCTTAGCTAAACATAATCCACTAATAAGACAATATATAAAATGATAATTATCACTTTATATTGTAACACACAAAGTACTCCATAGATAAGAAAGGTACATGGAGCCGGACACATACCGATTACCGAAGATGATTCTCTGGAACCTCAACTTTGCATAGTCAACCCAGCTCATATCCTCGCTACATGGCTACTAGACCTCATATGTACACTACACAATGGTGTGTGTAGAATGGATGGAGAAGTGGTGGAATGATGTCTCATTGAGAGGGGGCGCTGCCCTTTATTTATAGTGGTGGACAGCTAGTGTAGGTCGATGGGCCAGTTAGGCTAGGTCGGTTGGCCAGTCGGGTGACGTGGCACATATGTGTGGTGGAATAATCCTCAAGTCGGGGAGGTAGTGAACTTGGCCAGCCGGTGTGGGTTGCTTGGTAGGCTCGTGTAGGCCATGTGGCCAGCCAGTATGCGTTGGATGGACAGCTGGTGTGGATGGACAATGAGGATTAGTCGAAGATGACACTAAGAAAACGTCTCTATGCAACACGTTTGTGCGCAACCCAGATGGTGTGGATTGAGTTGGCCAGGTGACCAAGTCTTCATTGGAATGGGCATGTGGGCTACACACTGAGTGGTGTAGGTTGTGCCGATTGGTGTGACGAGTTGGGCCATCTATGAGGGCAGCCTGGGCTTGGCCTCTCCAGGGTAAGTGAGCAAAGATGCTTGGTCAGCCGATGTGATGGGCTTTGCCAGCTGGTGTGATGAGCTTCCCTAGCCGGTGTGATGGGCTTGGCGGGCCACCTAGTGAACCTGGGCTCGGCCTCTGTAACATCCTATTTTGGTAACAAAAAATTATTAAAGTGAGATTGAGATTTTAGCACAACTAAAATGTTGTCAATAAGCTTGAATTCAAAATGAAATTCAAATTTTGAAACCAAAAATAAAATAAAAAATAAAACAAATTCAAATTTTGAAACCAAAAATAAAATAAAAAATAAAACAAATTCAAATTTCCAACCAGGCCAGTAGCTTGACCCAATCTCCCTTGGCCCAACCGGTCGGCCCAGCCTTCCCCTCAGTCTTTCTCTTTCTCTCTCGCTCCTTTGCTGCTGTGGCCGCGCCCTGACCCATGCATTACACATGCTCGTGCCTTTTGTAAGGCCCCCGTTTCCAGGGGCGCATACGGACACGGCATTCCGCAACTATTCACGCATGAACAGTTATGGAGTGTCGCGCAAGAGTATACCATTGCATGCTTACAACAAAAGTCCAGCATATACTTCACATATGGATTAACATCCAGTTTTCAACAGCGGGGCGTGCAAGCCCAAAGTATAATTACATCACAAAAGACTCCAAGATCCGCTTGAGCGCGGCGAAGACCTAAAGCCATGGGTCCTCGCCGAAGAACAGCTCCACAGGGCTTCCTCGACAGGGAGACCTTCACCTTCGTCTTGATCCTCTAAAAGGGGATTCAGCGAGCCGTGAGCTAACCAGCTCAGCAAGCCACAAAGGAACCCTATCTTACTACATGTACGGGTCAACAAAGGAAGGGAGTATACTTGGTTTATTAACTTTGAGTGAATGCAATTTTATTTGTAAACATTTGGAAATTCACCAGATGAAAACTACGCCTTAAACGTTAGGGGTTTTCATAAAAAGATAATTAACCAACTAATCAAGTTAAAGCATTTACAAAACTACTTAAACTTCACGGCTAGAATCACCCAAGTGACACAGCTCCATTAACCGGGAGCACGACGTATTCGAATACCATTTATTTGACTCTGCAGAGTTGCTCAGCTTTACCCACACGATCCCTTAACTCCCGCGACAGAGTTAAGAAAGCCAGGTCGTTTCACTGCTCAATTCTTTATATAAGCTCTACCCGGTAGAATCTACTCAGGTCTGGCACATGAAAACCCCCGTTCGCTTTGAGTGAACCCTACCATTGTTAGGTATCCACAGCACGGCACACCTAACCTAACTTCTCGACACCCTGCCTTCTCAACACCCGTAGAGTTTCAATCGAGTTGAGCAGCTACTAAACCAGTGTTGACAAGTCAACTCCTGTGGCTGAGCGATCACTATGTCAATTGCTCGGCGTAAGGGTCTCAGTCCTTATATTTTCACAAGGCCCGCAACCTCGCCAGGTCCGCGACCTCAACCTAGGGTAAGCGGTGGGCGCTGACCGTCTCGTGGTTCCCCACAACACCCTTACCCCAACTCCAATCCTAGGGTAAGAGATGGGCGAAGACCGTCTCGCGGTTCCTTCCCCAACACCCTTACCCTAACCTGTGCACGCCGGCACTCTCCGCCCTAGGGCACGGTGTCCCATACCACCCTACCCTAGAGTCGGGTTTTCCAAATTCTATTGGCCCGCAGCCACGACCTTATTAGTGTAAAGACTTTGTGTGATAATAATAACCTACAGTTATCTAGATTAACAAATAATTATTTCTAGGGTTAACAAAGCCGGGGCTACAAGTTTAACATGGCATTTATCGATGGTAGGACTTATCTACATAACATATCATTCTAAACATTTTATTTTACTTTGAACTACCATTTCACAACTAACATAATGCAAATAGCATAATAACATAATTAAGCGACATGGGATACAACATGATCAAAGGTTTTGTAACTTTTCGTTAATCTGGACGATCTCGGCTAGCTCGAACGTAGAAGCACCTGGATCCTGAGACTGCACCTGAACTTCCGGGATCTCCGAAACTAGCGCAAGCACATAAAATAAGTAAGTCCGGCTTGAAACTATTCAAGCGAGGAAAAATAAACTATTAAAAAGGAGTAAAATACATAAATCCTCAAATTTGATTTTTTAGAATTTTTCTGGGATGGATTTGGGGAAAAGGAGGTCAAAAATGCGTTCAGGACATTATTTGGAGCAAAATGGTGAAATTTGAGAATTTTTGGATTTTCTGTGATTTTCTAGGATTTATTTGGATTTTCTGGGATTTTAGAAATTGGAAAATCATCTGGAAAATCATTTAAACAGTGACGGGCCGGCCCGGGTCTACAGTGCAGCCCGGGCGGGGTGCGGCCTGCGCGGTCGATTGGCCCACGAGGCCCATGCGCACGCGCGCGCGGCGCGGTGAAACAGGCTGGGAGGCCGCGGCGACGCGCGGCCCGCAAGCGCGCGCGCTTGGGCGACGGAGCAGCCGGGGGGGGGGGGGGGTTTGGCCCACGCCAACGCGCGCCCGCTTGGCTTGGATAGCCGACGCGTTGCTCGGGCGGACGGCCCGGATGAGGTGGGAGGGGCGGCCCGGATCGGTGTGGGTGGAGATCGGACGATAGCGAGATGGTGAAGGCGGGCGGAGCGGAGGGTTTGTTCGGGTGGCTGGGGAGGGAGGTGTTTATGAAAATCGGACGGCAGAGGGAAGTTGCCATCCGACGGCTCAAGCGAGACGGTAACGGTTGGAGCGGAGGGGCCGGATGTGGCCACGTCACAGGGGAGGGGCTTCTTCAACCTCTCGCCGTGCGCATTCGACCGAGGGGCAAAGGAGCGGCGCCTCTGCTCTCCGGCGACTGCGGGGGTCTTCACCGGCTAGGGAGGGGACCATTGGGTAGAGTTTGACAAGGGAAGCTCATTTTTGGGGCTTGGGAGGTGAGGGGGACAACAATGGGGGTCGGAGACAGAAGGGGATGATCTCGGGTTCACAACGGTGCCAGAGCTCGCTGGTGGCGATCTGCCCAATTTGAGGGTAGATTCACGGTCAGTGGAATCAAGGGCGTACTTTAGCGGTGGAGGTTTCAGCCGAGGCATCGTCGGGAGAGCTGGCCACGTGAAGGTGCTTCGGCCGGCGGTGAGCAATGGCGATGGGTCTTCATAGGGGTTCTCCTGGTCAGGGAAGGTTACTGTCGTAGGGGTGGCCCCCACCTAAGCTTAGCAGGCCTGTTAGGAGGTTATAAGAACCAGAGTAACATGTGTAATGACATAAGTGCCCCTAATGGGGATGTATGGATGTAAGGGCATAACTGTAAAAGTATACCCCATGTGAATATATATATCAAGATGAGGGGGAGGGTGAGACAGAACACTCCCACCTCTCCACTACCATCTCTCTCTGTTTGGTCTATAGCCACAACAGTTGGCGCCGTCCGTGGGGAGGGCAGGAGCAAGCCTGAAGACCGAAGAAGAAGGATGTCACCGAAAAAAGCTTCGTCGGCGGCGGCGAAGGGAAAGAAGACGGCTGGATCGGAGCGGCGCGTGAATACCAGGGCTTCGGCATCGGCCGCCGAAGGAGCTGGTGGCGGCGTGGGCGCGGTGGTAGCGGGCGTCGACGCTCGCGCTACAACGACCGACCCCGCCAGCGCCGCTACAACAACAGCCCCCACCGCCCTCGCCGGCAGCGCGGATCCGACGGCCGGGGGTAGCCGCAACGAAGCATCCGGCGGATCCGGAGATCGTGCGGCGAGGGTCCCTGCACCGACCTGCCCGCTGGGTGTTCCGGCGGCCCCGACAGCACCTGTGGTGGAAGGCGCCCTACTAGCAGCCCTCAACGCGTTCCAGCAGGAACTAGGGGACCTTCGCGGAGCCGTCCGAGATATACAAGAGGCTCGGAGCCAGCAGGCCGCGCCACTAATCGCGCCCGAGCCCACGCCGGAGGGGACGGACAGTCGCGAAGCCCCCGCGTCTAGCCGCGTGCCGCTGAGACGCGTAGATCCGGAGTCCCCGCTTTCGACGGAGCTGCAGCAGGCGGCATGGCCCGAAGACTTCAAGTTCCCTAGCGCCGTCGACTCGTACAAAGGCGACACGGACCCCCGTGAGTTCGTGCGCGTGTACGAAACCACGATCGAAGCCGCGGGCGGAGACGACACCACGAAGGCGAAGGGACTCCCCCTCGCACTGCAAGGAGTGGCGCTCTCTTGGTTCTTTACCATAGAGCCGGGCTCCATCTACGCGTGGGAGCAGCTTCACGTCCGCCTTCACAACAACCTCCAAGGAAACTAGTCGAGCGAGTCGATACGGACCAACTCTTCGCCGTGAAGCAAAGACCCTCGGAGAAGCTCCGAGACTACCTCAAGCGCTTCGCCAAGATCCGGTGCCAAGTAAAAGACATTAATGAAACCACCGTCGTTAATGCAGCCATACAGGGCCTTCGTCCGGGCCCGATGGCCGAGTACAACGCACGGAGGCCAATCAAGACAGTCGCCAAGCTCTTCGACAAAATGGACGAGTACGCGCGGGCGGAGGAGGATGCGCGCAGACGCAGCATTACCGCCCTCGGCCTCGCCCATGAGGGGCGCCCCCCGCGCGAAGTGGGGGCAGGTGGTCCCTCCTCGAAGCAGGGCCGCAGCCGAGAGCCCCGAGGAGGCCCTCCCCGAGGCAGCGATACCGGGGTACAGGAAGGCTCTTCAAGGAGCAGGCATAAACCTCGGCGCCGCCAGCGCAGGTCGCAGGCGGCCCATCATGTCCTCGACACCGAGAGCGCCCGCCAAGGACCCGACCCCGCCTCATGGAGGGGAGACCGGGGATCGGAAGGCGGACTTGATTGCGGCGGCCAACCCCACGCAGAACAAGAGCTCCTACACTATGGCAAGTGGTGCGAGGTACACGGCTACGGTGATCATTACACAAGGGCATGCACCGCGGTTATGGAGCTGCGGAGGGTGATGGCCGGGTCTCGGGCTCTGCCTCCTCGGCCCCTCGCTGGAGCCCACGCAGGGCACCCAAGGGGTAGCCCCATACGAGCCACCGCAACGGAGGGCGCGCAGCATCGCACCGTCGGCGTCATCACCGGAGGCTCCTCCTCAAAAGCCCCCGGGGAGCAGCCGCAACTGTGGATGCCGCCCCGCAACATCACCTTCGACTTCAGCGACGCCAGGGGTGTGGAGTACCCTCACCAAGACCCTCTAGTCATCCAGGCCCACATAGCCCGCTGTGACGTCAGGCGCGTCCTGGTCGACGGGGGAAGCTCCGCGAATATCTTGTTCGCAGAGGCCCTCGACCGTATAGGGATCCCCCGAAGCCAGCTAGAGCAGCCAGGAGCTCCACTTCAAGGCTTCGGGGGTCAACCGCTACAGGCCTTGGGGCACGTGTCCCTTCTGGTCACTTTCCGTCAGGAGGGCAACAAGGGTAACATCCGGACCGAGCATGTCATCTTCGACGTCGTCGATATCCCACATCCCTACAACGCCATACTGGGTCGACCCGCCATCAACTCTTTCGAGGCGATCCCACACTACGCTTTTTTGTGTGTGAAGCTTCCGGGTCCGGAGGGTGTTATCACCGTCTTCGGCGATCAGGACCTGGCCAGACGTGCTGAGGTCGGCAGCCGCGTTCCGCATCGCCCAGTGCATGCCCTCTCCGGCACGCTCGGCGATGGGCCCTCCGCCCCCGGATGGACGCCCAAGCCTCGGCCCGAGGGCGGAGTCAAGAAGGTGCCGCTCCAGGCGGAGGGGCAGTTTGTGTCCATCGGCGAGGGGCTCCCACCGGGGGTCGAGCGGGATCTGCTCCGAGTGCTTCAGAACAACGTTGACATTTTCGCATGGTCCCCGCAGGACATCAAGGGCGTAGACCGAGCAGTAATCGAGCATCGCTTGGCGGTCCGCCCCGACGCCAAGCCGGTCAAGCAAAGGCTTCGGCGTATGTCGATGGATCGGCAGCAGGCGGCCAAAACAGAGGTGGCGAAGCTTCTTCACGCCGGGGTCATCCGCGAGGTCCACCATCCAGAGTGGCTCGCTAACCCGGTGCTAGTCAAAAAGGCCAGCGGGGCCTGGCGTATGTGCATCGACTTCACGGCACTCAACAAGGCGTGCCCGAAGGATAATTACCCCTTGCCGCGCATCGATCAACTGGTCGACGCCACTGCTGGGTGCGAACTCATGAGTTTCCTGGACGCCTATTCTGGCTACCACCAGGTATACATGGCCGAAGACGACGAGGAGAAGACCAGTTTCATCACACCACTTGGGACGTTCTGCTTCGTCAGAATGCCCTTTGGTTTGAAGAATGCAGGCGCTACCTTCACCCGTCTCGTCGCCATTGCCCTGGCCGCCCAGCTCGGGAGGAACGTCGAAGCTTACGTCGATGACGTGGTGGTCAAAACCCGGCAGCTTGCTCTGCATGGCCGGGACCTCCAGGAGACCTTCGACAATCTCCGGAAGGCGGGCATCAAGCTCAACCCCGACAAATGTGTCTTCGGGGTGCAGGCGGGCAAACTCCTAGGTTTTCTCGTGTCCGGACGGGGCATCCAGGCGAACCCCGACAAAGTAGACGCCATCCTGGGTATGGAGCCACCCAAGACAACGAGGGAGGTCCAGAGGCTGGCGGGCCGCATGGCAGCATTAAGTCGCTTCCTATCCAGGGCGGCGGAGCGGGGCCTGCCATTTTTCAAGACACTCCGCGGGTGCGATGGACTTCGTTGGGACGGAGATTGCGCGAAGGCCTTCAACGAGCTCAAGCAGCACCTGGCAAGCCTCCCCACTCTGGTCGCCCCAGCACCAGAGGCTCCCCTCCTGCTCTATCTGGCCGCGTCAGCCACCGCGGTCAGCGCCGTCCTCGTCTTAGAGGAAGGCGCCATGCAGCGGCCCGTCTACTTTGTCTCCGAAGCCCTCCAAGACGCCAAGACAAGATACACGGAGCTTGAGAAGCTCGCCTACGCGCTGGTCATGGCCTCCAGGAAGCTTCGGCATTATTTTCTGGCCCACCCGATCACAGTGACTTCCTCATTCCCCCTGGCAGAGATGCTACACAACAAGGAGTCCACAGGGCGCATCGGCAAATGGGCTGCCGAGCTCGCTCCCTTCTCCTTGACGTATGCTTCGCGAACGGCAATCAAATCCCAAGTCCTGGCGGATTTTCTCGCCGAATGAACCCCGCCGGCCCAACCCGTCCAGACGCACGATGATCCCGTCTGGACGCTTACAATCGACGGAGCTTACAGCGTCGCCGGCGCGGGCGTAGGGGCGGTGATTGTCACGCCCGAAGGACAACGTTTGCTATACTCGGCGCGCCTTGCCTTCCCCGCCACCAACAACACGGCTTAATACGAGGCACTGCTCTTTGGCCTGGCGAAGCTCAAGGCAGTCGGCGCGAGACGGGTGTTGGTCCGCACCGACTCGCGCTTGGTGGCTGGCCATGTGGACAAGTCATATCAAGCCAAGGACCCTGAGTTGGCCAAGTACCTCGCGGCGGTGAGGGCGAGGGAAAGGCACTTTTTGGGTGTCACCGTCAAGGCCATCCCCCGCGCGGAGAATGAGCAGGCCGACGCCCTCGCTAAGGCGGCTAGCCAGCAACTGCCCCCCTGAGGGGGCGTTTTACGAGATATTAGCGCAGGCGGCCATCGCGCAGGACAACTGGGACGCGGCACTCGTCCACCGCATTGATCGGCCAGGAGATTGGCGAGAACCCATCTTCAATTTCTTGCAAGGCATCGCCGAGCCGGAGGACCCTGCCGAGCTTCGGCGCTTGCAGCACCGCGCACGGTCCTTCCAGGTGTTCGAAGAGATACTCTACAAGAGAGGGGTTTGCGCACCGCTCCTGCGCTGCCTCTCGACTAAGGGGGGAAAGGAGCTCCTGGCAAAGATCCACGCGGGCGTGTGCGGATCCCACCTGGCACCGAGGTCATTAGTCGGCAAGGCGTTCAGGCAAGGCTTCTACTGGCCAACTGCCATCACCGACGCCCAGGACCTCGTCCGTCGGTGCCAAGGGTGCCAGTGGATGTCGCGCATCATCCGCAGGCCCCCGACGAGCCTCAACCCCATTCCCCCGGTGTGGCCACTGGCACGCTGGGGCCTTGATATAGTAGGACCACTTGCCCGAGCTCCAGGGGACCTCCGGTTCGTGGTAGTCACGCTGGAGTATTTCTCCAGATGGCCGGAAGCGGTCGCCCTGGCCAAAGTAACTTCTGCGGTCATACAGCGCTTCCTATGGCAAAACATCATATGTCGCTTCGGTGTGCCCCGGGAGCTCACGGTTGACAATGGCCTGCAGTTCGACGCCACCCTCTTCAAAGACTATTGTGACAGCATGGGCATCACCCTCCGATTCGCCTCGGTAGGGCATCCCCAGTCCAACGGGGCGGTCGAACGGGCGAATGGCGCCATCTCCGCCGCCATCAAAAAGCGCCTGGTCGGATTGCCGAAGGGCAAGTGGCCAAGCGAGCTTCACAGCGTTCTATGGTCGCTTCGCACAACGGTAACGCGCCCGACGGGATTCACGCCGTTCAAGCTCCTTTTCGGTGACGAAGCGGTGACGCCCGAGGAAATCAAGGCCGGCTCGCGGAGGGTCCTCGTCCAAGCACCCGAAGAGGAGCGCCGTGTGTCCTTGGACCTCCTCGACGGGATACGGGCAGATGCAGCCCACCATGTCGAGAAGTATGCGCGGCAGACAATGCGTACTCGGGACCGCTCTATATGCCCGCGGGGGTTCAAGCCTGGGGATCTCGTTCTCAGAGTGGCGCTCCAGGCGGAGACCGTTGGCAAGCTGGAGTCCAAGTGGGAAGGCTCGTACATCGTGATGGAGGCATTGCCGAAGGGGGCGTACCGCCTCGCCACGCTCGAAGGACAAGCCCTCCGGCACACATGGAACGCGGACAGGTTGCGGCGGTACTACGCCTAGAAGCAGGACAGCAAGCGTAGAGCCACCAGCCCTTTGTTATGCGATGCTCGCCTGCGCAAACGGGAGTTCAATAAAGGTTGCTGTTCCCAGAGCATCCCCTGTCCGCGCTGAGCAGAACAAAGTCCACGGACTTTAAATAAGACGTGGCGTCGAGGTTTGCCTCCGCACGCGCGAGTCTCCGGACTATAAAGCAAGACGTAGCGTCGAGGTCCGCCTCCGCACGCACTAGTCCACGGACTTTAAATAAGACGTAGTGTCGAGGTTTGCCTCCGCACGCGCGAGTCTCCGGACTATAAAGCAAGACGTAGCGTCGAGGTCCGCCTCCGCACGCACTAGTCCACGGACTTTAAATAAGACGTAGCGTCGAGGTTTGCCTCCGCACGCGCGAGTCTTCAGACTATAAAGCAAGATGTAGCGTCGAGGTCCGCCTCCGCACGCACTAGTCCACGGACTTTAAATAAGACGTAGCGTCGATGTCCGCCTCCGCACGCACCAGTCTACGGACTTTAAATAAGACGTAGCGTTGAGCTCCGCCTCCGCACGCACCAGTCTACAGACTTTAAATAAGACGTAGCGTCGAGGTCCGCCTCCGCACGCACCAGTCTACGGACTTTAAATAAGACGTAGCGTCGAGGTCCGCCTCCGCACGCACCAGTCTACGGACTTTAAATAAGACGTAGCGTCGAGGTCCGCCTCCGCACGCACCAGTCTACGGACTCTAAATAAGACGCAACGGGGGGACGCCCTCACGCGCACCAGTCTACGGACTTTAAATAAGACGTAGCGTTGAGGTCCGCTTCCGCACGCGCGAGTCTCCGGACTATAAAGGAAGTCGTAGCGTCGAGGTCCGCCTCCGCACGCACCAGTCTACAGACTTTAAATAAGACGTAGCGTTGAGGTCCGCCTCCGCACGCGCGAGTCTCCGCACTATAAAGGAAGTCGTAGCGTCGAGGTCCGCCTCCGCACGCACCAGTCTACGGACTTTAAATAAGACGTAGCGTTGAGGTCCGCCTCCGCACGCGCGAGTCTCCGGACTATAAAGGAAGTCGTAGCGTCGAGGTCCGCCTCCGCACGCGCTAGTCTACGGACTTTAAACAAGACGTAGCGTTGAGGTACGCCTCCGCACGCGCGAGTCTCCGGACTATAAAGAAAGTCATAGCGGCGGGGTTCGCCTCCGCACGCGCCTGTCCATACTTTGAATAAGACACGGATGCCCTCCCTGCGCGCTCTACGGAATATAAACAAGGTGCGGAGGTCTTCTCCCCTTCGCGTTCGGCGGTAGGTAACACCAAGAATAAGGTACTACTTGGATTCATTGCAAAAGCAAAGGGGTTACATGGTTACAAGTGTAAGAACCAGTACATCATCCCCCTGCCCTACCCGACCAACCGCTTAGCCTTGGCGTGGTGAGGACGAACCCGTGCCGCTGTCGCTGTGACGCTGAAGGACCCTTTCGAGCCACTGGAGGAGGTCCCCCTCCCCATGCAGCGTCTGCTGCACGGCGACCCTCGCTGCATCTTCCCCAAAGCGGCCCTAGATCCGTTGATGGAAGTTCTGCAGGCTAGGCCCGATGGAGCGGATGGCGTCCGACATGACCTCTGGTCGGTCGGGAAGATCCAGTTGAGGATTTGCTAGCTCATGGGTATGTCTACACCCACGAGTGTGAAGCAGGGCGAGGGCGAAGCACGCACCAAGATAGCCGCAGTGCTCGCCAAACGTTCTGGCGCCACGAAGAGCAACGCCGGCCCCTCCTCAATCAACCCGAGCGTCTCCGACAGGGCCTCCGGCCCGTGCGTAGTGTCCGGCACTCTGATGCACAGATCTCGGAGGGCCTGGTTCAGAGACTCCATGGCCCGCCACGCCGACATGGACGCATTTTCCAAGACGAGGCTATTCTCGGCAGCAGACTCCGCCAGCTGGGCGTTCTCCCCTTCTAGGACGGCGATCTGCTGCACGAAGGCGGCGCGCTCCTCAGCCGCGGCGCACTTGGCTTCCGTGGCCTCGAGTTCTGCGGCCGCCATGGCGGCCTCCAGCGCGCGAAGTTCTTCATCCTTCGCGGCGAGAGCATTGCTTGCTTCACGAAGGCTGGCTTCCAGAGCCCTCCGCTCCCGAACGCGGGCCTCGTCAAAGGACCGGCTGAGGGCAAGCGTCTGGCAAAAACAACAAATCAGCAGGCGTCCAGCAGTACCTTACAAAGCTGAAGCGCACATATTTACCCTCATCTCGGAGGCCTGTAGCGCGAGCGCTAGGAGTTCCCCCTCGCATGACGACAACATCTCTCGGTCGAGGCCGTTGTCGGCACGCTCTGCGGCTGCGGTGAGGTCGCAAAATATCTCCGGGCGAGGGAGGAAGTCCGAGCGAGCGAGCCCCGGCCCCAATGCGCCAGGATTTACCGAGGCCACGGCCACGTCAACAACAGCGGACACCTGCGGGGCACCCTGCACAAGGCTTCCGACTTCGCGCATACCTCTGCTGCTCGATCCTTCGCCACGTCCGGGAGACTTCGTCTCGCCTGATGTTGGCAGAATGAGCGAGCAGATCGGAGAGAGTCTCGCGAAGTCAGGTGAAGAAAGGGACTCACGCCTACCTCCTGCGCCCCTTGTCGCGGTAGGAAGTGGCGCCGGTTTGACCACCCAGGGGGAGGCGGGCGCCTCGACGGTCGGGGAGGAGGTCTTCTCGGCCGCGCCAGACGCCGTAATCCCGCGGCAAGGCCCCGCAACGGCGTATCGACCCCTCGCTGGCGGTGGGGACTGAGTCCGAGGGCGTTTCGCCTGCGGTGGCACAGGCGATTCTTCCGCGGCAACACCAGCTACGGTTACCGTCGCCCCCACGGCTTCCTCTGTAGGGGGCGCGCCCTCGTCGGCCGCTGCGGTTGATAACGCACCTTCAACTGTGGTTTTCTTGCCAGGAACGACGCCACCCCCCGGGTTGACGAGTTCCAACTCAACGATGGCCGCGAGCACGGGCTCGTGGGCGTCGGCAGAAGGTGTCGGGGGATCCGAGGCGGCGCGCCCCTCCGAAGCAGTATGGCCAGGCCCACCGCCGGTCGCACGCCCCGTCTCAGCTGTGCTAGCCGCCGAGGGGGCTGCCGGGTCGCATACGGCAGCCGGGGAACCTCGGCACTGCATTCCGCTCTTGTCGGTCACGGTGTAATAGAACCACCGCCGAGTCCAGCCGGACGCCCATTGCCCCGACGAGGCTGGCACAGGGAACAACGTCGCGCATGACGCCCGGAGCACGAAGTCCACACCGCCGAAGTTGGACACCGCCCCGTCAACCTTTCTGGGTCGACAGTGTGCGTCGTGCAGTGTGGCGAATAAGCTTGCGCTGGGACGCCACCCCTCTGTCCGCATCGCCCACGTGAAGACAGCTAGGCGGAGTATCGCGTGGGGCATCAACTGGGCTAGCTCCAACTTGTAGGCCCGCAGGACTTCGCCCACGAACAACGTGGAGGGCATTCGAAGGCCGGCGTCGAAGAACGCGACCAAAACAATCGCCTCCATTGCCCCGGGCTTCGGCTCCGTCTCGTCCCGGTGGGGTAGGCGAGCGCCATTACGATCCACGATCTTCCCCTCATCCACGAGTCGCTGCAGCGTCCCTTCAGTCATGCGGCTCTTCCCTAGCACACGGGAGCAGCAGCCTCCCGAGTGCTCCATGGCGTTCCACCACTTGTTGGCGCGCGAGCTCCCCCGCGGCACCAGTTTGTACTCCTTGGAAGGATGGGACACCTCGCCCTGGCTAGGCAAGGAACCGCTGCGGGGATGGTAGGTGGCGTCGTCATGGCTAGCCATCGCTCTTCGCGACAAGGGAAGAAGAAGCAGGGAAAGGAGCAACTGGCGTGACAATTAGCACGGGCGGAAGCAAAGCGGCAGATCAAAAAGCCAAGCAAGAAAGGGTGCCTCCACCTCAACACTAGCACCTTATAAAGGCCGCTCGCCTATCATATAGCTCAACGCACAGACAGATCAAATTCGCAGCGATTCGGCTGCCCAAGATTTGGAAAGAAGACCGCCGGGGCCTAGAGGGCCGTGCCGGGTAGGTGGCCAAGCAGCGCACAACGCCTCCACGCCTTCAACACGCGTCCAACTTCTCGGGGGACGAGGCGAACGGCCGCGGTCACGCAACCGCTCACATCCCACGACGCACCAGTCGTGAGTCGCCACGTGTCCCACCTGCAGAATGGCAGACTACACGACGCGACAGCCTGACTTCTGCCAGGCCAGGCGTCGGCGTGATTCCAGCCGCCATTAAAAGCGCACTACCAGACTGCAAGGTCACAACAGCCCCGGAGCACAACCATACCGGCGCCAAGTTCCAATCTCAGCGCAGGGACGGAGCGCGCGCGTCTACTTCGAGCTAGGCGCCAGCCTCCGCTGCCACCCGTTCGAAGGGTAGGGGACGGAGCGCGCGCACCTCGGCTTCGACTTAGGCGCCAGCCTCCGCTGCCACCCGTTCGAAGGGTAGGGGACAGAGCGCGCGCGCCTCGGCTTCGACTTAGGCGCCAGCCTTCGCTGCCACCCGTTCGAAGGGTAGGGGACGGAGCGTGCACGTCTACTTTGAGCTAGGCGCCAGCCTCCGCTGCCACCAGTTCGAAGGGTAGGGGACGGAGCGCGCGCGCCTCGGCTTTGACTTAGGCGCCAGCCTCCGCTGCCACCCGTTCGAAGGGTAGGGGACGGAGCGTGCGCGTCTACTTCGAGCTAGGCACCAGCCTCCGCTGCCACTCGTTCGAAGGGTAGGGGACGGAGCGCGCGCGTCTACTTCGAGCTAGGCGCCAGCCTCCGCTGCCACCCGTTCGAAGGGTAGGGGATGGAGCGCGCGCGTCTACTTCGGGCTAGGCGCCAGCCTCCGCTGCCACCCGTTCGAAGGGTAGGGGACGGAGCGCGCGCGCCCGTTCGAAGGGTAGGGGACGGAGCGCGTGCGCGTCTACTTCGAGCTAGGCGCCAGCCTCCGCTGCCACCCGTTCGAAGGGTAGGGGACGGAGCGCGCGCGCCTCGGCTTCGACTTAGGCGCCAGCCTCCGCTGGCACCCGTTCGAAGGGTAGGGGACGGAGCGCGCGCGTCTAGTTCGAGCTAGGCGCCAGCCTCCGCTGCCACCCGTTCGAAGGATAGCGGACGGAGCGCGCGCGTCTGCTGCAACAAGGCACCTTCCATCCTAGACCTCAGGCTCCCCAGCCACAAGCTTGGAGAAATTCACAGGCCGCATGGGACGGAGGGGGCCAAAGGACTCGGCGACATGGCTTCGGCCCTGTGAAGCCCTTCACCATGAGAGGCTCCTGTCGTAGGGGTGGCCCCCACCTAAGCCCAGCAGGCCTGTTAGGAGGTTATAAGAACCAGAGTAACATGTGTAATGACATAAGTGCCCCTAATGGGGATGTATGGATGTAAGGGCATAACTGTAAAAGTATACCCCATGTGAATATATATATCAAGATGAGGGGGAGGGTGAGACAGAACACTCCCACCTCTCCACTACCATCTCTGTCTGTTTGGTCTGTAGCCACAACAGTTACCAAAAGCGTCAGCGAACCGTGGAGGTGCTCGGGGACAGATGAATTGGTAAATGGGGAAGGAAGGGAGGAGTTTTCCTTTTGGGTGTCGCCGGCGCAGGGGAGGGCAGTGACGAAGCTTCGGGCGAAGAGGCTTCGATTGACTGCTCACGGAGGGAGCTGGGAGGGGTAGGAAGAGAATGGAGGGGTTGGGGAAGCTTGGAGTGCAAGATAGAGCAAGGGAGGCAAGGGGGGTTTAAACCTCGGCGGAGGGGAGCGGATCCGAGGGGGAGAGGCAAGGGCGGTGGCACCGGGGTCAACAGAAGGACGGGAGGGCTGGTGGTGAGTCTCCTCCGCGCAATGGGGCTCGTCCGGCCTCTAAGCAGAAGTTAAGGCGGGGAACGGGCACGGGAGCAGGTGGCCGGAGCGGCATGGGCAGCGACGGGGCTTGCGGGGGAAGGGAAGCGAGGGGGAGGCTGGCAGGTGGGGTCCAACGGGAGGAGGGGCGACGCGTGGCACGGGAGGCGGTGTCGGCTTCAGACCGGGGTGACACAGGGGTGGCGCAGGCGGGGCAAAACCGTGGGCGCAAGGGCGGTGCGGGCGTGGCGCGCAGCGCGAGCGCGAGCGTGAGGGAGAAGGCGGGGAGTGAAGGAGGCGCCAGCGGAAGAGGGAAGGGAGCGGGCGCCAGGGAAAGAAGGGAAGCGGGGAGGGGAGTGGCGCCAACGGGGAGAAGGAGCGGAGGGGCGCTAAAGGAAAAGGAAGGCGGAAAGGGGCGGGGCGCCAAAGGAAGAGGGAGGCGACCGCGCCCAAAAGGGAAGGCGGGGACCGGGGTGACTTTCCAAAAAGGGAAAGTTCCCAAAATTCACTCAAAAACACAGCAAAAGAAATGAAATTTTCT
This sequence comes from Dendrocalamus latiflorus, assembly GCA_017311315.1. Taxonomy (NCBI): domain Eukaryota; kingdom Viridiplantae; phylum Streptophyta; class Magnoliopsida; order Poales; family Poaceae; genus Dendrocalamus; species Dendrocalamus latiflorus. Next base: position 31,588,335 of record CM029653.1, on the reverse strand, counting down.
GGTTTGAATTTTTAGGGGTCTTTCAACCTACCCCCCCTTAAAAGAATCTCGACCCCGAGATTAACTTGGTCCAGGGAGTAAGTTGGGGTAATCCCGCTACAAATCTGATTCTTTTTCCCAAGTGGTCTCATCGGGTGTGTGATTCCTCCATTGAACCCTGCAAAATCCGACGTTCTTATTTCTGAGCTGCCTCCCTGATGTCTCGAGTATCTGCAATGGCTCTTCAGGATATGTCCAATCATCTTGCAGTTCAATGTCTGAGAGGGGCACTTCATCTGTAGGTTGGCGCAGACACTTCCGAAGTTGGGATATGTGGAACACGTTGTGTATCTTGATAAGTTGGGAGGGAGCTGCACTTGATAAGCTACCTCCCCAACTCTTCCGATTATCTGGAAAGGTCCCACATATCTCGGTGCTAATTTGCCTTTAACTTGAAACCTCTTGACTATCTTGAATGGGGTGACTTTGATGTAGACGAAGTCTCCAACTTCAAAGCTCAAATCCTTCTTGCGGTTATCTGCATAGCTCTTCTGTCAGTCTTGTGTAATTTTGAGTCTGTCCCTGGTAATCCTGACATGTGCTTCTGCATCTTGAGCGATTTGGGGACCAATAAGTTGTCGTTCTCCTGTTTCTGACCAATTCAGAGAGGTCCTGCATTTTCTGCCATAAAGTGCTTCAAACGGGGCCATCTGGATGCTGGCTTGATAGCTGTTATTGTAAGAGAACTGGGCAAATGGTAGGCAAGTGTTCCATGCTGCTTCATACACAATAGCGCAAGCTCTCAACATATCCTCCAATATCTGATTTGTTCTCTCTGTTTGCCCATCTGTCTGTGGGTGGTATGCTGAGCTGAAATTCAAATCGGTGCCCATAGCTTCATGCAGTTTTTCCCAGAACTTGGATGTAAACTGTGCTCCTCTATCGGATACAATCTTCTTCGGAACCCCATGGAGTGTCACTATTCTGGTCAAATACAGCTCGTCAAGCTTGTCCTTCCCGTAGGTCTGTTTGATCGGGAGGAAATGAGCCACCTTGGTCAATCTATCAACAATGACTCAGATAGTATCATATCCCTCACGAGTTTTGGGAAGTCCAGTAATGAAGTCCATGCCGATACTATCCCATTTCCACTCGGGAATTGGCAAAAGCTGCAACAATCCCGATGGTTTTTGGTGGTCTATCTTGATCTGCTGGCAGATATCACATTTAGCCACATATTTTGCCACTTCCTTTTTCATCAGGTTCCACCAATACTTCTTCTTCAAGTCTTGATACATCTTGGTACCTCCTGGATGGATTGAGAATTGAGACGAATGAGCTTCGGATAGAATCAACTCTCTTAACTCTTTCTTGTCGGGTATGCAATAGTGGCCACAGAAAGTAATGATTCCATGCTCGTCTATCGCATAGTCTGACGAATCCTCTTCTTGAATCTTCTTTTTCAGTTTTTGGATATCTTCATCTTCATCTTGAGCTGCTTTAATCTGGTCTGTCAGCAAAGGTTGGATTTCTAATGCTGCTTCACCACCTTGTTCTATGATCACCAAATTCAGTTGTAGTATATCCGTTTGCAACTCCGAAGGGTACTCTGTGGTGTTGGGTTTGCTTGGTCGAACCTTTCGACTGAGGGCGTCAGCAACCACATTGGCTTTGCCCGGGTGATATTGAAGGTCAACATCATAGTCTTTGATCAATTCCAGCCATCTTCGCTGTCTCATATTCAACTCTGGCTGTGTGAAGAGGTACTTCAAGCTCTTGTGATCAGAAAATATTTCACAACGATTCCCTAGCAGGTAGTGCCGCTAAATTTTGAGTGCATGCACCACAGCTGCTAGCTCTAAATCGTGTGTGGGGTAGTTCTCTTCGTGCGGTTTCAGCTGTCTTGAAGCATAGGCAACAACTTTTCTGTCTTGCATGAGCACGCATCCCAAACCTTGCTTCGAAGCATCACAATAGATTTGGAACTCTTTCTCTGGGTTGGGCAAGATTAAAACTGGCGTTGTCGTCAACTTGGTCTTCAGCAACTGAAAACTCTCTTCACATGCATCTGTTCAAGTAAATGGCTTGTCCTTCTTCAGTAGTTGAGTGAGCGGACGAGAGATTTTTGAGAATCCTTCTATGAATCGGCGATAATAGCCCGCCAATCCAAGAAAGCTCCTCACTTCTGTCACTGTCTTGGGCTGCTTCCATTCCATGACTGCGGCGATCTTTTCCGGATCAACCTTGACTCCATCTTCTGATATAATATGACCCAAGAAAGCAACTTGTTTCAGCCAGAAACTGCATTTGTCGAACTTGGCATGCAACTGATGCTCTCTCAATCTGGTCAATGCCATGTGCAAATGCTCCTTGTGCTATTCTTCACTCTTGGAGTAAATTAGAATATCATCAATGAAGACTATCACGAATCGGTCCAGTTGGTCCATATGCACCAGATTCATAAGGTTCATGAAATATGCTGGTGCATTGGTTAAGCCAAAGGGTACGACCGTGAACTCATATAGTCCATATCTGGTGATGAAAGCTGTCTTCTCTCGATGATAACCCGAGCGCAAGTCGATCTTGGAGAATACTTTGGCACCCTTGAGTTGATCAAATAGATCGTCAATTCTTGGAAGTGGATACTTGTTCTTGATTGTGACAGCATCCAAACCTCTGTAATCTACACACATTCTTAGTTCTCCACTTTTCTTCTTCACGAACAGAACTGGTGCCAACCAAGGTGAAACACTCGGTCGTATGAATTCTTTTTCTTGTAATTCATCTAACTGTCTCTTGAGCTCTTTCAGTTCACTGGCTGACATTTTGTACTGATGTTTGGCAATTGGTTTGGTGCCTGAAATCAATTCTATAGCCAGTTCTACTTGTCTGTCAGGGGGTCTGCCTGGCAGTTCTTCTGGGAATACATCAGGATATTCTTATACTACTGGTACTTAGTCAGGTGTAACTGCTAGCGTGTTGATCATGCGCTTTCTTGCATCTTTTAGTACCTCTCGGCCTGTTTTTACCACCACTCTCAGACCTTCAGGATTGACCAAGGATACTGTTTTGATTTCACAATCTACCTTGTCTTTGTTCTTGGCTAGCCAATTCATGCCCAAAATGGCATCTAATCCTGACATATCTAATTGCAACAAATCTGCTCTAAAGTCTACCCCTTGAATTTTTATGTTAAGTCCACCACACCCACGGTGGGACTCCATTCTAATCCCAGGGGTTTCAACCACATAGGGTCTTGGCAAGGAAACAGAAGACAACTGATTTCTTGAAGCAAAGCTCTTCGAAATAAATGAATGTGTTGCACCAGGGTCAAATAAAATCAATGCAGGTATGGAGTTGATTGGAAACATACCGGCAATGATATCACTAGCTCCAACTGCATCTTCCGCGGACACATGATTCACCCTTGCATAGAAAGTGGGTCTTGTGTGACCCCTGCCTGTAGATGTGAAATTTGCGGTGCCTGCGGGTGATTGGGGTCCAGCTGCCTTGATCTGCAAAATACCTCCCTTGGAAGTGCTAGAGCCTGCCTGAGACTTGGTTTCCTGCTGCTGCTGATTCTGGACTTGGAGTTTTGCAGCATCTGACGGCAAGTTCTTCCTGGGACATTGATCTCTGTAGTGCCCAATCTCTCCACAATGGAAACATGCATTTGATCTTTTCGGACAGCTGCTAGCAAGATGATTCCCACCACAAGTGGGGCATTTGATGGCCAAAGGTAAAGGAGAGTTATACTGCTGAGACTGTCCGGATTTGGTCTTTGGTAGCATCACAAACTGACGAGAGGGTTGGGTTCGAAATGAGGACGATGTCGTAATCTTGCTTCGCTGAGCGCTGTGTGAAGATGACTGGGACTTGTGTCCTGCCTTACGCTTCCTGAAATCTTCCATTTCACCTCTGACCTCTTCTAAGTTAATGAGGCTATCTACCATATCATGCAAGTCTTTGAATTTCATGGCTGAGATATGGAATTTCAAAGACTGCTGTAGTCCTGCTCGAAATCTGCTCATCTTCTTCTCTTCCTTGTCGACATCATCTGGGGCAAATCTGGAAAGGTGGTTAAATTGATGCAGGTACTCCATGACCGTGCGTCCACCTTGTTTAAGCGCCAAAAATTCCCGGCGCTTAGCCTCCATGATGCCATCGGGAATATGTGCCTTACGGAAGGCTTTTGAGAACTCCTCCCAATCGATCTCTTTATCTTTCTGTGTGCGTTGATAATTAATCCACCATGTTGCTGCAGCGCCTTGCAACAGGTGGGAAGCATACAACACCTTTTCTTTATCTTCACATTGAACAGTTTGTAACTTCCTCTCCACATCCACTAGCCAATCCTCAGCTGCTATAGGATCAGCTGATGTGGAAAAGGCCGGTGGACGTGTCTTTTGAAAGTCCGCCCATCGGGTGGTAATTGGGGAACCATCCCGAGTGGCATTGCCTCCACCTTGAATACCTGGAGATCTGGCTGCTATCTGCTCAAGGAGTCGTGCCTATTGGTCTAACACTCGTAAGATATTCTGTTCTCCTTGGTAGTGGTTCTGTTCCATCATCGCTATCACGCTGGCAAGTGTTGCTTGATCTGTGGCAGGTGCACCCTGCCTGTTGGTCTGACCACTCTGCTGTTCTGGATCCATCTGTCAATTGGGAATTTGAGATTTGCTTTGCAGCGGCTTTAGCAATCAAGAGTAGATAAGTAAGACTCTTGTCGTAGGGGTGGCCCCCACCTAAACCCAGCAGGCCTGGTAGGAAGTTATAAGGCCCGGAATAGGCCACGTGTAATGACACAAATACCCCTGAAGGGGATAATCAGCTGTAAGGGCATAATTGTAAAAGCACTCCCCATGTATATATATATAGAATACCGGCCATGGGAAGGAGGCAGGCCATTACATTCATCTTCATCACTCTCCACTACCATCTCTCTCTGTTTGGTCTGTAGCCACAACAGTTGGCGCCGTCCGTGGGGAGGACAAGGACAAGCCTGAAGACCGAAGAAGAAGGATGGCACCGAAAAAAGCTTCGTCAGCGGTGGCGAAGGGAAAGAAGGCGGCCGGGCCGGAGCGTCGTATGAGTACCAGGGCTTCGGCACCGGCACCGGCGAGTGCGGGTGGCGACGCAGGCGCGGCGGCCGAGGACGTCGACGTTCACGCGGTGACGACCAACCCCGTCACCGGCACCGCGACGACCAACCCCGTCACCGGCACCGCGACGACCAACCCCGTCACCGGCACCGCGACGACCAACCCCGTCACCGGCACCGCGACGACCAACCCCGTCACCGGCACCACGGCGACCCACCCCGTCGCCGGCGTTGCGGTGGCAAACCCGGCGGTCGAAGACGTCGACGCTGGTGCGGCGACAACCGACCCCGCCGACGCAAAGACAGCCGACCTCGCCGCCACCGCCGCAACCCTCGCCGGCAGCGCGGACCGGGCGGTTCGAGGTAGCCACGACGGAGCGACTGGCAGCTCGGGAGCTCGCGACGCGGTCGTGCCCGCGCCGATCCGCCCGTTGGGAGTACCGGCGACCCCGCCCGCACAGGCGGTGGAAAGCTAGGGGACCTTCGCGGAGCCGTCCGAGATATGCAAGAGGCTCGGAGCCAGCAGGCCGCGCCAGTAATCGCGACCGAGCCCACGCCGGAGAGGGCGGACAGTCGCGAAGCCCCCACGTCTAGCCGCGTGCCGCTGCGGCGCGTAGACCCGGAGTCCCCACTTTCGGCGGGGCTGCAGTAGGCGGCATGGCCCGAAGACTTCAAGTTCCCTAGCGCCGTCGACTCGTACAAAGGCGACACGGACCCCCGTGAGTTCGTGCGCGTATACGAAACCGCGATCGAAGCCGCGGGCGGAGACGACACCACGAAGGCGAAGGGACTCCCCCTCGCGCTGCAAGGAGTGGCCCTCTCTTGGTTCTTTACCATAGAGCCGGGCTCCATCTACGCGTGGGAGCAGCTTCGCGTCCGCCTTCACAACAACTTCCAAGGAAACTACGTTGACCGAGTCGACGCGGACCAACTCTTTGCTGTGAAGCAAAAACCCTCGGAGAAGCTCCGGGACTACTTCAAACGCTTCGCCAAGATTCGATGCCAAGTGAAAGACGTTAACGAAACCACCATCGTTAATGCAGCCATACAGGGCCTTCGTCCGGGCCCGATGGGCGAGTACAATGCGCGAAAGCCAATTAAGACGGTGGCAAAGCTCTTCGACAAAATGGAAGAATATGCCAGGGCGGAAGAAGACGCGCGGTGAAGGCAAGGTGACGACTCCGACACCAACCAGGCCGGAGCCTCGGCAAAAGCCGAAGATCCGCCGAAGGGCGGTTCTTCGAAGGGAAAACGTAAGCAGGAGTCGTCCAGGGATGCGCCCGACCGCAGGGACGCCTCGCATAAGGGGTCGTCCGATCAGCCCAAGCGCGGCCAGCAGAGGTCGAGGCGAAATCGGTACGTCCTCGACATTGAAGGCGGTTCCGACGAGGGTGCTCCCACGGGCCGAGGCGGTCGGGGGCGCCGTGGCCGGGGGCGCGGCCGTGGCAGGGGCCGCGACGATAAGGGTCGTGGAGATTACGACGACCAGCACCAGGGACTGTGGTGCGTAGTCCACGGCCGCAGCAATCATGATACCCGCACCTGCACCTCCATCGCGGCGCTCCGCGACAGCGTCGCTAGGGACAGGAACCCAGAGACGCGTCCGCCTGCGGTGGCCCACGTCCAATTCCCGTACGAGGCCCCCGTGCAGGTACAGGCGCAAGGGATGCAACTCCAGGAAGGCACCTTACGGATCCAAGCTCACGTACAACAGCCTCGGGAGGGCCTCCTGTCGCTGCAGGCCCCGGACGCAACCCATCGCAGGGTCATTAACGTCATATCCGGAGGCTCTGCGCTGGAATTCGCCTCGGCACGGCAGCAGAAGGCCTATGCGCGAAGACTACATCACGTGGCGGCATACCCAGCGCAAGCACCGCCGGATTGGGCGCAGCACGAAGTTACATTCACACCCGACGACGCCCAGGGTGTGGACTTCCCTCAACAGGACCCCCTGGTCGTCTGGGTCACTATCGCGGGATGCGACGTGGGGCGCGCCTTGGTTGACGGCGGTAGCTCCGCAAACGTATTGTTTGCGGCGGCCTTCGACCAGATGGGGATCCCTCGAAGCCGCCTAGGGCCCTCGGGAATCCCACTGCAGGGCTTCGGGGGACAGCCCCTGCGGGCGCTGGGCCAAATAGGTCTTCAAGTCTCCTTCGGCCAAGATGACAATGTGCGGGCCGAAGATGCCACCTTCGACGTGGTCGACCTTCCGTACCCCTACAATGCCATATTGGGGCGCCCAATCCTCAACTCCTTCGGCGCGGTACCACATCACGGCTATCTATGCATGAAGATCCCGGGCCCCCGGACCACCATCACCGTCCGAGGCGACCAGGATATGGCCCGGCGCATCGAGCCAGGTACCAGGTGCCCGCGTCGCGAAGCCCAACGGCGCTCCTAGAGCTGGCGTCACAGCGCGGAGGTCCGCGGGGCCATTCAGAGGCGCCTTGGCGGGCCCTGCAGATGTCTAGCGACTAGAGGCTTCGGCCGCACCAAGGGCAAACGGTTAGTATATCCATCCCTTGTAGTTGCTCACCCGCGCAAACGGGGATGTAATGAAGATCGCCGTTTGTCGCTAATCTTTCTTCATCACGCGCAAGTACGCAGTGAAGGCGCGCGCAGGCTTAGCCAACGCGCGCGTTCCCGCAGTATAAATCGAAGTCACACGTTCGCGTGTGCACTCGCCGTAGCCAAAGGTGACGGGCCTGAGTATAAACAAAGACGCACGTTCGCGTGTGCACTCGCCGTAGCCAGGGGTACGGGACTGAGTATAAATCGAAGTCGCACGTTCGCGTGTGCACTCGCCGTAGCCAAAGGTGACGGGCCTGAGTATAAACAAAGGCGCACGTTCGCATGTGCACTCGCCGTAGCCAGGGGTACGGGACTGAGTATAAATCGAAGTCGCACGTTCGCGTGTGCACTCGCCGTAGCCAAAGGTGACGGGCCTGAGTATAAACAAAGACGCACGTTCGCGTGTGCACTCGCCGTAGCCAGGGGTACGGGACTGAGTATAAATCGAAGTCGCATGTTCGCGTGTGCACTCACCGTAGCCACAGGTGACGGGCCTGAGTATAAACAAAAGACGCAACGGGGGGACGCCCTCGCGCGCACCAGTCTACGGACTTTAAATAAGACGTAGCGTCGAGGTCCGCCTCCGCACGCACCAGTCTACGGACTTTAAATAAGACGTAGCGTCGAGGTCCGCCTCCGCACGCACCAGTCTACGGACTTTAAATAAGACGTAGCATCGAGGTCCGCCTCCGCACGCACTAGTCCACGGACTCTAAATAAGACGTAGCGTCGAGGTCCGCCTCCGCACGCGCGAGTCTCCGGACTATAAAAGAAGTCGTAGCGTCGAGGTCCACCTCCGCACGCACTAGTCCACGGACTCTAAATAAGACGTAGCGTCGAGGTCCGCCTCCGCACGCACTAGTCCACGGACTCTAAATAAGACGTAGCATCGAGGTCCGCCTCCGCACGCGCGAGTCTCCGGACTATAAAGGAAGTCGTAGCGTCGAGGTCCGCCTCCGCACGCACTAGTCCACGGACTCTAAATAAGACGTAGCGTCGAGGTCCGCCTCCGCACGCGCGAGTCTCCGGACTATAAAGGAAGTCGTAGCGTCGAGGTTCGCCTCCGCACGCGCTAGTCCACGGACTCTAAATAAGACGTAGCGTCGAGGTCCGCCTCCGCACGCGCGAGTCTCCGGACTATAAAGGAAGTCGTAGCGTCGAGGTCCGCCTCCGCACGCACTAGTCCACGAACTCTAAATGAGACGTAGCGTCGAGGTCCGCCTCCGCACGCGCGAGTCTCCGGACTATAAAGCAAGGCGAAGTGCCGAGGTCCGCCTCCACATACACCAGTCTACGGACTATAACAAGGCAAAGTGCGAAGGTCCGCCTCCGCACACGCCAGTCTATGGGCTGTCCGTTCTAAGGAACCTTTACAGCGCAAGACCGCATCGCAAGATCCCAAGTCACCGCCCACGTGGCGGTGTCCGCGGGGCGAAGGTGCCAGCTTTGCTGCCACCCATGCGATGGGACGGAGCGCGCGCGTCTACTTCGACTAGGCGCCAGCTTCGCTGCCACCCGTGCGATGGGTAGGGGACGGAGCGCGCGCATCTACTTCGACTAGGCGCCAGCGTCGCTGCCACCCGTGCGATGGGTAGGGGACGGAGCGCGCGCGTCTACTTCGACTAGGCGCCAGCCTCGCTGCCACCCGTGCGATGGGTAGGGGACGGAGCGCGCGCGTCTACTTCGACTAGGCGCCAGCCTCGCTGCCACCCGTTCGATGGGTAGGGGACGGAGCGCGCGCGTCTACTTCGACTAGGCGCCAGCCTCGCTGCCACCCGTTCGATGGGTAGGGGACGGAGCGCGCGCGTCTACTTCGACTAGGCGCTAGCTTCGCTGCCACCCGTTCGATGGGTAGGGGACAGAGCGCGCGCATCTACTTCGACTAGGCGTCAGCTTCGCTGCCACCCGTTCGATGGGTAGGGGACGGAGCGCGCGCGTCTACTTCGACTAGGCGCCAGCTTCGCTGCCACCCGTTCGATGGGTAGGGGACGGAGCGCGCGCGTCTACTTCGACTAGGCGCGAGCTTCGCTGCCACCCGTTCGATCTGTAGGGGACAGAGCGCGCGCGTCTACTTCGACTAGGCGTCAGCTTCGCTGCCACCCGTGCGATGGGTAGGGAACGGAGCGCGCGCGTCTAATTCGACTAGGCGCCAGCTTCGCTGCCACCCATTCGATGGGTAGGGGACAGAGCGCGCGCGTCTACTTCGACTAGGCGTCAGCTTCGCTGCCACCCGTGCGATGGGTAGGGGACGCAGCGCGCGCGTCTACTTCGACTAGGCGCCAGCTGCGCTGCCACCCGTGCGATGGGTAGGGGACGGAGCGCGCGTGTCTACTTCGACTAGGCGCCAGCCTCCGCTGCCACCCGTTCGAAGGGTAGGGGACGGAGCGAGCTTGAAGAACGCAGAACAGCACATACGTCCACAACAACTCGAACATGCAAAGGTCAACCTGCGGCAAGAGCAGACATGCTCTCGTAAACAGATATGCGTCGCCACACCAGCATATGCTCGTTTGCACGATAAGAGCGTATGGATGACTTCATATCTGTCTACGAGAGCAAGTCAGGCCTTGCCATTTCCGCATCAAGCTGTGAAGTATTCCCACAAATAGGACATATTTTGTCCACCAGCGCACGCGGGCATTGACGCCGGTCGACGCAGTCATCAAACGCAGATGAACAAAATTTTCCCTACATGTGAGAAGTTAACCATGAACAGGTACGGGATGTGCAGCAAGGGATGTCTAGGGAACGGCCCCCGACGCCAACATATTTATACTCGGCCTCACCAGGCGAAGAGTCGCCAGCGTGGAGGCATGCCAACCGACGGAATCACAAACGGGGGGTGTCGGGCGGTTCAGCTACCAGGGGCGCGTAAGTGCAACCGTCTGCACCCCACCGCGTGCACACCGGAAATCGTCGCACGCTCCACTTACGAGAAGGCGCACTGCACGATGCGACAGCCTGCCCCCTGGCAAGCCAACCGTCATTAAAAAGCACACCACCAGGCGGCAAGGTCGCAACGACTGCGGAGCGCGCGCGCCTCAGAAGTCCAAATGCCGGGAGTCCGCCATCACATTGATGGTCACGACGCCTCAAGGCCCGCACCGCGCCAAGCACGCTTCACCACGTGGACGGCCGGAAGAGCGAGCGTCTGCTTCGGCTGGGGCCACTTCCGCAGCACGCCGCCCAATTCGAAGGGTGAGGGCCGGAGCGTACGCACCTGCTTCGGCCACAGCGCAGCTCCGGGTCAAGTTTGGAGAAGTTCACAGGCCGCGGGGACGGAGGGGGCCAAAGGACTCGGCGACATGGCTTCGGCCCTGTGAAGCCCTTCACCATGAGAGGCTCCTGTCGTAGGGGTGGCCCCCACCTAAACCCAGCAGGCCTGGTAGGAAGTTATAAGGCCCAGAATAGGCCACGTGTAATGACACAAATACCCCTGAAGGGGATAATCAGCTGTAAGGGCATAATTGTAAAAGCACTCCCCATGTATATATATATAGAATACCGGCCATGGGGAGGAGGCAGGCCATTACATTCATCTTCATCACTCTCCACTACCATCTCTCTCTCTGTTTGGTCTGTAGCCACAACTAAATTTCAAGGTAAGTATAGGGCAAACAAAGGTAAGAACAAGAGCGAAAGGGACAGGAGAAAACTTTGAACACAGGGAGAAATACTGATAATTAAGCAAACAACATAAAAGATTAATAGACATAAATTTACAATATGCAAGTGGTACACAGACCACTTAGGGTTCATGATTACACCTGCATTACATTACAAAAGTACCACTACTACAAAAGGTCAGGCTAAACTAGTGAACAACAGCTACTCCTCCATGGCCTTTGGAGCTGGCAAAGTGAGAGGGGCCGCAGGATGGAACCTAGCACGGTACTCTCCTGCAGTCATGCTGCACCTAGGCCGGGACTGCACAGAAGCACAAGAGGAGTGAACACTGGTAGGCAGGGGTGTGAGGGTCACCCATGCCTTCCACTCGTAGCGCTGCTCCTGGCGAAAGCGTCCAACTGCTTGAAACACCGGGCTGTGTACCCGGTGGCTCCAAGGTACCTCTGCATCTCCCAAAGCTTGAATGGCCAACCATCCATGCGGTCGGGGTGGGAGAACACGTAGTGAACCATTTGCCGGAAACGAAAATTTGAAGTTAGACAAGTAAAGCAGTAAACATTTGCGAAAATTTAAAACATAAGCAGAAGTAAATTTAAGACAGATAAGGTAGCAATAAGAGAGGAAAAAGACAGCAATAATACTTATATTTTTCATAAACCCTTTTTATGGCTTTAAATTAAATTTTGCGATAAAATCGCTTCCTAGTTTGCCTTAGGTCTCAACCTACGGTCAAAGAGCCTGCTCTGATACCACTTCTTGTAAGGCCCTTGTTTCCAGGGGCGCATACGGACACAGCATTCCGCAACTATTCACGCATGAACAATTATGGAGTGTCGTGCAAAAATATACCATTGCATGCTTACAACAAAAGTCCGGCATATACTTCACATATGGATTAACATCCAGTTTTCAACAGCGGGGCGTGCAAGCCTAAAGTATAATTACATCACAAAAGACTCCAAGATCCGCTTGAGCGCGGCGAAGACCTTAAGCCACGGGTCCTCATCGAAGAACAGCTCCGCAGGGGCTTCCTCGACAGGGAGACCTTCACATTCGTCTTGATCCTCTAAAAGGAGGATTCAGCAAGCCGTGAGCTAACCAGCTCAGCAAGCCACAAAGGAACCCTATCTTACTACATGCACGGATCAACAAAGGAAGGGAGTATACTTGGTTTATTAACTTTGAGTGGATGCAATTTTATTTGTAAACATTTTGAAATTCACTAGATGAAAACTACTCCTTAAACGTTAGGGTTTTTTATAAAAAGATAATTAACCAACTAATCAAGTTAAAGCATTTACAAAACTACTTAAGCTTCGCGGCTGGAATCACCCAAGTGACATAGCTCCATTAACCGGGAGCACGGCGTATTCGAATACCATTTATTTGACTCTGCAGAGTTGCTCAGCTTTACTCACACGATCCCTTAACTCCCGCGACAGAGTTTAGAAAGCCAGGTCGTTTCACTGCTCAATTCTTTATATAAGTTCTACCCGGTAGAATCCACTTAGGTCTGGCACATGAAAACTCCCGTCCGCTTTGAGTGAACCCAGCCGTCAGAGAGAGAGAGAGAGAGAGAGAGAGAGGAGAGAGGGAGGGAGTGAGTGACCAGATGATTGCCACATGACACAAGGAGGAAATCGGGACCGCCGGACCGAAATGAGGGGTTAAGTGAAGATAGAGTGTCGAGATTAGATCGGCGACGGTAGATTAAATCTAGACCGTCGGATGTATGGTGAAAGGGGTAAGTGAGACCAAGCCCGAGGAGGCAGGCCAGCCTTCCCTCTCCCAGCCGCCTCCGTCGCCTCAGCGCTACACTCGACGCCGCCGTCGCGATCCTTCTCCCTCCGGACCTCAGGAGTGACTCTTTTTGGTACTTGATACCAAAGGGGGAGAAGAGTGGATAGTTGGGCTAGGAGGGCTTTACTTTAGGAGGGCTTTTCTTCATATCTATCTATTTATTTTGCTTGGATTGTAATGCACTATTTACCTTTGAGTGCTTTGGTTGTAACGACACTATGCTTTATTTATCATTTGGATGCTTGGATGTAATAACTTTATGCTCTTGGATAATTATCATGTCTTTCTCGCTTAATGTCCATTAATTTCCATTATATGATATCTCCTTGTCATGTGCATCTTGTCTCATATGTGATAATTTTTATCCTCTTTATATACATGCACATATTTAGGGGGAGTATCTTCTCTCTTGAACTTTAAAATAGAAATAATTCTCCTTATGACAAGACAAAAGTTTATTGCAAGCATTATTCTCATTTAAAGTCACGATAGAATATACAACTAGTTGTCAAACAAGTGGTATATTCAAAAACATTATTTGCAACATAAAAATGTCTGTTGTCATCAATTACCAAAAAGGGGGAGATTGAGAGCATCTAGGCCCCTAAAAATGGTTTTGGTAATTAATGAATTTATGTGAATATGGGACTAACGGGTTTAATGAGTATATAAAGGTTAAGTCTATATGTTGGTGATAAGATGCAAGCCAAAGGATAAATGTGAAGATCAAAAAATGGCTCAAGGCAAAGGTATACTTAGAATATGATTCCTTTTATTTTTACCGGTCTTAAGGAGAAAAGGTGGAAGACCAGATTATAGGGTAGATAATCGTACCATAAAGAGAGATCATGACAAGTAGCTTGATAGCAAAAATTATGTGCCATTGGATCAAACTAGAAGCATGCATTCATCAAAAATCAGATTTAAAACCAAAATTGTGCTCTGTCTGGAAGAGCGGTAGCACCGCAGTTTTCAATGTCGGAACTACTGCAGGGCGGTAGTTCCGCTGGTAAAATCGGTACTACCAGCGACCGGAAGCTCCGGAACCCAAGCAGAGCCTTTTTCCAGAGAGCACCCTCCGGATGCAATCTGAAATTTCGCGGAGCAGAAGTACCAGCGATTTCAAAGCCGAAACTACCGCAGGGTGCGGTAGTTTCGCTATCCAGAGCGGTACTTCCGGAGCCCGGAAGCTCCGGAGGGGAAGCGGAGCCTTTTTTCCAGATAGCGCCAAGTTTGAGACTTTTGGAAGTTCGGCTCAAGCGGTAGTACTGCGCCGACTTTGCGGAACTACCGGCGAGCGGTAGTACCAGAGTTTTCAGCGGCGGTAGTACCGCGCTGACATTCCAACGGTCACTGCAGAGCTCTGACATAGCCGTTCTGCCGCGCCAGAAATGGGAGCGGTACTACCAGCCTTATATCGGCGGTAGTTCCGCTCGCCTTGAATTTTTTAGAAATTTGCTCCAAACGGCTAGTTTTGGTTGGTGAGGGATATAAATACCCGTACCACTGCTCAAGGACAAAAAGAAGAGACCCATTGAACATTTCTTGAGCTAGAGCATTCACCTCACCCCTTGTTCTCACTTTGTGCATTACATTTGAGGTGGTTGAGCAAATAGCGCATTGCATTCATTAGTTGATCCATTATCACTCATTTGCAATCAAGTGAAGCACTGGTTTATTACTCTTGGTGTTTGCCGGCACCTGGACGATTGGGCGGAAGATTGATCGGTGATCTTCTCAAAGGAGATTGTGAGAAGACCCGACGTTCAGGTGAAGGTTGGAGCTCACCTACCTGGAGCGGGGAAGAGCTACCACTAGTGACCGAGGTGCTTCGGCTTAATTCGTGGAGCTGGTCCGATTTGTTCGGGTTAACCTCAACGTGGATTAGGGGAAACCGGCAAGTTCCCGAACACCACGATAAAACCATCGATTGTGTACATCTCTTACTTGCTTTCTTCTAGCTCTTATTTGTTTGCTTTATTGTGATTATTGCTTGATCTAGAGCTAGCATTGTTGCTTTTTTGACTAGAATTGTGTATAGTTAATTGCTTTACATTCTTACTATTGAAATTGTAAATAATTAATTAAGTAGACAGAAAAAATTTAAAAACCTCCTATTCACCCCCTCTAGTCGGTATCCTTGATCCTACAGCGAGGCAGCCGGCGGAACCAGCGGCGCGGGTGGCGGCCTACACATCCCGAGCGGGCGCGAGTGGCTACTCGGCGGCGGGGACCGGCAGGTCGGCTGGGGCGAGTGGCTGTGGGCGAGGCGCGGCAAGCGGCGGCCGAGACTGGCGGCAACGCCGTGCGGGGCGTGGCTGCGGCGGTCGAGCCGGCTTCGAGCGGCGGGCGAGCGACACTATGCGAGCGGCGGCCACGGCGGGCGACGCGCATACGGGCACAGCAGCCGAAGCAGTGGCGGGTGGCACTCGTGTGCTGGAGGAGCCGGGGCGGCACGGCTGCGAACTGGCAGTGGCGGCGCAGCGAAGCCGAGGCGGTCGGGCGGTGCTTCAAGCAGCGCGCGGCGAGGAGGCGGGCAGCTTCGGGCGTTGCGTCGGGCACTTCTACCGACCAGCGGCCGGCGGCCGGTGGCGCACATGCGGGCACGGCGGTGGCGGCGGCGCCTCGTGTGGGAGGCGGCGGTCAGCCGGCAGCGGGCCAACGACCGATCTCCCCCCTTTTTCCGTGCAGTGGCCGTGCATAACCGATGCAAAAATTGCAAAATTTTTCTTTTTTCTTTTCTAATCTACAATGCAATAAACATCTACCCCGTGATGCAATCTACCGATCGACATTGTGCCGGCGACTTCAGGTCTGCTCGCAGTAGATTAGGACGGATTTGCACCATAGAAATTCAATCTAGAACGTGAAAACTGCGAATTAGACGATCTAGATAATTCAATCTGTTAGAGCTTTGATGATTACCTTCGATTCACCGGAGCGATCTCGTGCGGATAACGTGTTGAGGAACCGTCGCTGGCGACCAGTCCGATCGATTCCTCTGCATAGAACAAATCGAATCAATCAGAGAAGCCAGAATAATATATTGAACACACGGAGAGAGGTAGAGAGAACTTCTGATCTTTCTTTATTAATTTCTGATTGCATGTATACAAAATATGCCGATACGACTTCCTATTTATAGTCTCCGGTGATATGCCCACCATGGGCCAAGTCTGCCAGCGTATGCCTAGGTTTCCTAACATTAACCACTCCCTTTGTTGAACAATCGTTTACAAATGTTTTATTCTTTTCGTTGCTCTTGGTTTTGGTTTCATTAGAAACTGAAATTAATAGAACGGTCTCTTTAAGTGGTTTTTTGAACTTAAAATTATATACACTATCTATAGCTTATTTAAATGATATCTTAAAAAATATTCCTCTAAAAACTTTCTAAAATATATTATCTACATCGATATTTTTATTATCTAGACAAAAATAATTCGCCGCACCTCAGATAACATACACGTCAAACAATCCCCACGCCCCCACAGCCTCCGCGTCCTCGAGGGGTAGCCCCGTCCATCTAAAAGCCGGATTCGTGTCCATACAGGACAGCGAGCGAGCGAGCGAGGGAGAGAGAAAGGTATTAATTGAGCTGAGCGCCCTCTCAAAATCACATAAAAATATGGTCTTGGTCTTCTCGTCCCACAGGCCGCAGGCGGCGAAGTGCAACAAGGAAAGGGTCCAATAGAAAAATCGGGAGCAGCGACGGCGACGCGGCTCGCGGCGGAGGCGACGGAAGCAGCAGCAGGGAGGCGCCGCCGATCGATCGTTCGCGTGCCCGGCCTACCCCGTCGGCGCGGGCGGGGTCAAAAGGGGGAAGAAAAAGCTGCGGGGGAATTTCTTCGCACCGCGGCGCACGCAAGGAATCCAGCGAGGAGGAAGGGAAGGGAGCGGATGGGACGGAAGGGTTCGGATTCCAGTTGAGCCCTGGGCACGCGCAGGAGAGAGCCGGCGGCGGCGCGGGGTTTGATGACGAAGGCTGGAACAAAAGGTATACGCAACCCTAGATCTTAGAAAATCTGAGTAGTATCTCTGCCTGCTGATTTGCTGGCTTCCGACGCCGCCGCGGCGCCCGGATTAGGGGGGGTCTTAACCGGCGGGCTTGGTCGGCCGCCGCCACGGAGATCGCCCTGTGGTTCGCCGGTTCCGTCGTGTGCTGGGGATGGAGGACAGGTTCTCTCCCGTCGGTCGTCAGATCTGCTTTGTCTGAGGGATTTGGACTTCTGGCTGCGGAGTTTGTCTCGGGTCAATCTACGGACTTGTAGCTGTTGTTCGTTTCTGTGCATCTGCCGGAAAGAGGTGCTTGTCGGAAATTCTTCCAGCTTCTAGATGACTAGATCTGCCTGTATTTCCGGGGATCAATTGTTTCGGAAGAAGAAGAATTGATGTTCTCTGTGGGGCGGAGGCTGAGGGCCGAGGGCTGAGGGCAGTTGACTTGTCTTGTGGAGGAGCTGCTGTTTTGTTTTGTTGCCATGGGGGTTCAGCCCTGGCAGGAAAGCCTTACTTTTGGTCTAGCTTCTGGTGTTCGATTTGTGCAGCAAGACAAAAATACTTGTTTGTAACCGTCGGGCTGGAATTTCGAAGTATTTTCTTAATTTGCTACTGAAAGTCGGGCCAGAAATTCGAAGTTTTTTCTTAATTTGCTTACTGGAAGGGTTGAAAGTAGTGGCTCTGATGGGTGTCGGGGGGCAGGTGCGGCGGAAGCAAGTTTTGTTTTTAACTCTTGCTTATGCGCATGCTATGTGGACTGTGATGCTATTATTCTTCAAACAATACATCCTAAGATTTGGAGGTGTGGTGCTCAACAGCAACCTTCTGTTGTTTTTGTTTTCCAGAGGATTTTGAGGGATCTATTGGATCTGAGGGTGCGGTTGATGTGAATTGATTTCCTATTTCCACTGCAACAACAGAAAGACCGGATTTGATGGTATGCACATGAGTCGCAAAAACTTTGGTTTGTGTCTTTCTTGTACTCTCTGCCTAGCTAAAAGCTTGTCATTGGGTTCAGGTTGCTAAGCATTGGTGTTCTACCTTGTCTGTCTTTGATTTTTAACTTCTGCTCTATGGGATTTGATGACTAGTTTGGTTCTCTTGGCAGATTCGATTGTGTACTTGTACTGGAAGGTTTTCATCGTCGTCACTTCGTAATCTTAATAACACAGATATTTCGATGACTTGCAAAGGCTGTGGTGGTGAACCAACAGCAGACAGAGGCGGGCCGTCGTGTAGCAGCAAGCTTAACACCGTGGGCTTGGAGCTCCCAAGACCTATTGACCCTGAGGTGAGATGGAAGACTGTAAACAGAAGGCAAAGAGCTGCAAGGAGAGCAAGGACCTCCTTCTCTGGAGAAGACAGAATGAAGGATGAAATTAGATCTTTCTATGAATGTGGCAATGCCACAAGTCAAGAGATGGCACAAGTAGATGGCCCAGTCTCAGAATCTGAGAAGGTTCTTATTTTCCTCCTGTAGAGTAGATGAAATAAGACAATAGTTAATACAATTCATGAATGCCAATTTTCTGAACTATGCAATTTCATGTTTGCAGCTTGGGGTATCTATTCTTGGTCGGCGCTTTAGTGACCCTATGGAAAATGTTCCAATAAAAAAGAGAAGATTTCATATGGATTCTTCTCCATCACCTCCACCCACTCCATTGCTAGTGGATCCGTTTGAAAAAATACTGAGCAGATCCTATGGAGGCATCTCATCATATGGGAAGCGTCACAAGGTTAAAATGCTAGGAGGTGAGTACAGGGAGGAAAAGAAAGGGCCTTTTGATGCTGATGATTTTTCTGGTATATCAATACTGGCCGCCGCCGCCTGTGAGAGTGAGATGGACAGCGGCATTTTAAATGGTGAATGTTTGAAGTCAGCCTACTCTCTTGAAGAAAGGAAGCTGGAGAATATCACGGGTTGTTCTGAGTTGAGTCTCCTACATGAAATCAAGGAGGATAAGTTAAATATTCCGGATGCTTCACGTTGCAAATCAGACAGGCCTCTGGAGTCATCTGAATCTGCTCCTGATTTAAAACCCTTGTTTCCCACTGCATTAAACAGCTCAGAAAATCATGTTGAATCTTCACCTGTTCCCAAGGCTAATCATGCGCTTTATTCTGCATTGAGCAGTGCAGAGAAAACAGATGATTCTTCATCTGCTTCTGATGCGAAGTCTTCAGGTGTTACCATGTCAAGCAACTCAAGTAATCCAGATAAATCTGTAGGCTCCTTGCAAGATACGGTCGTGCAAACAAAGTGTTCGAATGGCACTCATGATTCTAGGTTGCACTGGGATCTTAACGTTTCAATGGAAGCGTGGGACACTAATTGTGGTGATGATCATCATCATATGGTTGGTCCTGATCCTGTAGCTTCTGCTTTAAGCATTTGTAATGATGCTGAAAATGAGATGAACAAACAACAGACGTGTCAGGATCTTTTTGACTCAACAGTTGCTGGTGACGTACCTGATCTTTCTGGTGACAAAATTCATGTGGTTGATGCACCGAAAGATGTTAGGACAAAGGGTGAAAGCGATTTTCCAGGTGATAGTTCATCTCATCCTTTGTGCAGTCGGTCTCAAAATGTGGACCTATTGGAATCTGAATCTCTAGATGGGAATGATTCATCTGCAGAAACTAAGGATTTTCCTGATCAGCAGAAGAGCAGTTATGCTTTCAAAGTGCAATCACACCTAGGATCTAATCTAGATTGCAATTCTTTGGCTCCTATCACGGAGCATGTTGCTTTGACTGCAGATGTGGAGAAACTTGATGTTTTACATGCCTCACCACTGGATTGTGAAGGTTTGTCTCACTCGGCTTCTGCGGACGGTCATGGTGAAGGTAATTTAATCCAAACAAGTGAACTGGGCTCCAGAGTGAAGCCTTTGGCAAGCCTATTAGTTTCCGAGGAAAGCACAAACCTTGCAACAGTAACTGTTTTCAATAAGAGTTTTACTGATCTTGGCTGGAGTGATAATAAACATGGGCAAACTTGTCAACAAATCATATCGGAATTTAAGAACCAGGAACTTTTGGATGTTGATTCAGGAACTAGTAAAATCGATCAGTCAGTTAATAACAAGGCTGAACATGGCACAAATGTATTGGGTCTCACCAATAGAGCTGCAGAAGCAGACAATGATTTGGACCTCCCTGATCCTCATCCAGAGAACAACCCAGGTTCTTCTAATTGTGATGTGGCCTATGAGCATGAAGAAGATGTTGCAAGTGCGATGATTAACCATAAAAATTGTTTAATCACTTGTGCCAACAGTAGCAGTGCAGAAACATATTACATTACCAGTGATGCCCCTCAGGTTCCCGGCCCCAATTCAGAATGCACCAAACCGGTAGTTGCTGACATGGACATTATTGTGGATTCACAATCTGCAGCACAGAGCTATCCAAATGGTTACAAAAATGAGCTTGGGAAGGTTGCATCAAATAATTGTCTAGAGCACTGCTATGAAACAAATGCATTTCATATTAGCAAAGATCTTTCTGGGACTGGCAAAGTGGATGTTGAGGATGATGATTCTCAATATGAGGATGGGGAACTTAGAGAATCTGGTGAATGCTATTGGGCAGATGATGGGTATGAAGAAGTTAAATGTGTCAATTATCAGGTATCAGATTACAAGGATGAAGGTGTCCCTGATATTCCTCCTCTTCCTGTTCACTCTATTCCAAAGAATATGGGCATTCCAGTTGCTGATTACAATGAAACACAATCCAGGAAGGAAGAGGGTGATGTTTCACCTGTCTCATTGAAGCGTTCATGGTCAACTAACTGCTTAGATGATGGATCGGGAATGATGGGTGCTGTAAGTGCTGGTGAAAAGGCTCGTAGTGTTCATTTGAGAGTGAAAGGTGAGACTCGGATGTATGAGATGAACCCAGGCTGTGTAATAGCTGGATCTGCTGCAGCAGTTAGGCAGACCGAAAAGGGCAGTGATGGTTTAGGGGATGATCTATTAAGTATCAGAACAAAGTCCACAGGGTGGGATATGTTGCCTGATGATCAGAAGCACTCTCGACATGATTCAAGGGACGGAATTGATTCTTCTAACCGGTATGTTTTGAGCACATTAGGCGCAGCTGGTGGTGGTGAATTGTTGCGACAAATGGGGTTATCGAATAGAGATGTGCAACCACCTGTGGATCGGCCAATATCATTTGACAGACCCCACCGAAATGAGTTTTGCAGGTAAATTTTAGTGACTTTGTTTAGATGTCATCTTTCAGGTAATCCAATTTCTGATGACTTAAATGTCATGATCCTAATAAATAATTTTATGATCCCCCTTCCTTTGTCCAGATCTGATGATGGTTACGTCTCAGACTCAAAAGCTGAAAGGACCATTGATTCTCATGGACTACATGGGAGGGGTGGGGCATCACAGCATATTCAAGTGGGCAACCGAGGGGAGCAGTGGGTGGAAAGTTCAAATCATTCTCGTTCAACCCAGCGTAGATCACCTGATTATTATAATTATGGCCCACCTGGTCCAAGGAATGCTGCAGAAGCTGCTGTCGCAAAGATGGAGAGCAATGGCTTTGTTGTTGCATGTGATGGCACTTTGGTAAGAGCTGCTGATGCAGCAAATGCTGGTAACATGGCAAGAGGGATGAGAAACACTTTAAGTGGCTCATACCGCCCTTTGTCCGGACGGGGTTCTCCAGTTGACAGAGATGGAGCTTGCAGGTTGTCCAGAGGTCCTGCACATGCTAGGGAAGTATCTCCAGAACGACGCTTTGGTGCTAGTGGTAACCGGTCTGGTCGATATGCTCCTGAGATGGATAAAGATTGTACTGCTGATCGAAATACGAGTTCAATTCATTGCTCACTGTCCAGTCAACAACGGAGGTTCCCACCGCATAGATTCCCACCACATAGAGCCTCACTTAACCTTTCACGTATTCAGAGCAGATCTCCTGGATCAAGGTCTCGATCCCCACATGCTTGGACATCACCTAGGAACAGAAGGGACATGGCAAATGGAGCTTCAAGTTTGCGGAGGCATAGTAGATCTCCACCTCATTACATGACTGACGTTAGAATGGGTAGAATGACTTCACCTCGAAGACAGCCTGGATTTGATGATCGGGTTATGTGTTATAGCCCTTCATCAAGACATCACACTTACTCTCAACATGCTTCAACATGGGTTGATGGAAGGAACTGCTCAACAGCAGATCTTTCTGATCATAAGAAACGGTATTTAAGGAGGAGCCCACCTCTGAGAATTACATCAAGAAATGACAAGTTTGATGTAATGGATCCCCAAGGACGGCCAAGGTCTGGAGAATTGTACCGCCTGACACAGGGAAGACTTCCTCATGGCTTCGAAAGGGGAAGGGGAAATAAGCACGATGGTAATGGTGATGATCAAAGGGAATACGCTGATAGATATGAAACACGTTCTGTCAAGCGATATGACCGGAATGGTTCTGTGAAGCAGTTCAGAAACCATAACGGAGATAAACTTCGGCCGCGTATTTCTGATCCCAGATCACTAGAACTCCAAAGAAGGGGGAGCCCTCGGAGATTTGACAGGGGCTTTGAGAGGCAACTGGATGGGGATTTGCCTCGTGGAACCAAAGAAGATAATAAAAATCCCTTCAGATATGATTGAACTGGAAAGGATAGTGCTGCCAATCCATGCTGGAATTCAGTCACTACTATTTGAAAAAGGCTATCTTGACAGCATTGCTTGTGTTCTGCTTCTGCTTCATGTGTTCAAGCCTCAGAAGTGCTGAAATCATTCACTTCTTGGGAGGGAAATGCAGATTGACTTCACAATTTTCCTGCTTTTGCTTGTAAATATTTATATTGGTAGTAGAATCACTGCTTTGAGCTTTATGGCCGTCCTTTTTTATTTCTTATATTTTCTTAAGTTTTCTCCCTTATCGCACTCTTTTTTAATGGGCATTATCCCTGTATGAGGTCCATTTAAACATGATCAATGAATTAAATTTGAGCCGAAGCTTCTGGGTATCTCTTATTTCTGCTTTTCATCTAGCATCTTGTATTATCCAAGTGCCTGTGGTCTAACTGGTCAAGTGGTTCACGTGTCCTGGAGATGGTGTTTAATACATATTTGGCTCCCAGTGCCTGAGTCTTTGTAGTGTTCAGATTGGACCATTTGAACCTCTGTACTTGAGTGTACAATGTTCACGGTGAACATTCTTTTTTTCCCCTCTAATTAATATTTTCCTTTCTTGGCACAAAACTTTATTTTGGCATTCTTTTTTCAGGACAAAGTTTGGAATAACGTACTTGCACATGCGATGGGATTCCAGGGTATTGCTCTCATTCCCGGTTTAATTCCATGTTCTGAGTATATTTAGGAATGTCTGCTTACTGGTGCAAACTTCAACTTTCTGCTGCACACGAGTCTTAGCATACCATTTTCTGTACCAAAAGGGGCATAGCTCCAATTCAATAGAAATAAAGGGAACATTAGCCTACCATTGTTTTTGGTATTTACTGTAGTTTATGTGATCCAATGGTTATGAACGTAGAGCTGTCAATGGTTCCAGCCAGGTCAGGTTTGTGCGTGGTCAGGTCCTGAGCCCTGACATGGTCCCATTTAACAATCAGACATGAGCACGGTATGATTGTAAACGAGCCAAGTAATGCTGACATGAATACGGCAGTATCACCATTGAATGGGTTTACATTACACAACACAGTTGACATGGTAGGTAGTGTTTTTAGTGGACTAATTGGAAACAAGTCCACACAAATGGATCGATGTTGATGTGTGCTGTTAGTTTAGGAAAAATGTAAATAAAATTATCTAAAAATCTGAATAAAAATACTGTTGACAGATTGTAATTTGTTTGTCAGCATGCCTTGTTTTGTTAAACGTGTCAACCATATCAAGTAGTTAAATCCAACCTGTTTATCAAAATATTAGAAGTGCCATGTTATGCTGATCAAACCTGTATTGTGTCAGTGCCCTATTATCATGCCATATTTAATTTTGACATCTCTATATGAAATGCCTTCAGACGTTGGTTCATTGTCTTGCCAGAGAAGGCAGATATTGATATATTCAATCATTGCTAAATTTGTTGCGGTGCTGTCACATGCTCTTTATGTGTGAATTCCATATTATTTTAACAGCAACAATGACAAGGAAGATCATTGCATGCAGTACTAGCCCAAGGAATGTATCACATTTCACCGTGTCATTTATACTCAGTTCATAATTACCTGGTTGGGCCGACCTAGTATAGTGTGATTTATTTGGCAAACATATGAGGTGTCGTGTAATTAGTGCATGTTCTGTTATTGCATAGTATAACATGACTACACATGATGTTCTCAAATATTAGTGTGTGAAGATCGCTGTGTTGCTGATTCAGACATTTAGTATTGCTCCAATGCTGCACTCCTGAATCCATTGCATGAAACAGTTGATTTTTGTGGTGTGTTGCAGCCTGCAGATTGTGACGTCCTCTGGAACTCGTGGCCTTTGTTTGCCTTATTGCAAGATGGAGGCCCTTGTGTTTGATCGTGTGCAGGATAAATTTGAAACTTGCAAGTAGGCTTCCATGTTTTTGGCACCAGAGGTTCCGCTGATTGGTTAGTCAAAGCTGATATGGATGGTATGTTGACGCTTGCTTCAGTTGAGTATCAGTGACTAAATTCATTACTATATTATCATGGTAGCAGCATTTTGTGGTACCAAGTTGCATTCTTGGACTGGGAAAGGCAGCGAAAATGGGGAGAAAAGAGAAGAAAATGAGCGCTCTCTTTTCTTCATAAGATGATGTGGTGTTGTTTGCAGTACTCAACAGTCAAGACTGATTCTTTTGCATGACTCTTGTGGTGAAAGTAACACTTGATTTTCTCTTGTGGTGAAAGAAACACTTGATTTTGCAAGATTAATAATCTCTAGAAGTTTCATGGTTTCTTCAGCTCCCAAACAAGAAAGTAGGATTAACTTGCATTTCCAAGACAAGCTATATATGTTATGCATTTCAATCACTTTTTATCTTTTCTTTATACAATTTCCCTTCTAGATTCCTGAGTTAAAATTTGAGTGTCAGCTAGATAACTGCCCATACCTTCTGGATGCTAGCTCAAACAACATAATGTAATGTCCAAAAAACGCAAGGTTTTCATACATGCGTTGGAATTTAATAAAAATAGCGGAAATGAATGATCTCTTGATTCTTGAGTGCCTTACCTAGATGCTAGCCTGCTCCGTTAGTTTTCAGTGGCCGGGGATGCTTTTATGTATTTCCCCCTTCCCCCTTGATGCTTAAGAATTACTGCTTTCCTGTAAAAAAAGGACTGAGGCACAGTTCTTTCGAGTTTTGACTGTTATTTCCTGGATTCCTCCAATTAGTATACTGGAGCGTAGGAAAATTTTGAGGGGGACACAAGGGCACAAATGCTCCCATTGCAACCCATCACAACTGGGTGAATTATCTATAGAAAATCTTACAAGCGACTATTCAAAATGCATAGTTTTTATTGCCGGAATTTTGCTTGATCCTTCACAAACGCTTTGCTATCACACAACCGCAGTGTTCCTTCATTGTCCTTAAATAAGATGTTTCTTGTTGTCATGGGATTGGGCCTGGGCCCTGGCCCTAGTCGGTTTATTACTAGGAAGTTAGATATTCGTTTCTATTTGTTCGAGATATGATTGGAGATATGATATTAGTTTCTATTTGTTAGAGATGTGATTAAGATTAGATTTTATCTGTTAGGGAGAGCTTATCTATATAAAGGGGGCTACCGCATGCTATTAGAACCAAGTAAGAAATAGCAAAATCATTCTTATCTATAGTCTCCTCTCTCCCAACCGCGCTGTCGCCGCCCGGTCATCCTCTCGGCGGTGTTTATCTCCTATGAACTAAGCTTCACATCATGGCTTTTGTTGCCGAGTTATCTTGTGGCAAGATCATTGCTGGCTATGAAAAAATCATCGCTGGATTCAATAATGTAGAGAGTATGTTGAAGAAGATGATGTAACCAAAGGAGAAGGCAGAAGTAGCTGTTGCTGCTTGATCTGCAGAGGGGTAGGAGCAATGGTGGCCGTGCCATGGCAATGGGGCTGCTACTACTGCTCCTTCATCCGGCATGGGCAGCGGTGTGTCTTCAAGCGACGCCGGTGTGGTATTTTCCAAGGTGGATGCACCGGCTATAAGCTACACCTCGTGACTGTGACGACACTGCTTGAAGAGGCGGCTTGGATCCCTTCCCTACCCCAGCCGCCACCATACCCGCCACTAGCCCCCACCCATCCGATCTGAGCTCGCAACCATGCTGCCCAAGTTCGACCCGGCCCAGGTGGTGGACGTGTACGTCTGCGTGATCGGCGGCGAGGTCGTCGCGGCATCGTCCCTGGCCCCCTAGATCGGTTTGCTCAATCTCTCCCTGAAGAAGACTGGAGAGGACATCGCCAAGGAGATGGCCAAGGATTGGAAGGGCCTCCGCATCACAATGCCGCCGACGAGGAGGGGGAAGACTACTGCCCCTCTGCGGCTACCGCTCCCGTCTCCGTGGGCCAGCTCATCGCCACCATCCGTGCGCACCGCCGCCGTTCTCGCCGCTTCTCCTTTGACCAGGAGAAGGCATGCCGTCGCCCAGGTGGCCCGTCCGCCGCCGACGAGGAGGAAGGGGTCTTCCTCCCGAACCACAACCGCATCATCTTCTATCGCTAGATCCCAACGACCTCGACGCTGGACGAGCTTCGTGCGCACCGCCGTTGTTCCCGCAGCTTCTCCGACCAGGAGAAGGCGCCCCACCGCCAGGCGCTGCTCGGAGGCGGCCCGTTCGCCGCCGACAAGGAGGAAGGGGGAACAACTTCTACCTCCCCAACCTCCCATTACCCTCGCCGACGCCGCCAACTGGAGCTACCCCGACTGATTCGGCGACTCTGCCGCTCCCACTCTCGCCTTCGAGGGCCTCCTTGACGTGGCCTCCTTCCCCGCTGTTGTCTCCGTCGTCAACGAGGTGCCGCTATCCCACCACGCGCACCACCTTCCGCTGCTCCCCACGCTGGAGCTCGCGCTCACCGTTGTCGAGGACAACTTCGCAGCGTAGGGCCTCGCCGTCGTCGGATCCTACCACGGCAACGCGCGCTGCGACGACACCGACGACCTTGTCGTCGGCAAGCGCGTCGGGGATCACATCTTCTGCTACTTCCCCGCGACGCCGTGCTGCTGTTGGACAACGAGAAGCTGGAGGAGGCGGTCAAGGGGAAGAGTCGTGACCCGGTCGTTTAGCTATGTACCAGAGATTCATTAAAAAGCTTGCGTCAGGCTGGATCAAATGGAAGCACGGCGACCTAGTCAATAAGATGGCGCAACAAAATAAGTTAGACGCGAGTCCTGTCATCAACAAGGATCGCCTGAGACTGCAACCATGACCACCGTTTAGCAGCTCGAGGACGACCTGCATGTCCGGGAGGAGTGTAATGTCATGGGCGTGGGCCTAGTCCTTGGGCCCAGTCGGTTTATTATTAGGAAATTAGAGATTAGTTTCTATTTGTTGGAGATATGATTAGAGATATGATATTAGTTTCTATTTGTTAGAGATATGATTGATATTAGATTCTATCTGTTAGGGGAGCTCATCTATATAAAGAGGACTGTCGCAAACTATTAGAACCAAGCAAGAAATAACAAAATCATTCTCATCTATAGTCTCCTCTCTCTCCCAACCACGCCGCCGCCGTCCGGCCATCCTCTTGGCGGTGTTTACTCCGTATGAACTAAGGTTCATAACACTTGTTCTCTAGGATGCACTTCCATTGCTATCTGGATTAAATGTTGCATTAAGAGAAAATAGTTTTAATATCAGTAGCAATTATCAAGGGCAAGACATGCATGAGAAACTCCCCCCTTCCCCCTTATTTAAGAGGTGTTTCAAATTCTTTCTTTACTTTCCTCCTTCTGTCTGTCTCTATATTAAGTCAAGAGGTGCGTTGACTGCACATTTTCTTATTCACAAATTTTTCTTGAATGACCTGGACGTAAGGGGGTTTAGATAGTTAGAAGGCAGCCTGTTAGACTTTTAGGTAACAATTAACGGTATCAAGCTGGTAGTGCCATTTGCTTTTTTTTGGTTGAGGCTCAGTAATTGACGCTTCCAGCAGTGTAGTAAATAGTACTGTTTGCAACTTTACATGGTAGTATAGATTAATCAGGACATAAAATAACTTTTTTAGTATAGATTAGTCAGGACATAAAATAACTTTTTTAGATCTTAAACAAGTCTACATGAAATTACTTTGGTTACTTTTGTCACTATTTGTCTCAGTCTATTTAGCTAATGTTGCAGGCGTTCTCGGATGAAGTTTTCCTTTGAACTGAACAAAACATAATCGGAATTGCATGGCCAGATAACAGTAGTGTGATCCTGTGATCAGTAATCTCGCAGTTATCAGCCTAGTTTGGCTGGACGGTGAAGTTAAGGGATGAAGTTGAAGTGGAGTCCATAAACAGCAATTTGGCGATGCTCCAAGCTGTGTTGAATACGCCAGAGAAACGGTGATCAAGGATGCACTTCTCCGTTTCTCCTGTTTTCTGTCAGTGTTTTTTTTTCTCCCTGTTGAACAAATATGTGTTAGCATTTTCCTTGCATAATGCATATATATGTGTTGCGGTATCGATGGATTAACAGGTTGGATACTGAAATCGAGCAGCAATGACACTAGAATAGTTCATTTATATATGTTTCTCTTCTTTTTTTTTTTCTGAAAGAGCTACGTGTTTATTTAACCTGCATTTTTTGTTTTAGCTTATGAAAGTTGGCATGGGAAGGTGAGTTTCTTCAACGTGGATTCCATTTCCATAAAACTCCGTCACTATTATAAACCATCAGATTTTATATATATTTTTAATTCTTGATGATATTAGTCTTACATTATGATCTGACATATCTTGGTTGTAAGGTCAGAGTGACGCACTTTTCAGAAGTTTCCATTTGGAACCGGCTATTTTCCAAGTGCTGGGAATAAAGTGTCGCTGGCTCACAATTTGTGGGACATGTCTTGCAATGCCCCCTTTTCTGTTTCAGTGACCTCATCGCTTGCTCAAGCGCATCAACATGCCATCTTGAAGCAGACCATGCTGAGAATCACCTGAACTGTCACAAATCCACGCTTTTTGCAAGCTTCTGGCATAAAAATGTAAGTGATGTAACCTTGGGCGCTCATGGACCATCTGAATTTTGATAGCCTAAGCTAGTTGTGATTGAAAAGATGTCAGAAAGCGCTGATGGATTGCACGATTGTGCCCAGAGCAAAGATTCTCAAATCCATTTGGCGTACTATTAGATTGCATCTGATTACCTATATGTTTACGGAATATTAGCCAGCTCATTTTGGCTTCGCTCTAAACGGTTTCTGCTTATGGTTTTTCTTTTTTTCCTGCCTTTTTGGCTTTTAGGTTTTTTTCTTTGTTTCTCCTTTTCTTTTGTACTGTCCGATGTAACATTATATTTTCATTTTTTATTTTTATATTTAATTACGTAGAATAAGATAATAGTAGCTATAGTGTAAAATAAATTGTAAGGTCTGGCTTATAAGTCACTTAAGAGAGCCCTCTTTATCTTTTCATGCCAGAAGCAGACTGGCAACTGTATTTTATTGACGTGAAATTAGCGCCCTTGTTTGCTGCTAAATTTGGTCAATTGATTTCTTGCTGATAACGCGTAGAAACGTGTATGATATAATTATTCTCACCCCTGATTTTAAACTTCTATAGCCTTATGAGAGTCCTTAAGTACAAATGTATTCAATTGAATCAGTTTTTTTGTTCTTTTTGAGATGCGTGTTCAGTTGAATTTGTTACACTCAAATCATTTCATCTATGTAATTAAACGAAGGAGACCTGCCGCATCCGTGCTGTTGCTCCCAAAGACCCAGGATATTGATAAAATCTAAGTTTTTGTTTTTTTCCTAATGCAACAGAACATCGACATTATTTGAGAGCGACTCCCTGTTTATTCAGCTAATTTTTACAAACTTCCTTCTAGTTTTAATAGCTTTTAGCATATTTTTGGACATTAGATTACCATGGTCCGTCTGGTTGTACTCCATACCCTTCTCATGGAAACATAAGCCATGACATCCCAACTTTCTTGTTTACGAGGCGAAGAAACAAGAAATTTCAAGAACTCAGTAAGCCTGTAAAACGAGGCTTTTCACTATGCTCAACTGAATGCATTGCGTGTCAAGCAAAGATGAAAAATTTGACAAGGTGCACTGTACATTCCACCGATGAGGTTCAGAAGCCAAATGCATCTGTTTGGCTTGAGATTTAAGCCCCCGGCTGTAACGGAAGTTCATAGTCCAATGAATCTTGAAATCTCCACCATCAACTTTCAGTTTCAGGTGCATGCCATATTCCCCTTATGCCTTTTAACATTTCTTTTTTGCAAGTTGCAATAAGTGGAGACAAGTAGCTGGTGAAAACAAATACTTCCCTGTGTTTTTTTTTCATTTCTTTCATTTCTTTTTTATTTTGTTCACTTTTGTTTTCTGCAGCAATGTTCCACCGATGAGGTTCAGAAGCCAAATGCATCTGTATGGCTTGAGATTTAAGCCCCCTTGAAATCTCAACCATCAACTTTCAGTTTCAGGTGCACGCCATATTCCCCTTATGCCTTTGGCATTTCTTTTTTGCAAGTTGCAGTAAGTGGAGACAAGTAGCTGGTGAAAACAAATACTTCCCTGTGTTTTTCAGAGAATCATCTATGGCGAAAGTAAAGAGAATATAATAAAGCCAATCAGAAATACGTTTTTCTTTAAGGGATTGACTAGTACATATACTGAAAGAATAAGTTGTTCGTACTTCTGAATTCCGACAAAATTTTCTTGTAGCGAACATTTAACCTCACAATTAGAGCGACAAATTAATGCGATTGAGATATGAATTGTTTGTGTAGCAGTAGCACAACTAGATCTCTGATATTTCCTCCTGTCCGGAGATTGCAGGTGGTGGTGTTTTCACTTTGTCAGTGCTTTAAGTGGTGTATCTACCCTTTCTAGGTTGGTGTTGTATCTCCTGCCCTTGTTTTTTTTAAAATATTTCCTTCTTCTACAGCTGTGGATTGTGATCACTGAACCGATCAGATCTTTGTACCCCAGTACCCCACTTACTATTTGCTTATCATGGCTTTGCAACTGCAATGAAATCATAAGCCCAACTAAAATACCTTTGCCTTAAAACAATATGGTTCAGTATCGAAGATATGCTACTTCTTTTCACCTAGTGGCAAGATTGATTGCCACACCAGTTGTACTTAACTAATGCAGTTATCTTAACTGTACCGGTACCGGTTTGCCACTTTATACCAAAGCACACTCACTCTCCACCCACTAACACACCCCAAACTAATCTTGTTTTCGCCAGAATGGCCTTCTCTTTTTGGTCAAAAACAAGTCAAACACCTTTCTCCATCTTGTTAATATTTATAATTGCACAAACAAGCACAAGCGACCATAAGGAGGAACGAAAGGCACTCAACATGTACGCCAAAACGGTTTAGAGCTTGTGTCCACACAAGGGAGATTCTGAGATTTATAAAAAAGGTCCTGAATTCGATTCCCGACTCCCTTGATCTTCTTATCTGTGCCAAGTGAGGGTTCTTGTGTTGGCGTGACTGACTGCGATGTGTGTTGGCGTGTGTATTGCTATTTGCTAACATAACAGAATAAAAGGAGGGGGAAAAAGATTAGAAGGAAAGACGAAACCAAGTAACCACTAACCAACCTGTGAAAATAACAGATTTAAGGCTTGTTTATATTGGCCATGGTTGATGATTTTTCGCTATGACTGATGACTTTGGCTGAAAACAAATAGTAGTAGCTGAAAGAAGCGCCTTTTAGAAGGAGGGGGTGAGCGGTGGGGAAAGTGAGGGAGAAATATGTGCGCGAGATGGGAGTGAGATGAGTAGAGTGCGTGATACGCCCGTATCTCTCTGCTTTATCCCAAGAGCGAGACGGGAGCGAGAGGAGTGAGGAAGCCACTTTGGAAAGCCAATTGCTCATATTATCTTCCGAGTTCTCCAAGCAAAAGACAGAAGCAGAAGCTAATATGAACATGCTCTTAACAAAACTAGGCAATGTTAGTTACGCGTTGGGATGTGCCACTTTTATGGTTGTAGCACCTCACATACCAATATAAGATACTATTATGGAACGTCATCGCTAAAGTAAAGAATACATAATAAAAGCAACCATAGAAATCACAAGGAATTTAAAACTTTAAGAGTACTTTATTAGAGAACCAACAAAAACTGAAATAAATATTTGAAACATGAGACTGGTCCACTTCTAACCAAACGGAGTAAATGAAATAACATAAATGGTGACAAGCCACG